>JAQISU010000079.1:555000-1755000 GCA_029339505.1 Unio delphinus
TTTGCCCTTTACTCATTTTCAGTTTTCTTAATAACAGATTTTGCTGCACTTTATACTGGATATGAATAGTTGAAATAATATTTGAGCAGTGACGAAAAGGACTATATATAAGTTTTGTAAAATGTAACACTGCCGTGGTAAATGTATTCGCTGTTCCCATACGCTCCGAAAAATATGTTACTCACTTGTCAAAAAGTGAATATGTATGTGCAACAAATCGTGATGCTTGTGATGTTAGGCAAAAAAGCACACCAATAATAGTATAACGTAACACTTGTATTCTGTCAATGAGGAAATATATAATTTCAATATTATTTCATGAATGAATGCTTAAGCTCCTTTCAAGTTTTAAATTCATATCTGGCAATCACGTATGAGTACATGATAAGACGATTTCCATTCAAGACTAACGGTAGCGTCTAATTGATACCACCATTGTCTTCTTGAGACGTATTCTAGTCCGTTGAAGTTGAGAAGATTAAGATAGTAAACTCTGAATCCAGAGACCGATAAATAGATCTCTAAGAATACGTTTGTTTCGATCGTTGGAGTCATATGAATTTGTTTCAGAATAAAAAAGTACCTTTTTCATATTTATAGTAACCAGATATATTTGGACAATGTTAAAAGTGGTGCGACGCTGTTAATGTTTGTTATATTAAGCAGAATAAATGTGAAAGATAGCTATTGTTTTTAGACACAATATCAAGTGATTACTGAGGGATGAATTCCAAGGCTTTAAAAGGGGTATTATTTCTGCATTTGTGACTAGTTTTCACAAAAGAAAGAAAAATAGATGATGAATGTGTTTCGAGTTTTGTACATCATCATAATTTAATTTTATACCTCATTTGTTCTATTTTTACAGAATTTGAACAAATCCCTAACACCCAGTTTATAATTACCCCTTAATGAGCTTGTTTCTGTTAATTATTGTGTTTACAGCGTGCAATCGTATTTATGACAGTCTGTGCAACACAAAATGATGACGTTATTAAAAGGTATATGAAAACAATGAATAATATTAATCTGATGTATTACATAGTAAATACAAGGACCTGCGTATTGTGCTATTTAACGCTTTGTGCTATTTAACGCATTTCATAACTTCAAGCTTATACGGGCATAGACTGATGCCTTTTCCATATCAAAATACGTATGTCCAGCCAACAAAACAAATAGAAAACGACTGTTGTTTTCTACTTGATACATAATCCCAAGTACGTGGTTTAAACTTAATTAGTTTAATGAATGAAAATCGGACAAATTGAGATGTATGAAATGTAAATTACTGCGTCTAAAAATATCTACGCGCAACGATCATGGAATACATTCAACTAGTTCTAGTCTATGTGCAATATGGAAATACGGAGCTTAAAGACATACGACGGGAGTAAAGAATATGTTGTATATACAAACACGTACATGTGATTGTTGCCTAGTATTGGGATAGAACCATTTGTAAGCGGTAGAATGATAGTCGATATTGCTAATATAATATTTTAAGGTTGGGATGAAAAACAATTATTAAACTAATTCACAATGTTGGTGTGCAATACGAAAATAGACACTGTCCAATATTCTATGATTACAATGAAATGTACTACAAAACGAATAGTATAGTAGAAATTATGAAACATGATCTAATTTTAATCCGTGACTTAGTGGAGGTCCTACGAGGTCTGAGATTTAAAGATATCGTCCTAAGATGGGTTTGGGACAAACACAGATGACTGAACTAAGATAGATTTAGATTAAATTACTTTATATTGTATTTTCAAACTGAGGCTTTTATATTAGTTGTTATCACATGGTTTCTTCAATTTTACAATACAGACTATGATTTACTGTTCTTTATATAGAACTCGGTTGGATTTTCAGAGCCATGATGAGCCGCCATTTCTAAGAAAATATGCATTTGCAGGGCTGAGCAAATTTTTTTTTAAGCACTAGTCCAGGACAAGTGGTTTCAGAAAATTCACTAGTCCCACCTTTCTCTTCACTAGTTCCACCTTACTTTTCACTGGTCCCAAAATGGAAATCACTTGCAGAGATTTGATGAGACTTATGTACTTAATCCATAGAAAAAAAACAAACGAAATAATATACAACATAATTATTTCTTGAAAGAATTTTATTTTTCTAAAACATTGGTTGTTATACATTTGGCTTCTTTAGGTTCATGTATATATGTTCTAGCTGATGGATTTGAAAATATGTCCATGTATATGTCTGCCACCTGCACCAGCACTAAGCCAGCAGTTGATAGCTGTGTCTGGGTTAAAGTCCGCAAGCTCTGGTCCATTTGCAGAAATGTTCATTAGCATTTGTAAACTCTTTTGGTTTAAGGAATTCCTTAAATAAGTCTTGATTAAGTTCATTGAACTAAATCCTCGTTAACTCACAGCAGTGGTTGGGCTTATTACAAACATGATTTCTAATAGTTTGCATAATTGACTGAGACTAGGTGGAGTATTTACTAAGAGTGTTCCAAGAATTTCAACAGGTGTGTCTGGCGACTGCTTGTATGCCCTCATCTTTGCTTTGAACTCCAGATACTGCACATGAATGGCATGATGGTCTTCCTGTTTGAAAATCACTTCAAGATGATTAAGAAGAACCTGCAAGTCTTCCCTCCCATATTTCATCAGAGCTGCCCTCTCATGAGGAAAGTGGCTGTAGTCAAATAAACATGAAATAAAAAGAAAATTCCATTAAAAATGTAACTCATGTTTAATTACTAGGAATAAAGTTCAGGAATGATCAATATATTTGCCTTTTTTAAAGAAAGTTTTGAATCTTTTCTTATACTCACGGCTTGTCAATGTAGCGTATCATGTCATCAATGATGTCAGTCACACATGCTGGATTGGGCATTTCCCCTTTCAAATCCATGGTCTTGTATGTCTTACTGGTGGATTCAAAACTGATGAATTCCTACAAAATAATAGAACTAAATAATATTTTATTATATGTTACAGAAAATAAAACATAAAAAGCATTCAAAATGTTTGAAAACTGTCAGTGAATAAGTTTTAATTGGTTCAGTAAACTAAACTTCTTATGAAGACAATGGGAAATACAAGTAGTAAGCTAACATATTTAATACCTTCGTCATTGGTCCATGTTCATACTTTAGAGCTTCCAGTTTAAGAATGTGAGCTTCTACTTCATAGTAGACCTCTGTCACCAGCAGGTTGTCCTTCTGAAACACCATGGACAAGGATGAAATAATCTCTAAGATGTCACAAATAGCATGCAGCATAAACACAAACTTCACTGAAGAAATCTCCCGTATGTAGCCCTTTGCTCTGGCAGATTCATCAGAGGACCCTTTTGAAGCAACATTTTCCAGATGACTTCGAATGACAGTTAGGCTGGTCTTAAGGGCATTTAATGCTCTTGTCTTGCTCGCTAACCATCTCACCTATGATATGAAAGCAAAGAAAGATCTAATAAAAACAACAAAACAGAAAAATAATTACAATGTTATTTTTGTCTTTTGTCAATTAACCCATCATTAATCTTTTATTTCTCCTCCTCCTCCTCATAAGCATCCATTTTCTAAGATTGTAATAAAGTACAAGTTATTCCACATCAAATATTTTATTATCAAGAATTATTAGATCACAGATAAATCTATAAGAATAAAATAATACTCACATTAAATTTCAAGCTCATTCAAGACAAAGTATGTCATATAATAACACAAATTACCATAATTTTCAAATAAAATGTAAAATTTAATTTTATATACAATATGTGCATAAAGGTACAAACCTGCTTTATACCACTCAAGTGAGCCAAGGGCATGTCAAATATATCTGAAATTGCCTTCACTTCTCGTCGTCTCTTGGGGCTGTAGTGATAAAACAGAAAAATCCCCTTTACAGTCTCCTCAAACTTATTCAGATATGAACTAGCTTTGACGGCATCCAGAGCTGCAAGTTCTAACTTGTGAGCAGCACAATGCATAGGAAATATCCATGGAGCACAGTCTAATAAATATTTCATACTTCCACTTTTTAATCCCTGCATCACATTGGCACCATCAAAATTGGCACATACAATGGTTGGTTTTCTGCTAGTAACATCACTAAGATCGGCCAAAGTAAGACCCACTTTCTCCAAACCCATTTCAATGCATTCCTTTACTCCCAAGGCATCAGCTGATTTCAACTCCTCAATGCTGACAAATGAGGTTTTCAGTTTTCCATTGTCCAGGTAACTTACATGCACAATTTCTTGCTCTAATATGGCAGCATCAGTACCTCCATCAGCAAGAATGGAAAGGAATGTACTGGAATTCAGTCATTCCCTAACTACTTCTCTCAAGACTTGACTGATTGATAGAACAAAGTCTGCTGCCCTGAATCTGTTCTTATAATTCATGCCAAGTTCAAAACCGTTCTTCTCCTGGAGTGCACACATCATTTCCATATCAGAAAATGGTCTTCCATAACGGGCTAGGGTGTAGGCTGTGTTAAAGAGAGCTCTCATGTTGTTTATTTTAGTCTCATTAAGTTTTGAAAGGGCCTTTCCTAGTGGAGTGTCGGCAACTCTGAATTTTCTGATTTTCTGCACATGCTGGCTAGAGTCATGCATATATTGTGTTACATAGGCCTTGTGGGGTCCAGACATGTCATGAGACTTGATTGGTTCAATCCTGAAATTATCACTTTCACTGACAAATACACTGGGTGAATTTCCAACCTGTGCCAGTTTTGGATACTGTTTGCAGTAACTGCAAAACATCTTAGACTTTCCTTCCGAGTCAATATATTCAAGCTAGGGATAACAATCAACCCAATGCGGCTGAAAATTTCTCTGTCTTTTAGTAGTGTCATATTTTACATTTTTTGCCATCACGGATTGTTGCTTATGTCTCTTTGGAGAAATAGCTACCGCACAATCAGTATCCGTCTTACGTTTTATCCCTCCATTTTCAAACAAATGTACCTTCTCCGAATCGCCGTTATTACCTTCCTTGCGAAGATAATTTAGCAAACTCATTTGATCCACAGAGTAACTATCAGCTTGCTTGACAACTATATCTAAGTGATCATAACATCAATATTCTCTTTTAAATACCAACAGGAACAGCTCATTAATTAGCGTAATTGTTTAGCTTCAAACACAATATCACACATGGAAGATAATCATCTGTATAATCAATTATAAATTAAAGAATCATTACTGACATTTAATGAGTTCATAAAGGAAACCAACACTGATGTCGGTAAAGTACCTTTCATTAATTTAATTACACTGACTCGCTGAATTAAAATCATAGTGAGCCTCTCGTAATGATCTAGATTGAGTAAACTCAATGCAACAAAAGCCGCTTACAACATTGCTAATTGATCATACTGGCTTTCTTTTGTTTGACGTGTTTTGATTTGCCGATAATTTGGTCGCTTAGCCCAATATGCATTCAAGCTGTAACAGGATGTAAATGTATACACGAGGAGGGGTAGAATTAAGTATTCAGTACGCCCGGAGGGCATGATTGGCCAAATAAAGGTAAATATAGTGATTAAAGCACGAAAAAAAGGACTAGCCCGACTTTTTTAAAAAGCACTTGTCCCGGACTTGCGACTTGGAAACTTTTACTTGCCCGACTTCAAAAATTACTAGTCCGGGACGTCGGGCTATGTAATTTGCTCAGCCCTGATTTGTTTATAATAATTAGCTTCCTGTCTTTTTTCATTTTCTGTTAATGCAAGTGCTTAGAAAAAAGATATGTTTTGATTGTTACGAAATACCTGAAATGGCCTGGTTAGACCACCATACGTTTCAATATTATTCAAGGTGTTGTGTTTCGCGCGCCTTGGCATCTTTGTAAATGTACTTTTCCTTGCATCGCGTGACTCCTTCTCTGCCTGTGCGGCACGTGCGTGGCACATGTTAACGCGCAAGTCTGTATATACAATATGTATAAATCATGACTAAGACAGCCACTAGAGAGAAGCTCTTGATGTATTTAGCTCTCGGGGCGAGATGTACATTATATTCATTTATTTTGAGCCAACGAGTTGTGGGAGTTGTATGCTTTTTAATCAACTCTTTTCAACTAATACTCATTTTCGTGAAACACGTAAAATGTTGTAATATACGTTTGCGTTATTTTATCATATTTGTAAATAAATTCATTAAGAGTGTATGACTTATATAATTTGGAAGCGAAAAATGATACAACTCAGATTATTAACAGGGATAAGGACACATGTGCATACTCTTGTTAATAATTTTATCTGGTCGCTATTATAACTAATGCTGAAGATGCTTTATCTTTTCATATTCCATGAGGAATACTTTAGGCGTGTCATTTTAATACATTTGTAACCTTCACATATTTTGATATTTAAAGCAGACTATTTCGAAAGTTTTTTTTGTCCTTATTCGGCTTACAAGGTATGAACAACCAGATGAGTGAATTAATATGGAGACCATTATGATGATAGGCCGCCAGGAAAGTACCCACCTGTAGGTGCTTGCAAGTCCGGAGTGTGGGAGTGACCGTGCCAGAAAGTGGGCGGAGTCAACATTGGATACGCATGTAATGATGTCGTCGTAGTTTTTCATTGTTGTGTTTGACCATATGAATTTAATACAGTAGTGTTTTGACTACATGAATTTAATACAGTAGTGTTTGACTACTTGAGTTTAGTACAGTAGTGTTTAACTACATGAGATTAGTATGTTTATATTTGACTACACAAGTTTGGTACAGTATTGTCTGACTACATGAGTTTGGTATAGTAGTCTTTGAGAATAATTATTTATTTGTCTTATATCCATATTATGTACCTTTATATATAAGTTAGCCTCATGTTTCCTGCTCATTATAATGAGAGTGTAATACATTTTCATTCTCACTCGCATACGTGTTTGTTATTTCCCGAAACCCAGTCCAATCCAGTGGGTGTCAGCTCAATTACGTTACAAGTTTGGTGGCAGCGGTTGGATTGTACTTTCCATCAGCAAAAACGTTTAAATTGTTACATTGAGTTCACATATCCAACTGTGTCGGTAAAGGCCTTTGAGACAAGAAGGTGTTGAGAAATAACTGATTTTTGTTAGATTGTAAACGAAACTGAACTTCACTTTCCTTCATATAAGCTACTAATTTATTTACGCTTTTATTAGACCATACTCCGATTTAAAATCATGTCGTCCACTAGCGAATGGGTAAAGCTCGGTAAACAATTGGAATATGAAGGGGAAACCTTACGACATTTTATTAAGGAAGAACAAAATAGAGAAAGAGAGCGAAACGCCGAAGAGTGACAAGCCAAAATTGTCACATTAGATCTTTAGAAATTAGAGCTAAGCGGTTGTATCGAATAGAAGAAAATACAGGAAGAAGGCAAGACATTAGAGCCGAGCGCGTGCATTGAAAAGGAGAGGATTGAATCGGTTGCCCGCATGGAGAGGGACACAGAGCGCGATAAATTAGAACTAAGCGCGCGTATTGAAAAAGAGAGACTTCAGGACGAGCACGATAAATTAGAGTTCAGCGCTCGTATTGAAAAAGAGGAGGTCAAATTTGAACGGTCTCGACCGGAGAACGATAAGGTATCCAAATGGGTGAATTAAATAAAAAAAAAACTTCTTGCATTCGAAGAAAATAAAAATGACTTGGATAGTTACCTGTTAAGATTAGAAAGATATGATACTGCGCAAAAACTCAAAAAGGAAGTTTGGACATTACACCTTAGCACTTTGCTAAAAGATAGGCTTTAGAAGTGTACTCAAGGACACAGAGTGCAGAGGCAGAAAAGTATAATCTGTTGATGGATGAAAATGTTAAAAAGGTTTGAGCTTTCTGAAAATGTTTTGTAGGAAAATTTCTGATCTAGTAAACCTTAAATGGGAGAAAGCTTCGACATTTTGTATATAGGATATCTAATTAACTATTACGTTGGTTAGCATGCGGAGGAGTCGCAAATACTTAAGATGCATATATATTCACTGACGCACGCGGATGAGTTCTTCATGTGGTAGTCGGGGATACGAGAGGTCCTAAGGAGAGTATGCAGGGGAATTCAGAAAGGAGTATTTTAGGTAGGTGTTTTCCACAAACCAAAAGGGGGAATTAGATAGGTCAAATCAGACGGGACCTAGAGGTCAGAATAGACAGAAAACAATGTTTCAGTTGCAATGAATGGGGACATACGTCTAGTGCGTGTCAAAAGCGTATGAGGGATTTACCAAACACGGTAGGGGATTCGCATATAGTAGGTTCATCAGCATGTGTGGAGAGCGATGGATGTAGCGCCAAACCAGATATGTCAAATATAGCACTACAGATCGAGAGGTAAGTAAACTGTGTAAGAGCTTCATTACTTATAGATACTGGATGTGATACTGTTGCTATTAAGCAGAATCTTGTGAGGCCAGATCAATACCTTGGAAAGCAGAGTCTGTGAGAATGATGGATAATATTGCAGTACAGGTGCCGACTGCATGCGTCCATATCGAAACACCTTATTGGACAGGCGCAGTGACAGCTTGTGCGTGAAGCGACCGTTGTATGATTGAATCGTAGGTAACATAGAAGTGGTATTGAATCCGATAGCGATATTCCAACCTACATAGCGATTGAAACTAGGTCGCAAGCTGTAGAGTTTAAGAAACCTTTGCCAAAACTAAACGTACCAGATGCCATATTCATGATACATAAATAGTCATTAGTTAAGGAGCAAACTAAAGACGAGTTGCTGTCAATAGTTATAATTAAATCTGCGTCGGGGGAAGTTATTAAATGCAAAGGTGGAGTTATCTATATATTAAAATATAACAACAATATTTTACATATGGAGCATACTAGTCGTGATGGCCGACGATTTATACAGGTAGTGGTGCCACAGAACTATCGACCGCACGTGTTGAAGTTAGCACACGAGTCAATGATGGGGGGTCATCTTGGGTCTACGAAAGCCAAAAACCGAGTATTTTTGGAATTTTACTGACAAGGGACCCATGGTGATGTAACTATGTATGCAGATCCTGCCACATTTGTCAAAAACGCAATATAAATGAAAAGTTTAGCGCGTACCCATGGTAAAATGCCTTTAATCGAAACTCCATTCAAACGAGTGGCGATATATATTGTGGATCCGTTATCACCCCTTACATATTAGAATAATAGATACATCTTGACCATGGTCGATTATGTACCAGGTACGCGGAAGCCGTAGCTCTACCATCCATCGAAATTGAGAAAGTTGCAGACACCTTAATGGAACTCTTTAGTAGGCTAGGGATTCCGGAAGAGATTCTGACAGACTGTGGGTCACAGTTCACATCAGAACTAATGGCAAAAGTTATTAGACTTCTATCGATCAGGCAATCACGGACCACACCGTGTCACCCAATGTGGAACGGGCTAGTTGTGAAATTCAATTCAACACTCAAGCAAATGATGTGCGCAGAACGTCCAAACGATTGGGACAGACATCTCCATGCAGTATTATTCGCATTCCGAGAGGTTCCAAAAGAGAATCTAGGGTTTTCGCCTTTCGAACTCTTATATGGGAGAACGGTATGAGGGCCGATGAAAATTCTGACAGCTATTGTCGGATGACGAAGCAGTTGACGAAATACCAGAACATATGTGATTTGAAGAACAAGTTTAGGGGGACTTGTGCAATAGCCCACGAAACGTTGAAGCAAGCTAGCAGACGCGAAGCCCAGTATTAAAATTCGAAAGCGCGCGATAGAAAATTCAAAAAGGAGGACAGAGTTTTGATTTCACTTCCGAATGATAAAAACAAGTTAGTGTTACAGTGGTAAGGTCCGTATACCGTCGTAGATGAAAATGGAAGTATGGATTATACTATTGATTGGGACGTGGATTCCCGCATACTCCATGCTAACGTAATTAAACGCTTTGATGATCTGCAAATGCAAATATAGAACAGGGAGTTTTAAATGTGCTCAGTGTAGCCATCATTGAGGATGATGAGGGTCAACAGTCCGTTTCAGGGCTTACTTTGAATGGATTCATAGAGTACTAGATGGAAAAGACTGGAGTAAATGTGGGTCCCAATTTGCCTGAATATCAAAGAAAGTAGGCCAGTGATCTCGTTGAGAAATACACAGGCATATTTTTGGACAAACCGGTCAAACAGATGTTCTAGAACATAGTATTAAACTTACGTCACGTGAACCAGTTCGGGTCAAGGGTCACTCCATGCCTCATGCTTTCAGAAATAAGACTAGGGGCGGTGCTATTACAGGAGCAGGATCGAATCAAACTCCCAGTAGCGTACAGCAGCAGGAAATAGCTTCAAGTGAAAATAATTGTGATGACAGAAACATAGTGATTGGCAGTAGTCTGGGGAATAAATACGAAAAAAAAAGGTACAGATTATCTCTGCATAAGTTGAGTCATTATGTCAACCATATCGTGTGATTTCTTAGTCTTAAAATTATGTATATTTTTTAAGGTGAATGTGTGTTACGAAATACCTAATATGGCCATCATACGTTTCAGTATTATTAAGATGTCGTGTTTTACGCGCCATATTATTTTTGTAAATGTACTCTTCCTTGATTTGCGTGAGTCCTTACTGTGTGCGCGGCTCGTTTGTGATATATCAACGAGTACGTCTGTATATATACTTTGTAGACATCTTGACTAGGACAGCACTAGAGAGAAGTTCTTGGCGTATTTAGCTATCAGGTTGATGGACATTCTATTAATTTACTATCAGCCAAAGAGTTGGAAGAGCTGTATGATTTTTAATCAAATCTTTTTAAACTAATATTCAGTTTCGTGAAACATGTTCAGCGTTGAAGTTTATCTTTGCGTTATTGTATGGTACTGGTAATTTAGTTCATAAAGAGTGTATGACCTATTTAATTTGGTAGCGAAAGATGATACTACTCGGATTATTAACATAAATATGGACAGATGTGCATTCTCCTGTTGATAATTGTATCTGGTCGCTATCATAACTAATGTTGAAGACGTACTACGTATGTATTAGAGTTTTATCTTTTCATATTTCTATTTTAATGGTACGCCGTTCCTACGTCGCAGTCGTACATAAGGAATATTTCAAACCATTTGAAACCATAAAATACTTTTACATTTAAAGTACACTATTTGGAAAGTTGTTTCTATTACAATTTCAGCTCAAAAGGTAAGGATAACCAGATGAGTGAATCAATGTGGACATATATGGTACACCATTATGAGATTAGACCGCCAGGAAAGTGCCCACGTGTAGGTGTATACAAGTCTAGACGGTGAGAGCGACCGTGCCGGAAAGTGGGCCCAGTCAACATTGGATACGCATGTGATGATGTTGTCGTGGTTTTTTATTGTTGCGTTTGACTCCATGAATTAAATACAGTAGTGTTTGACTACATGAAGTTAACACAGTAGTGTTTGACTACATGAGTTTAGTACAGCAATGTTTGATTACTTGAGTTTAGTACAGTAGTCTTTAACTACATGAGTTTAGTATGTTAATGTTTGACTACACGAGTTTGGTACAGTATTGTCTGACTACATGAGTTTGGTATAGTAGTCTTTGAGTCCAATTATTTATTTGTTTTATATCCATATTATGTACCTTTGTATTTATGTTAATCTAATGTTTCCTGATCATTAGTTTCAGAGTGTAATACATTTCAATTGTTACTCGCATACGTGTTCGTTATTTGTAGAAACCTAGTCCAGTCTCAAAGGGTGTCAGCTCAATAACGTTACATTAATTCACTCATAGTGAAAGCATTACGATGTATATACACGTATAAGGACAGTAATGCAATAAGCATTTATAAATGTAGAGAAACCTCAGAAAAACCTGGACAAAATCAACCGAATATAGTTAATTATGCCCATAACGCTTCCAAGTAATTTAGCTTTTGCAAGACAGTCATTCGGAGTTGTCAACTCACTGACAAAAAGATGCTATAATATTGAGATGTGGTTGATATTAAGTGCGACTCCAGCGCGACTCCAGTCAAAGATATTTTAAGAAAATTGGGTCAAAAGAACAAGAACACTTTTCCATATCGAGTGTCATTTGATTTCCTTATCATGTCCATATACAACGTTTTGACGTATATAATTTTGTTGTGGAAACGGTCGCAGTGAATATCGGCATTAAGATTAAAATCAACACTCATTTATATATCATAAAGCTATAATGAATTTAGACAACGGAAGCAAACCACTTATTTCCAGAAGAAAATATTTTAATAAAATATACTCTTACGATATTATTAGCCAATGTAGTAACTGTATTAATCCAGTGTAGTAAATGTGATATGAGCCATATCAGTAACTATATTATTATCCAGCGTATTAACTGTATTAATAGCCAGAGTAATAACAGTAGTATTAGCCAGTATTTTAGTATTCATCAACGTAATACCTGAAACAAGTGGAGTGTGTTAGCGATGAAATTACTGTTAGAAGTCTAGTCGTCAACGTTGATTCTGAACACAGTAATACAATATTTTAAATATAAAGTTTGTCTTTAAAAATGTAGCCTAACATAAATACATTAATACTATAAAGTTAAATGAACCATGAGAAGATAGCTTAAATCAAATATATATATATATATATATATATATATATATATATATATATATATATATATATATATATATATATATATGTGTGTGTGTGTGTGTGCATGTGTGTGTGTGTGTGTGTGTGTGTGTGTGTGTGTCCAAACATATCAACAAGCCTAGTATCCACGCTTCTTATTTCACAATCATATATGCTTTAGGTTCACTGTTAACATGTTTCATATATATAGGATCCATTAGATATTTCTAACGTTAAAAAATCACTACTTCAGATTAAAGCAGATACTATCTCATATATGTCATTCCAAGATCAAAAGAGTTTTGTCAAGAATATCATCTTTACTTCGACAACCATTGTTACCGTCGTTAGGTTTTGTTTCAGTATATTATTATCAGTTTCAGAAGGATTGCTCACGTGATGGGGTTATTGTTTTATGCTTGTATTGTACCAGAATGTATTAACTGTACGCCAGATTCTGCATACGATGCATTCTGTTTGTAGCAGGGACAGTAACATTTTGATTTAGCCGTTCTGTGAATATGCGTGTACGTACGTGATCTGCCCGTATGCATATAATGTGTAGCTTTCTAGAAAGCATTCATGCTGACGGAATCAGTCTGCATATATTTGTGCTTACTTAGATGACCACGTTAGATTGTCATTCTAAAACGCCGTTATATATATTATTCAAAACCATCTGGAACAGGTTGGCTGTGTTGCGTATTGCATAAACGCATGTTTAATTAATTATTTGTATTCTGTTTTGTCGATTATGTCAGCAAATGTCAGGAGTATCGTTTATATCTTAAGTTTTAGAATAAGATCAAAATATCTCTTCACTCTGATATGCTGTATTACAACTTAATGCCACTATATAATCTGTAAAAACTGTTACCTAGTGTATTGAGCGTTGTACTGCTCATAAATCTTTCATCGATCATGCTGGTTTTGTATGTCCTAGTGAATCACACAATGTGATCATCAAGATAAATGAAGTAGAAGCGAAACCTTCCTGAGAATTGTGTTTCCTTCATATTGTTTGCAAATTTGTGAAGCCGAATTTGAATGCAAATTCATGGATATCGTAACCAAGTTATGGATTTTCTTCATGTTTCTCGTCACGTGTCAAACAAAAGGTAAGTAAAAAGTATCTAGTAGAAGTTTCGATTGCAAATATCGTTTGAATTTATATGCAACTGAGACATCATTAATCTAATTGATGAATTCATGCAAAAGAGATATACTAATTAAAATTATAAACGTTATTACACTACATTCATTTTATGATTGCAGCCAGATGCAGGTTTCTTAAAGAGTTAGACGACGATACCATTTCAATAGGAAATATATGTTTTATGAAATCATTGTTAATGTACTGGTGAGCAAACATGTTACTTTGTCGGGATCTGTTATCATGATTACTTTTGATAAATACCTGACAATGGCCATACTACAATACAAAGTAGTTGTGATGGTGATTTAGAAAGTGGTCTCTTGTACAAATGGTTTTAGTTGTTCAACACTTCTGAATGAGACACAAAGAAGATTGCATGAAGAGAACGCATTTAATCTCATATCTACGGAGGCAATACCATATTATACGACAATTATTGCGTTTGTTCCATGTACATTCATAACATTTAAAGGATGGGTGCATATATGTATAAAACTGTCAACTGATGTCCTTCCATTGAGGGCTTTCATCATAACACATTGTCAGTTAATGAATTGAGATACCGTTATGTTTTAAACGATGCCTTTCTTGCAGATTGGAAACATGAGATATATATGCAAGGCGAAAATGCAACTATATGCATTGATCAACAGGCAAGTGGTGGAAAAGGGATGTTAGAAATAAATTTCTTTAGTTACACCAGTAAGCTAGATCCAATTCGTGTGATGTTATATTTCCCAATGGAGAAACAAGATGTCTACACTGGAATGTACACTGGTCGAGTACACCATATCAAAGTGAACAATGCAAGTTTCAGTTTTATCCTTCAACATGTCGACTTTGTTGACAGTGGACATTATACAGCCTTTGGAGATTCCCGTGAATTAGGAAAGGCGAGCGTTATTGTTCCACGTAAGTGTTCTTAAAATTTTGGACTCAGAATTGGGACACCAACATTTACCATATCATATGTGCATACTCGTAATGGTAAATCTACAAATCTTCTTGCTCATTCCCGTTTTTATGACTGACTAGCTCATACATTTAAATGAATTTCGTGTTCACACTAACAGAACATACATCGTGAGTTCATTATATGTATCATGTAGTGAAGCCACACAAAATGCTTATAATATTGTGTTGGATTCGATTGATGGCATATCAAATACGCCGCATATATTTGGCACATGAATTCAGATAACTCGATGGCCATTCACACGTTTAACCTTCCAGAGGAGGCCGGTACCTATTTACAACTGGAGAGACTAAATTCAGCAGCATGAACACTTGGACGAATACTAGTAAATAATTAGAACTTAATGGTTCGTCTCAACTAAAGCGATCAAGTTTAATTCTCAAATGCAAACACAAATGCCTTGGATATAATTAATGCCAGTAGTTATTATGGTATGCACAATTTTGGAAACTGTGTTTTATATTGATATATTTGATATCACATGTTTCTAGCATGTTATATAAACGAAACTACCTGATGATTAAATTTGCAATAATAATAAACGTTCAAAAATATTTTTACTGTTAGTAATAAGTTTGTCAAAAAACTAAAATTAATAACGGAATATGAAATCAATGAAATATGTTTTGTTCGACTTTATTTTACTAGCTCTTTCTCCTCTTTATTAAGTGTTGATTTATTTATTAACAAAAGCATTTACATCGAATACCTCTTTAAAAATTGTTTGATTCTTTTACATATGTAATTGGGTCATAATTTTCGCATCTGGTCATAATTGTATAACAAAACCATCAATTCTAAAGAATTGTTTATTTTTGGAAAGGATGTAGATGAATTAGTTAAAACGGTTCCGATCAGCTATTGTTTAAGGAAATATGTTCCAAGCTAACTCAAGAGCACTATGTCTTAATGGTATGTTAGAAAAATAGGTAATATTTTGAAATATTCTACTGTATTAAAACGGTGATAGGTATATACATTATGTTAATAGCTCTAATATATATTTATATTGAAACAAACATCGTAGTCAAGAGACATTTTTCCTGTTTTTTTATCTAACATTTTATCTTTTAGGTCGAACATTACTTGGAGATTACAATGAATTAGTGATCCTTTCGTTCATGTATAATACAGCGAATATATCTGCGATTCAAATTGATATGATCACATCTACAAGAACCATTGTTGTTGTAATGTATGATGTACGAAAGGGTAATTGTACGGAATCTGGACAACACTATATATATCGAATACAAAATTGTGTATTCACTGGCAAGAATTTTTCATTCACAATTCGAGACGTATCATGGTTAGATAAGGGCGTGTATGCTGCCTGGGATTCCACTGACATCTTGCTGGATTCCGTGCTTTTAGACATGCGAGGTAAATGTTGCATGCGAAATAAGTGAACGAGTTATGCTGTCAGTTTGAAGGAATGTGCCCTTACTCAGAATGGAAGAGTTAGCACTATCAAGATATAAATGGTGTTGGTCTGCGTCTGGGTCTTAATGTCTGATCTAATGACAGGTCTTAATCAAGTGTACGGTACTGTGACCCACAGACAAGCATTTGTGTTTTAGAGTTTTGTCATTTTTTTCTCAGACCTTTTTCAGCGGATAACTTGGTATCTTTTGCGCAGCTAGTCCGGCAGTTCAACTTGTGCATTCTTATACAACATAGCGATTGTCTTGTTTGGCTTGGGAATATGTTATAGCTTATGATAAATATTTCCAGCCTCTAATGCATACTTTAGTTAATTGGGTGAAAAATAACCCATATTATTTTAATCCTCAATCTTATGCATGATTGCTAGATATTTTACTTGCACTTTTTCAGAAGAATTATGTCCCGCTGTTGACTATGGATCGATTAACGTTATAGGTTACGGATGGAATACGAGCTAGGCAGTGTCTATTTACGGGCAAACATTAAACATAATTTAAAAGGTTTGCTACTGCCTAAGCTGCCAAAGTATTCGAAATTAAACCTTTTATTTGCATCTTGATATTAAATGTTATATAATACAAGTGCAAGTCGAACTGGGATGGTTGACTTAGTATTCGATAATTGTTTTTTCACGTTTAGTTGAAACAAGCTAAATTAAGAAACAAACGAAAACAAAAACAATTTATATAAACACCTACATGCAATGCATGAAATATGAAGTAATGATCTATGAATACTTTTACTTTAATAATTTTAATTTAGAAAGCAACGAACTATCAAGCACGGAACGTTCAAATGGATATTTCAACGCATCATTTGTCACTAATCCGGCATGTTCTGAAGCAGAAAATTTTATGTAGCGAAAGACAAAATGCAAAATATGTGCGTTCAATTACTCTTCGGATTAATTTCGAATACTTAAATATTTACAACGCTCATTATGTCGAGAGATATAAGCTTTTTACTTATTTCGCTACTTCAAATGTTGCAATGTATGTTCGCACCAAACGGCAGCGTCTGATTTTATTATTTATCAAGGAGTAAGATAAATATATACCCTATCTGCGAATAACACTACTCTATAATCTTTACTAATCGGATACTTGGTATGATATAAACATACGTTAGCCCACAAAAGTGAAACTCGCAAGTCGCCGTTAAGAAAATATCATACTATCCTCTTGTATTTAAATTTTGCACATTTAGTGCAAGGCAACATTAGCAAAATCTCGTATATAATTGTTTAATGTTACCGTGACAAGGTTTAGATATAGGAAACGATTAGAATATTTCGCTTTAATTATATTTTGTCCAGAACATTAACTATTATTGCTTCCAGATAACTTATCTTTGCTATACGTTGTCCTGAAGATAATTTATATAGTCATCGGC
Source organism: Unio delphinus (assembly GCA_029339505.1). Classification (NCBI taxonomy): domain Eukaryota; kingdom Metazoa; phylum Mollusca; class Bivalvia; order Unionida; family Unionidae; genus Unio; species Unio delphinus. Next base: position 572,548 of record JAQISU010000079.1, read on the forward strand.
ATTTTTAGACATTGTACTATTCTCGACAAAACGAAAGGGTAATATTTCCTATGTATCACATTTGTGCAATGTATTAAACTAATTCTGTTTCACACACTCAGCTATATAACTTGCCTTATTTCTTCGAAGTGGATCAAATGCAGATTCTGGAAAGGTATTATATAAATTAATTTATTTGATGATAGAGTTAGGGAGTCTTAGGTTTAAGTCTATACTACTTTGATATTTAAATAAACTATTTGGGTGTCAGAATTAATACAGTATTGTTTATGTTCACTGACAGAAGTATGGGTTAGGTTATTGTTCGCTGCCGTTGGAGTAGCCGTGACTGTTCCACTCACTGTTGTCTGTACTTTGTTAATACAATGGAGAAGAAGTTCTTTTCCAATTCACTTATAAAGGACCAGGTGAGTGATTTTATCAGTAAAGTTTTTTTTTACCAGATATCGATTTAATTCGATTGATTCGAGCAAGGTAGACATCCGTATTCAAACATGATGACATTCGAGAAAAAGAGACACATGTCTGTCTCATCTTTTGGCGAGTTTAGTGTATTTTAAAAATGTTCTATATGTTTACAACAAACATAATATGTATATGCCATTCATAAATGAACAATGCCCATATACCCTTGAAATTGAAGACCCAACAGTACCTAATATATAGCTACAGATGACTTAATATAACACCTGTTTGTATTCAGCGTTAGTTTAGCCATATCTTACAACGAATCGGTAGAATGAAGAAGAGATAACTACCGAAGTGCGAACTTTATATTTGTCTACTAGATCATGTTTATGGTTAAATAACTGATGCGCTCTATTCAACGCCTATGTAATGAATAAAACTAAATTTGGAGACTCTTATTTTCATTTGATTGTTTGGCATTCGTTACAGGCATTAACATTGATAGAGAACAAAACGATTTGCTATACATGTATTAGGAAACCTCGGCTGGTCGAGAGTAAGATCGTCAAGTCTTTTTGTGACACGAAAGGTTTGCCAGTTCAAATAATTGATTCATTTGCCTTCATGATTGATCTGCTTTTTAAATTGTTAGGGACATCTTTTATTATTGCAAGACCCGTCAGCTGAAGCCTATATGCATCGTTCAAACGCGTTCTAATAATGTAGCATCGAACTTTGTACTCCAGTAAAATCCTCGATCAATAAATTTTGATAAATAAATGTTGGTGTAGTAGCGTAATATAGGACTATTTATTATTTTAGAAACCCTGCAGTGGAGGACTGAATCAGTTGTAGGACGATTAAGTATATTTTTATCACTTTACTTTTTTATTCAATATCGTTACTGCTAACCATAACCTGAATTTGTGTAGTCTTTTAGGAAGTCATAGTTTATCCCGTTAATTCTTTCTACGTTTGGATTTCAAGTTTACGCTTGAAAATAATTATTACAATTTTTCGTAAACTCGTATTTGGTAATCGGACGGCATGGCTAATTATTAATAAATAACATAACTGATAAATAATGTAGATTGCTATCAACATTCTTTGATCGATATTACCTCAGACCAAGCCTTAAAGATGGGACCAATTTCCAAAAATACTACCAATCGTGCTGCTATAGAAGAACGGGATTATCTAGAACCTCGCAGCAATACGACTGATCCATGCATGTATTTAGAACCTATTGGTAAATCTCTCTGACTGAATATATGTATGTTCCCTATGCACTAGCTCTGTTTTTCTCTTTCTCGTTTTCTGTCTCTCTCTATCTCTCTGTCTGTTTCCTACGAAAACAATTTGAGTCCTACATGCTAGAATCAATAGGGATCATAAATAATTCAATCCACATCTGAAACTCAAACTATTCTATGCAATGCGGACTTAAGCATATGTAAATATATTCGTAAATTTCTGAAAACGGAAGATCCAATGTACAGGATGATTCTCACATGTTTGTTCTTATTAGACACGATAAATTCAATCAGACGAATATGGAAGAAAATTAGTTAATGCAACAATGTATAATGGTTCATGATAGCTATTATGCGCAAATCATTCACTAGTTGATGGTGCATTTCTATTTGAAAATTACACAACATTGTTATCGTAAATCTTTCGACTCCAATGAAACTAAACTTTAAATAGACGTACACACTTCTTCATGTTCGTGTCAACAAATCAGTATTTCATAATGCATCTAACATAAAGAGAATGCCATATGAAACGATACAGGACAGATCCACTGACATGGACTTAGTTGTCACTCCAAATGACTCAATAGTGAGCTGTGTTAAACTCAGTAACTCTGTAACAGAAGATATAATGAATATAATGATTCTTCTACGTCTTGGCTAATTAGACATGATATGGTAAAACAGACGAATGAATGTGGAAGACAAAGATTAATAGAAGTGTACTTTAAGGAGGTTTGAGTACTTTCTTGAGCAAATCATTCACTAGTTGATGGAATATTAAGACCTTCGCCTTTGCAATACATGGTATTCCTTTAGTTTATATTTGGGTCATTCACTTCACTAATTATTGTATTCCAGTACACTCAAACATTGATGTCGTCTCTTATAATCATGCACTATTTATACGATATATATATATATCAACTCAGGTAAAACTAAACTTCAAATTGACGTCACAAATTTTTCATTTTTTCTTTTCTGTTTGACAACTACACTAAAGTGAGATCATACATCTTTCGAATCCCCTGAAACTAAATTTTAGATTGATGTAAACAATTTTTCATGTTCGTGTGAACACAACTATGTCCTTAGTATTTCATATAAGATGATTTTGGTACCAATTAAAACATTACGTAACCTTACCACATTCTTGGATTAGTTTTTATTCCATATAGCGCAAACGTGTTCTGTGTTAAACTCAAACAAACTATTTGGAAGTTACATTCATACTATTGCAGGTAAAAGTTAAAATGGTCGTCGAAAGAACAACTCGAAGCTTTCAACAGTCGTCTTGATTGAACTTTATTTATCTAAACAAAACTGTGAATGATGGACTACAGCTGTACCATACTAGATAACCCATCGAATTAGAATGAATGACAAATTGCAGGAATTGGCCGCTCAAATATTTCATTTTAAATATGTGTTAGCAAATATTCAAGACATTTTGTGAGAATGTAACATTTGCTTTATAACATAAACTTTAAATACTGCTCTTCACTTGGCGGTTCGGTCATTTAATGCCAAATATGTTATCCTGGGTAAATAAAATGTATTATTATCATTATTATTATTATTATTATTATTATTATTATTATTATTATTATCATTATCATTATCATTATCATTATCATTATTATTATTATTATTATTTACAGGCATCGAAACGGTACACACAGAAGAAAACAATCCAAGGTAACTATCGATACAGTGCAAATACGCACATACAAAATTAGCTCACTTAGCGTGAACGCATAAATGAACTGATAAACACTAATGACTTGATGATGAGCTGATGTGTTTAGGAATATGCTTTTCTATATAAAGTGCAATGCAGAAACAGCGGGAAAACATTTAATGTAATCTTCGTCAAATGAAAATTTATAACAAGAAAGACTGTGAACTTAGATAAGATGTATGATACACTTATGTCACGCTGATGAATATATAAAACTGATGGAGGGTAGATGGCTGTATGCCTGAAATTATTGGCAGGGTTAATGATACCCTGCTACAAATTCTACCGCGTTTGTAACGTAGTCGAGCCGACCCTTTGAGATTAGGTTGGGTTTTGAAGAAATAACAAACACGTTTGCTCAAATACAAATTATATTATAAAAAAAAATCATGATAGATATATATATATATATATATATAATGAGCACACGATACACACACAAATGAATCTATGGTTGTACACGGCTGTACTATTTTTCTATAGTTATACACTACTGTATTATTTCTATAGATATACACTACTGTATCTGAGGTTGTACACTGCTGTACTATTTTTCTATAGTTATACACTACTGTATTATTTCTATAGATATACACTACTGTATCTATGGTTGTACACTGCTGTACTATTTTTCTATAGTTATACACTACTGTATTATTTCTATAGATATACACTACTGTATTATATATGTCCCGTCATATACTACCAACGTAGCATGATATTGACTATTGATACGATATCAATATCATAAGGGTTAATTGACAACATACTACTTGTGTCACACACGCAAAATATAATCAATGGAAACCCAATAATATTATCAAATTGACTTAACACGCTATTCGTGCTTTACATAATGAAGCAAACGAAGGGTTTTATTGACTGACGAACACGCTATTCGTGTTTTACAAAATAAAGCAAACGTAGGGTTTTATAGACTGACGAACACGCTATTCGTGTTTTACAAAATAAAGCAGTCAATAAAACAAACCACGTGTGTTAACAATACACTTCCCTCCGGTGTGACAGTAATTCATTGTCCGTCTCCATTCCACCGGTCAACATTGGTCTTGAATACACATCTATTCACACGACCGGCGAGCTGAATATAAAAATAGACAGTTTCCCAAATAATAAAAAAATGAATTAACACAATACATAATAAAATAACACAATACATAATAAAATAAACGTGCTGTTACGAAACTGAATATTCACCTGAAACAAGAAACCAAAATGGAATGTATTTAACTTACCCAACTTTTTGGCTCTAAAAATCCGACAAATGGTAACGTTTAGAGGTCTGCTCTAATGTCCACTGTGTCTTAAAAAGACCCTGCACTGTACTTATATATTAGTTGGCCGTACTTGTAAAAAAGTAATTCGCGTGAATTATCCGCGCGGCACGTGCAACTCGCTGTATAGGACAATTCACGTTGAGGAGTATGGTGTACCCTCTTCGCCATATCGGATATTGCGTAACGAGCTTAAAAAATAATCCATGAAATACAGAACGTCGACAAACACATTATATGACAAAATTAATGTTTAAAATATAGCTTAGAGGAGTATAGTGTATCCTCCATGCCATATCGGGCATTTCGTAACAGCGTTATCCCGATAAAAGGGAAAAAAACACTACAAAGAAACTGCTGAATTTAATACATAGAGAAGATAAGAATAATAATTAGAGAGAAAGGTTTATCAGTAAGGTTATGTATAATTTGAATATTTAATACAGCTTTACAAATATATCCGTCATGTTACTATGATGACTCTAGTATGAACATTTAAAGTGATGTTTAGCTTTTAGGTATCATGGAGCAAAGATGTGTCCAATTATCGTGAATCAAGTCCTAAAACTAGCCTCTTAAAGCTAAGCGACTAACTAGGTTTTTGCTAGTATCATTTTAAAAGACGTTGGTTTAACGTGCTTCTGGCCAAACATGCGAACTCCGAGTCGGTTTCAATAATCAATTTTTATCATCAAGCGATGTTTTTAATTTAGTTCCAGTTTGGTTATCCTCTTTATATAGTAATATTTAAGGAAAATCAATTTGATTTAATGAATTTATCTAAGACCAAATGCTCCACTATCCCTATGACTCTATATTGTTGTCTTTTATTATTTACACAACGTGACATCACATGTGTAATATAAGTATATTAACTGATCTGATTTGCTGAAATAATGCAATTTTAATAAGAGTTATATTTCATATCGTCATATCTGCTAATATTATTTACATTAGTTTAAATGTCTATGCTAAAAATACGATTGGCTCTTTCTGAACAAAGAACATGGTTAACGGAGCCTTTCAATAACCAATGTATGTGTACATGTGCTGTAATCAAATTAATCGTTTTGAAAATAATTACGTTGATTTATTATCTCAACCTTATTTTCAATGTCTTTATCCCTGAATTAATTGTATCATAGCTTCAAGAAGATAAATATGCTTTGGTGCAGTCGACTTTGAGTACGTGATAAAACTAATAACAAGCAAAGGTATTGATAGTTTCAAGCTCTAAATTTCACAGTTTAATAGATAGATGTCAAATTGAATATAACGATATTGAAAAACCAATATCGTTAGAAAATATGTTATTTTATTACATCATAGTTAAATTGGTCTTAGTTATACCTCTTGCTACAAAATGTATATTTATTATGTTGGTAAGGTTATTCTGACCTAATTTACTTCATTATTTACAAAAATCGAACATAGTTTCACCCAAGTTGAAATTCACACCTTCTGATAATGCAATAGATTTTATCATTACTATCTACCTCCATATATACAGACGCACAGACAAGCAAACATATAATATATAAGATAATTGGCTTTAATTTGCTTTCAGCGGATCCTGCATCAAAGAATACGAGAAGCTTCATCCATATGGGAATCAAGGAAACAATACGTACAGTTATTTAGGAAAAGAACACACCATCCAGGTTTCCAAGAGACCCACTATATGATTGAATTAATATATGATAATCACATTCGTTATCATGCGTTTCAAAGATAATTATATTAATCATTTCATTCGATAAGTGCAGTATGTCGAAAGACCAGTTCCGGTGCCTTGCTTCGGTAGCTTTCCCATCTACGCACCATCCGTTGCTCATGTCGATAATATATGCAGCTCATTTTACAGTGCTCAATGTACATGTTATTAAAATAAAATGCTGCGATAAATAAGGAAATGTTATAACTTTAACCATACCTGACAATTACCTTCATAATTCGTGGACTATGTGATATAATAAAAACAACCTCTGTATAAGCGTAAAGGTTTTCAATTGCGAGTGCTATCAGTGCGTCTTTGTGCCTTTAATAAATGGTTTCTTTTCTTCAAATATTGTGGACGCTAAGTACGGCTTATTGCTGGATCACTCCTATATTACATTATTATGCTTTAGATTATCATATAAATCGATCTTTATTTACGTCTAGTCAAAATGCAAAACAGAGTATACGTAAATTGTTTCTTAAGTTAACACAATGATTTTCTCATTTATATTTACTGATCGTCATTTCTAAACAAGATAAATAACAGCTGATTAAATAGGCGACACATAAAGAGTCGGTGAAAACCTCAGAGAAGTTATGGCTAACAAAAGATTTTCGAGGTATCCGAGAATGGCTTACTGCTTCTGGAATTTAAAGCTACGGAAGGAAATATGTATATATATATATATATATATATATATATATATATATATATATATATATATATATATATATATATATGTATATATATATATATATATATATATTTATATATATATATATATATATATATATATATATATATATATATATATACAGAGAGTGAGAGATTTTGGGCATTTGTTGGTATCGCGTTATTCATTATATATTCTGCATAATTGTATTGTTTAATGGACCTTGCCCAAAATCAATTACAAATTCTACCAAGACTTTGGAAATTTACCATGAAATACCAGTCATTTTGTTTACTCCATGTTATGTTATACATTTAGTAGCATACCTTTCTAATTATAATTAACATTTGTATCTTTCTTATCATGTGTAAAGGTCCAATAGGAAACGTACCGTTAGGGAATATTAATCTTAGAAAATGCTAATTGGGGATGGAATTCCATGAGAAGACTCTATAATCTTGTTCATTTAGAAATTGAAAAACATAGTTCGGTATTTTTTAATATGAAAGGAACAAGTTATAGTCAAGTATTCGAAGAATGAATGCACATTTTATAAATGTTAATACCTTTTGACTATATTCATTATGTCAGTTACTCCAAATACATGCTTAATGATAAAGTGATCAAGTGACTTTAAATGTAATGTTACCGTTTTTGTAAATATTCCAACATAAGGACATTATATAATTTAATTATTATTCCTGTCCCTAACCTACCAACAAAGCACACCAGCATGTTAATTTTTATCATATTTTATTTCTTATATAATTTTCTGTTGTTTGTTTGTTCTTATTTTTTGTCCATATTTGATTTTCGTTTAAATATATTTGGTTAGTTTACCATTATTTATTATGGTAAATACCATTTTTCGTGTGCATCAAATAGGCTTGCACATTTGTTTAAAAATAATCTAATGTGGTGAGGCCTTATTTTATTACCTTCAATTTGTAAATCATTTTGCATATTTTTCAACCTTTATTTGTCGTAAAAATGTATTGTACTTCTCTCGCCTCCATTGTATGTTCAAGTTATCTATATTGATGTGCACGGTTTGTTAGTTGTTTATTAATTATATACTATACAGAATTGTCTTTTGGACTTGACCTTGTCCAAAATAAACTTCATATTATACCAGAACATATGGAAGTACTTGTTATATTATATTTTTAGTAGCATACCTTCTAATTATAAGATTTGTATAATGTTTATAGCATGTTGCAAATTCCAGAACCTTTAGGTAGTAGTGAATTAAGGAAACGATAATTGTGGCCTGGGTTACGTTAGAGGACTCAATAATCTGGTTTATCTAGAAATTAATTCTTACTTTAAGGTCCGAGCAGAATCAATTTAAACTGAAGTCGATATAATTGTGCGACATCTTTAAATCGAATTGTTCTATCTTTTTAAAAACATATATACGCAGTAATTTCGTGACAAAATGTTAAATGTTCAGTAAAGTCGCAGCATTTTAATCTACGATAACAACTAGTCTGACATGTTTCGAGGTCATTGATAACGCGCGTACTGGAACATGATAATCACATTACGATTTGCATAGTTTCAAAGACGTATTTCGTTACGATTGGCTGATAGTGACGAAATTCAAGCAAACAATATCATACAGATCATTTAAAAAGAGCGTCACATATTTCATGTTTAATTACTTTGGACAATTGTATAAAACAAAGATAGACATATGTCGTCAATATTGAAAGAGGTAATATAAGATATAGTCACAACTGATATAGTTAATTAATTGTGCTTTCTTCAGATGGATGGATCTCGCGATTAAATTACGTTCTAGACTCATCGAACCTGCTTGAATGTCTTGAGCATTACTTTCAATGTAATGTTACAGCTATTTCAGCATTCCTGCAAATGCTCATTATATAATTAACAAATAATTCTTGTCACAACACTGCCAAAAAGTACACTGGCATATTAATGTTCATTATATTTTATTTGTCGTATATATATATATATATATATATATATATATATATATATATATATATATATATATATATATATATATATTATATTTATATGTTCTTATTTTCGTGTCCATATTTGATTTTCTTTTAATGAGTTTAGGTTTGTTAACCATTATGTATTATGGTGAATTTCGGTTTTTATTTGCATTTAGTTTTCGTTAAAAATTAATATCATGTGGTGCGGTCTTATTTTATTACATTTAATTTGTAAAACATTGTCCATATTTTGCAGAATTTATCTGTAATAAAAATCTATGGTACTTTTCCCTCCATTGTTTAAAGTTCCAGTTTCAGTTCTTTATTTGAATTACAATGGCATCTACTGTTTAAATTATGTCAGTTTTTTGTATTATATCCGGACTTGGAAGACATTCATTGTTCTGTAAAATTTATATATTGTGCCTTGTGCCTTATTTTTGTAAATATAAATCACACTCCAAAAACAAACTAAAGTATATATATATATATATATATATATATATATATATATATATATATATATATATATATATATATATATATATATATATATATATTTATATATGTGTCTGTGTGTCTCATGAATACGTGTCGTATAACTAATTCTAAGCAAAAAGAAAGGGTATCATAACAAATGTTTGATTAAATAAAATTATCTTCGTAGGCCATACTATTTGACTTTGTTGTTTATTGTGGATACAGAGCTTAAGAACAGATTCTAAAAAATGTACAAATCGCCAATCTCTATAATTTTTATTCTCGGGGCCACTTTTCCTCTACAGTCCTCATCCAGCTCCACCCCGCCCTGTACTTTTTACACCAATGTCGACACTGTGCACTCGATCTTTTCATTCATGGATGTATACTCTACAGAGTCTGTATATTGGCATTTTAATCCATCTTGTCTTTTTCAGTACAAATCTCCTACTCAAGATATTCACGTATATCAGCATTTTGTATTTATTCGAATAAATATAGTGTCATCCAAGCATAATTTTCTAGATTCACTTATACACATAATCTTTGAAAACGGGTTTTGTTTTATTCCACTGCATGCTTTTTTTATAGTGAGAACTACAATGGTCGTTGTCTGTCATTGTCAGATGATGTACAATTCACTATTAAGAAACATTAGTTTCATTCACCACCGAAACGTCTTACTCATTTACCAGTTCCTAAATATTTCCATTGTTTTTATTATGAGATCAAGTGGTGAGGTGTCTGTCCATCTACCTCTTATTCTTTTTCCCTCTCTATCTCTCAAAGAGTATATACGAGACTGGATTTTTTCATGTATTTACTTCAACAACGGAAATATTTAAATATTTTCAGAAATAGTAATCCTGGGATAGACAGGTACATTTACTGGGGTGATAGTGCGTATGTTTACTTATATTGTCAAGTTTAGTGAATGTAGACATTATTTGTCATATTTTGTTTTCCGACTGACACTATATAAATGATAATGCATAGAAACACGAGTATTTACCGGACACCCCCCCCCCACACACTATATTTCGTTCTCTATGATTTGTAATACTTTCTCTTACCTTTATAAAATTTATATATTTGGATACATAAACATTTCCACCCGTATGTTCACTCTTATGATCACGTTTGGATTTGTTCGTGATCAAGGTAAATCAAGCCATTGGCACTTGTATTCATCAGGTGACAGCCTGATGCTGAAGGACTAGGTTAAAGATTATTAATTCCTAACGTACAACCAGTCTGTGAAATCACTTGAACCTGTGTCCAGATAAAATCTGAAAGGAATTAATTATTTATATTATTGATTGGAATGAAACAGTGCTCGAAATTTTTCTGACTAATCACTTTTTTTGGAATTATTTGCAACTCAATGACATACATTCGGATTGTATCAATTTGATTCTGCAAGCCTTTCTGTACATCATCATATTCAGTACTTTTGTAATTCATGCGTAACAGTCTACAGTTATGGACGTGTGACAAGAAATTTAAGATTAATTTAGAATTTAATTCACAATACAGTAGGTTCCTCTTAAGTGGTCACTTTGTATTAAAGAGAAATACTATTTTTCTGTTTGAGCTTTAGTATATTATTTCGCTTTCACTATGTTATGAATAACAACAAACTAAAGGAAACATCAACTAAGAATAGTGATAGAGAGTTGAATCAGTTATATACATCACATAATGCGTTTTTTTTCCTCATTTTGTCATCTTAAACTTTACATCTTAATCGTGCCTTATTTGCCGATATTGCATTCATATGCACTTCATATTCCACTCACGAGCACGACACGTGAGCCAATAGTGTATTAGGAACTACAGTTTAACAAATCATATACACATACGCAGTAGGCGCTTTACATTCTGTTTGGTTACATTTGTTTCTGAACGAACTAAAGCAGTTGTTTCCTTGAGTGGCATATACCAGATGCTTTCCCACATTCCCCGTTAACTTCTTTGATGGAATGTGCCGGATTTAGGCAAGCGGTAGACGCAAGATAGGTCATACAATTTATGTGTTACTAAACTACATGCAAGAGACAAAACATCAACAGTCTTCTTTAGCTAGTAATTAGAATGAGAACACATATACTTGAAGTTTCGCATCTTGAATTTCCTCGCAATGTATTCTCATACTTCTGCAAATCGGAATTTCATGAGCCATATCATGGGTTCTCAAGCTCGATTATATTTTTCGAAATTGAACATTATTTTTAACCAAACTCCAAGTGCCATTACATCCTCCTTACTGAACAAAAATTAATTAAACTTATTATACAGCTTCTGTTGATAATTGCAATAGAAAGACTTCAGAGTTTCGCTACATTATGTTTTTAAACATTCAATGAAAGAATAGAAAATAGTGTATTGCGTTTGAAATACGGCATACATTCAGGTACATTTTCATGTAGTGTATTTTTTAAAAATATAATTAAGTCTTTTCTCAGATGAATATTCTACACTCACTAAGGTCGTGCATTACATCCGTTCGAAACACTCGTTCAAATTTTCTGATACAAATGCAGTAACATATAAATGCTTTGATGTTTTGCCGATTGACAAATCTATACAATAATTATGAATACTGACATAAACTGACATAGTATTATTAATATTAATTTAAAAAAAAGAGTTTTAAAATAGCTTTAAAAGCAATATTTGAAAACGTTTATTTTTTAAACAAAGCATTCTAATCATGTATAATGTATGCACATTGCGACATAAATGTGGAGTTTAGGGTTCTGATTGTTTTTACGGATAACCATCTGTGACACAACGTTGTTTAGACAGTGGACTACGAGCATTGTGGTCGGTTTGCTGAAACATCCAATATTCTCCAATTCTATTTAAATATATGTATGATCAGATGTTTATATCAAAGAAAATCATTAAAAGAGAAAGTTAACATAATGTTAAATCCAATAAATTCAAGTTTACTTCAAAATGACAATTACTGACAAGACTTAAATAATCGTAAATTCTCAAGAATTGATCCAAGTTATGCCTCATTTATTGTGACCAATCAATAATCGTGAGGCTATTGCATAGAAGCAAATATACTAATAATTTTTCCAGTCTGATCGATAGGTAAGGGATAACATTGCCATGATTGATCACTTTATTTTTAAATTAACTATGTGAGCTTTGCAGTTTGTTTACAAATCAAAACTGCTTCACTCCATTCAACCTATATTTTGTTACGTCTTTTTATATTTTGTGTACTTTTTATCAGCGAACTTGACCGCAACATTACCACTAGGTCATAATCCTATAGCCAAAAATATTGTAAACGTGCCGCTAAGACCAAATAAAAGGTATCAATTATATCCTCCGCCTCAACTTCCGAAGCAAATTTATTTACATTTTAGAAAATTTAACATGTTCTATTGCATGAGTGAAATGCCCGGAAAGAGTGTCAAATTTACGCATATCATCATTACAATTATCTGATTCATATACATTTTTTCTTGCTGGTTCATTGATGAGTTACCTTTTCCTATCCTTTGAACATTTTACGACCAGTGGTATTCGGCAAAGCAGTCACCTTTTTATTCTTGAAATATAATATGTAATACCTAATAATTTGGTATTAGTTTGTGACCGTTTGTCCTTATGTTAGCTTAGAAGGGGGATGCATATTTGGAGTTCAAAGGGGTGAAGCGAGTGAGAGTGCATAATGCTCAATGAATTTTACAACAGTCTATCAGGTGTTAATTGCTCAACGGATACATGTGACTCAAACTGTTGAGATTACACACTGCAGCAAGGTCTCCTTCCCAGTGAATCAGGGAGTTAAAATGATTACAGCATGTATTTTATATATAAGTATTGCGGTATTCTGTTGAACTGGGGATGTTGTTAATGAAAGTAAATGAATAAATATAGATCGTTCATATAATAAACTGAGAGGGGATCACCAAAGCTAAATAAGGAGGGTGTATCGCTATACGTTATCAAACATGTTTGTGCAGTGAGCTATCCCTTGTCTTCCTGGAAGGTTATTATTCATATACATCATGTTCGGCTCGAATGACAATTGGATGATACGTGTTAAAGTTCTTATAACTAACGTCATTTGCTTTTCATTTTGTATTAGCTTTTTTTTAAAACGTATGTATCAAATAATTAATGATGGTTTATTTATGACTACAGGTTTTGGGTACATTTATGTACATCATAGCAAGCAATCATTACATATACCATTTTAAATCGATGAAGTGATGCATTTACTTGTCCGCCATTGCAAAATCTATATACAAGCAGGTGTATATTCAAATACCACATCTGGTCAGATAATCATTTCCACGATGAAGATCTAATAACCTTGTATTATGACTGCATTTGTATATATTTTCTCACTTAATCACTCCCACCTCCAAGCTTTCGTATTATATCCTCCTTATATATATATTGTCTTGGTGAATAAAATTCCTGTCTCAGCATCAGGTTACTTTACTGTAATATTTAAACTTTTGAGCTTGTTAATAAAAGATGTATCGAATCCCTTTATTTTGGTGTTTATTGTCATTCTTGAAATCGTACTGTAATATTCTGAATTGGCATTCTTTTTATATATGTTTTCAGTATGTCTGGTAATATTCAAAACGTATCTATACTTATTATACTGATATTGTTCTTACTAGGATATTATACCACCGATCGTGTTATTTCTTTCATATATAAAGGGATGTTAAAGAATCTCTCCTACAATACATTTAAGAACAGTGTAACTAAGTTCCATTACTTTAGTGACAATTTAAACTGCGAGAATTTGTCTTTCCTTCTTGATGTGTTTTGGAGATATTGTATAATGAAAACAAAGATTTATGTTGTTTTCTATACTGCCCACAAATAGCGAACTCGTTGTCTAGTCTTCCATCTTGGATCCTGGTCACAAACTCTATATTTATAGTGCATACGATAACATCTTCCAACTTTTCACTTGATTGTTTACATATAATCAAGTCAGGTGTCGGCTCTGGGCTACAATATCTATACCCGAGTAGTACAGGCACATAATGAGAATCTTTGAAGAGCTAATGCTCATTCCAGTATGTAATACATTTACTGTATCTTGGAGGAGCTAGTCAGGATTTACATAAGCCACACGTTGGCTAATGATTTCGTTTACCATGCACAGTGAGGCTTGTGCACAACTAATATCCTTTTAGCAACATTTAGCTACTTCTTGCAACGTTGTTCTTGACACTTATGTTGAAAGCAAATTTTGGAAAATGTATCCTTAGCCAAAATTTGACTTGTGTATTTTAGTATTACCAATATATATGGTTGCAAAAGACCGAAATCTAGGAAATTATGATTAGCCCATTTCTGCTAACTGCATTATTGTCTCTTTTCATAATGTACTGTATTACTTGTAGTTAGAAACACATTGGATAAATGTATATTTAGCCGAAATGTGTCTAGTAGCAGCAGCCGTGTATCATACCATGATGTACATCGATGACCATCAGGAAAAAAACAAGATTTGGAGAAATATATGTTTCGCATGTATATGTTTAATTACTGCAATAACTATTGTCATAAGCTGAAGGTGCGGATGAAATAAATAAAGTACATTTTTCATAAATACATCAGCCAACGCGTTAAATAATTGAAATAAAAACTTGGAAAAAAAGAGATTTTACCCTATTTCTTTAACAAATGTTTATACAGTAGATTCATTCTGTGTGGACCATGTTAAGTGCAACCGGAAGTTAGTAATACAAGTAGTGAAAACATGGTTTAGTGGACATCTGCCTATAAAACTCAACCTTACCCCTCTAATGTATATATTAACGTTTGCCTGAAGATGCTGACTACCTGATCATTGACCACAGCTTGGACAAAAATGGATTTTACCCTATTTCTTTAACTTAATCGGCTATGACCTTTAATGAACCATATACCTTTGCCGCACATAAAGTGCAGCTTAAATGTATAACTTTCTTATATATGATAATATATTGTTACATTTAAAACTTTTCACATTTTTAACATAATTCATTATATATATATATATATATATATATATATATATATATATATATATATATATATATATATATATATATATATATATATATATAGTGTATGTTATAAATTATATATATAATCAGCATACAATATTCCATTTTTAAGATATCCTGAGCTTCAACTGTAGTGATTTCATGTTAAGTGGATAATGTATAAATTTTCTACGCACGCCAAGACATGTACTCTATTATAATTAAAAAATAATTGATGTGACCTAATGACTACAAACATGTGATGTTTTGCCCATTAATAACCAGCCAGTGGTGTTATAATATGACTCTTTGATCTAATAATTACCCAATTATAATACTTTAGGAGAACTATTACTACTAGTCAAACTCAGTGCTCACACAGTAAACCACATTAGCTACAAGAAGTGAGTATGCAGTAAGGAGGCAGGTTTTACTAAATAAATCAATATCTTGAGAATAATTCAGTAATCCAGTAATCCATGAGTTTTATTGTGTTTATTGTAGTTACTTAATTTTTTTTTGGTAATGCTTTTTTTCCCTAACCTATAATGGATTGTTCACTATCTCTAGTTCAAATTTGGTGATGTAATACACGTCATTGATACTATGGATATCTTTCTTATATAATGTTATTTCTAAACTGATATGTACATTCTCAAGTTTCCCAAATGGCTATTTGCAGTATATTATGTGTTGACACTCAAGTAGTCCCATCTGGATTATACCAGCATTGTATTCCATCAGCCCAATGGCATTTGGAGCAATTACCTACAAAGAAAATCATAATTGAAAAAGAATTTTCTTCTTTAATATTGTAACTGAAATTTTTAACTTTACGGACAAATTAACCTTTGCGCATTAGTATGCCTTGTGTACTAATCTTAATTTAAAGAAACGACTAATACCATTAACTAACAGTATTGTGCTGATAACAGTAACGAGTCAATATAAATTATATAATCACATTATGCTGTCAGTGTTATTCAAATTTGGTCTTATACTTAGCAATAAATAACTTAATAAGTACTTTAGCTCATACAAACAATCGCGTTGCAGAATGACATTACAATATGAAATGGAAGTCAAGAACGTTTCAATCAAACTGCTAGTTCCACCTGAAAAAATAAAGCAACCAAGTCTCTTATCTTACATGTTTGTAAGTATTTGTCTTACAGATCAATAACTCTTTGTGTCTAATGAACAACTAAATATAGTATTTCATGATGAAACTCTTATATTTAAGCTTCGTAATTACAATAAAGAAGGCCATACGTAATCAGAAATGTTTCTTTTCTGTAGTACACTGCATACTTATAAAGTTTGTAATAATATCAAATATTTCAAAATCAGATTTAAAACCATTTGAAATTTAGTGTCTGTTATATTAAATAATGGTTAACATGGTTACTGCTGCTGTTGCTGCTGATGATGCTTTTTTTAAGTAAGGATGTTAATAAACCTCAAACAATAGATTCATATGGGTTCGAAAATGATGGTGTATATACATTTGCTTCAATTGATAGTTGAACTGTTGACTATCTAAACTATTCACGTCATATTTAGGTTCCAGATTCTCAACTTTAGTTATATGGCTTGTATTTTGTGCGTCATTTTCACTGTATTTCTCCATCCAATAATGTATACATGTATGGAATTACGAATAATATATAAATAAGAATTGTGAATTACATTCTTTAGCATACCAACTAATACTGACTTATCATAAAACTACTATTAGATATATGAAAACCCTTAACTCACCGTAAAAGCACTACGTGACAATAAATTTGCGTTTTTTCATTTACAATAATCACTCATTTACTTATTCAAATGCAGTCTAATACATAACGATGACATAAAAGGTCAAGCACATTTATGGATTCCTTTTGAATTTTTTTTAGTCTCATGATCCCATGTTGTCTGATGCCAGTCTTATGCTGTCTATTGCAAACATATACGATCGTGTTTCAAGAGTTCAATATTTCATGTAGAGTGTCAGCCAACTAGAAATGTAACGACATATGTCAACAAATATTAAGAATGTATGTCATTTAAGAAGATGCTTGCCAAGTGCAAGCAAAATTATATCATCAAAACAGTATTAGAATAAAGCTGAATTTAAAAACTTGCTGGTACTGAACTGTTACAATGCACTTGGTTGATATATAATAAAAGACCATGGGACAAAAATTCGCATCTGTTTTGAAATGTTAATTGTTTATTGAGGTTTTCACAGATGTTAAACAAGTGTCAGAGTGTTTATGCGAGAAGAAAAAGAGAGAAGTTGCATCAGGATATGCGACTGTCAGAGTGCTCACAATTAAGAAAGCTGTTTTGTGTTTAATTTATGTTAAATATATGCATTAAATGAATAATAATTATCCTCAACATGAATACAGTTATCATACATATATAGGTACGCATCGTTGAGGTTTAGCAATAATTAAGAAACTGAACAAGCTTAAGGGCACAACATAGTCATCATCATCCTCATTGCCTTTATCATTTACAGCGTTATTACGGAAGCCAACACTTTTTAAAATACTGCTTTGTTAGTCTCCATCGACAAATAAGCGACTGAGAGGCCACATGCCACATTATAAAAGAAATCATATTTAATTTAATCTACATGCAAACACAGTAATTCTGATAATGTGTAAAATTAGATATTCAATAGCAAACACTGTTTTTGTCCTCAAATGATTTACCTAATGAATTATTAATACATGTAATCAACCTTAAAAGTTCATTCTTGTGAATGGTGCAAGGATAGCTCAATCAAATATTTAATGCAAGGTTTTTGTACTTGATTTCCACTCAGAAATGCTCTGGTTGACTGCCTTTCTGTTTGCTTTGCAGAGAAAAGTTAGCTGTTATTCTTTATAATCCAAAATGATATCAATTTATATGAGAAGCAGAATATAAACAGTTAAGTTACTACATTTACATATTTTAATTTTCGAAGAATAAAAGTAATTATAATTAATAATTTGATAATAACCTCAAGTTCAGTATTTTGTTCTAGTTCGTCTTTACATTCCTTGAAAGTCTTTCTCAGTCGGGAATGTTTCTTTGATTGTAGCCTATTTTAAGAGAATACAGTTATATATGTCAAATCTGAAGGCTGAACAACGATTGTATAGTGAACAGAAATAATGATTAACAACTAGCAGTGAAACATATACAGGTATTTTTAAAAAAAAAGAAATGGAATATATTTGAGAGCGGGGGTCTCACACTATTTGTTTCAGGACAGGATGGGTATATATGGTAGCCAGTATATTTATTGGAGGGAGAACAGTTGAAAACCCGAGGAAGAACCACAAAACAATGGGTAGCAACGGTCAAGTAGTCAACCTTTCCCATACATCCACACTGAGATGAGCTGAAGCTAAACCCATGCCGGCAGAGGCGAGATGTTATTTGCTGTTAAATACAATTCTCTTAGACAACCCAATCACATGGGCGCCCTATCTTGTTGACTCGAAGAAAATTTAGTTTTAATGACATTATGCTTTGTTCCTTGTACAACACTAAATATGATTTTACAACAATTCACTTAGTACATCCAAAATAATGTACGACGTCTAACTGGATAATGACAACACTCATTTATAAATATGTCTCACAGTATTATTAAGATTAATAAATTATGTTGTTATCATTTATTGGTAATTTATCAGCATTATATTTATTGCATGACAGCCTGCTAAAAACGTTAATGATTTAATTGCCAAATGATTTTTAAAGCAAAATTTCTCTTTACATAAAATTCATAATTGCTGCCAAAAACGTATTTGTAATACTTTTTTTAAATTACCCGACGAACGCAAACGTCTTCTTCCAACCGGTACATTAGTTTCGTATTTTCTGTTCCGAGTACCTGTTAAGAAAGACTAGGCTACAAAGCTACACAAGTACAGTATGAAACTACTAAATTATATGTCAAAATATAAATTTGCAAAGATGTGTTAAGCCATTGGTGGATGTAAGCCAATTGTATAGTCTAGAGTCTGTGATACTTCAGGTTCAGTGTGATACCTTTCTTTATCTCTACAAACATCAAATGTAAAGACACTGTATTTACTGATTTACTATACTTCAGTAGTGTGCTCAGAGCTTCCCAAAATATGTGACACTGCGACAGTCAAAATTCTTGTAAAACACCTTAGTCTCGATCACATGGTCTGTCCAAAGCAATTCAACTGTACAGCCAGCATTCCCAAAATACTAGACAAAAATGATGTCACATATAAGACAATTTAGGTACTGAATAATTTTGATTTCATGTGCATAGGGGCATAATGAAATCAATACAACGCAAATAGTGTATATACATATTGTCCCATATTAAGAATCCTTTATTTATCGGCTGAGTAGGAAAATAAACTGCGAACAGGATTTTTTATTATTTGAGTTTCCAAATGCACACCTTTAATAATGTTACTAAAATCTTTATTGTATATAATTTACTACTAAATTGATGTCAAATGGTAAGCTTTTGTCCATATACACTTATGACAATGTTTTTCCTGAATCATATAATTATTCACCTACAACCACTATTAACTCATATTAACTAGTATGTGTCCAACTAATATATCAAAAACATGTAAAAACATGCAAACAATAACAATCTCGGATCACACATTTGTCAAACATTCGAAATTATACTTACAGACCACATTGTCTTCAGAAACAAGCTATTTGCAGCTTTAATTCAGCATGTAAATATCCCCTGCTTAAAATAGAAGTGAAAGAGAGATATATAGTTTCCATAAATGACGTTTTCTGTTATAAATAACCATTAATCATCACTGATATATTTGCTATCAGGCTACAAATACAAATTATATCATTGATGAAATTTGCAAAACTATAATTGGATGGAGTTCGGAGACGTGCCAATAGTTTAACCCATACAAAGTGATATACAGCCTGTAAACATCGAGTAAACAATATACTGAAAATCAGTTGCATAATTAGACTAAGGAACATGTATGTCCACATTTAAAGAAAACAAGAGTTCGAAAGGTGCATGAACTAATAGAATTTAATATGTATTGTTAATTACATGTATACTTGATTTATCATTACTGCGTCCACATTTTACAACTGTTCCAAACTTGTAGTTTAAGTCTGGATATATTAGAAAGATCTAACACATCTTCAATTCTAAACGTATTCATTCACTATATGAAATAAACATCTGTTATATATCAGCATTTTGTCTCTTTTAATCTCCTTCACGTATATAGTTCATGTGGAAAAATCACGACATTGACTTTTAAAACTAGAATATTGAGAATATTTCAAAGGCTAATTAAACTGGACATGATTTTTTATGTCAAATTTAAAACCTAACGCTGAAAGTACTCACTATTCTATGGATTAAAGGAAGATCAATTTCTAAACGACACAATGGTCGTGTTGAATCTTCTATAAGGACTGTACGCTCTCCATTGTGTTCTTCAAACATAAGGCGGACGTGTATAGCTGTCTAGAACTATCTGTATGTTATATACGTATGTCTGTATGTGTGTTGGAGCCAAGAATATAGACGTATCTAATTCAAGGGTGTTGAATGATCATTGTACATGTGTATATGTATGACTGGTGGATCCGTGAAGGATTCGAGCGGCCAATACAAGTGTTGGCCAACCCAAGAACTTGGTGAAACTGTGCCGCTTATCAGGTTCTGAATCGCACGATTGTACAAAAGCAAAGAAGCATATGATTCTTCTAGTTGTTGTTTCATTAGGTACATTTTCATTTACATGATATTAGTTTGAATCTTTGCTGCATTCCAGGAGATTTATGTGTATCTCATTTACAGTGCAGAACATTACTTGAAACATGTATGAATATATTAAGATAGTTTGAATCTTAATCGTTTTCCATACGTGAGATTATTTGAATATCTTACAGTGCATATTATTATTTTAAACGTATATGAAATCTATATTGTTTTTCATATTGATGTCATTTTTTGGTATCTTTTCAATGTGTAAATGTTAGTGTAGAGTGGTTGGATCAATCGTATGTTGAGAATGTGTGAGAATTATTGTATTTATACATCACATATTTTTCTTTATTAATAAATTTTAAAAATTTCCATCTTTCACATGTTGTGTTTTGTTGGTCATTTAGTCTAAAACCCACCCGGTTTCTATTTTGCGACATTATTATTAGTGTTATTATTATTATAATTGCGAATAAGACGAAATTATGAGAAAACATACTTAATACATAATCCTGTCAGTTCCATGGAAAAAAACCGACAAATGCTACTAACGTATTGTGGTTCTTCTATCAATTTTAAATGGATTTATGGAGCTGAAACTGCCCACAACAATTTGGATGGTTATTAGATTATTGCATTTGTTCACTGTACATCTATGCAGTATTGATAATTCTCATTTGGTAAAAATTAAACCTTCCATTGAAATGTTAAAAACGAAAGATCATGCATTCTTTAATTTGCTTGTTTATATGACATATATGGACACAAAATCTTCATTTAAAAATTGTTTTAAAATTGTTTCAAAAATAGAACTATATAAATTAGTTTAGTAATATTGGGCCTTTCTATGTAAAGGATTTTAATCATGAAGTATTTCAATTGGTCCAGTTTGAGATATTCTATATCATTCACTTAAACAGTTTATAGTATACTTACTCTGTCCTGCCACACCAGCCTCTACTGTCTTAACAACATTTTCTGTTCCATCTTCTTCATGAAAATCATAAACGAATGACATTCTTAAACGTTATTTCTTACTGGTTCAAGTGTGAGGTACTACGCTAGCTAGGTGAGCATACAATATTCAGGTTCTCAAAGTCATGCGTTTTCCAAATGAAATTATGTACAGTACAATATAGAAGTTCTCCTCGGGCATTCTACACTAATGATGATGAATGGAGCGGTTGAAAATGTACTCATTGGATTATCAGTGACGATTTGTTGTATGATATATCGCTATGTAACATAAGGAAATACCATACATGTAACAGGTCGTATAATAAATTGGGGAGGGGGTGAAGTGACATGATCAACTAGCTTCCCAACAGCAGTTTGGTTTGTCTATTTTCAATATATTCTGTTTCCTAATCCGCTCAAGGCCCACATTTAAAATATAATGATGGTAAGGTTCACTTTGCAAACTTTTACACTCGGTGTATTTGAAATAAACCTTTACATTAATAGAGGTTAACATTTCGGACTAAAGGCAATTCAAAATTCACTTGCATGGTATGAAATACAACTTTTAATGTAAATCCCTGTTTTTTCTTAGCAAAATCATACTGCATTGAAATGTGGACCACTCCTATGACCTACGTGGTTAGATCATTCACCTGTGATGCGGGAGGATGAATGTGGAAACCTGCGTGAGTGATACCAAAGCCAAAATAAATGGTACTATCAAAAAATGCATCACATCGCGATAAGCATTAAGAGGTTATAGCTATGACTAGTAGGTCTGGTGTCATGATAATGTGACTGCACGGGACCTGATAATACATGTTTGCAGTATGATACATCAGTTCTGGACATCACAATAAAGCTGCCACATTGCAGACATTGCAGGAATTAAAATTCAAAATTACACACACGCACACAAATACTCCAATGGTGATATGCAATATTTTATAATTAAGGTCTCGACTGGGTAAAAGTGTCCAAGGGAAATATACATGGTACCTCAAGCAATCATACTGGATAACTCCTTTGGAATTTGATCCACTAGTACTATACTCATAAATGTATGTAGACAATTAAACATTCAGCTGATGGGATAACTTGTCTTATGTTAAGGTAGATAAACTGTAAACTCAAATATGATTATCCTACTTATATAGTAATATTAGTGTCTCATTTTTATAGCATTATTATATATAGTGTACTTTTGTATCGTTCTGAACTGTGGTGGGCAGCAAGATTTGGGATGGGGTGGGGTGGGCCGGCAGTGTCACGTATGCATGGAATCTTTATTGACTCGTTTTAAGTCCCCTTTATTCCAACAATATGGGATCAACAATCGTGTCTTCCTTCCACACCGCATTTGTTCAACATGTTACCAAGTATAATAGCAGGTAACCCATCCTTCTAAACCTGAATTAGGAAAAACATAAAATTCCTTTGCATAATTCTGTTGACGATTGGATTAACAAAACCCATCATATGGGACTGAGAACCAAATGCAGATGATTAAATGGAAACTATGTGTTATTCATATTTCTAAAAGTATAAAATAGAAATAGCTGAAACAGATTTCGAATGTGAAATAGCTACACCTTTAAAACATAATGTTCTAGTTAGATAACTGTCTTGACTTACAATTTATACATTATTATATGTCAGTCCTGTGTAAGTGGAAGTGCTCAAATGTAATTGATATAAAGACATTTTGTTTATTGCAGTGCATACATTTATTAATATTAATCATTACCCTATGTATGCTACCATGTCTTGCCATTATATTATCAATGAAATAATAGCATGTATTAGAATTGATCATGCAAATAATTATATATTTAAATATCTTTCCTACTTTAAGTCAGTAAACATTTTATTGTTACTAAACTCAATACATCATTTTGGTTATGAGTGAGAGAGCAGAAGAACGACCAAATTATATTTGTTGTAACTATTTCTTACATGTACACATATATACTTATATGTACCTACACATACATGCATATATATATATATATATATATATATATATATATATATATATATATATATATATATATATATATATATAACTGGAAATTCGATAGGTGGCAACCTAAATATTCTTGGAGATTTCAACTTACTCTTTGACAGTCCTGTAAATCCAAACACGACATAACTCCTAGATCATATTCATGTTTTCAACTTTAAACAGGCCGTTAATCGACTTACCCATAACCTGGTCACATTTTATAATGAATTCTTCTTAGACCTGACGATAATATTCTGCAATCCACCCTTGTATTACACGAACTTGCGCGAACTTGCATCGGATCACCTATGCGTTATATGCTCATCGCGACGTATCAGTCCCTAACCATCCACCTTCTTTTTGCTACTGACAGAAAGCTCCGTATGATAAATATAACCAAACTAATGCATGACATAAACGAAAACCTAACAACATGCTTTCGTCCTATAGCAGAAGAACTAAATAACTGCCAGCGTTCATTGCTTGAAAAGCATGACCCAGCCACCAAGTGCAAAGTATCAATGAAACGTGTTCGCAGTGTTTTGCCAAATTATCCCACTACATTACTAAGATAAGGGAGTTACAGCTGCTAAAAGCTCTTAGAGATAACTAACAAACTAATGTCAAAGAACGAATGTACACAACGTCCAATTACCTTCTCCCCAGTAGACCTTCCGGACCTAATTCCAAATGCCTTCCGTGACTAAGTACAAACCATTAGAGATGCGCTTGACAACACAATTTAAATTGACCTGTCCTCACCTTACATTAACAAGAAATAATTTCAGCGACAACTATTATTAGCAGTTTTACTTGTCTCTAGGGATTTAGTACAAACAATAGTGAAGAAGAGTGCACCAAAGTCATGTGAATGTCATCCAATTCCAATATCACTGCTGATTGTATGCTTAGACCCAATATTGCCTTCATTATCTGATGGTATTAAATATATCCCTCTCATACTGGGAATTCCCATCATTTTACAAAACTTCCATCGTAAAGTCTCTGCTAAAGAAACCAACACTGGACCACAATGATTTAAAGACCTACAGCTCAGTTTCTAATCACCTGTTCAAATTAAAGAAAAATAAGTTATTCAAACCCAACTTGTATCTCATTTGACTTCAGATGGTCTGCATATCGCTCTTGCCACATTTCTGATACTACTCTTCTAAAGGTATTTAATGACATTCTCTCTGCTTTGGATATCGGAAAGATTACAGTTCTCACCCGTAATGATTTGTCTGTAGGATTTGAAAAAATAGATTGGCATTCACAATACAGCCTCACAATGGTTCACGTTCTAATTAGTCAACATAACACAAATTGTATCTGCAAATGGAATAAACTCGAGCCCAGTTTATATATGTTGTGGTGATCCACATGGGTCTGTTCTTGGAACTGTTATATTCATTATATGCACTCAGCCACTCTGAAGTGTCACAGATCGTCACTCAGTGTATCACCAATTGATGACACCCAAATATACAATTCTAGCCACCCAATTGACGTTGATGATACCATCCAAAGTGTAGATAGGTACATTTACGATGTGTAATCATGGATGATATGTAACAAGCTGCAGACGAATGAAGATATAAATTAGGCCATTCTGATAACAGCACATACACTTTCTCTTTCACATCTATTACACCAAGCAATATATATCAGCAACAGCAACATTAGATTCACACAGTCAGCACAAAACCTAGGTTTTACTCTAGACAGTTCTCTCACATTGCAACAACATGTCATGGATATGCAAGGCTTCAAATCTTGAGCTTAGTCGCATCAGGTCCATTCGCAAATAATTTTCAGCTGATGCCACTAATACGCTTATGTGTTCATTAGTACCTTTGAGACTGGACTATTGTAACTCAAGTATGGCTGGTTCGTTTCAATATTTGTCCAGAAACTTCAAAACGTTCAACGGCCAGCTAATCGGACTATCTTAAGAGTACAACGATCAGAACATGCCTCCCCACTGTCTGTACCCTACACTGGCTATCCATACGATCCAGAATCAAGCACAGAAGTAGTAATATGGGGCACTCTAGCCTCAATGGAAAATCCAGTCAAAAACAGCTTGGGCTAATCTAGCCTCAAGGGGAATTTAACATGGTGGGCCTATCTAGCCTCAAGGGAAATTTAACATGGGGAACTATTTGGGCCTATTTAGCCTCAAGGGAAATTGAACATGGTGGGCCTATCTAGCCTCAAGGGAAATTTAACATGGGGAACTATTTGGGCCTATTTAGCCTCAAGGGACATGGAACATGGGGAATATGATTTGTATGGGTATAGGGAAACTGTCTAGGGACAAGGGAAAAAAAGGGTGGCAATGAAAGCTACTATCTTTTCGAGACTTATGAGTGGCCCTGAAAAGGGCCGTTATGTGTAATGTTAACGTAGTCTTGTTAACACAGAGGATATATCACAGATCTTCTTCTCTTCCTTAAACTTCTCCTTACTGTGGGTCCATAGAAGAGAACTCTCTTCAAGCAACCTTGTCTTTCCACATAGACTCTTCTCTTCCAATACGCTGTCTCCGTCCTATGAATGACACTCCATGATGATCTGACATACATGGGTATGTCAGTCCTAAACAGCATACTTGACACAAGGGTTGACGATTCAACATTAGTCCACATCTTCTGATGAGAACAGGTGAATCGAATGCCGTGTACTGCGGTTATTTATAGGGGAAGAGCGGATTGAAACGGATTGAGTGTATCCACCAATCCAAACGTGCGCTACAAAAGTCAGACACAGCCATCCAATCGGAAGAGAGCAGTCTGTGACGTCACCTTTTCTATATAGAGGTACTAGCGCCTGTGCGCAGTCAATCGATTCAAGAGAGTTGTCAATCATGGCGGACCCTAAGAAGACAATGAATTGGAGTGAGACAGGAGTAGAGACAGCAAGTCATGGACCAACAGTGACTACTAAAGTCATGACAAATCTACATCCAGAAGAAGTTGATTTTAACTGGGATATTGTGGATTTTTTAACATCGCAAGAATTTATTCCGGAACCTTCGTTGCCTTCTGTATCTTCTTATGGACACGTCGATGATTTTAAGCAGAGACAAAAAGAAGCATTGGAGCGATTTTTACAACAACAGAAAGTAGAAGAACAAGCTTTTCTTATGCAACAGCAGGAAGAAGAAGAAGCAAGAAGAAAACACAAGGAAGAAACAGTAGCAGCAGCAGCAACGGAGAAGAATGAAGACCAAGGACAGAAAGAAAATAGTGAAAATCAAACGGTTACGACGGTACTTTTAGATATTTTAGCTGAGTTAAGGAGTCTGAAACAAATGTATCAGACTTCTTTATCACGACCGAAGAGAAAAAGACCTTCTCGAGCGAAACAACCCGATCTCTCTGTGACTACGTCTACCTTACCACCGTTAGTGATTTCTACCAAATCATTGACAGGAACCACCAGTCCCGAAGTAGGCCTTGGCCGTGGCAAAGGCTTAAGACAGTTCAAGAGGATTTCATCCCGTTTCTGAGTTTGTTTTGTTTTAAATACACAAAACACCAACGGTCCTTTTCAGGACCACTCCAATTATTTCGAAAAGAAATACTATGTCAATTGCCTAATTCAATGAAAACTCAAAAGTCCTTTATTTTTTTAAAAACCCATGATGTACGTGTGAGTGAATGAATGTGTGAGTGTAGGTAATTATACTATCAAATCAAAACCAAGAGACACTTACGTTTTTTCTCTTTAGTTTATTCTAGTACAAACGTCACAATTCAATATCACAACATAACATAACACAAGACCACTTTAAAAAAGTTCATAGGTTTTCTTCTGTTTCACTCTTTCTGTTTTTTCATTTTCTTTACTGTCACAGCTTTTTTTTCTTCCTCTTCACTTTCGTTTCGTCTTCTTTTCTTGTTTTTGTGAACGTGACGGGGTTCTTCCTTGGAGGAGGGTACCTCTTTCTCCTCCTGTTCAGAATTTCTTTCCTCCTCCTCCTCCTCCTCTTCCTCCGCCTCCTCCTCCTCCTGCTCCTGTTGTTTCTTAGGGCAGTTCGGAGACCAATGTCCTTTCTCTTTACAATAATAACAGGTATCTTGACTTTTGTCTCTATTGTAGCCTTTTTTATTTTTGTTACGATCTGAACATTCTGTAGCCCAATGTCCTTTCTTCTTACAGATATAGCAAGTATCTTGACTTTTATCTCGATAGGAGGGAGAGTAGGCTGTCGGCTGGTCTGACGAAAACTTTCGTATGACCCCACGTAAAGCTCTAATGAGAAGTTCCACTTGTGTAGGTTCTTCCATCGTTCTGGTCAGTGTGAGAGTGAAAGGAATACTGAAAGGTTAGACACTAACCCTTTATATATATATGCACGGATCGAACATGAATATATAGGGGTTATGGTCTTTAAAAGGTAGTCATTTGACTTTTTGCAGACAAGATGAAAAGGCCACATCATGCTGTGGAGAAAGGAAAAGATAGTAAGAGACAGAAACGTAATGTATCGCCTAGCACAGTAGCTGAAGTCTTGGTTCAAATTCATGCCAGTGATTTTGAAGATGACATGAGTGAGCCCGAATCCACACCCAGACAGTCCACGTCCAAGAAAAGTGCACCACCCTTAGTAAACCCTGAAAATTACTATCACATTCGAGAGACAGAAAAGCGTTCCTCTCGAAAATTTAGAACAACGGCTTACACGTATGCCGTAAAGTTTAAAGATTTCAAGGCCAATGTACCTTTGGAGAATACAGAAGGGCTCATTACTGAGGTGTGGGATTCTGTGTTAACTGCACTGAAACAGCAATGTCAAGCCAAAGAAGACGATCGCTTGAGACTTTCTATTAATCACGATAATTTGAAGTCTCCGTTTGGATCGAGTTTACTAGCCCATCAGAATTAACACCTTCCAAAGTCATCGACAAAATTCAACATGTGCAACAATCCAACGACAAGTTTCACATTGACGATGGAAAAGCCACACTGTTTATGACCCACGTGTCTCTTCCCCAGGGGACAGGACGCAAAAAAGTATTATTGGTCGACAACCTTCGCAACACCAAACTAAGCCTCGTCCGAATTAACAATCCTCAAGACCAGATGTGTTTAGCCCGTGCTGTCGTCGTGGGACGAACGTATGCCAACAAGAACGACACGACAGAATGGAAAAGAGCCTGGAAAACTATTCGACAATCGGACCGAGCCAAACAACGAAGTGAAGCAGAACTCCTGATACAGCAAGCGGGGATATCCAAAGACACTCCTTGTGGCATTCCAGAAATGCAAAAGTTGCAAGACGTCTTGGCTCCACGTTACACCTTGAAAGTACACCCTCAAGAAGTGCGTGTACCTCTTTTGTTTCGAGGCCACGATTTCAAAGACCGAAAATACATTCACGTATATCATCACGATGGTCATTTTGATACCATTACCAGTATCACTGGATTCCTGGGATACAGTTACTACTGTGAAAAATGTGACTATGGTTATAACAATCGAGAACAACACAAGCATTGTGGATCGAAATGTGAGGGATGTTTGGCCTCACAACCTTGTCTGGACCAAGGACAAGAAAGAGTGCATTGCCCTGTGTGTCAGCGCACTTTTGTCAGTCCTACCTGTTACCAACAACATTTGAAGATGCAAGGTTCACAGCAGAAAAGTGCTTGTCAACTGCTGAGATTGTGCCCTACTTGTGGACAAGGCATACGTACTAGTAATGCCAAGTTTCACGTTTGTCGAGGGAAGAAACGATGTCACATTTGTCGCCAAATCGTGGACTTGGAGCACGAATGCTTCATTCAAAAATATCAACCCCGACCAGATGATACCCAGAAGAAAGGGAATTTTATCTTTTTTGATTTCGAATGCATGCAAGAAACTGGTATTCACATTCCTAATTTCTGCGTAGCTCACCGTGCGTGCGAGCAGTGCATCCAAGAACCTATCTTTAGTCATTGCCCTTACTGCAGCAAGATTCCTGGAGGACGTGAAAAAATCTTTCGAGGGTCAAACACGCTAGCCGATTTTTCCCAATGGATCCTTAATCCCATCGAC
Source organism: Unio delphinus (assembly GCA_029339505.1). Taxonomy (NCBI): domain Eukaryota; kingdom Metazoa; phylum Mollusca; class Bivalvia; order Unionida; family Unionidae; genus Unio; species Unio delphinus. Next base: position 602,870 of record JAQISU010000079.1, read on the forward strand.
GAAACGTGGAGTCCAGAAGACATCGAACGTTACGGCAATTGTCATCGCCATGCCACGGTCATGGCTCACAATTTCTCGGGATACGATGGGCAATTTCTGCTCAGATACTATGCGGAACAAAGTACCGAATGGCCTCAAGTGACTTTAAACGGAGTCAAAATCATTTCTATGCAAGTAGGACAAGTACAGTTTAAAGATTCGTTGTGTTACTTGGCCATGCCATTAAGTCGCATGCCTAAAACGTTTGGAATGACAGAAATGGCTAAAGGTTATTTTCCACACTTTTTGAATACCAAAGCCAATCAACATGCCGTTCTACCCCATTTGCCTGAGGCTGACGACTACGACCCCGACAACATGCGCACCGAACAACGAGAAGCTTTCTATGCTTGGTACCAGACTCACGCCTCGGACCCTTTTGACTTTCAAGAAGAAATGTTAAAGTACTGTCGATCTGACGTGGACATTTTACGACGTTGCTGTGGAAAATTTCGAGAATTGTTCATGGAATACGGAGGGATCGATCCTTTGAAAGAAGCTTGTACCATCGCCAAAGCGTGTTCTTTAGTGTACCGAAAACGCTTTATGCCTGAAAATACTCTAGCGGTCATCAGTCCTCAAACGACAAATTTTGTCAAACGTCAATACTCGGTCAAAGCCCTACGCTGGCTCCATTACTTGTGCGACAAGGAAGACAAATGGATCCAACACGCTCGCAACGGAGGAGGCGAAAAGACCATCGGAACGTATTCGGTAGATGGTTGGGACTTAGAAAACCCTCAGATTGTGTACGAGTTTAACGGATGTTTATTTCACGGATGTCCCCTATGCTACCCTCAACGAGACACCAAAAATCAGTTTTTACAACGAACCATGGAAGACTTGTACCAGACCACGTGTCAGCGACGTTTGAAGTTAGAACAGCAAGGATACCAGGTGGTGGAAATGTGGGAACACGAGTACGATCAGCGTTTGAAAACCGATCCCGAGTTTAAACGCATCGTAGAAAGTTACAAGTGGGTGGACCCCCTGAACCCTCGGGATAGTTTGTACGGAGGACGAACGAATGCTACCTGTTTACTGTACCAAGCGGACGAGGAGAAGGGAGAAGAAATCAAATACTTGGACGTGTGTTCGTTGTATCCTTACGTGTGCAAATATTGTCACTTTCCCGTAGGGCATCCAGAATTGATGACAGAACACATTGATTTGGACCACATTCGACAGTACGAAGGATTGATCAAGTGTAAAGTCTTACCACCCACAGACTTGTACCATTCCATTTTACCTCACCATTGCCAAGGAAAACTGATGTTTCCTTTGTGTCGCACATGTGCCGAAACGTGCAACCAAGACCAACCTTGTCATCACACTCAGGAAGAACGTGCCTTGACAGGAACGTGGGTGAGCGTGGAATTGTTTAAAGCTCTGGACCTGGGATATCAACTGTTAGAAGTGTACGAAATTTACCACTTTCCCAAAACACAACAATACTGCAAGGGCGACGAGAGACAGAAAGGTATTTTTTGCAGACTACGTGGATGCCTTTTTAAAACTAAAACAAGAAGCTAGTGGCTATCCTTCCTGGTGTCACACTCCCGAAGACCAAAAGATATTCAAAGAAAAATATCGGGAGCAGGAAGGTATCACTTTAGACCACATCGAGAAAAACGAAGGAAGGCGGTCGTTTGCCAAAGTGATGCTCAATTGTTTGTGGGGTAAAATGGCACAACGTCCGTCTTTACCCAAGACGGAGTATTTGTCCGAACCGTCTCGCTACTTCCAGATGATTCACGACCCAACCAAAGTCATCAAACACGTGGACGTCATTCGTGAGGACTTGATCTTAGTCAATTACGAAGAAGAACTAGACTTTGTAGAAGCCGACAAATTTGGAAATGTCATCATTGCGGCTTACGTGACAGCCCACGCTCGCTTAAAATTGTACGAAGTGTTAGAACTGTTAGGAGATCGCGTGTTGTATTTTGACACGGACAGTTGCATTTACATTCACCGACCGAATCAGTGTAACCCTGTCATCGAAGGAGACCGTTTAGGAGCCTGGACCGATGAACATCCCGACGACAAGATTCTATGTTTTGCAAATGGCGGTCCTAAAAATTACGGCTACGAATACCGAGACCCCCAAGGAAAAATGCACACCGAATGTAAAGTGAAAGGATTGACTCTTAATTATCGCACCAGTCAAGTGGTGAACTTTGACGTACTACAAGAAGCCTTGCAGTCGGGACAGGATGAAACGTTTCAAGTGACTACCCACGAACCGCACAAGATTGTCCGTTTACCCACACACCAAATTGTTAGCCGACCTTTGGAAAAAGTCTATCAAATCGTGTACCAAAAGAGAGTACGACTTCCCAATCACTTCACTCTACCGTACGGTCACGTCAAAATTGGGCAGCATATACAAAGGGACATCGTCCACGATCAATAGTTCATTTGTCACTACAACGACCCAGCGAAAAGAAGATGAATCCATTTAAACAGACATCATTCAAATTTGGGAATTCTCAAGTGGAGTGCGATGCTAAACCTTGCGATTGTAGTGATGCCAGGCTCTGTGACGTTAGCGATTCAGCAGGATATCGTGGGAACTTTGCTATGACTACTACCCCTATATCTACCCTGGAAAGTGATGCTGTGCGTGTCAAACCTGAGGGATGCGAAAGCGGTGCCACACGTTATCGTGGACTCCTAGGAATTTCACCGTACCTGAATCGAACAGAAGTGAGGAGAGTCGAATATTCGTTCCCGACGAGTTTACCTGAATACTGCCACTTTAAAAGTCGATTCCAAACCTTCAAAGATAAATGGCCAAAATATCTGCCTGGACCAACTCCTGAAGAATGAGCCAGAGCCGGATTTTTCTACTTGGGCGAAGGGGATAAAGTCAAGTGCTTCAGTTGTGGTGTATCCATTTACGAGTGGGAACATAAAGATTCCGCTTACTTGGAACATGCTCGATGGTCTCCGAATTGTCAATACCTACCTTTAGTGGGACCTAGTGATTGGAGTGACACTACTACTCCATGTCGTGTAACACACCTAGACCAGTATATAAACCCTCTCTAAAACATTATATTCAAGGATTACCACACGAATTGCAAGAGAAGATCTACAAGGACGTTTGGCAAGGTCTTGCTAAAGAAAAATCGAAATGGGTGACTGTAGAACTTTTGTGTCGTGAAATTCACAAGAGGCAAGTGACAAAAATTAACCAACGTGTTAGATTTCTCTGGATTAAGGGTATTTTTTTGCTCTGTTACCAATTTACTACGTTTACCTCTGAAGATGCTGTGATCCTTCTTAACCGTTACCCTGAATGGCAGTGGGACGAAATTACACGTTATATTAATCACTTTCGCTTTTGGAGGAGATTTAATTCTGGGTTGAATCTACACTGATGATCTTCGACCTAAAGAAGTATAAAAGAGAACGACCATGCCACAACCTTTATCATTGGTGATCCAACAGATTCCGTGGAAGGATGTCAATGAGAAGATTCACACGGTGAAAGATTACGAACACTTATTACAAGAACTATACCCTATGAATTGGGGTCGACGTGTAGTGTGTGTTTTAGTGACTTGCTTTCTGGGATTTCGTTTACCTGCCGATTCCTTGTGGACACTTTACGAACACTACCTATCAAAAAAATAAGACAGTATGGTGGTTCCTTTAAATGTCCACGAGAGACTTATTATGTTCAAAGCCTTACGCTTTCATCTGGATACATCTCGACCTTTCCAAGAAAAAAAGATTCGTCAACTTTTACGTACGGAAGCAGTGTACGAAGATGTGTGTGTAGCTTGTGATTTACACCCTCATTGGACAGATGTACGTGACTGGAAAAGTTGGGATTTTGAGACTTGGACAAACGAAGCATCCCATTATGCCCAAGCGTTGTGTTCCTAAAATTCATCGTCGTGTGAAAAAAGTCACTTTTAATCCTGTGTTAGTAACAGTACCAGAAGAAGAAAAAGAATCTATCACCCAAGACAATCCCTCTGTTCAAGACAAAACTGTCATGGACATTCCCCCACAAAGACCCTTTCGAAAAGACACCTATGTGACTGTACCCCCTGTAGAGGAGACTATAAGAACATTACATACTACCTCTAGGACACCTTCGTTACCCAAACCACGTTGTACAGTGACTTGTTTATATGCCACTTTGATCGTTTGCCTAGCTATTTTATTCCTGTATTTATCCATTTGGCTTTTATGTATTTTTGTCTTTCGTGTTGTTCAAATTTAAACATGCATTCAAATAAACGTGTCTTGAAAAAAGTATAAAAACCTCTTGTCTTGTCTGTTGTTGTGTCAATACTGGCATACCACTACACGACTATGGCTCACTCTACTCTTTCTACTACTCCTTCCTCCTCGACATTCAAAGTCATTGACGAACACTTAGATCAGGCTAGTTGGGAAGCCTTGTATCTTCGTCATCCATTTAACATGTTAATTGCTGGACCGAGCGGTTCAGGCAAAACCGAATTTGTCAAACGTTTGATCGAACATAAACATCATTTGATCGATCGTCCACCTCAACGCATCGTGTGGTGTTACAAAGAGTGGCAATCGGCATACAGCCTCTTGCAAGAAAGTCAAGGTGATTCCATTGTGTTTGTAGCAGGCATTCCTAAAGAAGACGAGGGGATCGTGTCTGACCCTAGTCAAACTCATTGGGTTATTTTTGACGACATGTTAGGAGAAGACGAAGAAGAAATTAAACTGTGGTTTACGCGTAAAGGGCATCATCGTAATGCCAGTGTCATTTACATTACACAAAATTTATTTCAACAAAGTAAAGCCCATCGTACCATTAGTCTCAATGCTCATTACGTGGTCTTGTTTAAAAGTCCTCGAGATAAATCACAAGTGCAAGTCTTAGCCAAACAGTTAGGAACGCCTTGGCTAACTCATGCGTACGATGATGCCACTCAAACACCACACGCCTATTTACTCGTAGATTTAAAACCCACTACCCCTGATTATTTGCGATTTCGTACCGATTTGTTTCACGACTGGTGTCAAGACGGAGGACCTGTCGTGTACACGTCCTCCTCGTCGACATAACACTATGAAGCACTAAAAAAATCTATAAAAACCTTGGGTTACTTTGACCTGGTCTCATACATCGTCAACATGACCTCCCTTCAGTCTCATCTTCCCATCAAATTGATTCGTGCCTTGTACGGCATCAGTCGCGAAAAAAATCCACAAAGACGTGCTCACGTCTTAGAAGCCAGTCTCAAAGAAGTCTTACGATGGTTTACGGTGACAGCACGTCAAATACTGCAAGGCATCATTCACATTCCACATCAAACCAAACGCTTTTTTGACAGAAACAAAGTAGCCTTGACGCAACTGGCCAATCCTCGCATTGACACTCACACCAAAAAGCAAATCATATTGAAACCTGGAGGTAGTGGTTCTCTAGGAGGTGTCATCATTCGTTCCCTTTTAAAATGGGATCCCAATACTCCCAAAGTTCACCCCAAGAAGAAAACAAAAAAAGCCAAACAAACCCCAAAGAAAAAGAACAAGGGTACCAAGATCAAAGCACAGAAAAAGAAAAGTCCACAGAAAAAAGCGGTCACCCGCAAAAGAGGCACTTCGGCCAGCACACAACCTTACCTTCGTCAACCACGACCTGTAAGAAAAGATCTACAAGGACGTTTGGCAGGGACTACGTTGCCAGTAGCCTCAGGGACTGCCACTTCTCCGTTGCGGGTGATGCCAGCCAAACCCAATTTGGCACCCATTTTTCCTAATTTGATGAAACATTGGAAATCTGCGTCTCCCAAAACGTCTCCTCCACCGGAGACACCCTCGTCCACCTTAGCGTCAGTAGCAGCTGCTCACAAAGTACCTGCCCCCAAAGTCAAAGTCCAAGAAAGATCTGGCATGTTAAAGAGTTTACTAGATTTGTCCAAACAAGAACTGTCCCGATTGAGTCCATTGCGAACTCCTTCACGACGTGTGTTACCTGCCATGAAGTTGATACGACGCAAAGATAATCAGTGGCGACGCATTCCAGTATAAAAATATGACTTGAAAACCACGACGTCAATCAGTATTTTTTCTGTACCACTGATGATCACTCCAGGATGCCTCCTCAAAAACGTGCACACCACCACCACCACCACCACCCTCGTCGTTCTGCTGCCCAAAAAGGAAAAGGAAAAAGACAATCTCGTCATCGTACCAAAGGCTTAAAAACCAAACATCGACGTCCTTTCCTCCAAAGACGTAGTCTTTAAAAGAAAAAGAAGAGTCACCAAAAAGGAGGATCCTTTGGTAATTTTGTGAAAGACATTGTTACCTTTTTGACGAAGCGGTAGTTCCCCAAAAAGTAGATAAAAGAGAGTGTGTACCAAGTCATTGACACTAGTAATATTGTGAAACGAACAAGCAAAGATGTCACCTTGCAGAAAACATTCTTCTTCACCCCACAAAGGAAAGAAAAGGAAAGGACGTTTAGCCAAACATCGACACGTTCATCGTCCAAAGGCTCAAAAGAAAATATCCGTCCGTCAAAAGAAAAAGATGCTGGTGCAACGCGGAGGATTTTTCCTACCCCATGATCTCTTTCCAGAAAAAGTGATACCACTTATAAATCAAGTGATGGCACAACAAAAAAAAAGATAAAAGAGGGTGTGTTTCAAGTCATGGACGTCAGTGGCATTGTGGAACGAACAAGCAAAGATGTCACCTCGCAGAAAATATTTTTCTACACCTCACAAAGGAAAGAAAAAGAAAGGACTACCTCCTCGTTTGGTCAAACACGGAGACGTGTTGTCTGTCCTGTCCAAAGCCTCTCCACCCATGCGAAAACAAATCATTAAAACGGCTTCCAAAGATGTCATCGATACCGTGTGCGAATGTTGTTTGAATGTCTTGAAAGGCACGATACCTTTGTCTTCACACCAGAAAAAATGCTTAGCCAAACATCGACACGTTCTTCGTCAAATGGTCCAAAAGAAAATACCCGTCCGTCAAAAGAAAAAAATGTTGGTGCAACGCGGAGGATTTTTACCTTTTCTTCTTCCTGTGTTGGGAGGATTAGCGAAATCCGGTATCCTATCCAGCATATTACCAGGTTTTTTACAAGGGATGACACAAGGGATGTCCCCAGGGATGCAGCAAGGGATGGCCCCAAGGTATGGGTAGCAATATGTATGATCCTTCCAGAAGATAAAAGGGATCCATGAAGCACCACGATCTCAGACGTAACCTTTGGAAGCCCATGGAAGGACGAAAACTGACTTTGGTTCCTTACAAACGATGGATGGAATACCATCGTTGGCAAGAACAACGTACCCCCCATTTACCACCCAATCCTGATTTGAACGAGATGTCCCAATTACAACACGAATTGCAATCCTTGCTGCATCGCCACGATTTGTCCGAAACCGAAAAATCGCAAAAGTACGGTCAACTTCTGCAACGACTACAACTCTTTCATCGAAAAGCTGTGGAACAAACAGCTCTACCCACACTGTCCGATTTGAAGGCACTAATGAATAATCCGTCGCCTTTACCCTCTACAGTAGCCAAAACAGACGTCACCCCACCATTACCCAAGGAAGAAAAAGAACCCCATGATCTCTTTCAAACACCCACTGCTACTCCCATTCCGAGTAAGATTGCCGCTTCCTTATTGACCCAATCTCCCACGCCCCAACGAGAAGAACTCCAAACTTGGGTTAAAAAGATGATGGCTACTCCTGCTTCAACAGAAGTGAAAAAGAAAGAAAGGAAACCAGAGGTGAGAAAAGAAAAGAAGACCAAAGCTATCTCATTACCTCCGCCACCACCACCACCACCACCAGCACCCTCGACGTCAACTCCTGTGGCACACCGGACACGTAAAACCGTTTCCAAACAACCCGCATTTCGTCCCACCCAAAGCAATATCCTCGAAGAGTGGGTCACTTATTAACCTAAACCATGGAGAAGGTCTTAGCCAGCATTTATTACGATCCAGCTCACCCTGCAGGTTACGGAGGCATTCAGAAATTGTATCGTGCTGCAAAAAGTCGCTTGAAAAAGCTTCGTTTACCTACAGTACAACGATGGTTACAAGAACAAGCGACGTACACTTTACACAAACCCATTCGACGAAAATTTCACAGAAGTCGCACTCAAGTGGAAGGCATCGATCATCAATGGCAAGCCGATTTAGCCGATGTCTCTCATTTAGCCACCTACAATCGTGGCTACAAATATTTGTTTTGTGTCATCGACGTCTTTTATAAATTTGCCTGGGTCGTACCATTGACATCCAAATCGAGCGGAGAGTTAGTACGAGCTTTGCAACTGGTGTTGAAACAAAGTGGTCGTCAACCTCTTCGATGGCAAACCGACAAAGGCACCGAATTTCTAAACCAAGCTTTCCAACGAGAATTAAAGAAACGTGACATTCATTTTTTCACCACCGAAAATCCTGAAACCAAAGCCAGTATCGTGGAACGTTTTCAACGTACCTTGAAAGAACGCATGTGGAAATATTTTACGCATCAACACACCCTCAAGTACATCGACGTCTTACCGCACTTAGTCCAAGCCTACAATCAATCTTACCATAGAAGCATTGGACGTGCCCCACAAGAGGTGACACCCGACAACGAAGTGACTGTTTTTGAGCGTCTGTTTGGTACGTCCCGAACGAGGGCTGTCCCCAAGAAAGGTGGAGAAGTGTTAACCCCGGGAGATTGGGTACGCATTGGTAAAACCAAACGCACTTTCGACAAAGGTTACTTACCCAATTGGACCACCGAATTGTTTCGTGTTACTGAACGAGTGCGTGGCCGTCATCCTGCTGTCTATAAATTGGAAGACATGAACGGAGAAGAATTAAAAGGAACATTTTACTTGCCTGAGTTACAACGTGTCACCAAAAAAGAAGACGACGTGTACGACATTGAAAGCATTCTCGAACGAAGAACCCGTAAAGTAGGAAAACGTCGTGTCAAAGAAGTCAAAGTACGTTGGAAAGGATATCCTCCTAGTTTTGATTCTTGGATTGACGCTGCCCAAGTCATCGACTATAAAAAGAAGTGACCATCATGCCCTTCAATACAGCTTCAGCGACCACAGTGACTACTCCTTCACCCACATCATCTCTGCAAGATTTACAAAAGCAACCCTTGTGGGTGTGGTGTGGAGAACGTGTCCCTAAAACCCAAATCGTCTTTTTCTGTCAAATCTTTGTGGTGTATTCTGTCATCGGTGCAGCCATTGCTAATTTGAGTTTGCAACAAGGAGACAAACAATTGTGGACCATTTTACTCAGCAGTTGCATCGGATATCTTCTTCCCAATCCTTCCCTGAAATACTCTTACAACGGGAACAACAATAACACTATTGGGAGCCTTGCGTCCAACGTTAGTCCTTCTCCTGGCAGTCACCCTTCCAATCACAATCCTCTTTTAGATACTCCTTTAACCTCGAGTGACTCCTCGGACAGAACAACATTGGAATTATGAACAACACTATTAACCAATTTTACTTAACGTTACCCAGTGACAGTTCCATGGAGGTGTTTCCTGACAACACGTTGTGCTGTTACACGGCTAAATTACCTCAAACCATGCATTTGGATCAAGATGATCATTGGGAAGTAGCTTTAGTGGAAATAATACACCCGACACAAATCAAAAACATCGTCGAAAATCAAAACACTTTTACAGTAGAAGTGTTTGACGAGCAATTGCAAAAAGCCTTAGACGCACGAGGTAAAGGTGGCGAAAAGAAATCAGATGGACCCCCAACTAAAGCCCTGTCCACTCATAAGTTCGTCATTCCTCCAGGTTATTATTTTAGTGGTCAACATTTAGTGACTACGATTGTAAACAGGTTCAATGTTGTGGTTGGTAAAGCCATGGAGTCCCTTGCATCCACAAAAACCCCAAAAAGTGTGACCATTGAGTACTATTCAGTGTCTCGTCGACTCATGATGACATTTTTAGAGGAGAAAATGATGGCCATTACTTTTTGTCCTGAATTGTTTGATATTTTAGATGGAGACGTCGAGATGCTCAAGAACAAAAAGCAAATACCAGGCATAACCAGTAACTCGGATTTTGCAAAATATTTTCGATTCCCTATTGAATTGAACCAAGGTCTCAACTTGATGTTTGTGTACTCCGATGTGGCAGAGTACAAAGTGGTAGGACACACCTCTGCACCGTTACTACGTGTCATTCCTTTCAAAGTGGATTCTGCCACTAGCGCTAAAGAAGAAGGTGGAAATACCAATCACGTTCACCGTGAATTTGTACATCCTCATTATTTACCCGTCAGTAAGTCGTATTTCGACAGTGTCAACATTTCTATAAAAGGAGAACTAGGACAAAATATTCCATTTACCAAAGGGAAAGTCACAGTGAAACTCCATTTTCAAAAACGATTCTCCAACAACTGAAAAAGTGATGTATCCTGTGTACCGAGGAGTCACTCGACAACGAGGACATGGTTTAGGAGATATGTTTAAATCAGCCTTTCGTTCTGTGGTCCCTGTTTTGAAACCGATGGTGACACGAGGATTGCACGCCTTAAAAGATGCCGCATTGACTCACGGCAAAGATTTTCTTCACAATGTTCTCATTGACAAACAAAACCCTAAAGAAGCTTTTTTGAGAGCAGGCAAAAATGTCTTGCTTCAAACGGGTAAAGAGATTTTGGGTCGACGAGAAAGTCCTATAAATGCCCTGAACGGTACCGAGTCTGACATTCCTGCTTCCCTGACGACACAGCAAGGACAAGGTAGAAAGCGACGACGAAGGCACCCTTTCAAAAGTCTCCGTACCTCTAAAGTGAGAAAGACGAAGAAAAAAAGAACCGCTCGAGACTTAGACATTTTTGATTATTAAAAGTGAAGAGAAAAACATAAAGAAAAAATGATGCACCAAGAATCTTGTGCCTGTTCCAAGTCGGAACTGGATCTCTTTGCCATGCCACCCACGATGATGACCATGCAAGAAGCCCAATGGGTCGAATTTCATCCCGTCTCCTCTTTGACGGATTCAGCTCCCATCGAGTTTGAAATCAAAGGACAACCCGAAGATTACATCGATCTCAACAACAGTTACTTGTATTTGAAAGTGAAAGTAACCAAAACGGACGGCAACGCTCAAGGAGCCGATACCCAATCAGCTCCCGTCAACAATTTCATGCATTCCTTGTTCAGCGAAGTGGATTTGTACATGAATAACAAACTGGTCAGCAGTAGCACGGATACTTACCCTTACCGAGCGTACATAGAAAATCTCTTGACGTACGGAAAAGAAGCCAAAAACACTCATTTAGATGCTTGCGTGGTATGGAAACCTGACACAGCAAATAAATTTATCGACACAGTCTTGACCGAAGTAGATAATGATGGCAATGTTACCAATCCTCACAATGTGGGTTTTAACGAGCGTCAAAAGAAAATTCTGCAAGGACGTAGTTTAGAACTGTGCGATCGTTTGCATTTGGACATGTGGTTTCAAGAGAAGTATTTGCTAAACGGAGTAGATATTCGCTTGAGACTGAATCGTAGCAGTGCTGCTTTCCATTTGATGGCTACTGAAACTGTTGCTGCTCCTACTGCTCACCACTGTAAAACCAAGATCGAAGAAGCCAGATTATACGTGCGTCGTGTGGAAGTGTTACCTAAAGTGGGAAATGACATCAGTCACACTTTGAGCAGAACGACAGCCAAGTATCCGATACGACGCGTGGAAGTCAAAACTTTCACCATTGCCGCTGGACTCCGATTTAAGATCGAAGATCATCTGTTCCAAGGACAGTTACCCAAACGTTTATTCATCGGTATCGTCAGCAATGCAGCCTTTAACGGTGCCTACACTCAAAATCCTTTCGAGTTTAAGCACTACAATGTATCCAAAATCGAAGTCAGTCGCGATGGCAAAACTTTGTGTACCAGACCTCTCGAACCCAACTTTGCCCAGAAGAATTACTTGAGGTCGTACTTGTCGCTGTACGAAGCCACAGGACAGTTAGGAACCAACACCAGTCACGGTATTTCCTACGACGATTATGCAGGAGGTTACGCTTTGTGGGGTTTTGATTTCACTCCAGACCAAGGCAGTGACGAGGGACATTTATGGATGTCAAATCGATCATCCCAGTCAAATTCAACACGATAAATGTATGATGATGAGTCAAGAAGAAAAATTGGATGATTATCTGAACGAAGCTTGGAGTCTCATTTCAGAAGAAGCCGTGTTACTTCAGTGGTATAAAGGCTTACGTGATCATTCCTCTCCTCCATTGTTTGCTCGAGAAATTGATCGCATCGAAGCTCTCTTGGCCCAGAGTAAAGAGACGAAGCAAACCATCAGTTACTTGTCAGACCGTTTCAAACAAAAGGTCTGGATTGAATTGATGACTTATCATCACCTGTGAAGAAAGGGGAAAAAAAAATAAGGCTACACAACAAAAAATGGATACCTGGGAACTTTATTATCTTTTGAACCGTAGTTCGTACACTGCTTCTTGGAATCCTGTCGTGTGTGCTAAAGATGAACTACCTCATCGCAAACCTCAAGAGAATCAAGCTTATGTCATCAACACAGATGACAGTCATCTTCCAGGAACTCACTGGGTAGCTGTCTACTTTCCTCAAGAGGGTTGTGTGGAGTATTTTGATTCGTATGGATTACCCCCTTTTGAAGATGATATCATTGACTTTATGAGAAGAAATGCCCAGACGACACGATTCAATAATGTGAAAGTACAAAGCACAGATTCTATGGTGTGTGGACAATATTGTGTCTATTATCTGCATCATCGCAGTCTTGGATATTCTTTAGAACATTTAGTGACTTATTTTGATCGTCATTCGTCTCGAAACGATGACAAAGTAGATCGATGGTTTTGTGACCATTATGGCTATCTGTTGTCTTTAGCTAGGAAACGTAGTGTACATCAATGGCCCAATGATTTCCATCAGTGGAAATCTCAATTTAATTCACAAGGTTGTCAACCATGTCAAAGATAATGTATTAGAGTTATAGAATAAAAACATGTTTGTTCTTTGAAAAAATGTTTGTTCTTTGAAATAATGTTTGTTCTTTGAAATAATGTTTGTTATTTGAATAAAAATGTTGTGTTTTGAAAACCAATGCGTCTGTCGTTTGTTTTACATTTGTACTCATATAAATGCTCTTTGACTTTTCTTTCTATCCCTCACATCAAACTATCTAAACGTTTCAAAACCCTAAACCGCAGAGGGGTGTTTTCCATCACGTCCGCGCTTGAACCATATAAAGCAGGGGTAGTCTCCAGTCTGGCCATCCATTGTTTGACTCATCCTACTACGAAGATGTGCTCAAGACTAGCTAAGCTGAACGAAGCTTATGTCACTCTGCATCGTATCAGACACAATCTGATGCCAAAGCCTGAAGAGAATGAGAATGTAAGAATGCTGCAAGTAACGGAAGACCTCATAGAAGAACTCTTCAGAGAGGAAATTCAAAAAGAGAAAGAAGAATGGACTGAGAAGTATCGACTTCAAAAGCAGCAGAGAGAGCAGAGAGAACAGCATCAGCAGCATCAGCAACAGCAACAACATCAGCAGGAACCAGACAGAAGTTTTGTCGACTGTCGTGCGGACACGAAAGAGTTCTCTTTCTCTTTCCGAAGAAGCAGACCCTATCGTGTAGCCAAACGAGGACGCAATCTTAGACGATAAAAGATTGTCATCCTTCCTCGTACACACAAACACAAAAAAACAGCCCTTTTCAGGGCTACCCAATATTCTCGAAAAGAATTAATCATTCAATTTGCTTATGGTATGTGAGGAAGTTAGAAAAAAATTAGAAGTGAGTCTATAATCACTGTCTCTTTTTACTTTTGTTTTGAAGTGTGTCTATAAGCACAACGTATTTTTTCAAAATAACTTGTTCAATGTATAATTAATATGAGTCAAGTATAAAAGTGAGTGAGTGTTTTATTTTAAAAGTCAGCTTGTTTTGATGATGATAGGGATAATGTAAGTTTCTTGGATCTAGGGGTGTTTTCCATCACGTCCGCGTGTTTTGGTAATGATAGGGATACTGTAAGATTTTTGGGTAATCGTAGGGGGTGTTTTCCATCACGTCCGCGCTTGAACTATATATAAAGTCTGGCTGGCTACCCATCGTTGACGCATCAATACCAAAGATGAATAGACTGGAAAAATTGATTGAACTTCAACTGCACCTGGAGAATGCTAGGCGTCTCCTAGACGAACTGGTTATGGAAGCCAAAGAAGAAGAGACCAGAATTAAAGAAGAGGAGGAGAGGAAAAAGAAAGAAGAGGAGAAGGAAATGAAAAGGTCAATTTTGCCTCACCGCATGATGAGGCAAACTAGCCAAGTTAAGCCCATGGTGAGGACACCTTCACCACCAGAACCAGTTCGTTTACTTCAGGCACAGCCCCCACCGCAACAACCACAGCCTCGACCGCAACAACTTCAGCCGCATCCACGGTTGCGGAATAGAGGAAGAAATGAAGAGACTTTCACTATCCCTCAAACAGAAGATTGGGATAGTGAAGCCACTCATTCTCCCTCTGCACTCCCAATCACAAGAGTGAATTGGGAGAATGATTGGAGTAGGAGATGTGTGTGTGGGGCTAGACCTGGGAGATGCCAGCATTAACCAGGTGCAATTTGAAGCTTTAAAAACAGTCCTTCTCAGGGCTACGCAAATAACAAGAAAAGAAATACTATGTCAATTGCCAATGGGTGTGAGAGAGGAGTAGTGTGATTATAAACACTGACTCTATTTAGATGGTATATGGTGTGATTTTGGATAGTATATAGTAGGGTTTGTTTTGGCTGCTTCCCCGTGTGTGTGGTTAGTATAGGGTGTGATTTTGGATAGTATATAGTAGGGTTTGTTTTGGCTGCTTCCCCGTGTGTGTGGTTAGTATAGGGTGTGATTTTGGATAGTATATAGTAGGGTTTGTGAATAGTATCTAATATGACAAGTGAATGTAGGGGGTGTTTACTTTCACGTCCGTGCTTAAGATATATATACGCAATCGTCGGTCCTTGGAGCCATTCAATTTTGAACACATCAAGATGAATTTTGAATTGTTTATCCAACTCCGAGACAGCTGGTTTGGGATCCTTGATGCAGAATATCAAGTGGAAAGACTTGAGGAAGAATTTCAGAGTAACCATGGATTTGTAAGCCAACTGAAATTAGCAAGAGATGTATTAGAAGGTATGATAGAGGAGGAAGACCAGAAATTAAGAAGATGTATTAAAAGAAAATATATAAGAATAGGGGACTTGAAGCAAGCACTTGATCATGTCATCAAAGTCAGGTGTTGTCTAGAAGAAACATTACATCTGATAGAGTGGGAATATGTGAAGTGGGGTCTAGACAGGCTAAAGAAAGCAGAAGCAATGATGAGAATGGTGATGGAAGAACAGGTGATCCAGATTAAAGAAAACTGGTCTAAGGAGAGAAAGGAAAAAAAGAACAAAAAGACAAAAGAGGACTTTGATCTACTAAATCTAAGATGGATGAGAGTTCAGGAAAAGTTTAGAGCTATGGGACATCCTGACTGGATTCCCGAAGAAGAAAAGAAGAAGAAAACGGGAATCATTGGTAAAATCAAAAGGTGGTGGAACAATGGCAGAAAATAAAAGAAGAAGAAATATCCAAAGGCTCTTTTCAGGGCCACTCATAAGTCTCGAAAAGATAGTAGCTTTCATTGCCACCCTTTTTTTCCCTTGTCCCTAGACAGTTTCCCTATACCCATACAAATCATATTCCCCATGTTCCATGTCCCTTGAGGCTAAATAGGCCCAAATAGTTCCCCATGTTAAATTTCCCTTGAGGCTAGATAGGCCCACCATGTTCAATTTCCCTTGAGGCTAAATAGGCCCAAATAGTTCCCCATGTTAAATTTCCCTTGAGGCTAGATAGGCCCACCATGTTAAATTCCCCTTGAGGCTAGATTAGCCCAAGCTGTTTTTGACTGGATTTTCCATTGAGGCTAGAGTGCCCCATATTACTACTCACAGACTTTGTTATATGTGCTATATATATATATATGACTCCAGTCCAACATACGTACCCGGCCACATCCATGTGCATATTCAGCATGATACTTACGCTATTCTTCTGACAAACATTGTTCCAGCATTGAAAACGACATCATATGGACAACGTTCATTTGCATACCAGGGCCCAGCAATGTGGAACGAATTGCTTTTTGACATGAGACACAACACTGTGATCCCTTTCAAAAGTGATCTTAAAACTCCGATGTCCGACTGCAAGAACAATCTTAATGACAAAATAATGCTTCGTACCTTAAATATATTTAGAAAATTGTAAGTTTTTCAATTTCATGATTTTCTCTTATTTTGGATTTCATTTATATAATCATTATAGATGTTGTAGCGATTATAGCTTCTAAAATTAAGGCGCTATACAAAGTCCTCATTATTCTTATTATTTTTATTATTATTTTCATTATTATTATTATTATATTAATATCTATCTATCTATCTATCTATCTATCTATCTATCTATCTATCTATCTATCTATCTATCTATCTATCTATCTATCTATCTATCTATCTATCTATCTATCTATCTATCTATCTATCTATCTATCTAACCTGTCCGACTGCAAGAATAAACTTAAGGACTCAATAATGTTTCGTACCTTTAATATATTTAGTCAATTGTAAGTTTTTCAATTTCATGGTTTTATCTTCTTTTTGTTTTCATTCATATAATCATTATATATGCTGTAGAACGATTATAGCTTCTAAAATTAAGCCGCTATACAAAGTCTGCATCATTATTATATTATTATTATTATATTATTATTATTATTATTATTATTATTATCATTATTATTACTATTATCATTATTATTATTATTTTTATTATTATTATTATATAATATCTATCGATCGATCGATCTATCTATCGATCGATCTATCTGTCTATCTATCTATCTATCTATCTATCTATCTATCTATCTATCTATCTATCTATCTATCTATCTATCTATCTATCTATCTATCTATCTATCTATCTATCTATATATATATATATATATATATATATATATATATATATATATATATATAATATTTCTTTTACGTATATTTGATTTAAGGCATTTATTTTTTGTCTTAATTGTTTGTTTATCAGATTCAAATTTGACATATTAAGTATAAAATTCATTCATTGAGAGATATTGTTTTAAAAAAGTGGTATGACCTGTACTCTACAAATAAACACCAGATGCTGAATTTATTTCTGACATTGCTTCAGAGTTTGCAAACAAGCTTTTAAAATGATTGATTGATCCCAAGGACATTATGGAGCTTTGTTGTAAACATATTTCTATTTTTAGTTCTTGAGAGTAAAAATAACTGATTCTCATCTGGGTCATATGGTGTGCACGATATGTGTTTTTGAACGTAAATTTGTTGTGAAGATTCTAGAAGATTGTGTGACCCCTTCCTTGTTTACGTAAAAACAGGTATATAAATGATGTTTTGGAGCGAACTATTTAGTAGAAGCTGGGCTCATTGAGATCATTGAATTTTATAAGACCAGAATTATTTGGACATTTTATTAATAGGACTTTTGCAATTTCAATAGTGGATTATATTTTGAATTATTTTTGGATTAATTTTTGAATTGATTATTAAAACCATAAGTTTATTTTTTCTTTTCTGGAAAATATTTGTCCTCAATCAAGTGTTTATTAAGTTTTTACTAGCTTGTTATTTGCACTCTTTCTATGTTACTGTTTATTTGAGCCTAAGCACGTAACACATAAATTGGGAGCTCGTCCGAGATTGGGGTCAATTGGAAGTTGGCTAGAATTTTTGTCAGAACATTTTTGTTTTAAATTTGAAAACCTCTAGTTTTTGAAATTTTATTAAATCTTTAATGAGATTGACAGACTTGTATTAAAATGATATTTAAAGTAGAAATATTTCTTTCTAGTCCTACTCAAGAGCAATTAGATCTTTTCAATAAAGACGAGCTGATTCATCTTGCCAGTAAATATGATCTTTCTGAAGCTAAGGCTTCTTTAACAAAAGATATCAACAAGATTTTGGGCCAATATTTAGTAGAAAAGAATGTTTGGAAAAAATTGCTTTGATTTCAGTTAGAAAGTCTGCATCAGACTCTCACATTAAATAAAGAAATTATAATTAAAATTCAAGATGGAATTAGCATTAAAGAAGCTGTAATTTCAAGAAAGGGAGAAAGAAAGACAATTATAATATGAAAAGAGGAGAGAGATAGAGACAGGAAAGGGAGAAAGAAAAACAATTTCAATATGACAAAGAGGAGAGAGAGAGACAGGAAAGGGGGTAAGAAAAAAAATTGCAATATGACAAAGGGGAGAAAGAAAGACAATCACAATATGACAAAGGGGAGAAAGAAAGACAATTTGAATTACATAAAGAGCAGATGCACAGTCCGTTACATGAAAAATAAATTGCTAAAAAGAGAGAAGGAAGAAGAGAATATCAATGTAAAATGAAAGAAACAGAGCTGGCAAGTGAAAAACACCTTCATACTTCAAATCCAAATGTAAGTTTTGATTTAGCAAGTAATATTAGATTAGTGCCCCTTTTCAGAGAAAAAGAAGTAGACAAATATTTCATTCGTTTTTAAAAAGTTGCAGAAAATGTAAAGGGGTCAAGGGAGCATTGGGCCCAGTTATTGCAATTTGTACTCACTGTTAAGGCTGGTAAGATTTACACTTCACTGTCTGTTCACCAAAGTGGTGAATATGATGTGGATAAAGAATGAAGTCTAAGTGATAATGAGTTATTCACTGAAGGTTATCGGCAAAAATTCAGAAATTACAGAAAAGAAGCTGGACAAAGTCATCTCGAATTTGCTAGAGAGAAAGAGATGTTGTTTAATAGATGGTGCTTAGCCAAGAAAGTCGAACAAGATTATCAAAATCTCAAGGAAATGATATCAACTGAAGAGTTTAAAAACTGTGTCCATAGTGACGTTAAGTCTTATCTTGATGAGCATAGAATTGAAACCTTGGAGAATGCTGCTCGAGCAGCTGACGAAAATTCTTTGACACATAAAGTTCCTTTTGTTAACAAGACTTCTACTCAACAGTCTTCTGGCAGAACAGTATTTCAGCTTAATACCAGCCGTTTTAAAACTCGAAATAGCACAACTTTCATAAATCAAACTTCAGAGAAGATTGATTCTAGATCCTTGTCTCTTCCGACGTGTACCTAATGGAAGAAGAAAGAACACGTTATTTCTGATTGCTACAAATTGAAAAATAATATCAGAATCAAAACAGACCTGTTCCAAATGCTCTTATTTCTAAGAGGTCGAGGTTACAATCATGTTTTGAAAGCAATACATTTATTGGGTCTAATAAATCCCAGTCTGATTTTATTATGGAGAATTATGAACCATTCATATCGAAAAGTTCTATATCACTCTTGGGTGATTCAGCCAATCCCACACCTATTAAAATTTTAAGGGACACAGCGGCTTCTCAGAGTCTGTTATTGTCAGGTACTTTGCCTTTTTCTGAGAAGTCTTCTTCTAATGAAAGTGTTCTTATTCAGGGAGTAGAGTGCGGTTTGCTAATGTTCCTCTCCATTGTGAAAATTTGTCATGAAACTTAGTATCAGGACCTGTGAAAGTCGGAACAGTCTCGGTTTTATCCGTTGAGGGCATTCTTTTATTGCTATGCAACGGCTTAGCATAAGACAAGGTGGTGGTTAATCCACTTGTAACTGACAAGCCTGATTTTGATAAGAAATGTGATCCAAATGAAAAAAAATTCCTTGACATATTTCAAGCGTGTGCAGTTATCAGAGCTATGGCAGAAAAAGCTCTTGAGAATGATGTTTGTAAAGGGAGTATTCCTTTAGCTGACACGCGTATAGGTCAGGCTTTTGATGAAGACACATTTACTCCTTGTTTTGATCAATCAGAAGGTATTGATCATAGTGATCCTCTCTTACTAACTCATTATCTTTATTCTACTCAAGGTGATAAACGACAGTCATTTGTCGTCGAACAGGAAAAAGATCACGAGATCTCTTGTTTGTTTCAAAGGGCCATAAGTGAGACTTAAGCCATTGACGTTTCTGTCTGTTATTTCATTACAAATGGAATTCGTATGAGAAAATGGACACCTCCCGAAGTACCTGCTGGTGATGAATGGTCGGTGAACTATCAAATAGTAGTTCCAAAATCTTACAGACAGGAAATACTTAATCTTGCCCATGAAACTCCTTTGGCTGGTCATTTAGGGATTAATAAAACTTTTCACAAGATCTTGACTCGCTTCTATTGGCCAAAAATCAAAAGTGATGTTGCCAAATACTGTAGATCTTGTCATACTTGTCAAAAGCTTTGATAAAGTGTTTTACTCAGTATGGCCTTCCCAAATCTGTTCAGTCTGATCAAGGTTCAAACTGTATGTCTGGAATTTTCCAACAAGTTATGTATGACTTAGACATTCAGGAATTTAAATCTTCTGCCTATCACCCTGAGAGCTAAGGGGCATTAAAAAGATTCCATCAGACTTTGAAAAATATGATCCGATCATATTGCTTTGATACTAATACAGATTAGGATGAAGGCATTCATTTACTATTGTTTGCTGTTAGAGAATCAGTTCAAGAATCTTTAGGCATCAGTCCCTTTGAACTGATTTTTGGACACACTTTCCTTGGACCATTGAAGTTATTGAAAGAGAAACGTCTCTCTAATGAAGATACTGAGATCAATATTCTTGATTATGCTTCCGATATTAGATACAAGTTGTCAAAGGCTTGTGAGGTCGCAAGAGCAAATGTGCACTTTTCTCAATCTAAAATGAAATCAAGATATTATAAAAAAATCGATCGAAAGGAGTTGTCAGGCTGGTGATAGAGTCCTGGCTCACTTACCAATGAAACAAAATGCTCTTCAGCCTAAATATGATGGTCCCTATATAGTTCACAGGAAAATTAATGACTTAAATTACATCATAAATACTCCTTGGAGGCGCAAACAAAAACAACTCTGTCAAATTTACTTGCTAAAAGAGTATATTTAAAGAGATAGCCATGTTAAACCTGTAGTTAATTTATTTGTACCTGTCCCACTCAGTGAAGGAATAACATCAGATTCTATTGATATTGAAATGACGAACCATTGTAATTAAAAAATTATGAAACATCTAGACCATAAACTTTCACATTTGCAAGTGCAAGAAAGAAATGAACTGAAACAGATATTATTTGAATATGAGCACTTATTTCCAGATGTACCTACAAGGACAAACACAAATTTTCATGACGTTGAAATTGAAAATTCCAAACCTATCAAAGAACAATTATACAAGATGAACCCACTCAGACAGGAATACTTAAAAAAGGAAATTCAGTATCTGCTTGATAATAATTTTATAGAGCCCAGTTAAAGTGATTGGAGTTCACTATGCATACTTGTTCCAAAACCAGATGAAAACTTCCGTATGTGCACTGATTATAGGAAGATGAACAGCGTGACAAAAACAGCTTGATTCCCATTACCAAGAACTGACGATTGTATTGATAAACTCGGGAATGCCAAGTATGTTACCAAATTTGTCCTTTTGAAAGGATTTTGGCAGATTCCACGAACGGAAAGAGCAAATGAAATCTCGGCATTTGTGACTCCAGATGGACTTTACCAATATAAAGTAATGCCATTCGGGATGAAAGGGTCACCAAGTACATTTCAACGTCTCATGAATATAATCACCTCTGGTCTATTCAATTGTGATACCTATATAGATGACGTCATAATCTACAACGACACCTGAATAGAACATCTAGCAACAATTCGAAAATTCTTTGACAGACTCACTGATGTATGTTTGACAGTTAATTTATCTAAACGTGAGTTCTGCCATGCTTGTGTGACTTTCGGAGGACATATTGTGGGACATGGACAAGTTAAACCTATATATTACTAAGGTGGAGCCTGTTATTGCGGGAATATAATCTTGACATTCAGCACATACAGGAAAAATATAATTTAATAGCAGACGCTCTTTCGCATGTATAACAATATATTATATCATATACACTTTGTAATTTATACCAGTTCTTTTAAGCTTAGGAGTAAATTGGTTTGTGTTAAAAAGAACGTTTTATCATATAAACTTTTGTTTTTATTTCATGGGGGAACGTGTTACGTATATTTGATTTAAGTCATTTAGTTTTTGTTTTAATTGTTTGTTTGTCAGATTCAAATTTGACATATTAAGTTCAAAATTCATTCATTGAGATATATTTTTTTAACAAGTGGGATGACATGTACTCTACAAATAAACACCAGATGTTGAACTCATTTCTGACCTTGCTTCGGAGTTGGTAAACAAGCTTTTAAAATGATTGGTTCATTCCAAGGACATTATGAATCTTTGTAATAAACCTCTTTCTATTTTCAGTTCTTGAGAGTAAAAATAACTTTTTCTCATCTGGGTCACAAGGTGTGCACGAGATTATTTTTTAACGTATATTTCTTCTAAAGACTCTAGAAGATCATGTGATCCCGTCCTTGTTTACTTAAAAAACAGGTATAGAAATGATGTTTTGGAGCGAACTATTTAGTAGAGGTTGGGCTGTTAGAATACTAAATTGTGTGTCGTTTTGAGTTATTATAAATTACCTTGTACTGGAAATTATTACAATTCGTTCGGATCAAGAGGATTAATTTTGCTATTTATCTGGAAAATAATTGTGCTCATTGAATTTCATAAGACCAGAACTGATTTCATTACGTGACATCGTCTTTCATCTTGGATGGTTCACTAAGATTCGAACTGGGAATGATTTGGACATTTTATTACCAGAACCTTTGCAATTTCACTAGTGGATTAGATTTTGAACTATTTTTGGATATATTTTGGAATTGATTCTTGAAACCGTAAGTTTATTTTCTCGAACATATTTGTGCTCAATACATTGTTTATTAATTTTTTACAAGCTTGTTGTTTTCACTCTTTATATGTTACTGTTTATTCGAGCCTAAGCATGTAACAATATATATATATATATATATATATATATATATATATAATATAAATTTAGAGAGAGAAAAATAATGCCATGTACACGCGAATTTTTATACAATCTGTGTTTATTACACACTGCTTACAATTTTAAATAAAAATAGTTATGGTGTTTACTGATTTGACAGTAATTATATTATGCTTTTATTTTAAATATTTTAAATACGTCTTCTCCCTTAAAATCAACCTTGTAAAATGGAACAAGTACACATCCGGACTCGACAATGATATGTTTTTTTTTTTTAGCAAGGTTATATTCTGGCATCATTTATTAATGTAAACTGACTTTCGAAAACTATGACAAGTTATATCCTTGCCAGCAAGAGTGGTTTATTCTTTATCCATGTAGATCTATTTAATTTTTTTTTTCATTCTCATCAGATATGAAGTAGGATACATTCAGCATAAACATGCATTACTTGATATATTCGTGTAGGACTATTTAGTGACCTGTATTATTAAGTTTTCTGAAGCCTCCTCCATATGTAAATGCTCATTTTTAAGTCCTCTACATCGTGCCTCTTAAAAACAACCTTGCAAAATGGAACAAATGCACAGCAGGACACGACAATGTTGTGTTATTTAACCAGGTTATCTTCTGGTATCATTATTACTGTAAAAAGACTTTCGGAAACCAGGAAATGTTATATCCCTGTCTGCATGATTGGTTTATTCTTTGTCTAAGTGGATCCTTTTAAATATATATTTAATTCTCATCAGATATTAATTAGAATACATTCAACATAGAAAGGCATTACTGCATAACGTTTTGTAGGGCTGTTTAGTGACCTGTATTATTAACTTGTATGAAGCCTCCTCCAATAAGTAAATACCCATTTTAAAGTACTCTAATTCCGGCCTCACATCCATGTAGAAATGTGATGTGAAAACATTACGACAATAGCTGTTCATATCTTTGCACCCCTAATGTCGATCGAAACAATCTTAAACTATTTTACGGCCGTTTACATCTACTTTTAGTCTGTTTAGTTATCTCAAAATTTTAGTACATTAGTTACTCCACATTAATCCGAATACAATATAAATAACTCATCTGAAGCCAAAGATGGTCTAATATCTCTCCAGTCATTCAACAAAATATATGTCCTGCAAAATATAAATTGAGAATTTTTTCTTTTCGTTAGGTGATTCAATATATGTATTAATACAAAACGAAATGCGAAGACATCAATGAAATATTGAATTCAATCTCCAGTAATTCAATAAGAGTTTTTTGGCAATCGTTGTGATTGTTTGTTTGCCAGATAAATGAGTTCAGAACTTTGCTCTTCAGAATTTGTTCTTAGGTAAAATACCTTATGTTCTCAAAATGATATGTCCTGTTAGTATGCCTCATGTCATTTACTTCATATATAAAGAAAATTTTGTTTATTTTACTTACTAACAGATATACCTCGATAACCTTCCTTAGTTGGCAATCTATAGTTTCATATTTTGCATAGGTTAATAGTTTAAAGAAATGAAATTTCCCTGGTTTTCGCAATGGTTATAGTGGTTATTTCATAAATATATTGTGTATCTTAGGCATTGTTCAACAAACGTGTAATTCCCATTATTATGGTGCATGATTGATGCATGTAATATGGAGTACACAGATTGGCTTTTTTGCAGAAAAGCTTCTATAAAAAAAGTGCTATTTCCACTTGGTAATTTTCACTTACTGAACATCATAGGGAAAGTGTATCAGAAAAAAACATTTTTTTTTTCATATATTCGGTAATTCATTCATTGCACTTTAAAAATCTGATATTGTCTAGTCTGGCAAATTCATTTTTACTATTTTAATAGCTGCTAAAGATAGTTTAACTGACACAAATTAATGCTGATGATGGAGAACATGGAACATTAATTTTAGTTAGCAGTGTGCTAAGATCATTTAAAATTTCCCAAACGAACAATATCCAAAGCAATGTCTGACTCATTGCATCAACATACAGTACATTTAAACCAAAGATCTCTGCACTGTGAATATTTTATCTGCAACAACTTCACCTTATGTACCTCACTCTCTCAAAATTGCATAATGACGGGTGAGCAAGCCCTTAAATGTTTTAAGACCGGTTCTTGTTTTACATGCTGCACATCATAAAACTGTATTGTATCTACTCTCTAATCAATCATTAAGTCTATACGTGCTTTGTAGTTATAAATACAGACTGGTTTTCTAATGTTTTAGATACGTATATGATCTTTTTTTGGAAATCATCTCATAATATCTAATTTAATGATAAAGATCATTTTCTAATGTTGTAACTTGCTTAGAGCTTCTAGAAATAGGGCGCTAAACAAAGTCCTTACTAATATTACTATTAGTATTTTTTTATTAATTTATATTATTATAATTGATAACTCAATATGTAAAAAATAATAATGCTAAAAAAATTGTGGCATGGTCAACAAGCCTTATCTAATTTGTTCAAGCTAGAATGAAATAGTCAATGCATCATTTTACAAACAATTAAAAACACGTAAATATCGACACTTGCTATAGTAATATTTTTGACAGCAACGAGTCCTTGAAATGTCCTCTTACCTGAAATATATTGCAAACTAAATATTTTGTAGAAAGAGGTAACATTTGTAGTACATATTGTTTATGGTACATACGGAAGTTAATAATTATCTTTATACTTACAAATTAAATATTAATTTGGTTGGAAATGAGAGAAAGGATTTAAACAAATTCGTTCAAAGTTACATTCCAGTGTTGCGTTGATGTCTTCATCACATATACAAATTTGTATACATATTGACATAGTGAATTAAATATAATTTATGAGTTATGTTGGATCCGAGGTCCCTTCTTTACGAATGGTTGGGTCTATTGAACATTTAACTTAAGACAAATCACTAAGACCATACTCTTGAGACAAATGGTAAATCAGATTGTGAGAAGTGTTTAAAGTGTTTAAAGTATACGTGGATCATTTGGGTAGTGAGAGGATAAAACGGAGGACAAAGTTAGAGATACCGGAAATCAATAGAAACAGTCACAAATGAATACGAGACACTTTCGAAATGAACACAATGAAAACGTTAAACTATAAACCAGATATAGATATAAATATCTATCAGACCTAAAGCATTGTGAAGATTACAAACATACTGATGTATGAATAAAATATTATTAATTATATGTATCTCAATGTAAACAGCCTTCTATGTTGGGATCATTTTCTAAAATTGAAGTTGACTACCAACACTGTTTTTTGATAATCCGTATGATACATGTACCAGATTACATTTTATATCAAAGAGTTCAAGAGACATATATTCCAAAGTTGCAAATTGGTCGTTTCATTGCATTTATATAACCGTAACGAAAATTATGTTACATAAATAACTTTTAAATGTGTTAATTTTTCTTATTCGATTTGAAATCTGAACAAACTTTAAAAGATCAAAAGCTGTTTAATATAGTGTTTATTACACAAATGTTTATAAACATTTCTCAGAATTTTTGGTTCAAAGCTCTTATTATGTTAAACGATATTAATCAAATATGTTATAAGCCACGTGCAGCGGTTCGTACATTGCATTATCAAACGAACTCCAAAACAAGTCACAACTGCGAAGATGAAACAATTTTTTCTTTCTATTTGTTACATGTTTGAGCATTACAAATAGTTTAAGTTTACATAGCAATGATATTGAAACAATTCGGGATTTCCAAATGGTCGATTGTAGATTCTATAAATATATATCGCTACAGTGACATATGATCTTAAGGAAATTCCAAGTTCCCTATATGTTTGTTTGTGTGATATGGAAATACATATTGTCTTTCAATAAAAGTCTCGTTTAGACTATGGGATCATATATGGTTGATCTGGTCCACTCATTTGTCCAACGAAACGTTCGTATTGGACATATTAACATGCTTCCTTTACTCTGGTTGCATTTAACTGTAATCGTACCGAATTCAGCTTGAATTATAATCACACTATTAAACCCACCAAAACATAGAATGCGTAAAAGAAGGTGTATGAGTGTACAAACTAAAACTTTAAACGTCATTCCTATTTCGTTCATTGTCGGTGGAAAGCATTTTGTTTTGTTTTATTTGGCAGGTAAAAGGCCTTCTGCACGCAATATAAAGGAGAAAGCTAGTTGTTTTATCTAGTTATTATATCTGCAATTTATATAATATAGTTTATCTTGCTTTAAATGCATATTTTCAGTATGGGTTTATGCGTAAACAGTTATATTAGGTAAACATGAATTTGATAATTTACTAAAGTGAACTATAATTGCATTCTGACCACTATCTGTATTACTACTGCACAAAAGAGAAAGCTTCAAGCTGCTAGACATAGCACCCACCAGATGGAACCCATTATAACCAGACCTACTACATACTGCTTCAAAACCGCTAACGTTCTCGCATTAATAGAGCAAACACTGGGACCTTTCTAGGTGCTGATTTTGGGAGTGATTACGACCTCGTGTCTATGAACTTCCTAGTGAGGCTGAACAAATTAACAATAAAATATAACATAAGACTTAAATTTAATCTCGAACAATTGAAGTATCCTATTATCTATCTGCCATTCCAATGCATAATTCCTGTAAATTCTTGAATTTATTAATCAGTAATTGTGAATTCTAAATTATTGCTGACCTCTACCTGAATTACCTACGCATAACCGATGACATGTTTTGGTGATAACATAAATTAATTAAATCTCACCTAAAGTAGTCCTACATGATGAATACAGATTCCAAGGTTTATTAAGTGTTTTCATATATTTGTTCCTTAAGTACAATTCAGTTTCATCCAGTAGTCTTTTCAGTAATTTATTTCTTTGAAATTAATCAGGTTCTTATCTGTTTCTTAAGTCGCTATAATCTGTCGGTAATCGATCTTTTAACGAATACAATAAGCATTGATTTTTACAAAGCGAATAACATATATAATTTATTTCATTATGCTACACGGTTTAAATTTGCAAACGCAGTGTGATTGGATGAAATAAACAAGGCAGGGACAAATTTTGCAATTCAAAATTGATAACTGACTATACATTTTAGTTTCCATTTATAGACGTTGATAGTAAATAACAATACTATTATATCATATATATTGATGGCCTTATAATGTCTACAAATATACGTTCACACCATTGTTAACGCGCTCCTTATATCGTGCCTTTTCTCACACTTTGTTACACATTTTCAAATCCATAACTAATCAGAAGGAAACATCGCAAAACCTCTATAATTAAATGAAATTTATTTAAAATAGAAATTCCGAGGAAGATACCACATGCTTGTTAATTGCTAGAGAAATTGACGTGACGGATCTCAGGTTAGGAAAATTAGATAAGCTCAGAGGTAAACGGCATCACTAACACGTAGATTGAATGGATTTTAAAACACTTGCCCATTTAAGTTCCAGGCTCTTGAATGAACATTTTGGCAATACAAACTAACTATTGTACAAGTTGAAATGTATGTAGTTGTAATACAGAAAAAATGTGCTAGTGACTTTGGCATTTTCCGGATGTAATGTATTTGCTATATGCATTACAACGAACAAAAACAATATCCGAAACACAGCCTCACCAGTTTCAGTTTCAATATAAATAAGATGCGTGAGTACATAACGAAATGGCTTTGTACATAAAGACGGATTTAACAAATTAGCAATAAATGCTCTTTCCCTTTTGCAACATATATTAGCATTACAAGAACTGAATGTGTAAGCAGAAAACGTTTCAATCACGTGTGCATTCAAATATGTATAATCAAATATCCAAGGAACTAATTTTCTTTTTTGGTTGACATGATCCAACATCAGCTTAAACGTTATATTGGGCATAGAACATAGTATGCTTAGGTAGTGGCTATCACATTTAAAGAGCGGTTAATACATATTGAGTCATGATACATCAGATATAGTTTCATGTGTGTCATTAAATGTTCCAAAAACCGCTACGACAAAAATATTGTTCGCTAGAATATCTTCTAAGCTTCATACTTCCTTTACCATTTATGATGCACTATTTAATATATATATCTTTCTAAAATCTAATAACGGTTTCATTACCATTACTTTTTGTCATGTATTACACATCGTGTTCATTTTCTTTGCGTGATACATATATTAAATAATTGTTTAGTGATGAACGGGTGTCGCTTTTTTATTATACATATGACATCGCTGATTGCAGTAGCAAGCATATGATTTGGTGTTTTCTACTGCCTGTCCGTTTGTCTGTCCACATATATGGATATCCATCTCCATAAACACTTTGATGCAGACAAATAAACTGTGGTAGGTTTGTTTTTGCCTATCACATGAAACTAGTTTTATGTGTTTAATACCATTCAAAAAATATATCGTATTCAAAGTTCCATTTAAGTATTTTTGCAGTAACACATTTTATACATACACACACACACACATACACACACACATACACTTAGTTATTGTTAAGTTAATTTTAGTGGTCACTGACATTTTTAACTGAACAATTAATCTCGAATCGCAAAAGAAAGTAAGACTATTTTTAAAAACGTTCGATTCATCTCCACTATTTATTATATCAAAAGTATTTGATTACACATACATTATTCTCCAACAATTTAAAAACCTTCGACAATGAAAATGTATAAATTTCTTGAAGTGAATTTGTGGTGTTAGCACTTGATCTGATGAATGCTAATTCATTACGGATCGGTAAGACGTCACATCCTTTCTCCTCCTTACACTTCCCGATTTTATCTGCTTTTAAATGTATATATAAGTATTCCAATGCGTTTTGTTTAAATTGTAGGGATTTTATGCGACTTATTTCGTATCCATTTGTCTAATGGGCTAGTTTATGTACATTGCTAATTATGTGATGTTTTGTTCGATGCAAATGTTATTCAGACTATATTCAGATAGCTACATTTAACCTCTGACTCTTACAAAACATATAATTCTAGATGGACATTCACTCTTTGAAAATTTGCATTCCCAACAATGATAACTATTGCAACAACTTTTTACGTGAATAACTAATCCAAGAGGTAAGCTAATTAAATTAACGCTATTTACCAGCACGAATACAAACATAAACGTACAGCAGTTAACTTGTTTCAAACCACGCTTAAAATATTAATCCATCGAACAATAATGGCATGAAATATCAATCATGATACGCAATGTTGAATGTGAAAGATAATAAAGAAAGCAAAACAGAGCAAACGATATGATATAAAATAAATTATGTTCGGAGCTGATTATGAAAAATCTTATTTATCATTGTTGAGTATGATTCAATGGTAAATGTTGTGATTTAGTTACCACAGACATTGTTTTGTCTAAACACATGCACACACAAATACACACACACACGCTCACACACCAACCCACCCACAAAACCCCATACACACACAGACAAACACACATACACACATATATATATAAATATACATCTATATATATATATATATATATATATATATATATATATATATATATATATATATATATATATATATATATATATATATATATATATATATATATATATATATATATATATATATGTATATGTATATATATATATATATATATATATATATATATATATATATATATATATATAGTTATTGGATATGTGAATATAAATGAATTAATTGTTGCTGCCTGCTTATGAATTTAAGTTATATCTCATTTTAAATTTTCAATTAAAGACTTATAAAATGTTTATCGAATTTTAGGGACATTACAAACTTTTCTTTTTTTAAGATCGGAAACGGAAAGTGTTCCTTCGAGGAGAAGATGCAGCTGTGCATATTGATTTTTTTGAAACTATGGAAAGGATGTGTTAGAAATAACATTTTCTGATTACACCAGTAAGCATCTTGTCCAACATTTGTTGATCTATGACCTAAGGAAGAATCAGACTGACAGCATGTATATGATGCAAAATTATGCTAGTCGAATAAACTGGGTTGAAATAAACAATAATAGTATCAGTTTTATCCTCTTAAATGTGAACTTTATGGACAGTGGACATTACATGGCCTATCAAGATTATGTTGTTAAAGGAAAAACAATCATTCATATTGCACGTAAGATCTTTTAACTTTCTTACTGCAAACCCGTCTGATATGTGTGTGTCAAAAATGTTTGCTGTAATGAAGTATTGTTAGGAAATGTACAACACAGTCCTTTGTCTACACCACATAAATAAATGACAAGGGCATCCGATAGTCAGATAGCATGCTGACAGTTGGTTAGACGGAATATAACACGAACAACATCGTAGCAAGGTATGACACCGGAATGATGATGGGACGACTGAATCAAGGTACTCTGTCATAACAAAAAATGATGCCTTTTGTTTTAAATAGCTGCGATGTGTTGGCCGACAAGGTTGTACTCTGTAAAGATATGAAAAGTGATAAGTTACTTATTATAAACTTCGGTAATATTGTCAAGGCGGCAGTTAATTTCTGTCGTCAACTGACAGCGTACGTACACAAACACTATTAATAGTAGGATATGTAAAACTATATAAAAACCTTATTGTCCAATATTTTTAATATTCATAAATATGAATATTCTTAGTCCTGACTATATCAATAAATAAAATGCTCGTCAGCTGTCCTAGCCAAAGATATGAATATTTATTCTCACTCTCTGATTTAATAGTTATCGATTTCGCTAAGGTTGAAATTATATGCAGTTTTTATTTCACTCGATATTTTGTGTACTTAATCTAGGTATATTTCTTAACGTTGATATATTCTCGAAATAATATTTATTTCGAGGATGTTACGGAACAGACCAGTATGGTTTAGTTGATTTATATCGAATTAAATAGTGAAAAATAAAATGACAATAATATATGCTTAAAACAGACCAACATGAAACAGAGTATCATGAAAGTAATGCCGTCAATCGGTACGGCAAGAGAACGTTAAGATTAAACAAATATTAATGTATACATAGGTGTTTGTAAGCACAATTCAGAGCAAATATTAGTTTATTGAAAGGAGCTTAGTTAATGATTTTTAATGGACCATACTGTTCAAGCTAACATTCAAGTTCAGAATTTTCTTGTTATTCCATAATTGTATTTATTTTTGTAGGTCACCGACTACTTGTGGAAGATGGTTTATCGATTACACTTCCTTTCTTGTTTAATGTAACAAACTTAACGTCAATCAATATTGGGCTGATGTTAAATACGTTAGTTTTTTATTGTTAAATATGATGTGACACAGGCAAACTGTACGGAGGTTGGAAATCTGTATATCGATCGGATAGACAGCTGTGCTCTTTTAGACAGCAATTTTATGTTCACACTTCGAAGGGTATCATATTTAGACGTGGGCATTTATGTTGCCTGGGACGATATGGATTTCCTCGTAGATTCCGTATTTGTGGAAGTTGCAGGTAAATATTATTTCGAATTAAATCATTAATCTATACCTTTGCTAATTACCAAGTACTGAAATTACTAGCTCTTTTTTTTCGCAAGACATCTTGTGGTACAAATATTAATCCAAACCATCTGATGGTGCTAACAGAGAAAAAAGTTTTTATTGCATATGTTACTGGGCTGAAACATGGATTTTGGTGTTCTAAATGGCACACAAAAGAGGTAGGATTATAAGTGAGTTAAACGTGCAGTTTGCTATTTCTTAAATTGGCTTTCGTGTGGTATACTATTCTCAATCAATATATATCGATATATCAGTAGTATTTTGTTTCCTCAATTTTGTTATATTCAGGAAAAGCATAGGATTATACAATACATTTTCAACAAAATCACATTTATAATAGGTTATTCTGTACAAAAAAAATAAGTTTACAAATGCGTTGATATCTTTGTTTTGAAAATTATGCAAGTTCCTTTCATTTCGAATAATACATGAGATTGGAAATATTTATTGAAATGACGATTTGAATGCAACATTTTCTCTTATCAAATGCATTCATGTATAGTTGACAAATGTTTGATCATGTTCTGTAATCGTACTTGCCGTTAATCAAGACCATGTTTGATATATTGAGGTCAGGAATGCATGTTAGAGATTTAATGGACAAGATTGAAATATACAAATATGAATCCAGAGACTGATAAATATATCTAAAATAATAACTTTATTTTGATAGTTGGAGTTATACGAATTGGTTGCATAATGAAAAAGACCTGTTACTAATTTACAGTAGCCAAATATATAAGTGGACTATGTAAACGTGGAGAGATACAGTTAGTTTATGTTATATTCAGCAGAATAACTTTCAAAGATATATATTTAGTTTATAAACAATATGCATGGATTAGTGAGGGAAGAATACCAATTATGTTAAAGGGCTATAATTACTGCATTTGGGAATCGTTTTAACAACGATAATACAAAGATGATGAAGGTGTTTCTGTTTTTTACATCATCAAAATTTCATTTTTATCGCATTTTTTTCTACTTTTGCAGCATTTGACAAGATACCCCACACCCAGTATTTTGTCCATGATATCAACTTCTGTAATCTCTATCCATTCCTACTAGATGCAGATATTAGTTTTTGATCGTCGGTAGGTTCTGATTATATTATTTTTTGGTAATCTGTCCATCCTTGAACTCTAGAACCTTATATTATAAAACACAAATATGTAGCCCACACCCATTGATCGTACCAGTCATTCGTCCAGTGGATTTTATTAAAATGTCCTAACATGAAATACAGATTTGTTTTAAATTATGCACAGTTTTGAATTTATGTCCGATACGACAAATCAAGCATCGGTCAAGGTCTTTAATTGCATGAATGATGATGCATAGATTAGTGGTAGGATAACGTTTTATGTATTATTTATAAAGTGCTTTTTTGTCTTAATTAGTAACATAGACAAAATAATATGAATGCTTTAATATATTAGCATGATAACATACGGACAATTTCTAAACATGGTATGTTTTTATATATTTAATCTATTGCTGCAACCATGTTCAATTATAGTTAATTTGTGTTTTCAAGGATTTCATATCATCTCTGTTTTTCACTCTCGCCCTAAATGTTGTATCCGTTCTAAGACAAACCACTGTGATTCCCCAATTAATCGTACGTTGCACTGATACAATTGCAAGATTCACTTGAAGTCACGTTGTCATGATTAGATGTTAATTTGGTGAAGTATATCTAGTAAGATTGCTAATATATCTTTTCAATTTCTATAACTTTGTGAAGAGGTGCTTATTACACATCTAAGATAAAACCACACCCATTCGTTTACGATAACTGATATATTGTATATTGCCATCAATATCTGTGTGATCACATATCCGTGGTTAAGCATTCGCTACCTTTCCGTCTGAAACCTCCTACATTATACGGCTTAAGTGTCGTCTTATTATTGTCATATGCATTGTGTTTGACTCACCTATTTTAAACATCAATGTCATGCATGATGGAAAGGTATTCTACTTGCATTTTTTTCAGAAGTATTATGTCCTTTTGTTGACTATGAATTGATCCCCGTTATATCTTACAGATGGAATATAGGCCAGGCAGAGTCTATGCATGGGCAAATATATACATACTTTCAAAGGTTTCATATTGCGTTAGCTGCCAATATATTCGTAATAAAACAAGTTTTCTGCATATTGGCATTCACTGTCATATAATACAAGTACAAGTAGTACAAGTTTAGTTGATGAACGATAAGCTAACGAACAATGAACAAAACTATAATTAAACTTATCTTAACAACTAAATGCAATGCATCAAATATAAGGTAATGATGTGTGAAGCCTACTGCATTAAACTATTGAATTTATTTTAACTTAGAAAGCAACGAACTATCAAGCACGGAACGTCCACATGGATATTTCAACTCATCATTTGTTTCTAATTTAGCAAGTTCTGATGGGGAAAATTGTATGTAGCGAAAGACAAGTACACATTAATGGAATACAATTACTTTTACGGTCAATTTCGAAGACTTGAATATATACAATGTTCATTATGTCGAGCCATATAAACGTTTTACTATTTTCGTTATTTTAAATGTAGATATCTATATTCGAACTCGAAGACAGTGTGTGCTTTTATTATTTATCGAGGATTAAGATAAATATATACTTTATCTACTAATAACATTACTATATGATCTTTACTAATCAGATACTTGGTTATTTCTATGATACATCTGTTTAAATAAAATGTGAGAACGAATATGATGATTTTCAGTTGTAAACGAATGTGTCGTATGATATAAACATAAATGAATTACAAAAAAGCGAAATTCACTAATGAAAGTTAATTAAAGAAAATAAACAAGGAATATCGGCTAGGCGGGGTATATTTAGCAGCAAAAAATACAAATAATTGACAAGGTTAAGATATGGAACATAATGAGCAAATCTCGCTATACTTTATATTGTGTCCACAACTTTAACTGTTATTGCTTCAAGAGATCTTCACCTCGCGATACATTATAGTGAAGATAGCTTATATAGTCATCAACAATTTTAGATATTGTACTCTTCTCGACAAATCGAAAGCGTAATATTCCTTATGTAGCACATTTGTGCAATGTACAAAACTAATTCTGTTTCACACACTCAGCTCTATAACATGCCTTATTTCCTCGAAGTGGATCAAGGGCTGATTCTGGAAAAGTATCATATAAATTAATTTTTTTGATGGTAAAGTTAAGGAGTCTTGATATTTAACGTTGTGCTGCTATGATTTTTAAATAAACCATTTTCGGTGTATGTGGATGTGAAGATGGAAAGGGTGTTACAATTGATATATTATTGTTTATGTTCACTGACAGAAGCATGGGTCAGGTTATTGTTTGCTGCCGTTGGAGTGGCCGTGACTGTTCCACTTACTGTTACCAC
This sequence comes from Unio delphinus, assembly GCA_029339505.1. Lineage (NCBI taxonomy): Eukaryota > Metazoa > Mollusca > Bivalvia > Unionida > Unionidae > Unio > Unio delphinus. The sequence continues at coordinate 638,859 of JAQISU010000079.1, forward strand.
TACTTTGTTAATACTATGGAGAAGAGATTCTTTCCAATTCACCTGTATGGGACCAGGTAAGTGATTTTATCAGTAAATATTTTACAAGACATGCGATTGATTCGAACAAGGTAACACATCGTATGCAAACAGGATGACATTCGACAAACTAGGGTTACATTCTGCCTCAGTCCTTAGGTGAGTTTAGCGTATTTTCAATATTTTCTGTATGTTTACAACAAACGGAATATGTATATGCCATTTCTAAATAAACAATGCCCCAATACTCTTGAAATTAAATAGCCAACAATACCTTGATGTTTCGCTCTAAATGACTGAATATAACACCTGTTTGCATTCAGCGTTAGTTTAGCCATATCCTACAATAAAGCGGTAGAAGGTAGAATAGACAACTACCGAAGTGCCCACTGTAAAGTTGTCTAATAGAACATGTTTATGGTTAAATAACTGATGCACTCCATTAAATCCTATCTAAGCAACAGTACTTAATTTGGGAAATCTTATTTTCATTTGATTGGTTGGCAAAAAAAAACTACTTATGATTGGCGAGAGTAAAATCGTTACTTCAAGTCATTTTTTGATACAAAAGATTTATCAGTTCAAATATTTTATTGATTTGCCTTTGTGATATATCAGTCTATAAATTGTTAAGAAAATCCTGTAAGATTGTAAGACCCGTTAGTTGAAGCATATACACGATTCAAACGCGTTCGAATAATGAAGCATCAGACTTTGTACTCTGCTGAACGTACAATAAACTTAGATGTCTAAACGTTTGTGTTGTAGTGTAATGTTGCTGAATTTATTATTGTATAAACTTTGCAGTGTAGGACTGAATTTGTTGCACGACGATTTAAGTAGATGTTTCTATCACTTTGCCTTGTAACAGAATTGTTACCGAGTGGATGGTGGATTAAATGAACAACACAAACACAATGTGTGAAAGATAATGTAAATTTATGAAATAAATTATTAATGAAAAATAATGATGTATCAACACAATAACTCATGCGTTCAACCCACAATTACACTCAAAACCATTCACAACACATGAATAAATTAAATATTAATACAAAATAAAACACAGATACAAAGGAATCTATTGGACTATACACAGATCCAAGGAACCTTTACAAATGTTATATTAACGCAAGTATAAATTGCGATAAGTAAATACAAACATCAAACTGTACTATCGCACGTATGAATTGCGACAACTAGCTCGAACATATACATGTATTTAATCAAGTTGCCAACTTTTTTTGAGATTCATGTAATACCTTGAAATACTAATGTGATTTGAAGTAACTATGTAAATATAACAATGTATTCAATTGTACTACAATTGCAACACACACATGTGTCTCGACCCTGTATAACCGTACGATTCACCAACTGTTGAATCGCCGTCAAGCTTCCCCGAATACCTAGGGTTGACCAATACTTTTATCGGCCGTTTGCCCTTCACGGATCCACCACAGTTATACGTACAGACAGCATACAGCATCTACTAGAACCATTGGTCCCAAATACCTAGGTGCCACCCCGGATGTGTACACCTCTAGACAGCTCCAACACTCAGACTTCTAGATTTCCGGATATTTACACATCACGACTGATGTAGACGGACAGACAATCCGACAGACAGACAGTCATATACCTCACTTTGATCTCACAATCAAATGGCTCAATTAATCACATTCAGCTACAATTCAGAGACATTCAGAGACGTTCAGCTACAATCAGATACGTTCAGAGACGTTCAGCTACAATGAGATACGTTCAGAGACGTTCAGCTACAATCAGCAACAATTTCAACTACAATAAAGAGACCAAACTAATAATATTTTTTTCTAAAACAATCTACAACTTAGATTACACTATTGCATTTAAAGTCTAATAGTGACTAGTAATTCCAAATATTCCACGTTTAAATCTGCATTGTAATAAAGGCATCATTACATGAAATGAAAAACGGAATAAAATTCACAATAGAACGAAATATAAATTTAACACTCACCCCTTTGGCTGGAGATATAATGACGAGCTATCTTTCCTGTGATAAGATATTTTTGGTCCCATAATATTTAATCTGCCTTATATATCCTCAAATAGGTGAGCAAAATTACCGTGCACCCCGTGATTCTAATGTTCCTGACATCAAGTGATACGAAGTCAGGCACATGCAAATCGTTACACGCCGCTTACCTTGAAAAAGCACTTATTCACCCCAGGTAATGCATGTACGACGAAACAAAAAAATGGTAAGATCAGTTTGTAATTCAAGAAAAAAAAATTCAATTTTAGGCTAATTCTGTGACATGCCTTTTGTTCTATATCGTGCCTGCAAACCGTAAACTGAATTTGTGTAGTCATTTAGTAAGTCATATTTTATCCCATTAATTCTTACTACGTTTGGATTCCAAGCTTACGCTTGAAAATAATTATTATTACCATTTTTCGTGAAATAATATTTGTTAATTCGAAGGTATGACTAATACATAATACATTATAAAACTGAGAACTCATGTGGATTGCTGTCAACATTCTTTGATCGATATTACCTCCGACTAAGACTTAAAGATGGGACCAATTTCCAAAATTTCCACCGACAGTGCTGCTGTTGATGAAAGTGAATATGAAGAACCTCGCATCAATGAAACTGAAATAAGCATATATTTAGAACCTATTAGTAAATCTCTATGTCTTAGTATAAGTTTGTACCCTAATATCTAGCTATGTCTCTCTCTGTCTCTCTGCCTCAATCCTACGAGAACAGTTTGAATCCTACATGCTAGAATCAATAGGGATAATAAATAATTTATTCCAGGTCTGAAACTAAAGCTACTCTATGCACTGCGGATATAAGCATATGTAAAACTATCCCTAAATTTCTTAAAACGGACGATATAATGTACATGATGATTGTTATATTTATGTTATTTTTATACATGATACATTAACCCAGACGAATATTGAAGAGAATTTGTAAACGCACAATTTATAAGGGTTTTTGAGAACTTGTATGCGCAAATCATTCACCATTTGATGGTACATTTCTTTTTGAAAACTACACTACATTAATATAGTAAAGCTTTCGAATCCATTGAAACTAAACTTTAAATTTATGTAAACAATAATTCATGTTCTTGTCAGTAAATCATTGTTTATGAATGCATCTAACATGAAAATAATGCCATCTGAAACGATACAAGACAAATAAATCCACTGACATGGACTTAGTTGCCACTCCTAATGGCTCAAAAGTTTGCTGCGTTAGACGTAAGAACTCTTTAGAGAAGATATCATGTACATAATGATTCTTATATTTCGTGGGTAATTATGCATGGTATGGTAAAGAAGACGAATGAATATGAAAAACAACGATTAATATAAATATACATTATAAAGTGTTTTGAGTAGTTTATGGAGGAAATCATTTACTAGTTGATGGTATATTCAGATATAAGCCTTTGAAAGCCTTTGTAAAATATTGTATTTGTTTAGTCTATTGTTGTCCATTCACGTCACTAATTATAGTGTGTCCAGTACACTCAAACATCGATTTCGTCTCTTACAATCCTACACTACATTTATATGATAAATCTCTCAATTCAGTTAATACAAAACGTCCCAATCACGTCACGAATTGTGCATGTTCATGTAAACAAACTGGAGGTTATATATTGCATTTAAAATGACGTTGGTACCTTCCAAAACATTACGTAACCTATCCACCTACTCGGCATTAGTTTCTTCTCCATATAGCACAAACGTGTGTTGTGTTAAGCTCATAAATTTTTTAGAAGTTACATTCATACCATTGCAGCTGGAATGTAAAATGGCCGTCGAAGAAACAACTCGACACTTTCAACAGTTGTGTTTAGTGTACTTGTTTTGTCTAAATAAAACACTGTGATTGATAGACTTCAGCAGTATCATACTGGGAAACCATTAAATTATATTTTTTCCATGAATGACAAATTGCAGAAATTAAAATGAATTATTATTATTATTATTATTATTATTATTATTATTATTATTATTATTATTATTATTATTATTATTATTATTATTATTTACAGGTATCGAAACGGCACACACAGAAGACAACAATAAAGGGTAACTATCGATACAGTGCAAATAAGCATATATGTATATATATATATATATATATATATATATATATATATATATATATATATATATATATATATATATATATATATACATATATATATATATATATATATACATATATATATATATATATATATGTGTGTGTGTGTGTGTGTGTGTAGGTGACTTAGTGTGAACGCATAAATGAACTGATACACACTAATAACTGGATGATGAGCTGTTGGGTTTAGGAAAATGCTATCTTATATATAGTGCAAATGCAGAAACAGCGATTAAACATTTAAGATAGTCTTCTTCAAATGAAAATTGATAAAAAAAGGATGTGAAGTTACGTAAAATGTATAGACACTTATGTCACTAAAATACGCTGATGCATATATAAAACTGATAGGGTAGATGGGTGGATGCATGCATGAAATAATTTGTTAGGTAATGATACCCTGCTACACATTCTAACGCTCTATCATGATAAAATGGGATAAAAACGGAAAAAGATACAAACTGCTTGAATTTGATAAATCAACATAACTTACATTGAGAACAGAAGATTAATACATAGGAAACTATGTTTATCGTTAAGGTTGTTTTTAATTTGAATTTGTATTATAGCTTTAAAAATAGTCCAGTCATGTCTCTACGATGCCCTAAGTGTAACATTTTAAATTGATATTTAACCTTTAGGTATCATGGTGCAAACATTTGTCTCATGATCTTTGAATCACGTCCTAACACTAGCCTCTTAAGGCTGAGCTAGGTTTATGTATGTACCATTCTAAAAGACGCTGGTTAAAATTGCTGCTGGTCAAACCTGCGACCCCTGAGGCCGACGCTATAAGCGCTGTTTATAATCAGCCGATGTTAATTCTTTTGCGGTTTGGTTATAGTCTTTATATATTATTATTATTTAATGAAAATCAATTTTGATAAACAATTGTGTTGTATTGTATTGCATACACAACTTGCCACCATCTGTGTAAAATAAATATACTAACAGATCTAATTTACTGAAATAAAAAACTTTCGATAAAAGTTATCCTCACCTCTGCTAATAATAATTGCATCACATTAGTTTATATCTATGCAAAATATATCATTTTCTATTTCCCATCAGAGTACGTGGTTAACAGAACCTTTCAATAACTGCTGTATTTGTATATGTGCTGTAATCAAATTAATCGTTTTAAAAATAATTACGTTGCCGTAGGAGGTCAAACTCATTTTCAATGTATTATCCCTGATCTAATTGTAAAATGGCTTTACAAGGATTGATATGCATCGGTTTAGTCGATTTTGATTACGTGAAACAACTTATAACAGAAAAGGTATTGGTAGTTTCAATTTCTAAGTTTCACAGTGTAGTAGAATGATGTCAAATTGAATATAACGATATTTAAAAGCTAATATTGTTATAAACTATATTACTGTGTTATCTCAAGGTTTAATAGGTCTTGATATGTAACTATTGCTACGCAATATATATTAATTGTATTAGTAGGTTCATCGTGGTCTAATTTTCTTTTATCTTTACAAACATCGGACAATAGTTACACTCAATTCGAAGGTCACACCTTCAAAGAATGAAAATGATTTCCTAGTTGCAATCTACAAATATATAGACAGACACACAGACAAGCAAACATAAAATATATAAGTTAATCGCCTTTAATTTTATTTTAGCGGAACCTGCAACAAAGCATACGAGAAGCTTGATCCATATGAGAATCAAGGACTAAATAAGTACAGTTCTTTATGAGCAGAACACATTCTTGAAGTATCCAATTGACTCATTATTTGATTGAATTAATATCTGATAATCCCATTCGTTATCATGCGTTTCATAGATAATCATATTGAGAATTTCATTCGTTAAGTGCATTATGTCGAAATACCAGTTAAGATGCCTAGCTTGGTTAGCTTTCCTTTCTCCACATCATCCGATTTTCATGTTGATAATCGTGTCTTAGAAGTATTAACTTATCATGCTGCCTAATTGAATATATACTGTGATAAAACAATATGTATAACATCGTTATAAAACTGTCTTATGTATAGAATTTTCATTTATAATTAATCGGTTCGCTGCTTGAATTGAATATCAACAAGATGAATCCGTCATATACATATTGGTATAGCACCCACATTCATTAGCATAGGTTCTTTCGTAGTTTTGATAGTGAAGATGGTCTCATATATGTTTAAGCTGTGATAGGATATGGATATCTAATGAAGCTTTTTCCTGCGAAGTAGTCATATAATCTAACCTATGAAAAGGGACTTAACAAATTTAGGACGGATATAGCAACCTATTTGTAAAATGTTTTCCCAGTGCTGATATTATTGCATATGACCAAATGACATAACATCTACATTGATATTCAAATTAGAATATTGCAGCGGACAAGTGAAAGTTATTGGTCAGAACTCATTCTTGGCACAATGGTGACTATTACAGCAATTAGACAATTAGACATTTCATAGGTACTCAGTTACAAATCCAGATATCCTGAGTTATCCATTCTAGTATTTAACTGCATACCATTAATAGCTAGTCCCAGTTCATATATTCAGCTGAAGATATAGTGCTAAAGCTATATATTATGACAATGAAATACTGCAATGTGCAGACTTTATACAAGGAAATACTATAACTCTAACCATTCCTGACGATTACCTTAATAACTCATGGATTATATGATATTATACAACCATCCTCAGTACAAGCTGAAAGGTTTACAAGTATTAGCGCTATTAGTGTCTTTGTGTTCTGTTTTGTAAACGCTTTATTTTCTTCAAATAGTATGGATTATCGGTACTGTTAATTGTTAAAACAGTCTTTTATTACATTAATGTGCAATAGATTAGCATATAAATCACTCTTTCTTTACTTCTATGTAAAATGCAAATCATCGTTAATGTAAATTGTTTCTTAAGATAACACAATGATTTTCTCATTTACATTTACTGATCTTCATTTTTAAACAGAATTAATAATAGCTGATTAATTAGGCGACACATAATTGTCGGTGAAGATGCAAGAGAAGGTACGGTTAACACCTGATTTTTAAGGTATCTGAGAGAATGGCTTACTGCTTGTGGAATTTAGAGTTCTGAAGAAAATATTTTCTCTCTCTCTCTTACTCTCTTTCACTCTATATATATATATATATATATATATATATATATATATATAGAGAGAGAGAGAGAGAGAGAGAGAGAGAGAGAGAGAGAGAGCGAGAGGGAGAGAGATTTTTTGCACTGTTTCCTTGCGTTTTATTAATTATATGTTCTGCTTCAAAATCAATTACACATTCTACCAATACATTGGAAATGTTTCATGAAATACCGGTAATTTTGTTTACTACATTTTATGTTATACTTTGTAAACCATTTTGCATATTTTTCAAACTTCATTTGTAGTAAAAATGTATTGTACTTCTCTCGCCTCAATTGTATGTTCAAGTTATCTAGATTTATATGCACGGTTTGTTAGATTGTTTATTTGTATTTAATTATATGCTATAAACAATCGTATTTTCGACTTGACCTTGCCCAAAACAGATTTCATATTCAACCAAAACATTGGAAATTTACTTTGAAATCTCTGTCCGTTTTCTTACTTTATTGTTTCTCATTATATTATTAGCATACGTTCTAATCATATGATTTGTATCTTGTGAGCATGTCGAAAATTCTGGAGGGAACGTACCTGTAGGTTATAGTGTATTAAAGAAATGCTAATTGTGGCATGGGTTCCTTTAAAGGACACTATAATCTTCTTTATCTAGAAATTGTTCATTCGTACTTTAAGGTCTAAGTAGAATCAGTTTATACTGAAGTCGATATAAATGTGTGACCTCTATAAATGGAAACGATCTATCTAAAAACATATATGTGTAGTAATTTCGTGATAAGTGTTAAATGTCAAAATATTGCTAAGTACATTCGCAGTATTTATGCTACAATAACAATTAAGTTGACATCTTTCGAAAGCAATGATAACGCCGCACTGGAGCCTGATAATCACATCACGATTTGCATAGTTGTAAAGAAGTATTCCAGCATGATTCGCTGATAGAAACGAAATTCAAGCAAACAGTATCCTGCACATCAATTAAGATGTGCGTCACATATTTCATGTTGAGTTATTGTGGCTAATTGTATAAATTACAAACAGACAAGTATCGTCAAAATTTAAAGCGGTAATGCAATACAGAATCAAAGCTGACATAGTTTATGAATTATGCTTTCTTCATCGAAGCAAAATGGTTCATTATTTGTTAGACTGAAAGGAACTATTGATTGTTAAGTGTTCAGGGTATGAACACACATTTTATATAAGTTAATACCATTCTAACTATATGCATAGTGTGGGTTATTCCAAATATATGCTTATTGATAAATCGATCTCGTGATTGAATTACCTCTCTGTCAAATCTAACATACTTCTATGTTTTTGGCATTACTTTTAATTTAATGTTACAGTTATTTAAGCATTCCAGCGTATGCACATTATATAATGTAAAAATCATTCCTGTGTCTAATCTACCACAAAAGTACACCAGTATCTTAAGTTTCACCATAGTTTATGTGGCATATATCTGTATGTTGTATCTTTGTTCTTATTGTCTTGTCCATTTGTTACTTTCTTTCAATGAATTTAGAGTAGTTCACAATTATGTATTTTGGTAAATATCCGTTTTGATCTGTAATAAATATGCTTGCACGTTTGTTAAAAATTAATTTAATGTGCTACGGTATAATTTTATTAAATTCAATTTGTACTTTTTTTTCTATATTTTGCTGATTATGTTTGTAGTGAAAATGTATTGTACTCCTTTCTCCATTGTTTCATGTTCCAGTTTCACTTCCTTATTTAAATTACAATGTCATCTACTGTTAAAATTATTTCAGTTTTTGTATTATATCCGGACTTGGAAGAAATTCATTATTCTGTAAAAGGCCTATATTTTGCTTTGTAGGTTTTTTTTTTAATTATAAATCACACTCCAAAAAACAAGCTAAAGAGAGTAACTGATTAATGTTTTTCATTGTCAGATGATATACTAAGCACTCTAAAAAAACATGTGCCTCATTCACCAACGAAACTGTTTACTCATTTACCACTTACTACATGTTTGCATTGTTATTATTAAAACTTCAAGTATCATGCCGTTCCTCTATCACCTTCTCATTTTATTTCCCTCTCTATCTCTCTAAAAGTATATAATATATTGAATTGTTGCATTTATTTTCTTCAATAACGCAAATATTTAAACATTTTCTGAAACAGTAATAATGGAAAATACATTTACATTTGCTGATGTGACAGTGCGTAGGTTTACTTTTATTATCAAGGTATATATATAATGTAAACATCATCTGTCATATTCTTTGTTTCCGACTGACACTACATAAAAGTATAATGCATATAAAAACGATTCTTTACTGGACAAAATAAACATTATATTTTGTTCACTATGATTTTTAATACCTTCTCGTACCTGCATAAAATATTTAGATTATGTAACATAGACATTGACATATTCATGTTTACACTTCTGACCACGTTTGGAATAGGTCGTGATCAATGTAAATCACTCCATTGGCACTTGCATTTTATAAGATGTCAGGCTTATTTTAAAGGACTATGTAAAATATTTTTAAATCATATCTTATAACCAGACTGTGAAATCACTTTTACTTGTGTCCAGGTATAATCTGAAAGGAATTATTTATTTAAATTATTGACTGGACATTAAATAGTGCTCGACTCGTTTTGGACTTAATACTATTTTGGAGTTATTTGCAACCCATTTACATACATTCGGATTCTTTTAATTTCACACTGCAAGTCTTTTGATACATCCCAATATTCAATACTTTTGCAATTATTGCGGAACATTGCGATGTTCTGGATTGTGACAAGAGATTTAGGATTATTTTTGAAATATAACTCAAAATACAGATGTTCCTCTTGTAGGGTCACTTTGTATTCTATGGAAATATTTATTTCTGCTTGAACTCTAGTATATTTGTTTCGCTATTACTAAGTTATATATAACATAATACTGAAAGAAGCATCAACTAGGAATAGTGATATACAGCTGAGTCAGTTATAATCCATCATATCATGCAATTTATTTTTTCTTCTTTGTCTCTGATATCTTTACAATGTCTTAATCATGCATAATTGCCCGATAGTATACCCATGTGCACTTCATATTGCACACACGAGCACGACACATGTACACAATATTGTATTAGGAACTACTTTTTATAAAATGTACACTTACATATTAGGGGTTTTACGTTTTATTTGATTACATTTGTTTTTGAATGAACTAAAGCAGATGTTTCGTGGACGGACACATACCAGGTGCTTTGCAACATTCCGTGTTAACATCTTTGATACACTGCTTCGGATTTAGGCTCGCAATAAACGCCAGGCAGGTCATACAAGGTATGTTCCTCTTCCCCTAACATAGGATGCACGAGACGAAGCCAAAACTGTCTTCTTCAGCTAGTAATAATTACTGGCAACAAATATACTTAACGTTTTACATCTTGAACGTCCTCAAAATGCATTTTTCTTCATCTACAAAACCGAATTGAATGAGCCATATCATGGTGTCTCAAGCTTAATTACACGTTTCAAAGTGAACATTAATTTAGACTATACTTTTAATGCAATGACATCCTACTTATTGAACGAAAACAAAATAAACATTATATTGCATAGCGCTTTTGTGATACTTGCAATATAAATTCTTCATATTTCCCAACATTATGGTTTTAAACATTCAATGATAGAACAGAAACACGTGCATATATCAACACGCTGCTCCATCGCTACTGAAACCAGACCTACGTCATGTAGAATTGACAGAGAAAATCCAATCATCATTACGAAATGTAGCAGAATACACAAAACTACAAAACTTCATCCATTCCAAACAATATTAAAGATTTGCTGCACTGTGCATTCATATAAAATAGGAATCTAAATTTCAATTTTAAGTAAACCAAAAACGCCATATTATTTAAAAGGTAATATATATCGCGCCACTAAATTAAAATTTATCTGGTCGAGTGTTGTGTGCACATTAATACTGTTGTGTGATGATGAATCGGCGTTTGTCTTTTGTGATTTAAATCAAGCATACATTCAGGTACTTTATTTCATGTAGTGTATGTATATTTATATAATTAAGTCGTAGGTAGAACAAGAAGTACAATGAAAAGTTGAAATCGTTTGTATGGGAAAAAAAGTCGTTCATTATATCCATCCCAAAAACTCTTCATATTTTCCCATACGAACGCTGTAACTTATAAATACTTTGATGTATTGTCGATTGAATAAGCTATTAAATAGTTATGAACAGTGCCATAAACTGAATTATTATTTCAAATACTAATTAGAAACGATTATTTAAACAGTTCAGAAAAACATATTTGAAACCTTTAATTTTGAAACAAAGTTTTAAAAACATTTTTAATGTAGTTACATTGTGACTATCATGTATCTCGAAATTTTTGGTGAGTTCAGGGTACTGATTCTTTTCAGATAAGCATCAGTGACACAATGTTGTTTTGACAGTGGACTACAAGCATTGTTGTCGGTTTGCTAAAATACCCAATACTCTTCAATATTGATTACATATATATATATATATATATATATATATATATATATATATATATATATATATATATATATATATATATATATATATATATAATTAGTTATTTATTTCAAAGAAAGTGATTGAAAGAAAAACTAAACATAATGTTCAATCCACGAAATGAAAATGTTGACTTTACTTTGATAATGAATCGACAGTACTTAAATAATCGTAAATTCTGAAGAATAAATCATAGTTATGCCTCATTCATAAATGTTGGTACGTTTGTCTGTATTTGTTGTTCTTATCATTACTGAAATTGAACGCAATATTACCAGTTGGTCACTAACCTATAGCCAAAAATGTTATAAAAGTGCCGCTAAGACCAACTGAAACGTATCAATTGTATCCTCCACCTCTAACATCCGTAGCAAATTTATTAATATAAAGCAACGATAACATGGTCCAAAATGTATTAGTCAAGTGCCCGGAAAGAGTATCACAATTACTTATAATGCATACCATCATTACAATTTTCTGCTTCAAATGCATACAATTCTTGCTGGTTCGTTAATGAGTGAGCAACTTTTATTATACCTTAGTCGTGTCACATTAATGTAAAATAGAGGCGAGAAAACGAAATTGTTGGTCTAATATTGAAGAACTTAAAGGGACATAATAATCCTGCATCCTAACCTCAGATTTTGTAACACGCAGATAAAAATCATATGCCGAATGACAGTGCACTCGATCTCTCTTGTGATAACGTGTGTCAGGGATTGATTAATATAAATGCTATAAGCTGATAAAGACCACTGCTTAACTAGTATCTAACTAGCCAAAGCGCTTTCGACTCTTAATGAGTATTTCTGAAAGAGAATACAAAGAAAAGCCTTGGCAAAAAAATAAAAGATATAAACAGTTGTGTTTGTTAAACTTTACATGGCTGTTTCAATGCTGCAAGGTCTCCTGTTCTGTGAATGAAGGAGTTAAAGCGATTACAGCATGCATTTTTGTATATAATTATTACGTTATACAATCCCATTATTACATTATAACGCTGAGCTGGGGAGGACATTAATTAAACCAAATGAATACAGTTAGTTAATAGAATAAACTGAGGCGATTTCATCAGAGGTAAATAAGGAGGGTTTATCGCTTTACGCTATAATACATATTTGTGCAGTGCGCAATCCCTTGTTCTCCTGTAATATTATCATTAATATAAATCGTGTTTCGTTTAAAATGACAATTGGAAAATCCACAATACAATTTGTACAAAACTATATTATATGAGTTTACTTATTTTAGTTTTGTTTTCGAAACGTATGTCTGGAAAAATGAATGATAGTTTATTTATAATTATCTGTTTAAGGCAAATGTATGTACATCATTAAACGTAGCATCGCCGTCTACAATAATTGAATGATAGGTCTGAGATCTTATGCGGTCGGTAAATGATTAGCAGCACAGCTCTCTGCATAGAATTTAAAATGCCTTTATATTTTGTTTTTCTAGCTTATTTTACAATAAAAAATTCAAACCAAAAAAGCGACATCACAACAGCCACCGTGATGGCCGATTCGATTATTCATGTCCTAATTTTGCTAACATTTATAAAATCGTTTAGATCACATACTTCAGCTCATTTCTTAGACGCCATAAGCTCGTAACAACTCACATTACATTGAGAACTTGATAAAGGCATGTCTGGCTCAGACAATGATAATATTGTTCATATAATTCGATTTAATTTGAAAAGTGTGTTGCATATGAAAAATAGTAATATATCTTAGAATAGTGGATACGCCTACAACAATTTTAAATATTTATAACATATTCACGTTTCCTATTTGACTTAATGACGAATGTTTCAAAATTAAGTTTTCAGTACAAAACCATATGTGAAAAGTGATGCTCAATATCTATTTAATTTGAAATAAATTTGATTGTATTAAATATATTTTACTAATGTATGTTTTTAATATTATGCTAGGTTAATAAATCTAATAAGGTGATATACTACTGATTATCCATTTGGAGTAAAATTATTCGTTTGCGAATATATCAACTTATGAACTATCACTGAAAAAGTTTAAATTGGGCCAAATAACATAAATCATCTTCCTCTGAGTTAAACAGGTCAACCATAAAGATATGCAAAGTTTGTAAAAAACAAATATATATATATATATATTTTGATAGGATGCTAATAAGCTAATAGACTAAAAGATGATGTCTGCAAATACGGCTTGGAAAGAAATATGTCATACAATTTATTTAATATCTTAGTATGGTACTATAGCACAATCAATCCCTTTATCTGTTTCATGCATCTATGCCATCCCCAACAAGAAAAAATCTGTAAAACATTCAAACGTTCAATGAAATTTAGCCTGATATATTATTTGCAGAAAGTTCATAAATACAATGTCTCATTGATTTCTGTTTTGAAAGTGCAAAAGCGTATATCGAGTGATCAGGTTCAAAACCTTAACGTATACGTGAGCTACAGGTTTTATTTGGTAAATTTATTCTACACTCGTAATGCATTAAAGACTAACATTAATATCCTATTACAGAGTAAGAGGTCAAAGGATTCAAAACTGTTGAAAACTGCTTGAGTATTACTTTATGAAATGAAGTAAACATTTATTGAATCTAGGACAAATAAAGTAGATATCTTTGTAATGGGGTTCTCGGAGTGCTAGTTGCGCTAGGTGGCGCTGCCAGTCAACTCGGTTCAATTCATCGGAGTAGCAAATTGTAAAATGTCGAGCAATTCAGTTTATGAATCATGGACTCTTCTAGAGATAAGAGAAGAGTTAAAGAAGAGAAATGCCAAGGTTTCTGGTCGGAAAAAGGAACTGATTGAGAGGTAAGTGTGCAAACACTTTTATTAGCACGATCCAAACAATAATACAGTGAAGTTGTTTAAAGACGCCAACCTCGAAAATAGGTTATAATCGAATATGAACAAATATTTACTTTAGTACAAGTCCCATTTTGTTTAGTGAAGGACATAGATAATAATAGATGACTTTTGAAAATTAGAAGCATTGACACAAAGTGTTTTAGTCCACAGGCGTGCATTACGTTTTGATTGTTGTTTCAAAAGCTCAACGTCTTTTATGCTTGTTAGTAAACATGTTTCAGGAAAGAACATATGACATGTTCATGATGCTGCTCTCTCTCTCTCTCTCTCTCTCTCTCTCTCTCTCTCTCTCTCTCTCTCTCTCTCTCTCTCTCTCTCTCCAATCATATATACTATGCTTTCAAGTCAGATTAGTGCTGTAAAATGACTTTTAAAAAAAGTACATAATGTATATAAAAAAGTGAAAGTATTTTCATGATGAACATTTCTTTTTCTTCGTGTCTGTGAGTTTTTTTTAAAATCACTAATTATGTATTACATCTAATTTTGGTTACTATTCACCACTAAGACTAACATGAGTAACTTCTCTTAATTGTACACTGGAGGTAAAAAATAAAGCTTATGTAATTACCTGGTATCATGTGATAAATAAGGCCTGTGAAATGAACTGTATGACAAATGTTATACCAAACAAACAAACAGTTTTTAATTGTTATTTTTTTTTCTTCTTTTCTTTACAGATTGGAGTTTTATGATAAAAATTCTGCATGTGGTACTACTGAGCCAGAGTTCAAGATGAATATTCCATGTCAGGATAAGTACAAGGATGCTCATGTAGGTATGACCGGCAATTTCCCCCAATTCACCATGGAAAGGTTGACAGAATACCTGTCTCTCTATTGCAAAGACTTTGATCCTAAGTGCAACGATATGTATGAAGAGAGGTATTTGCGATGCTACAGAGTGTGTACAAACCCAGAGAATGGTTTGACATTTATTTTATCCACTGTATGGGCTGAAGTGAAGAAGTCAGTAACCTATAAGGTAGACCTGTCACTTGATGAAAATGGGGTAGTACAAGAAGCACAGTGTGAATGTGGTGCTGGACAAGGTCCATCAGCTCACTGCAAACATGTTGTTACAGTTTTGTATGCAAGCTTCACCTTTGTGCAAGATGGAATCATTTTGTCTGAACTGTCGTGCACTCAGGTACTGCAAACATTTCATAAAGCAAAACCACACAAAGGTTCTCTTCTCAAAGCATGTCACCTGCAGACCATTCGTGGAAATGATAGAACCCTGCAATATGACCCACGCCCTTCGAAATATCGTGCTCAAGAAGCCTACCCAGATCATTTTAGAAATGTTTGCTTGAATTATAATGGTTCTATAAAGATGCCAGTACGTCATATCTTCCCTCCAGCTAACATACCAGCACTTAGCAAAGATCACCAGTACAAGACACAAACCATGGAAGAACATTTTCTTGAGAAAGAAAACATAACACAGATTACAAAAGGCCAGGCTAACATAGTCGAGGAATCAACAAAAAATCAGTCTGCCTGTAAGCAATGGGGTGACGAGAGGTGCAAAACACTTACTGCCTCTATGTTTGATGTTTTCTTGTAAAGCTACGGAACGAAAGAACAAGCAAGCCCTAGCTAGATCGTTATGTATGTGCAGATCAATCCGCACTGTCCTATTCTACATGGGAAGCAGCAAGAAGGGTGAGCTTCACTTTTTCCTCCCCATTTTGCAACTTTAAGTCTCCATTCATCAATCTGAGACTTAACAAAAAATTGCAAACCTAAATTTTGGCAATCTGAGACTTAATGATTTTTCCCACCCTAAAACTTTTAGTCTCCCATTATGAGACTTAACAAAAAATCGCTGACTTTTACTTAGTGATTTTTATCTTCGACATAAGAATATATTCGATCAAGTCCGATTCGGTATCTTGTCCGCGGATCATGTATCGCTATTGTGACAAATCCATGAGGGGTTCGCTGAGCATTACTGAAAAAGTTTTTAAATTGATTAAAATCCATATCAGAACACCACGTCTGCCAGATATTTCTTAATGTGTGTGTATCCACACCATTAAATACACTTAACAAATTGCAATTATCGCGAATTACTTTAGGAATTTGTGTATATCGCTGAGTTACATAAATAACATCAGAGTTTTTATGACGTCCCCGTGAAAATATTTTTGCGGGATTTTTTTGTCTATCTAACATAACATCATCGTACACAACAAGATTATTTACCTCTCCATCTAAATCCTCTACAGATGGAGCTTCATCAATATCAGTTATTATATTAACTACATCTTCTCCAGCAATTTCAGATGCTGTTTCATTATACTCTTTTAATATATTATAACAATGTTGATCATCTACACTTGGTGCGATTAAATATAATTTATCCCATTTTAAATAATTCATTATCAACGTCAATAATAATTGAGTTTTTCCACTTCCGGACGGTCCGATAATAATCATCCTGATAGAATTCGGTAGCTTCTCATGATGTTTAACTGGTTGTTTTTTTCTTTGTAGCGCTAAAATCAATCACTTCCATTTATTGATATGCGTTTATTTATTATAAAAGTTATGGATTTATATTGTGTGAAATGTAAGAAACGTACACCAACAATCAACGAAACAACAGTTACAACCAAAAAAAATAGACTAGCCGCTTCAGGTAACTGTGAAATTTGTGGCATAAAAAAAATTAGATTTATAAAAAAAAACAGGTAGAGATATTGCCAACCGTTTAAGTAATCTTCCGGGATTTCCTTGGGCTAAGTATCCGGGTGAAAAACACATTCCAGGATATAGTTATTGTGGACCAGGAACCCGATTAGATATCAGACTCAACGAAAATGATCAACCAAATCCTGGAGAAGATCCAATCAACGCCATCGATGAAGCTTGTCGTGTTCATGATATTGCATATCGAAGTAATGATCTTCAACAACGTCATCTCGCAGATATAAAATTAATTCACGCGATAGATGCAATTCCAGATAAAAAATTAAAAGAAAAGTTAGCTTCAGCATTGATAAAAACCGCTATGAAAGGTAAAATATTATTCGGTAATTGAAAATCTAAAAGTATTTAAAAACACTAATGTTTTATACATGAAATCTATTTATTACTCACCTACTGGCTACTGGAAAGGTTACGCAGCAATTAAAAAACTCGCTAGTGCCGCATCAGTGAAATATAAAACCGCGAAAGATTGGTTATCCAAACAGGCGTTATGGCAAATTTATCTTCCGGGTCCTAAAAAAATAATTATTCTCATTTTGATGTTTTTGTACCGAATGAAGTTCATCAAGCCGATATATTATTTCTTCCTCGTGATAACGGTTACAAATATGCATTAACTGTAGTTGATATCGCTAGTAGATATAAACAAGCAATACCGTTAAAAACAAAGTCGTCAAAAGAAGTCTCTGATGCATTTGAAAAGATTTATCGTAAAGGTCCACTAAAATGGCCTAATCTATTACAAGTTGATCCGGGTAAGGAATTTCAAGGTGTTGTTACATCTACGATGAAAGCTCATAACGTAGCTATACGACGAGGACATACTGCAATACACCGCGATCAGGCGATTGTAGAGCGATTTAATAGAACTCTAGCTGAGCGGTTATTTGGATATCAATAAGCAAAAGAACTTACTCAAGAAACTCGCTCTCGTGAATGGGTTTCAAGGTTACCAAAAGTAGTATCTGCGTTAAATAACGAAATAACTAGAATGATTGGCATCAAACCTAACATCGCAATAAAAAAAGAGTATGTACCTGGCATTAGAATTGCAAGCAATTCTCATGCTACCATTTCCACTAACACTTCCAATTTCCAACCAATTCTTAGTAACGTCACTGTAAGATATTTATATGAGCCATGTGAACTCGAAGGTGGTGGCGCAAGAGCCACTGATCCTATTTGGAGTATCACTACACATAAAATATTATCGTCGACACGATCTTCTTCTAGACCAGCAATTTATAGATTAGATTCATCCGCACCTCAGCGAGGATTTACACGCGAACAACTACAAGTTATTCCTGATGACACTCAATTACCACCACGAAAAATTAGTTAGCGTGACGTATATTACACGCGAGGCATGTTAATCTCACATTACCAATAATATGTCCTAAATTATTATCAATTCTGTCAACGGTAAATTTATAACTATCTCCAGGGTGATACCGCCAGCGCATTAAACAGTTGCAAGCAGCGCAGTGATTATCTTGTTGCGTTTTCAATGATAAAATCAATTTTGAGTTAATATTAAAATTTCTATTTTTTTTCTTATCCGACTTTCGATATCCTGATAATTTTTTCTCAACAACGTAAATATCAACATCAGAACTATTTGCTGTATCTTCGATGATAACTCTTCTCAATTGATTTATTCGTCTAGCTCTAGATACCGCTAAATAAACTAAATTTGACCACTCGATACGATTATCTACGATCCAGATAGTTGTATCCTCAATAGTTAATCCTTGTGATGAGTGTATTGTGGCGGCGTATCCTAATATCCAAGGTGAATTTTCAGCCCGCAATGCATCTTCAACTACATCAATGTCCACGTATACAATTTCATTTAACACTAATTTTTCAATTCTAGAAACGCTAGCGTTTCCACCTGGAATATCAACATCAATATTTTGTTGTCGTGTATCAGACGGTCTGTAACATAATGGAACTTTTACATCAGGAAATTTTTCTTTGTGTATCTCAAATAATCGTCGCTGAATATCATCACGAATTATTTTTCTACTTGCAAATACTGTATCAGCAGGTTTCCAAGATTCCCAAAAATCTTCTTCAGGAGTTTCATCAATAACTTCTCTGAGAATTCTACACTGCTCGTAATCAGATTGTCGTCTTATTCTAGATTTTAAATTTTTTATTTCTTCATCCAGTGATCTATAATCATCTGTGATTTCTTCATAATAATCAACATTAGCTTTCAACCATTCATGTGGAGATTCTCCAGCAAATGGAGGTGGTTGACCGTCATCGCCGCAGAATATCACCTTAGTGTTTTTCGTGGATAACCAACCTAGAAACTGTTGTAATATTTTTAACGGTACTGTACACACCTCATCCCAAAGAATGTCCGATGGAATAAATTTATTACCCATTCTTTCCGGAGTCCACGCATCGCCTTTCCACCTAAAAAAGCTGTGATAAGTACTAGCAGGAATTTCGCGTTTTTTTAGATCCTTCTTTAGTTTATAAGAATGTGCTAATCCTTTTATACCAGAATTTTTATACAATCTTATAACTCTTTCTGTTTTTCCAGAACCTCCCAAACCGTTTAAATAAACCGTCTAGCAGCAGAGAGGGTGAATCCTACAACATTTTTTGTTTTTATTTTTGATTATACCCCCTCCAAATAACACTAGACCCTTCTCGCGAATAACTAGAAAAAAAAATGAGTCTGAAAATATGAGATTCGCATTCGCGAATCATAAAATGTCGCAACGTCGTTGTCACTCACCCTCTCTGCTGCTGGAACTTTCAGTTCTGGGTTTACGGTGATTTTAACCGAATATTTGATCAAGTCCTTACTACGACGAAAATCCCCTTAGGATGAAAGTCCTTAGGACGAAAATCATTTATGATTTCACAAATAGACTAATTTGTAAAACCTCCTCTTGTAAATCAATCAGATTATTAGACTGGTCAGTGAGTTTGAAATTAATTCTGGTTAATGAATTATTATGACATCGCATATAGACTGGATTCACCGGGGACTCAATTATTAAAAATCCTGGAGGGGCTATTGGTGCAAATGAATACAAAATATATCCTTGCTGAGCTTGATTTGATCGTTCGAGATTAATTTGATAGCTTCCTTCGATAACATCACATACTAAATTGAGCGCAATCACCGATGAAATATTCACGTTGAACGGAGCGATATGCCTACCGCCACCGTCTGGGTCATTATTATGTTTTAGGATAGTTGGTTGTGGTGCTGTTTTCTTCCATGCATCATAAATTATTTTAAATTCAACATCGATGACGTAGTTAAGAATTTTTTTTATTTTTGGTACGTTATATCCTGGTAGTTTAAATGTTGGAATATCTTCAATGCGGATATTATAGTCTGTTGCAAATCTTATTCTCGATGTGTGGTTTTCATGATCGAGTATAAATCGAATAATTCGTAAATTAAATGTTTCCATATCGTCGATAATTTTGTTACATGTTTCTACGACGCTGATAAATTCATCTCGGGTGAGAGAGCCGGATTTAAGAGATATTAACAACAGTAAAAAATCATTATACATCGCTGTGAAATTTTCAATGATTTCAGGTTTGTTAACAAAATAATATCCCTGCAATGGTCCACCCTCCGCCCTATGTTCGTATCCTAACCCAAAAAACTCTATTGGTACACTGAACTCTTTATAACTTTTTATTGGATTATCAGATTTTATCCTGTCGGTGATATAATCAGTTTTTTGAGGTTCGGGTGATACAACGGTTTCCCCCCCCCGGTGGGATTTCAAGCCATCCTAGTACGGTTCTTATAGAACTTTGATAGATATCTACGACATAACCCTCTGTGCTTATTTCAATGGCAGATGATAGTGTTGGCACATGAACTGTTATAGCGATTTTCGATTCTGTTCCAGTAATCGATTTTATTCTACGCGCGAATTCATTATTGATTTGTTCGATTTGGTATGATCCGGTTGGTATGGAAACAACGTTCCAGTCTGGGGTACCGTCGGGTTTATTGTTATTTGCAAATACCAGTGAATTATTGGGTTGTTGACCACCAAATGATTTTGACCTAATATTTGGCCAACTGTGGTATACTCGTAATTTTGCTAGCGCTATCTCCTTCACTGGGACCAGAGAGGGGAAATTCACACTGAATTCTGGATTCGTTGAGGTTATTGAGATCATGCTTGTTTGTACTGGGTTCGTGTTCTCCACTATTTGTTGAAGTAATTCCATCTGTGTTGTCATTGTTATTATACTCATGTTTTTGTATTTCTAATTTTGACATCGCAGAATCATATATATCTACCATCGCTGAAAACTCACTCTCTGATATAATTGTATGATCGAGCGATGACGATATCAATGAGGATAATTGCGAGTATGCAGTAGACACAACATGAAATTGAATTATGTAGTCTTGTAGTTTCCGTTGGCTGCATGAGGATATTTTTTTTGTGATTATTGAAATTATTCCAGCGATTGTTGTTGCCGCAGAAATGCAAATTGGAACAGCTATCGGAGCCATCATTGTCACTGAAGACAGTATAATACCGGCTCCGGTGATTACACCACTCACTGAATACACAGTAACATCAATTGCGGTAATTCTCCTGCGATATTTTTTAATTTTCATTGCATACTCCTCAGACAGAGTTTTGAGTCTAGTTTGATATTCTCTGATCTGATCATAGCGATATTGCGATGATGAAATCATTTTTTATTTTAACAACGCTAGCGTTTTCAATTACGATTTACTTAAATCCGCTACGAATTCCACATACCAGGTTACTGAAGCCTTAGTCAAACTTTTATCAGTATATGTTATAGTGAACTTTTCAGTTGTATCCTTGTCGATGATCGTTGAAATCGTATTATTGACCCCGGATGAACTCGACGATGATATATTAAATTTAGTTAATGGTGTTACTAGTGTTAATCGATAAATACCCTTAACGGTTGCAGTGATATCTAATTTGTTGTTTGTAGGTGTCCACTCAAATGATCCGTGTTGGATTGTGTATACTACATTGTTGGTTTTCGCATGAGGAATTTTTGTTTTTTCAATGACTGTTATCATCCTCGAAAAATCACCTTTGACGGCTTCGATGAAAGTTTTCGTCTCATCGATGGATTTTTTAATATCAGGGAGTTTTAGTTCAATTCTATCGAATGTAGTTCCAATAAATTTATCAATGATATTTCTACGAAATGCGGTAAACTGTTTTATGTGTTCTTCAATTCTAGATTCAAGTGTTGTTAGTACAACCACAGAATTGTTTAACTCATCGTTGAGAATTTTTAATCGATCTGTAATCGTCGAAACGAGTACACCCGGTTTGAGTTTACCCTGATCGGAAAATAGCGCAACGGTGTTCTCGATTGCGTTTTGTTGTTTAACTAAAATATCATCCAGAGAAATATTACTAGATTTCAATTTACCCTGGCGATCTTGAAATACAACTATTTCATTGGGTTCAACACTTTCTAAATTCAACGTCTCAGCTATTTCATCTAAAATTTTTTTTGTTATATCCTTGATAGAATCAGGGGTTGCAGTGCCATCAGGTTTGGGTTTCAAAGATCTCCCCCAAATATCAATCATGTTATTGTAAAACTCTTTCTCTCTCTAAAAAGCGATTGCTGGTGTAGTCATTTACGACAATATGAGGTGGTTTTCTAGATGCTGAAATAGCATCAAGGACATTTAATACTTCACTGCCGCATATTGGTGGGTCATTGATTTGTTGTGTTGGTAGCGTAGAATACCAAGTCTTCATTGGAAATTGTTTTATGTAACGCATAAATTCTTTTGGTGGGGCTAATCCATATGAATCAAAATAGACAATCCCACGTGGATCAATAGCGTATGCAACCCAGTGAGTTCCAGGTCCGGTGCTGTTATCGAGATTAATAATACCTGTTTCAGTTTTGTTTGGTTGATGTGGTAATTGATCTTTCATAAAAACACCTCTGAAATTTTTAATCACTAGTTTTTTAGCCGCATCCATTAAATCAAAATTGGACATGGGAACCATCGAAGATTTGGGAACCATAGGTTCCTCAATTAATAAACCGTTCCTGGTAGTCTCAGGCCTGATCCGTGAACGGATCTCCCGCTGTACCATGAATACGGGGTCCCTGGTAGTCTTAGACCCTTTCCGCTGTACCACGAATACGGGGTTCCTGGTAGTCTTAGACCCAATCCGTGAACGGATCGTCTCTTTTTTTATATCCTTGTCCAGCTGCCTTTTTCAACGCCATTCCTGCTGCAGTACCAACGGCTCCTAACGCCGCTGCTTTAGCCACCGCTGGGGCTGCTGCTGCAATCAATGCTGGTATTGCAGCTAACAATGGAAATATACCGCCTGTTTTAATCATATTTTTGATAGCAGCCGCAGAAAGAGTAATCTGAACACCTTTTTTATCCTTGAAAGCATCATTGAAATGTTTCACCTGACGAGTTGTCAGCGATAATTTATTTGCACCACCAGTCATTTGATTAGGTTTCAACGTGATTGTGGTTCCACATTTTTTAGCCGATTCTGATTGCAATTTTTTGATTTGACCAGGAGTTAACGTAACACTAATAACACTATATGACATAATACATAATTGATTGATTCTAAATCGTAAAACGATTCAATGGAATTATCCTTCGGATTTTCAATTACATATTTTCCACTGGTGCATCTACCAGTCTCATTCTTCCTCCAACACCTTCAAGTAGCATTGATTTATCACTGAGAATGACAGCAACCACTCTATAATTAGCAATACCACCAGGACGGGTTACACGGGCTCTGAAGTGTATATCAACGACAGATTGTCTTGTTAAATCAAGATGTTCCAGTGAAAAGTAATAGATCGGATACAGATTTTTAAAATCATATTGTGATATTTGCAAACCGGTATCCACATTTTGATCACGTGCCATAAATGACAACAGGTTATGATAGACACGTGCAATATGATTTTGATCGTAATCAAGTTGCACATCTTCAGATGGTTCCTGCTGTCCGTTTATTCTCAGCGAGACTTCATTAACACCTAACTGATCAAAAATCATATGACTTCGTTGTTGATTCCCAACTCGCGCAGCATTCTGTAACGCAATAAATATATGACGTGGAGCTGAAACCCCTTGTTTTGATGCCAGGTGCCATGTGAATGTACCATCAACATTGTCTTGTTTAGTATCCGTAGTCACTGATAACCAACTCAATAACGACTTTCCTCCTTGGTCAATAAATGATAACAATTTTCCTTCTGCTGTGATTGATGGAGTTAACACTGGCATCCACAATGATAGTTTTGTTAAAACGACTTTACCATCAGGAACAGCAGCATCACGCCATATTGCATCATTATCAGTACCCTTTCGTACAAGCGCTACTGTGTGTTTAGCTCCATAAATAACTTTTCGGACGTTTCTACAGAATCCGAATATATGATGCAGTGGAATTGCACATGAAAATTGTCGACGCTGTCCTTGTAATGTTGCTACACGTGTTGCAAATCCTAGATTGTAAGTAGTAATAGTATTTATGACATCAAATTCAGCAGCTGGTCTTACATATCCGGCTGGTGCTGGATCAAGTGCTGTAGCTCGTGTTGCCTTGACTCTAGAATACTGGTTGTGTTCAGGGGGATCAGTAATATCCTTTGCAAACATCATAGATGGACCCGCTGATCTTGTATAATCATCAGAATATCTTGCTAACCCTATGATTGTTGTGGCCACATCAACTTCACGGTCAATGGATTCAATTTCTTTTCCATCAATGAGATATCTAGCGCTTTCAAATAACGCCATGATACCGTTATTAACAAAACCAACTCGGGTAGATTGGCTAATGTCATATGGAGGATCATTATGTGCAGCATCATTTGTTACAAGTTCTCCTTCTACTTCAATAAACGCTTCACAAGGTAAAAAAGTATTTACTGGTATCATGAACTTGAAGTTCAATTCGTGATCGGAGATCTGGTTGTACTGCGTGATAAGAATACAATTGAAAATCGCGTACATAATCATCTTTACGCACTGGGGCATCCATATCAAATGCTGGATCAGATGACCTTTTGAACATTTTATTCTATTTATC
The DNA here is from genome assembly GCA_029339505.1 of Unio delphinus. Classification (NCBI taxonomy): domain Eukaryota; kingdom Metazoa; phylum Mollusca; class Bivalvia; order Unionida; family Unionidae; genus Unio; species Unio delphinus. Next base: position 664,372 of record JAQISU010000079.1, read on the forward strand.
AGAGTCTAAGTCGGATTTTCCATTTCATCGTGAAAAACGCTAGCGTTTTCGTCGTGGTTTTTTAAAGCCACTTCCTGCTATCATGTTTGCTGTCATGTTATTTTGGTCCTCTTGATTTACCATCGACGCTAGTTTTTCATCTACTGCGTTATTTATAATTTTACTAACACTTGCAGGCATCTCTGCTGTAGATGGCAATGATACCTGTTTCTCTTTTCGTCTCACTAATGATGTTATTTTATTCTTCGCAGTTGAAAACGCTTTCCCGGCAAGATCTCCAACAGTACTAATACCCTTATCACGAATAACATCAATGGCTTTCATTCCTAGTTGTTTAGCTAACGGCATCACTTTTGGGGCCGTTCTTGAAAAGAATCCTAAAATGGTCTTGCCGAGGCCATCTCCGTAGTATGCTCTATAAACTGGAAACCGTGAATTAACTACATAGACGAGGGTTGGTTTATCATGATTGCAGTGTACGATCATTATTATAAAAACAATAGTGTTTTGAATTGTTATTTAATCGCTATGATACCCATTTGCTAACTCGTCAATGAAATCTCGATATGTTTTGATATCCATGATACCGCCGGCAAATAAACGTTTACAGATATCAGCTGCTTCATTAATTATTTCTGGAGAGTTATTTCCAGCTCGTTTTCCTCCGATGAGAACATCTAATCGTGATATATCATTGATAACACTATCAGGACAAGTGTTTCGAATCCTTGGATTTCCTAATCCACTTCCGCTATAACCAGTTGCTTCATCTAGTTTGTCTGTATCCGTGGTTTGTAAATAATCAAGAGTATCATCATCATCATCATCAGGTGGTAGTTGTTGTTTTTTAGGTGAAAAAGATATTTTCTTTGCAGGTTGCTGTCGCTTTCTTTGCAATCTTGGCGGTTTTTGTTGTTGTTTAAACTCTTCGTATTGATTATACACGTGATCCACCATCCTGATATATTCAATGTATGATGCACTATCTGTCTTTTTTTGACTTTTTCCAGTTTTGATTTTATAGAATATATCAGCCCAGTGAGTGAAATTCTTAACAAACTTATGATGTTCTGGTTTCAACATTTTTTTTCTGTCTTCATAGGACGTAAAAACAAGCGTAGGAATTTCTGTTGGATCAGTCTCATCAATTGCTGCTAACGCTTCTTCGTTAAATCTCATGCGTAAGTCCTCTACTGTTCTTTTTGATTCTATTTGTTTTGTTTGTTCAGTTTTTGCTGCTATTTTTTTCAAGTTCACCAATAACAGATTTCCCCGTCTCGGGAACATCTCCCAGTAAAGCACGCTCTACCCCTTTCGTTGCTGTGGTTACTGGTTTAAACAACTCTTCAGACCCCAAAGCAAAATCAGTCTGAAGACTCTGTCGTTGTTGCAGTTTATTTCTTACAGAGTCGCGAATTGGTATAAATTTCTTAATTGCATCTAGTCGCTCACGAGCCAATCGGGTCGTTAATGCTTCATTGACCATTATTTGAAATCAGAAACCATTTTTCAATTGTAAAACAATTTTCCCCATCGATGATTCCATCCTTAACGGTCCAATTTTTTATTGCTGTGAAATATTTTTATTTCTTATCCATTGATTTTGCCTGTTTTTGACAGTTTTGGTGGTTTTCAGTTGAAAATCTCAAAGAGATTTTAGATTTTACAGTCAAGTAGTCGATTTCACATGGGATTTTCCATAAGGAAAAGCTGTTAAAACTCATTTTTGATGACTTTTAGCCATTTTTCATCAATTTTTGCCTGTTTTCGTCATTTTTCATCGATTTTCATCAAAAAACCTCGTAGGGTCAAGTAGTCGATTTCCATAGGGAAAAGTTCTTAAAAGTTAGGATTCTATTTTATTTTCGCAGTGTGAAATATTTTCACTGATTCAATCAAAAAATGACAAAAAAATGAAAATCTCAAGGAGATTTTACTGTCTGACAAAATCTTTTGAGGGTCGGTCAATCAAAATAGTTCATTTTCTTGAATTAACGCTCGTAAGTTTCTAATTTTAGAATTAACTTCCTTTTTCAATTCATATTCGTTACCCAATTCTTTTCGTATTCCTTCCACGATAGTATATAACGGAACAAACACATCTACTTCACTGGAAAATGCAAGAGAGTCTCGAATAGAATTTTGAATTTTTTTGATGAGTGCATATTTCTTTGGTAACATATACTTGTTAGTGCTAACTCCGTATTCTATATCCTGAAAATCCGACTTGATTTGATCAGGATTTAACCCATCTGACAATTTAATATCCTGATTTTTCAATTTTCCAATTTCAACTATGATGCTATTCATATTTTCAGAATTCATATATGATAATACATATTTCTAATTCATTTTTCAAAAATAAAAGAGCCGTTAATATTTTAAAAATTCAGTCTGTATATATAAATATCTTTTTTAAAAATTCAGTCTGTATATATAAATATCTTTTTTAAAAATTCAGTCTGTATATATAAATATCTTTTTTAAAAATTCAGTCTGTATATATAACTATCTTTTTTAAAATTCACTCTGTATATATAAATATAAATGCAGACAAAAAAAAATAACAACCATGATGAGCGGTTATCAGTCATTTGGCCCCCTTGATATAGGCCACTGTGTCTTTCATAGGGTTCTTTCTATGAGTATTTCCATTTTTTTCTGAGATTTCTTCGATCTCGATTTGACACTATTTGGCCGGTAATTCATTTTTGAACACCATACGGGGCTACCCAAATGTGACGGAGAGCTAATTACATCCATGGATGTTATTTATTTTAGGTCATTTATATTTACATTCACCGGAAACATATTCCCCTAAGAGTGAATCTAACTCGTCAAATAACGGGTTAGAATCACAAGAGGGTATGTTTACGTGAAATGACCTAGAGGTTACATATATACGACAATACATCGTTGGAACTCCTTGGTTGCCTTCACATCCAAGTAAGCCCAAAGGAAACCCGAAACATACATCTCCGGAAGGGAGGCCTAACGTGGCAAACGCCATCTTAGACCGCCCAGAAGATATGCTTGGGGTGACGTCACAACATATACTTAATTAAGGACAGCACAAATACCGTATATATTTCCACTCGAGTGTTGTGGCAAATTGTAGGTATACATATACTTAATTAACTTAATTAAGGACAGCACAAATACCGTATATATTTCCCCTCGAGTGTTGTGGCAAATTGTAGGTATACATATACTTAATTAACTTAATTAAGGACAGCACAAATACCGTATATATCTCCATTCAGATTGTAGGTATACATATACTTAATTAACTTAATTAAGGGTGGATTATAATTCAATGATGATGTAATGATGATGGGACGGCACAGACATCACAAACATGAAACGACGGGGCTGATTTTCAAAGGCCAATCCGACCAATCAAAGCAACCCATGAAATTAAACCCGGTTGCATGATTGAGAAAAGTCAACCACGCACACGTGTCAATGGCGTGGGTTATTTTTTGACTGGTCGGATTGGCCTTGAAAGCCCTAGCTTTAAACCTTTCATTTAGTATATAAGGTGACTAATACAGCAGCGTCAATCCACAGAGTGTGTTATTTTATTTTCTTGAATTACTTGTTAATGGTGCTTCACAGTATTTAAATGAGACAGAATAGTTGCATAAAGCACTAAAAAAAAAGAATATAATCGTTTGAAAACATAGTATATTTGATTTCTTTTCTAATTAATTATAGCCCAAGCCGCTGAATCACAATTTAGGGGGAAATAACCCACGCCATACTGTAATGTAATTTTTATAGATGTAGCCGCTCTCTAGGGGCATTTGTACATCTTTTATAGGTGCCATGTCGGCATCCTCTTTTTTTTAAAATCTTTATTCAATATTTACATATTAAATTATACAAATGATAGTCAACCCCCCCCCCCCAGCACCCGTCACTCATACACACATTTTCACCACACTCACTACATACAGACATTTAAAAACACTTATATTTACACATAATAGTAGAAACATATATGAGTAGGTGGGAGGGGTTGTTATTCCCTCCCTTATCAACCCGACACCATCTAAGGGTGAGAGTATATAAAGGGAATTAATACAGCAATCCGCAAGGTATGCTATTTTATTTTCTTGAATTACTTATTAATGGTGTTTCACAGTATTTAAATGAGACAGCATATTTGATTTAAACACTAAAACAAAGAATATAATTGTTTGAAAACATTTCTTTTCTTACAATACAATGCCCAGCCGCTGAATCACAATAACCCATAAAACAAGTTAACACAATCTAAGGGAGAAAGTATACACGTGTGTTATCCTGTAACGCCTGCATCTCCGGATCACATCCTATGTTTATGAAATACGCATTAATCGCACGTGAGACAGAATATTTGACTTAAACACTAAAAAAAAAGAAAATATTTCTTTTCCTATAAAACAATACCCAGCCGCTAAATCACAATGATAACTCCCTTGGTTATATCCATTGGTTATATTTAAGAGTTGTCTCCCTTGGTGTTATAGACATACGAAAATCGAATTTTTTGTCCTGTCTCTTTTGAAAAGGTAAAGAATTATTCTGAGAATCGGAATCAATATAACCATCCTTGATTCTATTATTCAAGAATTAAGTTATCATTCAACACCTACAGAGAACATTAAATGTTCACATATTAATCTATCTATCTGACTGATCAAATACCACAAATCCAACTGGATTCTTCAATCTGCGGTTTCTGATAATACCATTACGGAATGCTTCATAATTAACAAGCACGGGTGAAGTCTGAATTCTTGGTTCATTTGTATAATAACACTATTTTTCTAATTCATTGTTTGGTTTAATTATAAGTCTCTGTATATAATCTTGAGGAGTCTTTATGATTTTGTCATCGTTGGGGTCAATGACAGTATTTTTTATTCTTTCATCATAATAGCGTTTTAGTTCCCTGTATCGTTTGCCGCCACACATAAGACATAATTGCGACCTCCCCCTGACCCCAACCCCACATCGAATACAGGGTAACGGACCAAGGCTTCCACGACGAAAGCTTTGCATATGATACCAACAGAATTCATTTCTGCATGATTTGTTACACGGTGTCACTGATCCAATCATAAGCCATTTGCAATGATTCATTATACTTAAATCTTTCATTTAAATACTTGTTTTAATTATAGTATGGAGGAGTTCGAGAGATTATCGAAAATTAAGCCCTGGAAAAGTGTTCAATTCAATCTTGATAGAGTTTCTGATACACCAAAGAATAAAATTCTTGATAGAACCTTGATTAGTAAAATCAGAGACTGTTTTAATGAATTCAAGCGTGATGGGGCAGCTCATTGTTGGTCAACATTTCGAATTGATGGTGTTGTTGACGCTACCATGAATGATAAAAAAGCAGCAGTGATAATCTCACGTCTTGGGGAAGAAAGAAATTTTTTTCGAATAAAATTCCTTATCCGTGATAATGGAAAATGGATCATTAGGGACAAATACGAGCCTATTCTTAAAGACAAAAAAACTGTCACTGTGACTCAGGATTCAAAACCAGGAATTTTGACTGGAATTGATAAACCCTACTACGAAAGATCTTATCCTGTCACAGCAGATGTTTACGGGATCTATCCGCTCAATGAAAAACCTGATATTTCAAAACTAGCACCCATGAAATATTCGACAGGGCTCAATTGTGTAGCAGCACGAATAATGGAACACTTCACAAATGCGTCCCGGGGAAATAAACTAACTGATCTAAGACGAAAAAAAATAACCGAATGGGAACTGACAGTGAAACAGCATGGGGCAACAATTCAAGATATAGCCAAATTAGAAACATCATTGAGATTTCCAATATCGGTAAGGACAATCACCGGAGAAGTATTATACGAATCGAAATATAATAAAAATGGAACCCCAATACAGATTATTGATCATAACGAACACGCGTGGTCATCTGCAGTAACAATATTCCCACGGGATAGAACCGTAAAATATCTATCCCAAACTCTGTTTGGAACCGAAGAGTTTTTTTCAGAGCAGAAATTATTTGATGCTATTTACCATTTGAGTAAAAACGATTCTGTGACAGTGTGGCTATTTCATAGTACTTCAGACGAAGAATGTAGATTTGATCAGTTTGTAAGGCCCAACGGAGAATTGTACCGTACTGAAGAGCTGCATAATCAAATGAAACAACTAGCTAGTGAGTTTTCTCCCCAGAGTTCTCTGGGGGAAGACAACGATCAATTATTAGCAAACTGTTTTACACTTCCATCAGTTGTAGCACATTTTGCTAGGAAGAAAAACGCGTGGAAACCAACACGAAGTGAGTTCTTATCAGAGGTCAAATTGTCTTGTCTTGAATACAGCCATGGAGGATTATGGAACACAAAATACACCGCTGATACCGTTATTTCAGTTGATATGATTGCGTGTTATCCAGGAAGTTTTCTTGGGTATGGAGAGTGTGAGAAATATTTCAAACGATTTGGACACCCTACACACGAAATGACCCGTGTTGCTATTAATGGACCACTGCCACATTTCGATTTAACCGGATTCGCTTGTGTAGTATCATTTGAAATGGCTGAAGGACTTCATCCGTGTAGTTATCTTTGGATTGGTAAACACATGTCTGAAAAACACTGGATGCCAATAGTGTTATTACGGTATATGCTTGATTGTAAGATGTTAAAATCATTAATTGTCAGTGAAGCAATTATATCCTATCGAGCACATAAATCAGTCTGGTTACCACAACCTGATCTAGAAAAAATAATTAGCGAAGAGCGAAAACTGTTTCCAAATTTCAGTGAACAACAAATCATGGATTGGTCCCAACAGTTATTTGAAATCAGAAACAATGAAGCAAAAGACCTTGGACGAAGAATAATCGGTAAATTTACCCAAGGTGGTAAAGATGATAATACGAGATATTCTTCACGATTGATTATAGACAATGCTGAATACGATTTTGTAATCACGGATTTAACGAATAAGGGCCTATATGTCAATCGGAAGGACGCATTTATGTCCGATGGAACAAAATTGGGTACAATTGTTACTTACACTGATGGATACAATCCGCAGTACACGCATTTGAGAGCTTCTATGCTTGGTTATGCTTCTATTAATTTATTTTCAATGATCAATAGATTTCCTACCACCGCAGTTAGAGTTGCTACTGACTCATTTTACATAAATAGCAAAATGGCTGATTTTAAGGCTACTGGCAACGAGAATTGGGGGTCATGGAGAATTAAGAAAGAAATGCTTCATGATTATATTCTATCAGCAGATGTTACCATTGAAAATAATTACTTAGAAAGCAATCAGTGTTCAGAATTTTCTAGTGCACCACCGATTTCTGATCCAATATGCCTGTATAAAACAGTTTATTTAAACGGCTGTGGTGGGTCAGGAAAAACAACCCGGGCAATTGAGTTATTTCGTGTTTCCAATCCAAAAATGATTGTACTAACACCGACTCACAGACTTGCAAGAGAAATGATACAGAGAGGGGTAAATGCCTGCGTTTATCATAGTTTCTTTAGATGGAAGGGAGATAAATGGACCCCTGAGCGCATGGGAGAGAAATTTATTCCTGAAATTATCATTTGGGATGAAAAAGACACAGTGTCCGAAGATGTCTTAAAAATATTTCTTGAGTGGTTGTTATTGAAAAATACAAAAATCGTCATGTGCGGTGATCACGGCCAACCACCACCATTTGTCGGTGCATCTCCCCATGAATGGCTAAAGGGTTTTGTAGACTATTATGAAAAAATTGATACCGATCATAGATCACTTGATAATGAATTAAAAGAATTTAAGAAACTAATTAGATTACAACCGGATAAAATCCAGTGTGAAATAGCGCGTGAAATAATTTCAGAAACTCCAATGAATGAGTTTTGGGAAGCGTGGAGACCAAATGATTTAATCATTGCAAGTAGAAAAATAGTCAGGGACACACTTCAGATGAAGTTATTTGAATTGCATAAACAAAAATTTGCAACACTTCCAGTGCCCCTCTGTTATAGGCCATCGGATACACGAAAACAGAACATCGAAGTTGATTGTAACAGAATTGTTACCGAGAGGAGGGTGGATTAAATGAACAATACAAACACAATTTGTGAAAGAAAATATAAATTTATGTAATAAATTATAAATGAAAAAAATACAGATGTATTAACACAATAACTCACGCGCTCAACCCACAATTACACTCACAACCATTCACAATACATGAATAAATTAAATAACAATACAAAAGGAATCACAAATGTAAAGGGATCTCTTGGATTATACACAGATCCAAGAATCCTTTACGAAAGTTAAATAAATGCAAGTATGATTTACGAAAAAAATAAACACAAACGACAAACTATCTATCGCACGATGGATTGCGATAACTAGCACGATCATATACTTGTATTCAATCAAGTTGCTAGCTTTTATTGATATCTATGTGATCACTTGAAATATTATTGCGATCTGACATAAACATGCAAATACAACAATGTATTAAATTATATCACAATTTCAATACACCTATGTGTCTCCCCTGTATAACCGCACGATTCAGCAACAGTTGAATCGTCTCCCAGTTTCCCCGAGAACCGAGGGTTGACCAATACTATTATCGGACGTTTCCCTACACGGATCCACCACAGTTATACGTTCAGACAGCATACAACATCTACCCGAACCAACGGTTCCTCACTACCCTAGATGTCGACCCGGACGTTTTACAACTCTAAGACAGCTCCGACACTCGGACTTCTAGCTTTCCGGATATTTACATGTTACACAGATGTTGACGAACAGACAGTTCGACACACAGACAGATACTTCAATTCCGTTTGCACAAATTAACGGCACAAGCACATTCAGATATTTATACAGAGATGTTCCAGAACAAACAATAGATGTCCCACAACAAATCAAACGATATCAAAGACGTTTATCAAAAGATGGTATCAGATGTGTTTAACAGCTACGGTATCAACGATGTTATTAGCAGCTACGGTATCAACGATGTTATTAGCAGCTACGGTACCAGAAACAATGTAACAACTATGTTAGCAGCTACGGTATCAGAGACGGTATCAACGATGTTATTAGATGCGCTATCAGTGATGTACTTCTACGGTATCAACGACGGAATCAGCTGGAATCAGACTGAATCAGACTGAATTAGACTGAATCAAACGGTGACAGCTATTGTCAGATGTTATCAGATCTACGGAATCAACGATGTTATTAGATCTCCGGAATCAGCTATAATAAACAAAACCAGACTAATAATAGTTGTCTCAAAAATAATCTAAGCCGTAGATTACGATATTGTATTTAAAGTCTAAAAGTGACTAGTAATTCCAAATATTCCACGTTTAATTGCAATAAAAGCATCATTATACGAAATGATAATCTGAATAAAATTCACAATAAAACGAAATGTAAATTTAACACTCACCCCTTTGGCTGGAGATTTGCAAGACGAGGTTATCTATCCTTCGATTAGATATTTGGGTTCCCGTAAAAATTTATGATAAATCCTAAGCCTTATATACTCTCAATAGGTGAACATAAATCACATCGAGCTTGCCGTACACCACGTAAAACGAGTATTTCGGATTTCATGTAAATTACAAATTGGCACATGCAAATCGTTACACGCCACTTAATCACCCCAGGTAATGCGTGTACGACGAAATCAAGAAAAAATGGTGAGTTTCGTTTGCAATTGAAGAACAACAAAAATCAGTTCAAATTTTCGCCTAATTCTGTGACAATACCTCCCCCCTAAGAATAAAAATGTACACATTTTTAAAACTAACACAGAATAGAAGAAAAATAACTATTGATGATATCTTACAACATTTACACTGGTTATACTACAAACTGGATTTTATTACTGGGCAAATTCATACAAATTTCCCATCATGCCCTACTCAAGTAGTCTGCGCCTATATTTTCAACTCCCCTTATTGACATTGTCGCTCTGTCTCTTGATATACAACTTGAGCATGTTCGCATGGAATGTTTTTACATTACCGTCCATGTCAATTTTATAGTCCATGTCACCTTTTACTTCTTTAACTTCATATGGACCTTTCCACTGGACTAATAACTTATTCGAACTCGTTGGAAGAAGCAATAGCACCTGATCTCCCACAAGAAATTTCCTATTACGCGCTCTGCGGTTGTAATACTTGGCATATCTGCGCCCCGATTTAATCAATTCGTCACGTGCCATCTGGCATGTACTCTCAAGTTTGTTTCTTAGATCTAACACGTACTGGTAAGTCGTTTTTATTTCCTCGTTCGCGACATCACCAGTCCATAGTTCGCGTAGTATCCGCATCGGGCCTCGAACTGTTCTACCATACAACAGTTCAAAGGGTGAGAACCCTAAACTTTCCTGCGGTACTTCACGGTACGCGAACAGAACAGCGTTTAAATAACGGTCCCAGTCTTGCGGACGTTCCGCGCACATCTTTCGCAGCATGCTTTTCAGGGTACCATTAAACTTCTCTACCAGTCCATTGCACATCGGATGGTATGGGGTAGTGTTTAGCTGTTTGATGGATAACAGCCTACTTATTTCACCCATGAGGTCAGAGGTGAATTGGGCACCACAATCAGTGAGGATTTCCTCTGGCACCCCTACCCTACTGAAGATATCAACTAATGCTTCAGCTACCCTTTCCGTTTCAATAGTTGGTAACGCTACGGCTTCAGGGTATCTGGTTGCGTAGTCAACCAGAGTAAGTATGTACCGATTCTTTCTTTCGGTAACTGGGTGTATTGGTCCTACAATATCTACTGCCACTCTTTTAAACGGTGTATCTATTAATGGCATCTGTCCCAAGGGCACCCTTGTGACCCTTCCCTTACAGACGGTTTTCTGACATACGTCGCACGACCTACAGAACCGTGTGACATCGCCATTAACACCTGGCCAGTAGAATTCAGCGACTACCCTGCTAGTGGTCTTAGCCTTACCTAGGTGTCCTGCCATGCTTGACTCATGCGCCACCCTAAGTACTTGAGATCTATATCTCTGGGGTACGACCACTTGCCAATACTTCTTACCCTCCCGAGCGCTAAACTCCCTATGAATTAATCCGTTCTTGCGTACGAATCTAGAGCTACCCCCACGCTTGCAATGTTTAATCGCGCCGGACGTGATTTTCTCAACAATTGTTCTGATGGATTCATCACGTTCTTGCTCTTGTTTGAAATCATCACGGGAAATTCCTGAGATCGATTCAGGGACTATTAATTTATGAAACGCGGTTTTCTCTCGCCGTGTTTGCGCTCGCGTTTCGACTGCCTGGGCCAAAGGTATTTTAAAATCGGCCATAGTTGGAAGACGGGAACCTTCAACATTACCGATCGTCAGATCGTATATAGGATTGTCCATACAAAGGGCATCAACAGTTCCCGTTAAGAAAGGTGTTTTTACTGTGATCCTTGCTACGGGAATGCGACCCATCGTCTGATCAAGTAACATACATGGGGATTCCCACCCGAGCATTTGGTTCTCCTGCACGAGACTACGTTTGATCACTACGCCCGTACAACCAGTGTCACGCAATACCACGACTTCTCGACCGTTGACAAACCCTCTCGCGGTTGGTACACGCGCTTCAGGAAATAAACACGTGCCAAGCGAATGAATACAAGGTTCTACCTGTACGATGTTATCAGTTATACCTTTACTTTGTATAGCCACTGCTACCTTATGTATAAGTGCCTTTCTTTTAGGACAGTCTTTTTGAACATGACCCAATGCATTACACAAGAAACACCGCACACGCTGAAAAACTGGATTCCCAACTGACCTTTTTACCTCAGCTGATTTTACAGGCTCCCTAGGCATAGGTCTTACAGACTGGTTTCCAGACTTAAAATCTTTTAAAACCACGTTCTGGGTTCCCCCATGAGCTTCGGCAAATAAATCGGCTTGCTTAGCCATATCTTTTACGTTTGTGAAGACTTTCTCCTTCAGAAATTGATCTAATTCTCGCCCAACTGTATTAAATAATTGATCTCTGAGCAAGAAATCAGTCAACCCTTCAAACGTTTTCACCGCTTTGCCGCATTCAATCCACCGCTCAAAATAGTTCGCAATTCTGACGGTGAACTGACCAAAGGTTTCTCCCTTATCGGGCTTGCTATACCTGAACTTTTTTCGAAAACCTTGTTCAGTGAGCTCGTACCTTTTGAGAAGTGCTTCCTTTAGGACGTCGTACTTAAACACATCGTCCCTAGGAAGTCGCGAGTATACATCCAGTGCTTTACCTTTTAATAAAGCACTCAGATGCAGCGCCCAGTCATTTTGACTCCACTTCTGGTTTTCGGCATACCGCTCAAACCGATGAAGATAACTATCTATGTTATCTTTTTCATCGTCAAAGGGAGGTAATTTGGGGCCCCTTAATTTGTTAGTGGCAGAATCGTGTTCTCTTCCAGATGTCGCTAATTCTACCTTACGCTCATGATCCCGTTGCTTTGCTCTTTCTTCTAACTCTAACATTTCTACTTTAGCTAGTTTATCTAACTCTATTCGCTTTTGCTCCGCTTCCATTTCCCATTCTATCCTGTCTTTTTCGGCCTGCTTCTCTAATCCTATCTTTTCCCTCTCGGCCTGCTGCTCTAATTCTATCTTTTCCCTTTGGGCCTGCTTTTCTAATTCTATCTTTTCCTTCTCAATTGCCCATTTCCTATCATCGGATTCCCTTTCTAATTCCCTTGACCTTGCCCTTTCTTCCCTTTCTCGGGCTTGTTCTTCTTGAATAAATTTCCTTAAACTTTCGCCTTCATAACCGAATTCTTTGCCTAAGGCAACCAAGTCCTTAAGGGATGACATGACAATTGTAATATGAATATAGATATATAACCAAACCAATACTTTAAACACGTTTATACTGGACACACGGACCTAGGTAAACTAAACAAAAATAAACTCCAACTAGAGTATTATCTTAACAGAAGGTCACGCTCAAATATAAACATTAAATGTATACCTTCACAATAATGATTGACAGTTCACTTAATCCAACGATCCCACTTCTGACACCATTGTAACAGAATTGTTACCGAGAGGAGGGTGGATTAAATGAACAATACAAACACAATTTGTGAAAGAAAATATAAATTTATGTAATAAATTATAAATGAAAAAAATACAGATGTATTAACACAATAACTCACGCGCTCAACCCACAATTACACTCACAACCATTCACAATACATGAATAAATTAAATAACAATACAAAAGGAATCACAAATGTAAAGGGATCTCTTGGATTATACACAGATCCAAGAATCCTTTACGAAAGTTAAATAAATGCAAGTATGATTTACGAAAAAAATAAACACAAACGACAAACTATCTATCGCACGATGGATTGCGATAACTAGCACGATCATATACTTGTATTCAATCAAGTTGCTAGCTTTTATTGATATCTATGTGATCACTTGAAATATTATTGCGATCTGACATAAACATGCAAATACAACAATGTATTAAATTATATCACAATTTCAATACACCTATGTGTCTCCCCTGTATAACCGCACGATTCAGCAACAGTTGAATCGTCTCCCAGTTTCCCCGAGAACCGAGGGTTGACCAATACTATTATCGGACGTTTCCCTACACGGATCCACCACAGTTATACGTTCAGACAGCATACAACATCTACCCGAACCAACGGTTCCTCACTACCCTAGATGTCGACCCGGACGTTTTACAACTCTAAGACAGCTCCGACACTCGGACTTCTAGCTTTCCGGATATTTACATGTTACACAGATGTTGACGAACAGACAGTTCGACACACAGACAGATACTTCAATTCCGTTTGCACAAATTAACGGCACAAGCACATTCAGATATTTATACAGAGATGTTCCAGAACAAACAATAGATGTCCCACAACAAATCAAACGATATCAAAGACGTTTATCAAAAGATGGTATCAGATGTGTTTAACAGCTACGGTATCAACGATGTTATTAGCAGCTACGGTATCAACGATGTTATTAGCAGCTACGGTACCAGAAACAATGTAACAACTATGTTAGCAGCTACGGTATCAGAGACGGTATCAACGATGTTATTAGATGCGCTATCAGTGATGTACTTCTACGGTATCAACGACGGAATCAGCTGGAATCAGACTGAATCAGACTGAATTAGACTGAATCAAACGGTGACAGCTATTGTCAGATGTTATCAGATCTACGGAATCAACGATGTTATTAGATCTCCGGAATCAGCTATAATAAACAAAACCAGACTAATAATAGTTGTCTCAAAAATAATCTAAGCCGTAGATTACGATATTGTATTTAAAGTCTAAAAGTGACTAGTAATTCCAAATATTCCACGTTTAATTGCAATAAAAGCATCATTATACGAAATGATAATCTGAATAAAATTCACAATAAAACGAAATGTAAATTTAACACTCACCCCTTTGGCTGGAGATTTGCAAGACGAGGTTATCTATCCTTCGATTAGATATTTGGGTTCCCGTAAAAATTTATGATAAATCCTAAGCCTTATATACTCTCAATAGGTGAACATAAATCACATCGAGCTTGCCGTACACCACGTAAAACGAGTATTTCGGATTTCATGTAAATTACAAATTGGCACATGCAAATCGTTACACGCCACTTAATCACCCCAGGTAATGCGTGTACGACGAAATCAAGAAAAAATGGTGAGTTTCGTTTGCAATTGAAGAACAACAAAAATCAGTTCAAATTTTCGCCTAATTCTGTGACATTGATATTCCAGGCCTGACAGAGTCAGGGCGTGAAAAGAAGATTCTCGTATTAAATGATAGTGTGCTGGTTGATATCAATGTCGTTGAAGATGCATTGCGTGCTAATAAATCCCCATGGACGCTAGGTTATGCAGCAACAATACACTCTTCACAGGGATTGACTATATCGGATACAATTGTTTGGATGGTAGATAATCGCATAGAATGGTCGAATTTAGTCTATCTCGCAGTGTCTAGAGTATGAAAAATAAATCAACTTCGAAGAATTGTCGTTGGCGAAGCCAGTGGCGATGATGAAATCATTGGCGATGATAATGACACCACAATAGATGATATTATTGCTAAAAAACTCTCCGGTTACAAACAACAAGACAAAAAAAAACAACGAGAATTTGATATTGATGCTGAATTAATAATCACTTTGAAGCAACAACAAAATAATCACTGCGCAAGTTGCAATTGTATAATGCGTTGGCAGTATTCGGATAAGGATCCTCGCCAATTCACCGTTGACAGAAAAAATAATCTCGGTCATGTCAGAAATAATGTGATGTTGACTTGTCTTGAGTGAAATAGACGCAAGGGTGCTAGTTAAGCCCATGCGGTGGTAATTAAGTATCCTAAGGTATCACTTGTAATTGTTGTCTAGTAAAACCCCGTTGAGGGGCAGTTGAATCCAGTTTATAGATTGGAGGTCTACCCGTAGATCGTGTTATACTAGATATTTTGTGTGCAGTAACACTCCAAATAGGATCAGTAGCCCTTTTTGTGCCACCCTCAAGCTCTCCTGGTTCGTATAAGTACGTCACAATGACATTACTACCAAGAATTGGTTGGGAAACGCTAAAATCTTTTTGAATTTCCATTTCAGGTATTGACTTCTTTTTAATCGCATTGATAGGTTTCATGTTGATGGTTCTAGTAATCTCGTTATTCAGTGCAGTAATCACAGCTGGTAACCTTTTAACCCATTCACGGGATCTTTTTTCTTGGATGAATTCTTTTGCGTATTGATATCCAAATAACCGCTCAGCAAGGGTTTTATTAAACCGTTCTACAATGGCCTGATCACGATGTAGCGCAGTATGTCCTCGTCTGATAGTGACTTTATGATTTTTCATTATTGATAACACTGCACCCTGAAATTCCTTGCCAGGATCAATTTGTAATAGATTTGGCCAGTGCAGAGGACTCCTTCGATAAATCCTTTCAAATGCAGAAGCCACTTCAGTGGCTGATTTTGTTTTTAACGGTTCTGCTTCTTTGTATCGACTTGCAATATCAACTACGGTTAATGCGTATTTGTAACCACGATCATGTGGCAGAAATAATAGATCAGCCTGATGAACTTCATTGGGTCCGGTCACATCAAAATGCGAGAAATTGATTTGTTTAGGCGGTGGTAGATAAATTTGCCATAGTGCCTGTTTGGATAACCAATGAGCCGCAGTGGTTTTTTTCACTTTCGCAGCGCTAGCGAGTTTATGGATCGCTGATTTACCCCTCCAGTATCCTCTTGGGGAATAATAAATAGATTCCATGTTGTTATTAATTACCAGCACCTAACATCAATTTACTTTTCATAGCCGATTTTATCAAAAAGGAAGCCAATTTTTCTTTGAAAGATTTATCAGAAATAGCATTTAACGCATGAATTAATTTCACATCTGCTAGATGCCTGTGCTGCAGATTACTGCTTTTATAAGATACATCATGAAGGTGACAGGCCTTATCAATAGCGAGTTATTGGTTCCTCACCGGGTTGGGGCTGATTTTGATCATTGAGTCTGATATCAAGTCTTGTTCCCGGTCCACAGTAGCTATATCCTGGAAGGTGCTTTTCTCCAGGGTATTTTGCCCATGGGGTTCCAGGGAGTTTAGTTAGCTGGGCTGCGATATCACCTCCTCGTTTTTTTTTAAAGGTTCCTTGAGTTCCTTGGGTTTAGAAACAAATCTAAATTTCTTTGTACTACATTGTACGCATTTACCAGAAAGCGCTGATCGGTTATTTTTAGTTGTAATCGTCGTCAAGTCATCTGTGCCAGTACGTTTTTTACACTTCACACAATATAGATCCATAATTTATGTATGGAGATATGAATATAATTGATTTTACAGCGACTAAAACAAGAGAACCAGTGAAGCATCATGCAGCGCTACCAAACTCTATCCGCGCAATTATAATCGGGCCATCTGGATCCGGTAAAACGCAATTGTTGCTCAATTTAATAATGAGATGGATGAAGTGGGATAAGTTGTATTTAATTGCCCCTAGTGTAGATGATCAACGATACTATGAAGTGCTAAAAGATTTTAATGAAAACGCTTCAGAGATTGCCGGCGAGGATGTTATTGAATTTATAACCGATATTGACGAGGCGCCATCCGTGAATGACCTCGATGGAAGTATCAACAATTTAGTGGTATACGACGATGTCATGTTAGATAATCAAAAAAATCCTGCTAGAATATTTTCCCGAGGCAGGCATAAAAACACTGATGTGATCTATGTCACTCAACGCTACACTCAGATTCCAAAAGTGATTAGAGATAACTGTAATATGCTTGCTGTATTCAACGGCGTTGATACACATACGCTACGAAATATTTGGCAGACATGGTGTTCTGATATGGACTTCAATCAATTTTTGAAATTTCTTTAGTCATGCTCAGTCTGCCCCACACGGATTTGTAACAATAAATTTACATGACCCTAGGACACGATATCGTATCGGACTTGATCAAATATTCGGTTAACCCAGAACTGAAAGTTCCAGCAGCAGAGAGGGTGAGTGACAACGACGTTGCGACATTTTATGATTCGCGAATGCGAATCTCATGTTTTCAGACTCATTTTTTTTCTAGTTATTCGCGAGAAGGGTCTAGTGTTATTTGGAGGGGGTATAATCAAAAATAAAAACAAAAAATGATGTAGGATTCACCCTCTCTGCTGCTCGTCTTATATCTCGTTATAGGATCAAACACCGATGGTGCACTAGAAAACTCAATTTGAATATTTTCTGGATTCTTTCCGCGGTAACTATCAAGTACCTCAACATCTACATGATGATTATAGCAGTGCAATCGCTCTTTCTTAATTCTCCAAGTTCCCCAACTACCATTTCCTAAATACGGTGTAACAGTATTAATATGTTTCTTATGAAAGTACATAGAATCCGTGGCAACTCTTACAGCGATATCAGGAAATATGTTTATCATCGAAAATAAATTAATACTTGTATACGCTAACATGGAAGATCTTAATCCTGTATATTGAGCACTCTCCCCATCTATGTAAGTTATAACAGTTCCATACTCCTCCCCGGTTGACAGTAATGATTTTCTACTCGTTATAAATCTATCAGTGTCAGTAAGATTTTTAATAATAATTTGTTCTTCAATCGGATCAACCACCAATCTAGAAGAGGTTCTAGCATTATTAAATCCTCCTCCTTGAGTAAACTTTCCAATGATTTTTCGTCCTAAATCCTTTGCTGATTTCTCTCTATCACAATACATTTGTTTAGCAGTTTCCATAATCTGCTCTTCGCTGTATTCCGGAAAATTCTTTTTTACCTTCTCAATTTCTCTATCTAAATTCGGTGTTGGTAACCAAACATCTTTTTGAGATTTATAACTTATTATTGCTTCACTAACTATCAACATAGTCAACATACCGCTATCTAACATGTATCGCAGTAGTACAATAGGCGTCCATAATTTCTCAGACATATGTTTGCCAAGCCAGCAATAACTACAAGGATGTAATCCATCGCTAAGTTTAAAAGAAATAACTTTAGCAAATCCGGTTAAATCAAAATCAGGTAAATCTCCGTTTATGG
Source organism: Unio delphinus (assembly GCA_029339505.1). NCBI lineage: Eukaryota > Metazoa > Mollusca > Bivalvia > Unionida > Unionidae > Unio > Unio delphinus. Next base: position 683,025 of record JAQISU010000079.1, read on the forward strand.
CAACACGCGTCATCTCATGCGTTCGGTGTCCGAAACGTTTAAAATATTCAGAACATTCTCACATCCATAAAAACCCTCCAGGATAACTAGCGCTCATATCGGCGGAAATTAAATTATTAATATCATATTTAGTGTTCCACAATCCGCCGTGTCCGTATTCCACGCGGCTCAATTTTACATCATCAAGAAATCCCTTCGGAGTTTTTCTCCAAGAATTCTTTTCACGAGCATAATGAGCCGCCACCGATGATACTGTAAAAAAATTACATAATATTTTTTCGTCAAAGTTTTCCACAAAATTCTTTGTAACATCTCTCATACGATTATTTAATTCTTCAGTTCGGTATAATTCTCCATTAGTTTTCACAAATTGATCAAATTCCATTTCAGGATCTTCATCACTCTTAAATAACCATACTCCGGTTGGATCTTTTTTATGAGTTTCCGCAATTACATCAAATATATTTCTGTTAAATTCTTTTATATATTTTATAACTTTATAACGGATTTGCTAAAGTTATTTCTTTTAAATTCAGTAATACCAGAATTCCAGGCATGTCCATTATGATCGATAATTCTAATCGGAGGTAATTTATTTTTTTTATATTTACAATCCTGCAACACCTCTCCGGTTATCGACTCAACGATAATTGGATATTTTAAGGCTTTTTGTAATTCAGCAACATCGCTAATTGAGGCTCCACCTTTTTCCATCATCCGTTTTCCCAAAGTCGTTATCTTTTCTTCTCGTTGTTTAGTTAATCCATTTCCTCGTGAAGAATTTTTAAAATGTTCCATAACTCGTTCTGCCACGCAATTGATTGACGACGTTCTCATTGGATACATTCTATCGTGGTCAGTATCTGTGTGAATTCTATATAACCCGTACATCACAACAGTCACCGGGTAACGATTATTATAATACTTACTATCAATTCCAACTAATGCTCCGGGATTCATATCCGATGAAAATACCACATTTCTACCATCCTTCATCACTGGGTGATAATTATCTCGGATAATCCATCTACCGGGATTATTTCCTTCTCCTTCTTCATATTTTATCCATTTTATTCTGCAATAATATCTGTAATTACCAAGTTGTGATATTATATTCATCGAGCGAACTTCATCGATTGGGTAATCATAAAGTTTTTCTCCATCATTTATTCTGTAACTACTAAACATATTTAAGGCTCCATCACGTTGAAATTCTTTCATGGCGAGTTTTCTTAGTTTTTTAAGCTCTCTATCAAGTCCTCTTAGTGATAATCCAGATCTTGCATCGAGTGAAAAATAATTTTTACTCATTATATTAAAGCAAATATCTAATTCAAAAAAATAATTAAAACAATTGTTTAAAATTTAATTAAAAATATGTATAGTTATATAATATATAATTGTAAGTGGTTACTAATCGGTTCGACGGACACATGTAATAAGAAATCGAAAAAGGAATATTGCGGACAGCATCAAGTATTAATTCGGCGTGGTAGTACAGGCCCGAAACCTTGTATAGTATGTGGTGTTGGAGTACGGGGTGAAACTCAATTATGCCTGGAACACGGCGGAAAAAAATACAGAGAATTAAAGCGGTATTTTGATGTTTATACTCATGTTAATCACATAACCCCGGTTATCCAAACTCCAGAAGACTATATAAACAAACCAAAGTAGAAATTACTTTGTAATTTCCAATAACATTTAGACAAATATATTCCTATATAGAATAAATGAATTCAAACGAATACCGCTCGCATCCGATTTACGTCGATTATGAAGCTTCGGTTGATGGAGTTGTTAGAAATAAGCGATTAAGAAAATAAATCGGTTATGTTGATAAATTTGGATATTTACGTATTAGTATAAAATTTAACGGAAAAATAAAAATTATCAAACCTACAGATTTATTGTTGAAGTTTTTCTAGGAAAAATTCCTGAGGGACGTGTGGTAGATCATATCGACAGAAATAAAGTAAATAATCATGTCGATAATTTGAGAATTGTAACACCACGAGAAAATTCTCTTAATAAAAATCCAAATTCAAGTAAAAATCGTATTCCAAGGCCTGTAACCGCATTTTATAACAGCGAAATTACAGAGTTTCCGTCAATAAGTTCAGCCGCCAAGTTTTTTAATATTAATCCCGCATCAATATATAAAGCCGCTGAAGGTATATATTCATCAACATACTCTGATAGATTTGATGCTAGAGTCTCGTTTTGTTGGGCGTAAAAAAAAATAAATTCAAAATAAATAATTTAAAGATTTTTAAAGAATCAAAATGCAAGCATTTTTCACATACAACTGTTATCAAATTGCTCGGCGAACTGAGCTATATTTTTTTCTTCCTCAAATATTTCTCCCACAGCTTTCAATAGCGGATTTAATAACTTACTGAGTTCAACAAGTTCATCTAACACGCTATCATTACCAAATGTTTTAAGATAATAAATTATCATATTACGCTGTCTGATTAATGTTTTAACTACACGATACTCCGATCGATATGTTGGATAATCCTTAGCCCGTGCAGATTCAATTTTACGGAATTCATCTGCAAGGTAATCAGCGTTAAAGTGTTGTATTTTTTTGTTGTGCTACTATTGCAGTGATTTCCGGGATTCCGTTTAACCGGTTAAGTTGCGTTACGATTTCGTCGACGATTAATTGATTCATTATATATAATACAAAATTAATTTTAATTTTTAATTTGAAAATTGCTAAAGCAGAAAATCGAAGATTTTCCATTTACGACATTGCATGCAACGTGATTTGTAGTTTTTCTCCGCGAAGATCTAACAACGAAAAATCTTGGTCAACAATTCTAAAGAACATCTTTGTGTTATACTGACTAATTGTTTGTAGATAAGTTGCTGGAGATGGATTCTTCACAATTAAGCTGCCAGGAGAAACATTCGGTGAAAAGGTATATAAAATATAACCCTGTGTTACATTATCAGATTTTTCAGTGTCAACAGTATAACTACCTGATATCGCATCACAAATAACATGAACAGCAGTTACCGCTGATATATTAACGTTATTCGGAGATTTATGTTTGTGATTCTTTCTCGGTGAATTATTATACGTGAGTAATTCCTGTGTTGGAATAAATTTAAACCATAACGCATGAATCTGTGGAAAATACTCGTCCATGACTTTTTGTTGCATACTTATTAATTCAGGTACACACCAACCAGGAAATTTATAACTCTGTACTGTGCTTGCAGTGGTGGAAGTTAACTCCAGAAAACTTTCTTTGTGATTATTAATTGATATATCCAATAATGTTTGATTGAGAAAATTCATGTCTGTAATTATTTGGTTAAGAGTTCTATTATTACGCACAATTGTATCTCGTGTAGTGATCACATCACTAAATTCATGCGCGGTATTAATTATATTCACAAAACATTTTTGTTGTTGTTGAATTCGTTGAATAAACCTATCTCTCATCGCACTAAAAATCTGAGGTAATGATTTCCAAGTTATTGAAAACTCCCATGGTGGTGTCCATTGTAGCTCGCCCCACCATGATATCGGACCTTCTTGTGGATACTCAGACATTACTGGAGTTAGCATACGAGAGTTTTTTTGGCATTTGTGGTATTGATAACGCGTACACATTACTGTTGTCGTTATAATTAAATTTAGGATGTAATCGAGGATTAGCCACAGCGCCAGGAAATATTGTCAATTTATCGATAAAATCAGATTATACTGGCTCCGGTAATCTATGATGTGTTACAGGAAGATTATCAAGCCATCGTCGGTGAATCGCTAAAAATGATTCTGAGATAACATCGCTAAGTTTTTTTTGCTGTGCTGGTACGTTATATCCGGGATATTTAAAAACAGAGATATCTTCAACACGAATATTATAAGTTGTCGCGAATTTTTGTTTAGCTTCTGGAGTAAGCGCTAAGACTGTATCAATTGCGTGTTGGTTATTATCGGTTGCATCTGCGATTATCTGATTAAGTATTTCAACAAATTTGATAGTGTCACGCGGTGGAATTGCAGTTATCGCGGACGTCAATAAATTTATAAACCGATCAAAATCAGAATTTATTAACGCAAGATTTGCAGAGATATTTGGAATATTAGCCTCACCTATTACAGTTCCACGCCGTGTATACGTAAATTTAGAAATACTTACATTCGAAATATCATCATTATCGCTGTAATATAATCCGTGATCACTACGTTTCTCAGATGTAAAATCAGACTTGGTCGGCTCAGGTGGTATTGATTTTGGATCAATTGTATCTAAGTAAGATTCGGGATATCCTAATAATGCTCTTATACTACTATTCCAAATATCTACGGCGTAATCAGGTGAATTTATTTCGATGATAGAACTCAGTGAAGATTCTTTAGCTTTAATTTCAATCGGATGTTTATCGTCAGCATCCGTTAGAGGAGTATCTTTACCTGATATTAAATTTGGTCCGGTTATATGTTCAATCTCTTCGATGATTATTTCACTAATATCTTCAATATCATACGCGCCTGTAGGTATATGAACTGTGTGCCATTTGGTTGTATCAGCGATAGATCCGTCTGGGTTTTCTTTATAATTAGCAGAAAATGTAAAACTATTATTAGGAAGTTTACCTTTATACGGCTCTGACCTTACATTCGGCCAGCTGTAGTAACACCCTAGTTGAGTTAATGCAATTTCAGATGCTTTTAATGGAGGATTAAATTCAATAGTGAATTCCGGGGTTTTTGTTGTAATGTTTATCGGTAATGTTTTCAGTGAGACTGTATTATTCGCGATTTGATTTAGAAATGTTTGCGTTTCTTGAGACATTATTATAAAATCTTTTAGATTTTTCAATTGTAAAATTGCAAAGCAATTTTTAATTCTTTAATCATTGTCATATTTTACATCCTCGTTATAAGTTTCAATCGAATAATTACCTTCTGTTAGGAATAATACAGAATCATCCAAATTCGGGGGATAATCCAACCAACCAGCCACTGATCTAATACTGCTCTGGTAGATATCAATCACAAGTTCTGGAGCTATTATAAATATGTTTTCTGGAGATATTATAATCTTTGGTACCAAATCTTTCAGATTTTCATTCTCAGAAAAACTTGCATTTCCATTCATAACCAGAGACATATTATTATTTAGTTGTTTATTAAGTTCTTTCATTGTATATTCACCCGGCGATATTCCGACGGTATACCACTCCATTTAGTGATTTACAGGAAAAAAACGATTGAATTATTTTTTTTGGTTATTAGATATCTTGGTAAAATTCTCTGAATTTCTACTGACGTCATTATTTATATTGTCATTATTTAATTTCTTCATTGCAGAATTATAACGCTCAGTAATATGTGAAAATTCCTCCTCAGTTATTTCACTATCGCTTATTGCCTTAGAAATCAATGCTGTTATCTCGGAATACGTGCTAGTTGCTGTATTAAGTTTTTATGTGTAATCACGTAGTTTATGTGAAGAACATGATGAAATTTTATTTGACACCCCGGTAAATATACCTGTAAGAGTTGTTACCGCAGAAATAATGATTGGAATTACAACCGGAGCTGTCATAGTAACTGAAGATAATACTATTCCGGTGCCTACAATAACCCCCGACACAGTATAGACAGTTATATCTAATACTGTTATTCTTCGCTGGTATTTTTTCTTTTTGATAGTATAAGTATTAATTAGATCTTGTAATTGTTGCTGATATTTTGATAATGTATCATAACGATACTGGGATGGTGAAACATTAAAATCACCTTGTGATTTTTGTGGAAATTTCTTTGGTGGCATTTATTTGAAAATGCTAGCATTTCTATAAATAGATTTCCTTTTAAAGTATTGATACATATTCAAAAATCCATCTTATTCGTGCTCTAAGTACATTACGAATATCAACAGGTAGGCAATCAAAACTAACTACATTAAATAATTGACGAGAACGATCCCTGTCTTCTGCTAGATCATCAACAAGTATTAATACTGTATTAATTCCTCGATAGGTTGTATTAAAATAAGTCGCTGTAATATTAAATTGATGCTCAGAAACTATTGAAAATCTATAAATTCCATTAAATCCATTTTGACCTAATGGAAAAAATATTGAGAGGGGTGACCTTTCTCCAATAATATATTCACCTGATCCTTTTTCAAAAACATATGTGAGATTTTTAATATCACTCGCGTTATTAGGAATTTTTATTTTATCGAGTCTGGGAGCTATTTTTGGAAAATCTTCTTTGACCGCGTCAGTGATTGTTTTAATATCCTCAATTGATTTTTTATTGATCGCGAGTGATTCAGAAATTGTTTGAGGGACATTCCAAACTCCTAGCTGGTTGTAAATAACAGTTATATGATCAATATTTTTTTGAATTTTCGTTGTAATATCCGTGAATGTTATTGTAATATCATCTGGTTTAACATTTTTCTTACCAAAGAATTTCTCAATTGCATTAAAGTTTCTTCGTAACATTAGAAAATTAGCGACGTGAGCATCATATTCAGCCCGTAATCGCGCTAAATTATCTATTGCAGCCTTTACATGCGCGATTTGTACATCTAATATGTCTCGTGGAATACCAAAGAATTTATTTAAATCGGTATTAATATATACCACTTGATTCTTAATTTGGTTTATTTCACTAAATTTATCTGTTATTGTTGTAATGGTTTCACCTGCTGCGAGCTTACCTTGTTGGAACACTACAATAGAGTCATCAGGAGCTGTTGGTTGTTTTGTTAATATATCATCAAGCGCTAGATTACTAGTTCTTAATTTGCCGTTACTATCTTCAAAAACAACTAACTCTCCTGGATCTACATCAACGAGATTTAATCCTGATAATGTATACTTTTTCATCAAATTTATTATTTGTCGGATGGATAGAGGTTTCTCTTGTCGAGTTGTTGATCTTAAAAAAATATCTGACATGTTATATATTTTAAAATTTCCATTTTTAATTGCTCTACAATTTGATTGTTTTCATTTCGGTATACTCATGAATTGCTTTATGAGGAATATTAGTGTTAGATAACACTGATAACGCGTTAATAGTTTCTGGTGCGCATATTGGAGGATCAGTTATTGTTTGTGTTGGAAGTGTTGAATACCAAATTGGTAAATTACTCCGTGAAATCTGAGGTGAATTACTCTGTAATTTTCTCACATAATTAACAAACTCAGGTGATGGTGGTAATCCGTATGAATCAAAATAAATAATATTTTTTGAGGTAATTGCGTAACAAACCCAGTGAGTTCCAGGTCCGGCATTATCATCAAGATTAATTATTCCTGTTTCCGGAATTTGTGGGTGATCTGGTAATTGATCTCTCATAAATACACCTCTGAAATGTTTTATCGGAAATTTAGTGGATTTAGATTTTTCAACCGAAGCTATAAGATCATAATTTGACATCGGTGTAAAAATGCTTGCATTTTGATCCTTCAGATTTTTTCTTTCAGTGAAATCCTTCGGATTTATTGCGGTATGTATCTCGTGAATCGACTCCCTGGAAGTCTGAGTCCTTCTCCCTTTTTTTTCGTCCTGATATTCCTTTACCGGTAATCTTGTCAAAAATCCAACTACCTACTGATCCAAGAACAGGTGCTAGAGCTGGTGCTAGCGCGCCAAGTAATGGAAGAAGAAATCCTCCTGTTTTAACCATATTGTCGATTGCAGCCTTGGAAAGAGTAATTTGAGCTCCTTTTTTATTTTTTAGTGCAGTATTTATTTGCTTTATCTGAGTATTTGTAAGAGATAATTTATTTGGTCCACCAGCTAGTTGATTGTGTTTCAGCGAAATTGTAGTTCCACATTGTTTAACGACTGATGATTGTAATTTCTTTATTTGACCCTGAGTCAATGTGACATTGATAGTGTTATATGACATTTATTGTAAAATGTACTTATATTTTCAATAGAAAATCTTTAAAAATCTTTAAAAATCTTAAGATTTTGGATTTTTTTACTTACATAGTTTCTATAGGTGCATCAATCAATCTCATTCGTCCACCACCTCCTTCAAGAATCATTGATTTATCACTAAGAATTACAGAAACCGCTCTAAATCCCTCAGGTGGGGCTGTATCAACACGAGCCTGGAATTTCACATCAACAGTAGAGTGTTTAGACAGATCAAGATGTTGCAACGAGAAATAATAAATCGGGTAATGTTGCTGAAAGTCCAATTGAGATATTTGTAGACCGGTATCAACATTTTGATCACGCCCCATAAATGACCATAGCCGGTGATAAACCCGTCCAATTTGATTATTTGCGTAATTGATAATAAGTTGCTCTTCAGGTTCTTGTTGATTACTCACACGTAACGAAACTTCATTAACACCGCATTGATCAAATATCATATGAGATCGAACTTGTTGAGGGGCAGCATCACCTCCTCCTGGTATAGTTCTAATTCTATTTACACTTTGTAACGCAACAAATACATGTCTTGGCGCTGACGTATTTTTAGTTAGTGCAAGCTGCCATGTAAAAACTCCACTGGCGGTGTGTGTTATGGTTGAGGTTGTAAACTCATGCCAGGATAATAGATTTCTACCTCCATGATCCATAAAAGATAACAATTTAGTTTCAATACCCAGTGATGGCGTCATAACCGGCATCCATAACGCCAGTTTTGTTAATTCAACTCTACCATCGGGAACAGCCGGTGCTTTCCAGAGCGCGTAATTATCGGAAGGATTTCTTTGTAATACTACGTTATGACTAGCACCAAAGATAACTTTTCTAACATCCCTACAAAACCCGAATATATGTGAGAGTGGAATTGTACAAGAAAACTGACCATTAGCATTTAGTATCTTTTTAAGTTTTACAAATCCTGAGTTATAATTAGGATTAACTCCCATGACGACAGGTTCAACCTCAGCATTAGCAGCATCAGCAGCAGTACTTTTTTTCGGGGTTCTTAACTCAAATGGATTAGGGTCAGCGTGATTACTTGTATCTTTTGCGAACATCATTGAATGTCCAGCCGATTGAATAAAATCATCAGAGTATCTTGCAAGTCCTAGTATTGTTGTTGCAACATCCACATCATTATCGATAGATTCAATCTTAGTTGTTCCTATTTGATACTCAGCCGACTTGAATAGTGCCATAATACCGTTATTGACAAATCCAATATTTGTGGTTGCAAGATTAGCGTAAGGGTTATTGTTATCTAATCTTCGTAATTGACCTTCAACCTCAATAAAGGCTTCTGCGGGGAGAAAGTATTTGGAGGTATCATCAAATCTGAGTTCAATTCGTCCTGGGCTATTAGGTTGTTGGGCGGTATATGAAAAATATTGATAATCCCGTATTGAATCATTTTTTTTGTACCTTAGCATCTATATCAAAGGCGTCATCGGTTTCATATTCACACATTATATTTATTTGATAAATCTAAATAATTAATCGTTTTAGTCCGGAACCGGAAATACGTCTTAAACGAGCTCGAACCATTTTATTAATTTCACTACCAGTTTTAGGTGGCATATTATTTGTGGACTCTAATTTTTTATTCTTATTCCATCCCATCCAAGATCCGATTTTATCTGCCGCCGCATCAATTCCACGAATTGCGAGATTGCCGAGTTCTGGGCCAGCCTTATTAGCTAACATTCCGATAGCCTTAGACCCGATTTCTTTACCTATAGGTAGTAATTTTGGGGCAATTCTAGTAACAAAACTTGTGACAACATCACCAATTCCATTTCCATGTCTAATTTTATAAACGGGTAATCTTGAATTCATGACAAAAACCCGGTTTGTTCATACTTCGATGTACTATCATTATTTAAAATTACTTTGTAATTTTCAATTGTAAATGATTTTCTAAATGGTAGAATTTCAATCACTGTAATAGTCTGTATCAATAAGCTCATTAACTAAATTACGGTATAAACCCATACCAATTACTTTACCCTGGAACAGTCGTTGACAGATTTCAGTAGCCTCATTGATGATTTCTGGAGAATTATTTCCAGCTCGTTTTCCTCCTATAAGAACTTCAAGTCGTGAAACATCATCATCAATAGTTCTTGAACAAGGAATAAATCTAGAGTTTTTTACATTAGTGTTTCCGCCGCGATATCCTTCTCCGGTTGTTTCTTCTTCAATAACAGGATCTAGTCGTCCCCGCCCCCGTCCTCGTCCACGTCCACGTCCACGTCCTCGTGAAGTTGATTTTATACTCTCCATCATTTTTGCTTGTTCTTGTCGTGTTTTTTTATTATATTGATCTTGTAAAATTACAGCATTTTCAAAACCTTTATACAAACTGTCATCTTCTCGTGCTTGAGACGCCCCGGTTTTAATTTTGTAAACAATCTTAGACCAATCTTGAAGTTTGTTAACACTAATTTTTTGCTTTGGTTTTAAAAAAGTATTTCTTTTATGATAATTATCAACAGTAAAACGTACTAATTCCTCTGTATCATCCTCATTAATAATATATTCTACAAAATCATCTTTAAATTTATCTTTCATTTCCATACCAACTTTAGGGACTACCTCAACAACATCTGGAACTGGAGGGGGAGGGGGAATATCTGGAATTTTAGCAAATTGCGCCTCTGCAATATCCGCGGGTAACGTTTTTAAATATTGTTGAGTTACTGCACCAACCTCTCTTGTGGCTTCTGTGACTGGTTTAAATGATTCTCTTGTTCCTTCGGTATATCCCATTTTTGCTTGTTGTTGTGCTTGAAGATTATTTCTGAAAGAATCTCTTACCGGAAGAAATTTCTTAATTGCAGCCAATCTCTCCCGAATTAATCTAGTTATTTGTGCTTCCCCGATTTTTGACATATTATTATTATTCTTATTATTCTTATCAATTAAATTGTACATTATAAGGTTCAATAAGGCTTTTTATTTTTTTCTCTAATTCTTTATTTTCTTTTTGAAAAAGAAGTTTTTCATCCTCTTCATCTCTAAGCTCCTTTTTAGTATCCCGTAATTCCTTCTCAAGTTTCGAAATCTTATCGGTTAACTCAATAATTTTAGGATTAACAGAAGTATTTGAATTTAACGAATTAATATATTTTTGATTTTGAGATTTTAATGAATTAATATCATTAGCATATTCTTGAGTTTGAGATTTTAATTTTTTAATTGCATTAACCTGTCCACAATTTAACTCGAGAACCTTATTAAACTCAGCAACAGGAACATAAGAATTTTCCATTTCCAATTTTAATGAATTAATCTCATCAGATTGTTCATGATTTTGAGATTTTAATGAATTAATCTCGTCAGATATAATATCTCCACCACCTGATTTTTTAAGTTCTTGTAACTGCTCAGACAAATCATAATTTTTATTTTGTAATAAACTTAAACTTGAGGATAAATTACGATTTTGTATAAGTATTGAATTAATATACTGTTGTTGTTGGTAATCTTTATTTTTTAACAAATCTATGTGTTGTTGATGTTCCTTTACTAACGAGTTTATATGTTGTTGATGTTCCTTTACTAACGAGTCTATATATTGTTGATGAGATTGTTCTTTTGCCTCAGTATCTATACATTTTTGACACGGTAAATTTTCATTTCCTCCTCCGTGAAAAATTATCTCTGGAATTTTTTGTTGCTCTCTCGTGTACACCTGAGAGTTTTCGATAATATCAAACATACGATTTAGTATTTTATTGTTTACCGGTTTATTTATCGGACCACCCCAAATCGAGTATACTCGTTGCAACCCGATATGATATTTTGCCTTAATTTCCGATATGGGAATTTTACCTTTCATCGCGATAATATCTTCGATGTCTTTTTAGGACAATGGAGTAGATTTTATTGGCATACCTATGTAACAAAAACATAAAATACTTTTAAAAAAATACAAAAATGTTTGAGTAACCTTAAGTATATACTCGGATCGGACTTGATCGAATATATTCTTAATGATTGTTTACTAGTTAGAGACAAAAATCATTAAGTAGCAGATTTGTGGTAGGGTGGGAAAAATCACTAAGTCGCAGATTGCCAAAATACGGGTTAGCGATTTTTTGTTAAGTCGTATATTGATGAATGGAGACTTAAAGTTTGGAAATGGTGACGAAAAAGTGAAGCTCACCCTTCCTGCTGCTTGGCATAAAATATGAAGCAGTAGCCATAACTAAATTTGAACAATTAGAAGGTATCAAGACACATCCTTGTGGTTTGTTCATTTGTGAGGAGTATCCTTTTTTGGCAGCAACTCCAGATAGGATAATAAATTATACAACTATTGTGGAAGTGAAATGCCCATATGCAAGCAAAGACAAGGTCATTAACCACAACGCTGTGCCTTACCTCAAGTTGTCACCGTCGGGTCTCACATTGGATACCAATCATGACTATTATTATGAGATTCAGGGACAAATGCTGTGCTCTGGGAGAAAGGAGTGCAAACTTGTTGTTTTTACCATGAAGGAATTAAAGGTTGTTTTAATACAATTTGACAAGGACTTTGTAGACAAGATGGTAACAAATCTTAAAGAATTTTTTGATAGTCACTTCAAAAAAGCATTAATCAATCATCACTTCTACAAACTATATTACAGCTATGACTTTTGAAGTTTAAGATGTTACATCACTGTATTTTCAATTCATCCTCCTTTTTATATACAGCGAAACCAGTAGTTGAATGGAAGACCAATGCAAATATTGTGTTCAAAATTATGTTTATTTTCATGGCATATTTATATTTTATAAGTACAAGAATACCCACACAATAATCATAGTGCATAATAGTATATCACTTAATTATTTTGAAATTGTATGTTAACTATGGCCTGTATATAAGTACATGTAGCAAAACACCATAATAACATTTTGCATCTATTTTGAAATTCAACTCTTGTCACAGATGGCACATTGAAGAATATACAGTAAAGATATTTATGTATGAGATACTTGAAAAGAAATTAGTGAGACAGAATACTGTACATATTTGCTGAATTTATATAAATACCTTTGTTCTGAAAGAACCATATTTTATTGATTTGTTACACATTTAGTGTTTTCTTACAAAATATATTTAAGCATGTCTTGGTACAATTCCATTTCTAAAGGAACACAAAATAAAGCACACCTTTATTATTTCTGTTGCTAGTGCAGATTCTGTCTTATTAAGGGGGTAGCATAAAATTTTGTATGTTTTTGCTAAACCAATGATTCTCTCAACATGAACTCGTTTGCTGGCGATTTTTCGATCTTTTAACACGCTTCCGGATGACAAACGATTATTGGCCTTGAAGAAACTTGGGATATTGATATGAATATTGAATGGAATAAATATATCCTCTACATTGAAGCCCTTATCAGCCATTATTGAGTCCCCTGGATCACACATCGTAGTTAATCTACTTCTTTCGCATATCCTTCTATCGCTTGTAGAACCTCCATAGGCATTCGAAACATAGAAAACAAGTCCACCAGGTGTGCAACCCACCAGTACCTTTACAGTATTTCTATTTTTGTACGTTGAATATGTTGCTTGTTGTGCCAGTGGTTGTTTAGGTTTGAAAATTGGACACTCTGTACTATCCACTATCACCCAGGTATTGGGGTATGTTGCCTTAAAATCTGTAGGTGCAAAAAAATGAACTAAATCTCTTGATGGCCACCAGTTGACCTCATTCCACTGGTGAAACATAAACTTTATCCATGTGACAAACACATTAGTAACTCCACTTTCACTCAGTTTGAAAAGGCGACTCAGCTCGAAATTTGTAATGTGTCGTCGGAGTTTAATTAATGTACAAAAAATTGATCTTCAATACCTATAATGGGTAATGTCCCATCATAGTAGATTAGGTGATATGCTGCGACACCTAAGGTGTCTAACACAAATTTAAAATTCTGATAATTATCCAGTCCTGTATAAAAATGTATGCCCTGGGGATCATTCACTATATTCTGGATGCTAAACATTGGTTGATCACCACTTTGTGTCCCAAAATCCCTTGTGCTGGTTTATTCAGTCTTAGTTGATGCAGGTATGTAGACTGGAACAACTGAAATAAAATTGTAATTGCAGTTGGTGAATTTCAAGGTTATCACAGACTTACATAAATAATTTTAATAAATTGTGCAACATTTGAGTAACAGGTCTTAATTTACAAAAGGTGCATCAATTTTATTTTTAACAGTACATTTGTAATTTGGATTTGGTTTATATGCAAGTGTTGAAAAATAAAAAGAGTCTTAAAATGATGTATTAGTAATTGGCAAAATGTGACACAAAGTAAAAAATAGCAGATAGGTTTTATTAACAAACTTTTCTTCATTTTCTGCTATTGTGAATTGCATAAAAATAAAGCCATTAATCCTTGAATGTACCTGTTTCTTCAGTTGGAGCTGATGAAACTGTTTCTTGACATCCAATCTCAGTGTTTTCGTCCATCATAATAACATCACTAATGCCCTGAAATAATAATTAAAAAAAATGTTTATACAGTACTTAAGACGAAAACTAAATGAGTGGTTTCCTGAGGCACTGGTTTTAAAATTAGGGTAAATTGGTTGGGATTTTTATTTTTAAAAAGTTAACCATCATATATATGAAAATGTTTACTAAGTACTGGGCTAAACAAGATGCACTAACTTTGTGAATTTAAAAAAAAAATGTTGTTTCTGCAATAAGAAAATAATAAATTGTGATAATCTGCCTACATTCCTTGTCTTATTTTCTTTTCTAGAGATTTAAATTTATTTTAAATTGTATTGTGTGATTATATCTGTAATGTATTGAAAAATCACAATATTGATAGGCCTCAAAATGTTACGTTCTTGCGTGAAATACCTCACCATACCTGAGTATTTTGCTTTAATTCTCTTTGGATGTGTCTCTTCTTCCGTTTAAGTGTTGCTGAAGATTCAGCTATAGTCCAGTTGAAAATGTGGGGCACAGCTGTGGGCTTCAACTTCTTCTGCAATGGTTTTGTGCCTGTGAAGTATTAACATTTTTAATTCTGAATAAAAACAAAAATACAGTGCATTGTATATTTCTAAATATTTTTACACTTCTCATTATGTTCATCTGTTCGTATTGATGCTCATTGATACTGCAACGTGATAGCGGACCAAACATGATTATTCAAAACGACCATAATGATTGTAATAAACCGTAAAACGACATATATGGATTTATTTAGTTTAAATATAATACTAATAAATATTTTGAGAACTGATTAGAAGTATAAGCTGCGTAAAACATAACTTACCAGACGATGTTTTGCAGACATAATCAGATGAGTCGAAGTGGCTGGAACACACAACACTGTGTTTCGTGGGCTTCCAAAAGTCTCTCCGTATAGCCACTGTCCAAATTTTAACCCGATCTTTTTGAGACCAGGGAAATGCATGCCCACCTCTGTTTGTGCACTGGGGTACGCAGCACTCCGTAGGCATTATTATAATACGGAAATAGCTAGCCTCTTCGTGTAGTTTTCTCGCTCTTGAACGCTGTTGCTATATGGATGCTGGACTCTTCCGGTTTGAAATGAACCGAGTTGCTGATGAGCGCCATCTGGCGGTAATGCTGTTTTCGGAGAACCCCATTATTCTTGTACAAATATTCATATTAATATATTTAGATAATCATCGCACAGTCCATCATTTATTTGGCTTTTGCTTATTTACATTTTCATTTTTATGTATTGTCCTACTTTTATACTTTCATCAGCTTTTAACATCATAATTTAGTTAATGTTAAATTAAGATATCATTAAACACTATATCGAGTGATATTTAAATGCATATATATATATTATTATTATTATTATTATATATATATATATATATATATATATATATATATACATACATACATACATACATACATACATACATACATACATACATACATACATACATACATACATACATACATACATACATACATATATAAGTGTGTGTGTATGTGTGCGTGTGTGTTCTTTTTAGTTTATAATGACAATTTATAAATTAATATATGCATTTTTTTTGCTATTTGTTTGCCTGACTGTCTTTATTTTCCACGCTTACATCATATGCAAGAAGAGAGTTAATGTAAATACCTATAATTACAGATGGCTGTTGAGACAGCGTGATTTCTTTGTTTTGAATATAAATATATGTATATTTTTAAAAATGTTGTATCGTTTTAAAGGTTGAGCAAGGTCAGGATGTTATTTACTTATTAAACACGAACTTCATATTTTAAGGATGCAGCTCTTTGTACAAAGTATCATGTCAAATTATGTCTATAATCATATTATTTGTTCATATTGTAAAAAAGTACTGATATTCATTTGTGTTAATTGAGCAATGTACTATTGTCAGAAGGGTGAAACATATAAATGGTACAGCGCAACACTAGACATGAAGCGACAATTTTCACAGATCATGAGACGAAAGAAACTGCTACCGTTTTCGTTGTCTTTGGAAAAATGCAATCATTTCTTACACGTTTTTCATAAATAATTTGAGTCCAGATAGTGACTGTTTTTACCATATTTACATAATCCGATTGTAGGTAGTCCAGATATATTGATCAGCATATCATATTACTTAAAATAATAACTAAACACGTACCTACGGAATAAATTGAGAAAATGCTTACACATTATGTAAGTACACCGCGTTTGTTGCTGAACACTCTTTCAAAATGCAATATAATTAACCGTAGTTATGATTTCCTGATGCCCCGATGGAACATTTACAATAAGTACAACGAATGCTCAAAATTCATGTTGAGTTGTCATTGGCTAAAGTGAAAAGTTTACCCAACAAACTAATTTTTCTATCACTATATACATGCATTTCTGCATGTTTGTCTGTCTACATATGTATGTATTATTTGCATAGCCATGCATGTCTATATGCCTGTTTGTCTGTATGTATGTTTATCTGTCCGTCTGCCTGTCTTTCTGTCTGTATCTATGTATGTCTATCTGTCTGTATGTATGTGTATGTATATAATTATGTATGTATGTATGTATGTATGTATGTATGTATGTATGTATGTATGTATGTATGTATGTATGTATGTATGTATGTATGTATGTATGTATGTATGTATATATGTATGTATATATGTATGTATGTATGTATGTATGTATGTATGTATGTATGTATGTATGTATGTATGAATGTGTATTTTGTATATAAGTATGTAAGTAGGTAGGTAGTTAGGTAGGTAGGTATGTAGGTAGGTTGTTAGGTAGGCACGCAGGTAGGTAGGTAGTATGTATGTATGTATTGTGTGTATTTTCCGTATTGGCTGTCTGTCTATCTTTTGTATGTATGTATGTATGTATGTATGTATGTATGTATGTATGTATGTATGTATGTATGTATGTATGTATGTATGTATGTATGTATGTATGTATGTATGTATGTATGTATGTCTATCTGTGTGTATGAATGTGTATTTTGTATATAAGTATGTAAGTAGGTAGGTAGTTAGGTAGGTAGGTATGTAGGTAGGTTGTTAGGTAGGCACGCAGGTAGGTAGGTAGTATGTATGTATGTATTGTCTGTATTTTCCGTATTGGCTGTCTGTCTATCTTTTGTATGTGTATGTATGTATGTATGTATGTATGTATGTATGTATGTATGTATGTATGTATGTATGTATGTATGTATGTATGTATGTATGTATGTATGTATGTATGTATGTATGTATGTATGTAACCGCTAATGCTTTATATGTAAGGAGATTCACTCCGTTGTCAGCACACTTTATATCTGCTCCACGTCTGTTACAGTTCAGCTTCACGGATGTTACGGAAAAATACTTTGGTTGGCTTTACAGCTCGCACCACATTGACCCTGATAACTCCGATAACTTTGATCTTTCGGGTCACTCTAGAAAACCTAGATACTCCAAAACCTTTTGGACGCTCGAGAAGATATGGACTGCTCTACAAAGCTCTACACACTCCGGACACTCTGTACTCTTATGAAAACTCTACACAACACAGCTCTTCACACTAAGTCCGTATAGTACACACCTGACTGACAAGACTATCAGTAATATAATGAGTTGTATTTATGATGAGGTATTTATAAACATGTATCGTCTGTATTCTGGAGCATTTGAGTCTTCCCATCAAATGCACTTCAAACGTGCGGCATAGAAAAGGACCGAGCTCACTATTTCGAAATAAAACTCGATATGCATGAATCACCCTCAGGTATCTATGTACATAAAAGCGAAACATGAGTACATGTATTTAATAAATAAAATGCTTTATAAATTACGTGACAATAAAGATCACGATTTCAAAATACGGAAAGTGCATTTTCGTAGTTTAGGAAATCATGATTCGATGTTGATCGATATCTAGTCAAATGTCTTAAATGAATTATAATGTCTTTTTTTTCAAAAGTATAGCTTGAATATGTTTCTTAAGAATGACCGAAGAGTGTTGGTTAAGATAGATATATAGTTTTCATAGGTAAGTATATTTCATAAATCAAACACTTTTGCATTAAAATGGCTTTGTCTTCTAAATTATTATTTGTGCCAGCATTTCAAGGGGATTAATATTCCAACGATGTACGATTGTATACAAACGTCATATGTATCCACTTCATCTTTTTCGCCTTGTACATGCGAACAAACTTGATTACTGATGTAAATTCATGATCCCTCAGGTAAAATCTGCTTTGAGTCTATATGTAATACACGTTTCGTATTTGTTCAAGCATTAAACCAAATTACAGAATAGTCAAAATTACGTACCATATCGAGCAGTAACATGATTACTTGCTGCTCCGACAAAGACTTGTATCATCGAAAAAGTGGTCAAATAAATACACACTTAGTACCGACTACAGGCAACGAATTTAAGAAGCATTGTGTCTACTCTAGTTTCAAGTAAAATGTTTCTTCCTCACAATATCAAATTTATAGAAAACGTTACAAGTACATTATGATACAATTCATAAATGTTTTGTGTGATGAGATATCGTAATTTACATCATATTTCTTAATTAATCTTCATTTAAATTGAGCCTTACATTTCCAAACAAAGGGATAGGATGTCTGAAATAAATCTCAGGAGAAGAATGCGTATTAAATTATTTGATGAAATATAGAGCATGGACATTATTCATAAGGAATATCGATCACCATCATTGCATTCATATTATACCTTCATCTCAACCATTCCTTGGTACTGCTTTGTTGTATTTTCTTTTGCACAGAAGGCACAAACACATCAATTCTGGAAACTATAACAACTACAGCAACTGTTCATGTCTGATTCCTTGGGCTCTGATACAGATATTTGTAACACAATGAATGAAAATTCTAAATTAGTATTTTATAATATTTTGTTCCACCTCTGCATTTGAGAGAAAAAACTTCTTGTTAAAAGAAGATTCTAAGTAAGTAAAATCGTGATGAAGACATATCAATCGTCTGATAGTGTCTTGATGGTTATTATAAAACTTAGAACTTAAGGATTATTTGCTTAGGGATCTTTAATACGTATTATATCACAATCAAGCACGGCAGAACAAGGAGGAAATACATTACATATTCTTCATGATATAAGCAACAAATTGTATTCCGCACCACAATTATATTGTGTTGGATTTTAAACGTGCTAAGAATGGCCTACTTTTGTATGTCATCCATTGTGTATTGAAGATAATAGTTTTCGCTTCCTATCAGTATCTGTTACATTAGACTAGCCTAAGAGACATGGCGAATCAACGTATTTCATGTGTTGGATTATTCAATTTGGAGCAGTGTCTTTAGTGAACACAGGAATCTTGTAAGCTTCAGTTTTGTTGAATATTCGTGATTTCTCTCAATGTTTGATTCAGCAGTGTTTTCCGCTTGATCTGTAGCATCTATTGATAAATAAGCACAGCCTTTCGTCCATCTGTGATTTTGTATATTTATTTACAGTTGGTCAAGATCATTTTTCTTCATATTTTAATTAAGTTTGAAATATACCCAAGCAATAGTGAAACTGTATCATCCACCATAAAGGAGTATCTGCTATTCCCAGTAAATAGTGCTATACATCGGTGAACATACAAATATACACACACACACACACACACACACACACATATATATATATATATATATATATATATATATATATATATATATATATATATATATATATATATATATATATATTGTTTGAATATTGCAGAGTCTTAACTGAGTGTAAAATCATGGATATATTTACAACCATATACATCTTCTTTATGCTGTTTGGAACAGTTCGTGCAGCAGGTAAGCTATAGAAAACGTGGTAGGATATATCAGTGGAAAATGAACATGAATAATAAATAAGAATAAACGAAGCATATAACTTCATACGTGAATCAACAATGCAAATTCCAAACACGAACATCTGGCATTTTTCACACCTATAATTGAGATCACATTGTTTTTGAATATTTTTTGCATGAAACGTGCATTGTGATATTCAATTAAATATGTTGGCGTTAATCTTACCTTAATCAGAGACAAATAATTATAAAAGCAAAATTAAATGAAATCGTAATAGTTTTACAAAATGATCTTATGGGAACAAAGTGTTAGCTGTTTAAATATTCCCGAATCGACTAAAAACTTATTAGGAACAAATATATACATTTAGCATATAAATATGATCTAACACATATATATGCTTATCTTAGCAGCATTCAAGCACATAATACAGTTCAGTCTATACATACATACATACATACATACATACATACATACATACATACATACATACATACATACATACATACATACATACATACATACATACATACATACATACATATAGATCTAATGCACTGGAACTGAAAGCTTATATCAATTTATATTATCAAGAACAGAAATGCCATTATCACATTTTCGGCATATTACAACCTGTGATTCTTTTGCAGCATAGAAACCGAAGACTTACATTCCAGGCGACAATGTAACTGTACACTTTGATCAACTTGATATAAATGAAACAAATGTTTTAGAAATAAATTTCTCTGATTCCACCAGTAAACTACTTGTCAGTAATGTGATGTTGTATTCACCAATGAAGAATCAAATTTATATTAACATAAATTATGATGGCCGAATACAGAGGGTCAAAATGAACAAAGACTGTCTCAGTTTTATTCTATTAAATGTCAGTTTTATTGACAGTGGAAATTAAACAGTCATCGAACGTTCTCTGGAGAAAGGCAAAACAAGTATTATTGTTCCACGTAAGTTAATTTAACATATTGCATGTACACTCATCATAAACGCGCCCAAACTGTTGATAGGTCATGTATATTCCGATTATAACTAGATAGGGAGTATGGTTTCAGATAATTACGTTACACGGTAGTTTGCAATTACTCTTTTTATCATTCCACGATCTTAATTGTTTAGTTCAATCAACTTGCGCCTTGTATATATGTATAGTTAGTGAACGGTTACGCATCATGTATTAAAAAAAAATTCATGTTCTATTGCTTTTTAGGTAACTCCATTTGATGCATTATTTATTGGTTTGGTTCGTTATATAAATTAATATTGAGTTAGTTTTCCATTGAAACCTTCTTTGTTTCATCTATGTAATTTATATTTATCTTTCGTATATATTGAAGCGTTTAGTCAAATGAATGGGTTTTTGGTGCAGTTTTGTTGGCAATGGACCACATATGAGTTAATTAGTTGATTTCAAACTCAATATTGTGGAAGAAAGTTATAATATAATTGAAAGCAACGCTACAATATATCATAATGATGAGTATTCAGTCAGTCATTGCAGATAGAGAATGGTAAAGTTAAATCAACATAATAATGTATACAAGTTTTGACAGATATTGAATTTGTATATTTTGTAGGCCAACGACTTCTTGGACAAAACAATGAACCTATTATCTTTTCTTTCACGTGTAATATGACGAACTTAACTTCGATGAAAACTGAGATGATGATAAGTAAACAACATCATTTTGTTTTAAAATACGATGTTGCAAGTGAAAACTATGCAGAGGTTGGAGGACTGTATCGTGATCGAATAGAAGTTAGTGTATTAAAACGAAACATTTTCTCGTTCACCATTCGAAAAGTAACATTGACAGACATCGGCATATATGTTGCCTGGGGCGACATGAATATCCTGATGGATTCCGTACTTTTGGAGTTTGAAGGTAAACATTTCCTCTCCAATCAAAAATTGTAAATACTGTCTGATAGAAAAAAAAAATTGCATATAATTTCACTTATTATGTAGATTATTTATTCGAGGTGGTTAAATACCAAGTGAAAATATCCGATGGTCTAAGCATTTGAGATGTGCTTGCCCTATATTTATCTCCCTTGGATTAGAAAGGTATTCTAGTATTAACTCTTTCCGCGGCAGGTAACTATTTAGTGTGCTGTTCCATGTGATGCATTCTTAGTAGGTGACTCCTCGTTGACTGTAATTTGAAACCAATGTTATGATGTTTATATGTGTTCCACTGGGACACAACGACGACACTTATACTATGCTGTTCAATAAATGACATAAAATGTTTTGCCCAAGTTAAGATTTTGCAAAAGGATATTTTCAACAATGTTTTGTTTTTAAAAGAGCTATTTATGATGCGTGGAATACAGGTTAGCCCCTAGGTTTTAATATTATTAATTTCATATAATTCTGTGTTAGAAAAGGACCTATTAAGTTTGTAATATCAACACAAAGTCTAATAACTTCATTTAAGGTGACATAAGGCACACTAAATTCAACTAATTGAGAATTACAATGGCAGTTTGAGTTTAAATGCCTATTTCAAGTCTAATAAGTTACATTTTCGTTATAAACGTAGCAAGAGGAGGGATATTAAAATTCAATTTCTATAATATATAGAAATTATTTGAAAACAATTAATTAAATCGAAACCAGGGAGGGACATTATTGTGTCATATATCATTAATTTCAGAAATCTTACTCAGTAACTCGAGAGAAAGAGCGAGGAGTGTGCACAACTAACATGTTCCTTTTGCAGAAATCATTTTGGATAGCCATGCTAATCTCTACCGGCATATATTTGAAAATGTAGTTATATGACATTTCCTTTTGTACATAGCCGTGATTTGATACATATGAACACAAGTATTGTACCTAAATTTCACCAATTCATCTGGCTTATACCCATAGACAAATAATGTATAGCAGTATATATTTTTCAATTTCGTTTCTCACATAGCGGACAATATATATATATATTTATTTACAAAATGCATTTTAAAAAGAAATACGATAACTTATGTATAACCATTTAGTGCATCACTATGACACTTTGCAATTCTTTGCACCTATCTTCACAGGATTATGTCTGATACATTCTCGAGTAGTATGTGCGCTTTCACCAGTCATTTTGATTGAAGTATGATAGGTTAAAACATCGATTGTAATCACGTTTGTGCGGAGCATTGCCTCTAATTTATTGAATTTATATATGGACCCCAAATATCAGCTTGCTATTTGATACTTTTTACCCCAATAATGGAGTTTACTTTGAGATGTTTTGAAACATTTTAACAAAACCAACATGAAGTTTACATTTAGTCTACCAGCAGGTTAACGTGTTATTCAGTTTCCTTTCTTAGGTTCCTTCAGATAGTTTGAATAAACTAAGACGAAATATAAAATAACTTAATTTCAGTAAAATGTGTTACCCTTATGACATGGTTGAGAAAGAATACACCTAGAATGCATTCAATCAGTATCGGTTCATTATTTTATTTTAGTATGATTTACAATATAACTAATCATATACATCAAAATGGATCCTTGATTGTTCGAAGTCTGATACAAAATATTAAAATCAATTTTTTTTAGAAGTAAAGAAGCGTTTAGTAGTTTCTTAGAACAAAACAACATGCAATGTAAATGAATCGTTCACCTGGAAATAAATGTTATTAATATGCAGAATATATCTTTATAATTTTATTTGCACAAATCTAAATTGTTAATTTCGGCGTCGGCATATTTGTATTATCTAGATAAAAAAATTAAATTATCAAGATATTTTGCTTATTTCTCAATGAATTTAGTGAACAATCTTTTTCCTCGGATATATGCAAACCTAATATGTCTTCAAGGATAAACTGACATTGAATCCTTGAAAGGAAAATAAGACATATGTACACGTATTTGAACCCAAAAAATGTGATCATATTTTGATTTAAGACTATTAATGAATTAATCTGAATTACACCGTCTTATTATATTCCTTTTTTATAGAAGGCATCACCACATCAAGTCCAAAAAGTACACCAATATATTTTATCTCATTATCTGCCCCTAACATCTTGCACTCCGGGGAAGAAAATTGTAAGTAGTGAAGGACAAACGTAAGTAAGAGGCTTGATTAATTTATAAAGTTATAGTTTTCAAATAAATACATACAATTCAAGTCATGTTGACAGTCATGAAACTAAAACCAGACTGTAAGATTTATTTGATATGCATCCCTTCTTTTCATCCTATAATGTAATGTTTTCAGCCATATGCAGATTACATTTGTATTGTTTAGATTGGGATCAAATGAATACATTTTCTTTAATAATACATTATAAATGCTATCTGTTAATATATCATTGTTTTTGGTAGATCAATGCCATTTTTGTATAAATATATTGTATCCATCTGTATTACTTTTTTAACACCAGAACTCATTTATTTTATTACAGACATGATAGAATGGATTTTTGTCTCTGCAGTGGTGGTCTTACTTGTGGCCGCTGGCCTGATTGCAAATGTTTTGCGGATGCTTCTAAAGAGGACCAGTAAGATAAAATATTCCTATAACCAGCAAATGGCGTATTTTCCTTGAAATATATAGATATATGAGAGGATCTATGACACCCATTTAAATGTTAAAATATGTGTCTAAGCCTATAGCTTATGTGTGACGCTTTTCGATGGAATGCATATAAATGAATAACTGTAATTTAATAGCTTTAGTAAAGTGGAATATACAATTTTGGCCTACCGAATCATTTTTGATCTCGATTAGTTGTCATCACCAAACCGGTACGCTAACATCATATCCAAAATTTTCTTTCCAGACGGTTTGTCGGATAAAATAAGACAAGAATTGCAACTGATGGACTAATTTCATTAGAATTAGTAAACATTGTCAAATTTCACATCGCAAAATATCATTTATTCTAAATAAATAACAAAGCACTAAGACTTATTTGTAAATGTAAATGTAGCCTGCAATACTTGAACAAACTTCTGAATTATATATCATATTATATTTAATAATCACGTTAAATATATACGTCTCTATTTATCTGTGTATGATATATAGCAGGTAAAATGCATAACTACATAACAGCAACACACACTATGCAACCATGTTTGTAGCGGATTGGTCGGTTGTTCATAAGGAACTAGCATGCGTTGAAAAATGGAGGACAACTTACTCGACCAGTTGATAAATAAGTTTATAAAACGTAGATGATACTTCATTTGATTGTTGTAAATATATGCTAATACACAACGTCTTATATTTCATACCTATCAGTATCAAAGACCACGAGTAATCATCTGACACACAGGAATAGAAGACAAAACATCGCCAACAGTTCTTGTAGCATGTTCAATAACACAGAGATAAGACATGTAATTGACGGAAATACAATACTTTTAAGAGAAAACAATATTTCACATGCCCTGACTGATTTCACGCATGCGCAAAACCAGGACAACGTCACAGCGAATGGCAAACAGTCTTGCGAACGAAGTAAATATTCTGCACAGTCAACTGTGAGCAAAGTTATGATGCATTCTATTTTATCATCATGTGAAACACTTGGATCAGAACTTAATGATGAATACGATCATGTGCAATATGACGAAATGACGAAAGAATATCAGTCTGACCAGCACAAGTCCGTTTGAATTAAAGTGAGAAGTGGACCTAAATACTTACAAAACAATGATATAAACTGTACAGCATACGACATGTGAGGAAGAGTTTCACCAGGACTTTCGTCTTTGAAGACAATTCTCGTTTGTCACCCATAGTTTCGTGCTCACAGAAAGCATAACATAAAGACTTTAACTCGGCAACAACCACTATATATATATATAGTTTATTGCTGTCTTCAAAACAATGTAAATTGATTTTTATGCACCTTGCATTTTATTAGCATTTTTTTCAACATTGTCTTACATCTAAACAAAATCCGATCAGATCGTTCCTAAATTACTTAGGTTTGTTTAATGGAATCCTGTAATATGTACAATCATTCCAATGAAGAGTCTCCCAAGTCATATGGCTTTCTTTGCATATATATGTATAATTAGAGTGAGAGAGATAGAATACTAAAAAGCTCTCCAGACAAACAGAACCGAACGTTTTATCCCTGAACTAAATAGAATAATGTTTGATACTAGTAGGCAAATTTATTAATTTTAAAACAAAAATTAATATCGTACAAGTTCGCAAAGTTTGAATTTGTGCTCTTCGAAAACTGGAACAAAAGTCCGGGGGTAAACGGCACTAATCGGCTTCCTAATACATGAGCACATATTCCTTCATGAATAAGAAAACACTAACCATACATTATGCTACTTAATTGGTGTTATATTTACCCGTGCGATGCAGACACGCTCGCATGACAACCAAGTATTTAATTACCAGCTATATACATAGTCGTTCTGAGTTCCTATTAAAGAAATCATCGTATATTGATTTAATGATTGAGAATTATAGATATAAACCAGACTGAACAGAAAATTATATCACTGGATTATATAGAAGAATAAGTGACAATAGTAGGCGTAATTACTATTTTAATACAAATAATACTATCATGCAGATTAGAGAAGTTTCAATTCATACTCTACCGAGATTCGAACCCAGGTCAACTGCTAAACGGCACCCACAAATGTGCCTGTACACACAAGCCAATATTCATTCATACATACACACATCAGCATAAACAAGTATGTTACTCAATCGGTATATATTGGTCCATATACAGATAGAAAAGGAGATAGAGAGAGAGTCAAAGAGGGACAGACGAAGATAATAGTTTGCAATAATAATTGTTTATTGCTTACCGAAGTTATTTTTTAATTTTATAGTTTTGTGTTGCATTGCATTAATGCGTCTTATTCAATCAATGAATACAATTTATTAGCGTCGTTGTTTGTACATATTGACAAAAAGAAAATGTATTCTATTTTGGTCTTTCATACAGCATATTTGCTTCTCTTCCCACCCCACCCCACCCTCTCTCTCTCTCCCTCTCTCTCTCCCTCTCTCTCTATATATATCTATTTATCTCTATATTTATCTATCTATCTATCTATCTATCTATCTATCTATCTATCTATCTATCTATCTATCTATCTATCTATCTATCTATCTATCTATCTATCTATCTATCTATCTATCAATCTATCTATCTATCTGTAATTCTGTCTTTTGTCTGTCTGCCTGCCTGCCTGCCTGTATGTCTGTCTGTCTGTCTTTCTATCTATCTATCTATCTATCTATCTATCTATCTATCTATCTATCTGTCTGTCTGTCTGTCTGTCTGTCTGTCTGTCTGTCTGTCTGTCTGTCTGTCTGTCTATCTATCTATCTATCTATCTATCTATCTATCTATCTATCTATCTATCTATCTATCTATCTATCTATCTATCTATCTATCTATCTATCTATCTATAAACTATCTATCTATATCTATCTGTGTGTGCTTCAACGGAGCAACATCAGAGGATTTCCCAGTCAGCAGCGGATTGAAGCAAGGCTGTGTCCTTGCGCCAACTCTCTTTGCCATTTTCTGTTCCATTCTCCTCCAGTACGCCTTCAAGGACTGCAGCGAGGGTGTGTATATTCACACCAGGACTGACGGAAAGCTGTTTAACATCGCCCGTCTCCGTGCAAATACTAAAGTTAAAAGGTTCTCATCCGTGAACTGCTCTTCGCCGACGATGCAGCCTTGATATCACACACAGAAGATGGACTGCAGCAGCTAGTATGCCGCCTCTCCCACGCCTGGCAGGAGTTCGGACTTACCATCAGTCTGAAGAAGACGAATGTAATGGTGCAGGACACATATTCCTCTCCCACCATCGCCATTGATGGGTACAACCTGGAAGTTGTTGAGGACTACACATAGCTTGGGTCCACCATCTACAACTCGCTCTCCATTGATACTGATGTAAATGGCCGGATTGCCAAGGCATCAGCAGTTATGGCGAGACTGAACCAGAGGGTCTTTGACAATCACAACCTCACTG
Organism: Unio delphinus; assembly: GCA_029339505.1. Classification (NCBI taxonomy): domain Eukaryota; kingdom Metazoa; phylum Mollusca; class Bivalvia; order Unionida; family Unionidae; genus Unio; species Unio delphinus. The sequence goes on from JAQISU010000079.1 coordinate 711,294, forward strand.
AGAAGACCAAACTGCGAGTCTACCAGGCATGCGTGCTCAGCACACTCCTTTACAGCAGCGAGGCATGGACCACCTACGCGAGTCACGTGAGGAAACTCACCAGCTTCCACCTGAGATGCTTGTGGCGCATTCTGCGTATCCCGTGGCAGGACAAAGTTCCCAACACAGAGGTTCTGAAATGCACCGGCATGAACAGCATGTTCTCCATTCTCAGCGAGAGGCGCTATCGCTGGCTAGGCCATGTTAGGAGAATGGACCCAGGCCACATACCCAAGGACCTGCTGTACGACGAGCTAGTAGAAGGTGCACGAACGACTGGAAGGCCACTTCTGCGCAACAATGATGTCTGCAAAAAGGACATGAAGACAGCCAACATCAACATACACAATTGGGAGAGCTGTGCTGACGACCGCTCCGCGTTGAGTCTTGCTGTCAGACAGGGCACTCAGAAAGCTGAGGAGATGAGAAACACAAACCTCGCTGCAAAGAGAGCCAGGAGGAAGGCGAACCAAAAACATCCTCAGCAAGCATCAGCATACACCTGCAGCAAGTGCAACAGAGACTGTCACTCAAGGGTCGGACTCTTCAGCCACTCACATAGGTACAGATAGGACAACCAAATCGGAAGCTACACCATCGTTTCTCGAGGACGGACGGATGACGACGATTTCTATTTATCTATCTATCTATCTATCTATCTATCTATCTATCTATCTATCTATCTATCTATCTATCTATCTATCTATCTATCTATCTATCTATCTGTCTGTCTGTCTGTCTGTCTGTCTGTCTGTCTATCTATCTATCTATCTATCTATCTACCTATCTATCTATATCTATCTATCTATCTATCTATCTATCTATCTATCTATCTATCTATCTATCTATCTATCTATCTATCTATCTATCTATCAAAAACGTATTATCTCCCTTTAGATTCATGCATCAAATGCCAATAACTTAACTAAACTAAAAGAAAAGCTGGTGCATATAATAATCCTTGCTATTTATATTAATAATTGATGCATGTGAGACAATAGTGTTTGGAAACTCACAATACATTCATGCTCGTCAAATGCAGGCAAATAAACCTAATACATGTACGAAAGAATTACAGCAAAATGCTTTTTTGGAAACACGCATGAATCTATTATTTATTCGTACCGAAATTGCGACCGATTTGTAAAGTTGAAACGTCTTTCTTTGCTGCGAGGTTTAACACACGAACAGATATCGAAAAGACGTCCATGATATGCAAAAGTTATTTTATGATTATAAATGTGATATATCGGCCCTTATTTCATCATATGCCGACTTAGTATTCAAATACGATGGAACAGGTTAGATCGAACTATCACGAACCGAGTATGGAAGTTGTTGTTGTCGTAGGGTTTAACGCCATTTTCAGTATAAGGTAGGAAATACATGGCGGCCAGTGTTAATGATGGAAGAAGAAAACGGGAAAATCCCTGAAAGAACCACCGATCCACGAGAGGCAACTGGCAAGGTTTCTCAAATACTCACATTGAGACAGAGGTGAGATGGCAGTGATTAGTAACGGAGAGCGCGTCAGACGACTCGGACACTCCGGGTCCCTGAATATTGACGTTACACGACAGAACTTCAGTCAATATATAGAAATATAAATATATTATATAGAGGTCATCAAGATGATTAGTCCCAAAATGAAACATTTTATTATAGCAATGTCTTTTTCATTATCGCGCTCTCAATAATAATAATAATAATAATAATAATAATAATAATAATAATAATAATAGTAATAATAATAATAATAAAAATTTGGACTTTGTATTGCGCCTAATTATAGAAGCTCTAAGCCCATTACAACATTATACAATACCTAAAACATACAAAAACATATATAATGATATCATCTTTTTTAATAAAAAAACACCATGAAATTATAAAATATATAACATGCCGAAAAATTTAAAGTAGGAGACATTTTTTGGTCTTTGCGCTTGTTCTTTCAGTCTAAACAGGTAAGTTTTAATACATTGGACTACATATGCAAGCAATCATAAACTGTAGGATGCATTCAATGTACTTTTAAATGTATATACTTGCTTCAGGTGTTGATCTAATGACTTTGATTAACATATTATGAATTGTGTTTGTGTCGGTAGTTCCGTTGTAAACGAACTCTTAATAAAACAACACACACACAATTTAAACACAAGGCATTAACAATAGCCCAACGCTCCGAATTTTATACTGGACCAACTTGTATTTATAACATGAAAGAACACTTTTAGAGCTGCATTAGTTTGTAAAATTCTTACTCATTTCGTCTTTCTTCATTATGTTTTACACAGAAGGCGATGAGAGGAAAAACTGGTTAAAACTTCCAATTAAAGATACAAAACATTTTTCGAGGTACCTTGAATTTGAAAATGTATAAAAAAAAGTGATGTGGAAGGTGAACTGTGATAGTTTTGAACCATTAAAGTATATTATTGTTCATTCACCGCTCCAAAACCATAAAACAGGATAAACTGCTAGTAAGACGTTATAATATAACTGGTTTCCATTCAATACCTCTATACACACATGTATTCTTATAGACCTCTGTATTTCACTTCTGAAATTCCTGAACTTTATAGTTATTTAGGAGGTTTCAGTTCATTTAAAATAGTTAAGTTGGTGTTGTTGTTGTTATTAGTGTTGTTTTATCATATCATTATGCTTCGTGTTGTCGTGCAAAATGACGAAAAACACATTCTCCGTGAATACACAATATGATGAACACACATATTTGCTCCTTTTTTCAACATTAACTCTGCCTCTGCACATACGTGAGAGAGAGAGAGAGAGAGAGAGAGAGAGAGAGAGAGAGAGAGAGAGAGAGAGAGAGAGAGAGAGAGAGAGAGAGAGAGAGAGAGAGAGAAAGAGAGCGTGTAATATGCAGCGAAAATAGTATTCTGTTTTGTCAAAACATGAATAGTCATTTCCGAAAATGCGTCCTGTCGTAAACGCTTCAATCCAGCCGAAAGATATGATCTCCAGAGCGGCGGAATAATTAGTATGAAGCTTGTTATGTCATAATAATGTCAAATTACAGGACAATCAGTCATCCAATAAATCGAACAGTCAGTCAATAACAAAAAGATATATGTTCAAATAATAATGTAATTGCCCTAAATACCAGTTGTAGAATAAACCCCTATTGACGTTATAGTTACTTTGGATTTGATTTAATATATCACCACGATGTCTGCAGTGTTGCAGTTTACGGAGATGTCTTCCACCGGGGAATCATGTTGCAGACATGTAGCATGATGTCCCACCCTGTCACATTATCCTGACACCAGGCAGACCAGTCTTAACTCTAACCTCTTTATGACGAGGCAGATGTTAGTACCATTTTTATAAGTATTTGGTATGACTTTACTGGGGTTCGAACCCGTGACCTACCGCAACCGAGTCGGATGTTTTAACCACTATGCTACCTGAGCGATAACTACTAGTATGTATCATAAAGCATCCGTATCTAACATGTTATTTCATTTAGTTTATTTCCTATGAAAAAGTTAGTGATATAATTATCGTACATTAGGCTTCCATTTCAAATATAGACGTGTTATAAAACAGGACGAGCAATACTACATTTTCATTATCGCAAGAGTATACAATTTCTGTAACTTTGTCTAACATATTAGTGGCTTACTCTCTATAATTAAACCTTTAGTTTTATTTTTTTTAATTACTTGTTTAATAATTTCCTCATATTCATGCAGACTGTTGATGTTAGTTTGGATTTCAGATGTTGTCAGTTCCACTACAATTTGTACAGTTCATTTTGGGATTTCTCTAAAAACAAAATTATTACAAAAAAACAAAGGTACAAATTGATCAGCTGTATTAAACACTTCCAGCGAGACCATTCAGAAAATGCATTATTATTATTACTTCAAGAGTTGACATTCTTTTGATATTTATTTCCGGTACACTGATATTGTGAACGAAATATATAGCTGACATTTATTCCACTCATGGTCATTACATAATTCTGAACGAAGATCCAACCCAGTTTAAATTTGACAAAATGCTAGTTATCTGCAAAATGAAACATATATCATTTCTGACAGCATCCATTTCCCTTTAAAAATGTGCAAGTAAAACGAAGGATTTATATTCTCGTTCACAACACGTTTGTAAGCACTAATTACTAAACACTGTCCGCACTAATAGTTCTTACACAAGGTTTGGTAGAATTATATGCAGGTTTGAGCAGATAAGTTTCCCTTTTCATGAATCCCCGTTCCTTTTCGAATAATATAAGCATAGTAAATATCAGTATTACAAATGAAACATGACAATTGGGCGGAAAAATATATGTCTTATATGTTAATAATTCGCATTTTATTAATTATTCATAAACGGGTAAAGCAGAAACTTTTCTTTGAAAATGGTATGAGTTTTCTCATTTTACTCTAGTGTTTGTTTTTTATTTAACTTTTTTCTTCTTCTTCTTTTACAATTCTCTTAGCAGTAAACATTATATAATGGCAGACTAAATTTTATTAAAATTCATGAGATTAGCAGTGAACCAAACCTTCCGTGATGATCAAGAGTGGCTGGAAAGAATGTTTCCACAGCTACTCCCACAAGAAATGGATCTCCATGTGCAGTTACTATGATATGAAACAGACCTCAATCTTCTCTGCATTTTATGGGTTCTACTGGTATAACAGACAACATTAAGTACTAACTTTGCAGATGACTGTTTGTTGAAATTATTTTTTTTTTAAGCAAATAGCTTTTCCAAAAAAACATTTTAATGGACTGTAAAACAATAATATACGATATAGTTGGTGGATGGTCTTACACGAGTGTCTGTGTTAAATGAAATGTATGGTACGAATTGAATTGTTCTGGACTTTTAAACCCTTAAATATATTCACATTTGCTATGATGTTACATATAAATACAAAAATAACTCAGTATATATTATAAGGACCGTAACAGTAATATAAACATATTACTTTAAACTAAACTCCCTTACATTTTATGTGCTGGATATTTGTCTATCTATATAACAAGTGTTACGCCATGAGTTCAAAATTGACGAAATAAATTACAGGTTTAGAATCACGTCATGACGTGATCACTCTTCATTTTCAATTAGTTTCAACTCGAGGTTTAGTGTAATTGACATCATAGAGTAAGGTTATATACCATATGATTCGACCGTTATTAACGATAACGATCAAGTTTAAATGCAGTGAAAAGTATTCATTACACATATTTTAGTGTCATCATTATAATAGTAGTTCATATCAAACTAATGTATAACTGGAAACTATGAATTAATGTTGTTCCATTTATGTTATATTTGAGAGAAACATTGTTTATTTCGCCATCGATAGAAAGACAAAATGTAAAGGTAAAATTATCATCGTGATTGTGTGTTGCTTAGGTAAAACGATGCAGGCTGAAAGGATACAGTTCTTGGCAATGTCGAAAAGAACGATTTTGGATTTGTTCTGACCTACACCAACCTTGTTATAACAAACAAAACGTAATATTTACAGATTACATTGCTTGCCTCTACAAACGTTTTCCATAGTCTCTAGCAGCCAAAACAATTGGGACCTACAAAATGTTGGCCATTTTAACAGGAATAAAATACATATACCACTAATAAACAGTCCGTTAGGGTCAGTATACTGGCCGAAGAACAACCCGAGAAAACTCCTCGAATAAACGACGACTAACTGGAAGTTACTTGCTAACATTCTTACGCACGCACATTGACTGAACACGAGACTCGAACTCGCTGATATAGATATTCGTGCGTGGACGACACATCCACATATTCACCCAGCAATTAATTATCATCTAAGTACGCTGTTATTCCAGGAGTCCTGCTAAAGCAAATAATGCTATCCTAGATGGACACTCTGACCACTAGGCCACCGAAACTGTCACCATCACTGGATAGTATTGATGTGTGACACTATCAAGTGAATTTTTAGACATGGAGAAAAAATATTGTAATGCAGGTTATAAGATCTTTCATTTGTATTCTGCCTAGATTATATCATGGGTCAGAGAATTACGGCACACTTCGACTTGCCCGCACGCACCCAAAATTTATCCCAGTACTCAGTCATCCAGGATGTCATATTTTTATCTTGAATTGTATTGCAATATTATATGTAATTTAATATTAATATATCCTAGGAGAAAACAAAACACAAAATCAATATGAAGACATTCTTCTCTCAGATCGTTATCAGTGACACAGTATAGATTACATTCTCTTTGAAATATCATTTATTGGAACGGAATATTCCTATCCCAACACTGTCTACAGTTGACCAAACATATAATATAGTAAATTAAATCATTATTACTGATAATAGACAGCAAATTTTCAGCAGCAAACACATATGCTTCTTTGAATGTTATTTTTAAACTGGCATTGACATGCATTCCTTGTGACGTTTCTATTACCAAGAATATGATCTAAAATAACGTGTATACACGTCATTTATAGAAAATGAATTTCTTATGTACCACGATGTTACAGTATTTTAAACGATTTTAAAAGATGTATGATACTATTAGATAATAAGTATATTTATACAGATGACTCATTCTTCTCATAGACACATTCGTTTGCCAACGATCAAAAGACGACCACTTTTATAAATAAAACACACAAATGTTCAAACGAAATGTTCGTTTTACAACACTATGACTGAACATGATCTTGTCCGTTGTAATAAGAGTTGACACTACTACATAGAACCATAACGTTTTAAAAAGATGTGTGTCAGACTATGTTGTAGAAAGAGAAACGGATATCATCTCCATCTTATTTAAAAAATACATTGAAACATTGATATTCCATGTGTCGAAGCAGGAGGAATTTGAGGTAGTTTGGTGTTGTAGTCACAGGGAAAACAGTAGGCTATTTAGCGTAGAGGAAATTGGAGAAGGTGCTTGCTCCATGACGCACCATTTGAGCTAATCCACTGGTCAGATTCGAACCTGCACCCTTTTAGGCACGTGTCCAGCGCTCTAATTACTTAGCTATAATAGCCCTTGTCTCTATCCGTCGCCTATTTCGGAATGCTGGAGGGCCGACTGGGCAAACTCTACATCCTCAAGTCAAAACATATTGTTTTGCCTAAGGAAGAAATTCACATTAAATTTTTAGTGATTAATCAATAGTATGATTTGAGAAGAAAATGTTACACTTCCAGAGCATAAAGAAATCCTATCAAGTGATTACCATTGCAAAACTAATCAAGAAAATGGAAGTAGACGTAAAATCAGCCTTAGATGAAAGCCAGTAAAACTAAAAAAAAATTATTTTTATGCAAGTTGTTCACATTTTGATCAAGTATGGACTGCACCATAGTAGTATGTAGCTTTCAGGTATTCTCATCTTAAGAAATTAAATTGTACATATTCCTGCAGTACTGTATAAAATGACCAGTTAGGATGTAAATGTCCATAATGTAAAAGGCCAAAAGAAATTGAAATAAATCAAATAACAATTAACGTGTTGTAGCAATTATAATAGTCCGAAATACTACAATTGTATTCTTTACCATTGTATTCATATTATGTTTTGGGTATGAATTATTAATGACAAAATTGATGCTGGTATTTAGATCCTTATTTGAAAGAATTAGGTGTACGCTATGTTTGTGTATGTAACACGATATTTGTTAGCAAACTTCTTCTGGTGTTTTATCATATGAGATTTATATGGCATATACCAAATTACACTTGTGTTTAATTGAAAATTTCACGGTGTATGTAGTTTGAATTTTGTGACATCTATAGTCGTTTTTCCATTATCATTTTCTTAACATAGTTTATGAGTTTTAGTCAAATCCCTACGATGTCTATAGTGTCATTTTAAAGTGATGTCTAGCGTTGGGGTATCGTGCCACAGACATATGGAATCATGTCCCACCCAGTTATAATATCGGGACACCAGGCCGGCTAGTCCTAACACTGACTTCTTTAAACTAAGCGCGTTGTTATCCGTGGTTGGAACTCGCCACCCCCCCCCCCTCCGCCGCATTCTAAATAATAAAATACAGCTTTAACCTTGCAAAATGCTGGAAAAAATTGAATATGCAACCCTTATATGATATTAGTATATTTTGTTGTTGAGTAAATGTTACTTTTCAGCCTAAATAAATTACAACATCCTGTTTCAAACTCTTTTATGAGAAAATGGACGGAGTTTCTATATTATAATGATATGTCTTGGAATATAAAGGGAAAGACCAATGTATCGTAATAAGCAATTTTGATTATGATTGTTACACGTATTACATGTGTTAGTATGTGAATACAAACCAGGCCCGGACATAGAGATTCATGGCTCCTATGCAGTTAACTGAGTAGTGGTCCCCTTTTTTGGTAATTTAACACACACAAAAACTCGTGTCCTCAGTGTGTGGCATTTCGGCCCCTGGCCATGAGCCCGTCCAAGGTTGGGGCCATAGGTAGGAGTTCGCCGCTGGTTAAAACCTAATATATATATATATATATATATATATATATATATATATATATATATATATATATATATATATGACAGTTTCTCCATGTCTTCAGGATGCATTACGTCTCCTCGACAAAACATTGATTTGATTCAACAACACTTCTAAACAATGAATCAAAGAATTAGAGAATCACATTTTTTTGAAATAATAAGAGAATTTATGAAAAGTTATTTTATAGACATGCAAATTAACAAATTAGAAAATATATTGTGTCAAGGTATTATCTTTAAGCCTATATATTATACATACAGCTGAATCCAAAGCCGTATATTAATGTCATATAAATATCAAATTATACAGGAATACACGGCTCAAAATTTTAAAAATATAATATTAATAAAAGCTATAAATTTTACCCTGAAGAGGTTCAAAACAAACTTCCCAATTAGCGTTTCATGTTTAGAAATGTATTTTCAAATTTTAAGATGATTACCGGTATATGGTTTTGCAAATTATGGCAGAATAGGTACATATGCAACAAAACTCATTTAAAGTTTATCTATGATCGATATTGACTGAAATATTGCAGAGCAATTTGGATACATACAGGCATATGAATATCAAGTTGAATCTAATCGCTTTGAATTAATCATACCTGTAATAATGAAGTTTGCATTAGTTCGGACACATTTTTTATGTCTGGTACAGAGACAGAGAACACAGGCAAATAATTATAAACATGAAGTAGTATTTAAAAACATCATATATAAAATTTGTCTAGTATCATATTTCGTTTTGAAAAAAATATAAATATTGTCATAGAAGCTGCAAACTCACATGAGACTGTTTTAATTTAAACGGAGGGTAATACAAAATCATATATATTCTTCTGATCGCAATTTCATTTTTACGCTTTTATAACAGTTTTATTTACTTTGAGTAGTCTAAGTCTCTACAGTCAGATCCAATACGTATCTTCATTATCTTCCCGCCTTTACTTACATGATGCACCCATTGTTTACAAACTTTCATAACTGTATTAGTTTGAGGTATTTAAGCCGATCGCGAAGACGCTGGGTCGGTCGTTGGAACAAGACTGATAGTAGCAAGAAGCAGCGATTCGTTCATTTGATCCACGTGGAGCAAAAATAAAAGGTAGGCCTTTTTATTTTAATGTTTTAAACTATTTAAAACTGAATTTCTATGTATACCTTTGACAAAAATGCATTTGCGTCGTTTGGTGCATTTAAATATATAATGAAACTCATAAAAAACTGAACCTTTTGCATACAATTACCAGGATCCCATAAATATCAGACTTTATTGGAAGGGTCCCAAAACTGTTCCTTCTTTAATATCATCCTACCCCCAACCAAATTGATCAAATCCTCTCGACTACTAGAACAAAAACATATATCAATCCTAAATTTCAATTTTATACATATTTTGTTCCTATTATTATATTTTTGTTTAATAAAATGACGTGGATTTATTAATCGTGAATGTCGATTTTAGTATAAAAAAAATAAAAAGACAAATCGTTAAATTGACCCTTTATGCATAAAAATGCATTAAGCACACTTAATGATAAACTGATAAACATAAACTTTAATAATTTATCTACTAGCGTTTAGAGCTATTGCTGGTGTGGAACCCAAAAAATGTATATCTTTTTGCAAGGTCAAACTACAGATCTTTGGGACATATCAGAGGCTCCGATTGCTTTCGACAATTTTCTTTACAGTGTAGAGCTCTCCATCCAGAGCACATTCGGTCCATAGAACTGCGCAAATATGTGACAACAATGTCCTTAATATAGAACCTTCAAGATCAAGAAATGAACCTTCTAGCACAGTTCATGTGTCACGACATTCGTGTCCATAGGCAATGTTACAGACTGCCAGTAGGGACTCTGGAGGTCGCCAAGCTTTCAAAACTGCTCCTGGCTATGGAGAATGGGACTGTAACCAATGATGTAGGGAAGAGATTGGAAGATATTGACAATAATGTGGTCTATTTTTTGTTATGTTATTCATTTGTAACATAAAAACAACTGTAAAACCGTTGGTGACTGACATGTTTACAATGACAAATGAAAATTATATCCAGAATACTTAAACATGCGATAAAATTTAACTTTCAAAATGTTTTGGCAGTATGATAGGCGGAGTTTTGCCTACGTTTATGTGACATTGTACCAAGAAAGACGAGAGATTATATTTTGCAATCTACATCAAATAATTAAGTCCTTGGTTGTCTTTTATTGTCGACATTGATTCAAATTGACTAAGGAATCCTGAGTTTATTCAGTTTATATTACCTCTAAAATCATTGCATTCCATTCGAATTTGTCCTTATTTGTGTCCTTATTGGTGTAATTCTTATTGCAGAAATACAAAATGATGATAACAGAGCTGAAAGCGACGATTAATAGGACAATGAGAATCCAGTCATGGGTAAATCTTTAACATTAGTCATTAGCAATTGACATCAAGCCAGACAAACAATATAATGTTTCATATAGTGTACTTTGCGTACTGTCTTTTGCTCTCTTGACGGAAGCTGAGCCTGTCCAACTGTCTCGTCCAAACATAACAAGAAGCATTAACCTTTTTTATTTATGGTGTTATTCGTTATAATATGTCAGCGAGTCGATTTGATATCAGTGTAACAGAATTGTTACCGAGAGGAGGGTGGATTAAATGAACAATACAAACACAATTTGTGAAAGAAAATATAAATTTATGTAATAAATTATAAATGAAAAAAATACAGATGTAACAACACAATAATTCATGCACTCAACCCACAATTAAACTCACAACCATTCACAATACATGAACAAATTAAATAACAATACAAAAGGAATCACAAATGTAAAGGGATCTCTTGGATTATACACAGATCCAAGAATCCTTTACGAAAGTTAAATAAATGCAAGTATGATTCACGAAAAAAATAAACACAAACGACAAACTATCTATCGCACGATGGATTGCGATAACTAGCACGATCATATACTTGTATTCAATCAAGTTGCTAGCTTTTATTTATATCTATGTGATCACTTGAAATATTATTGCGATCTGACATAAACATGCAAATACAACAATGTATTAAATTATATCACAATTTCAATACACCTATGTGTCTCCCCTGTATAACCGCACGATTCAGCAACAGTTGAATCGTCTCCCAGTTTCCCCGAGAACCGAGGGTTGACCAATACTATTATCGGACGTTTCCCTACACGGATCCACCACAGTTATACGTTCAGACAGCATACAACATCTACCAGAACCAACGGTTCCTCACTCCCCTAGATGTCGACCCGGACGTTTTACAACTCTAAGACAGCTCCGACACTCGGACTTCTAGCTTTCCGGATATTTACATGTTACACAGATGTTGACGAACAGACAGTTCGACACACAGACAGATACTTCAATTCCGTTTGCACAAATTAACGGCACAAGCACATTCAGATATTTATACAGAGATGTTCCAGAACAAACAATAGATGTCCCACAACAAATCAAACGATATCAAAGACGTTTATCAAAAGATGGTATCAGATGTGTTTAACAGCTACGGTATCAACGATGTTATTAGCAGCTACGGTATCAACGATGTTATTAGCAGCTACGGTATCAACGATGTTATTAGCAGCTACGGTATCAACGATGTTATTAGCAGCTACGGTACCAGAAACAATGTAACAACTATGTTAGCAGCTACGGTATCAGAGACGGTATCAACGATGTTATTAGATGCGCTATCAGTGATGAACTTCTACGGTATCAACGACGGAATCAGCTGGAATCAGACTGAATCAGACTGAATTAGCTATAATAAACAAAACCAGACTAATAATAGTTGTCTCAAAAATAATCTAAGCCATAGATTACGATATTGTATTTAAAGTCTAAAAGTGACTAGTAATTCCAAATATTCCACGTTTAATTGCAATAAAAGCATCATTATACGAAATGATAATCTGAATAAAATTCACAATAAAACGAAATGTAAATTTAACACTCACCCCTTTGGCTGGAGATTTGCAAGACGAGGTTATCTATCCTTCGATTAGATATTTGGGTTCCCGTAAAAATTTATGATAAATCCTAAGCCTTATATACTCTCAATAGGTGAACATAAATCACATCGAGCTTGCCGTACACCACGTAAAACGAGTATTTCGGATTTCATGTAAATTACAAATTGGCACATGCAAATCGTTACACGCCACTTAATCACCCCAGGTAATGCGTGTACGACGAAATCAAGAAAATGGTGAGTTTCGTTTGCAATTCAAGTACAACAAAAAAATCAGTTCAAATTTTCGCCTAATTCTGTGACAATACCTCCCCCCTAAGAATAAAAATGTACACATTTTTAAAACTAACACAGAATAGAAGAAAAATAACTACTGATGATATCTTACAACATTTACACTGGTTATACTACAAACTGGATTTTATTACTGGGCAAATTCATACAAATTTCCCATCATGCCCTACTCAAGTAGTCTGCGCCTATATTTTCAACTCCCCTTATTGACATTGTCGCTCTGTCTCTTGATGTATAACTTGAGCATGTTTGCATGGAATGTCTTTACATTACCGTCCATGTCAATTTTATAGTCCATGTCACCTTTTACTTCTTTAACTTCATATGGACCTTTCCACTGGACTAATAACTTATTCGAACTCGTTGGAAGAAGCAATTGCACCTGATCCCCCACAAGAAATTTCCTATTACGCGCTCTGCGGTTGTAATACTTGGCATATCTGCGCCCCGATTTAATCAATTCGTCACGTGCCATCTGGCATGTACTCTCAAGTTTGTTTCTTAGATCTAACACGTACTGGTAAGTCGTTTTTATTTCCTCGTTCGCGACATCACCAGTCCATAGTTCGCGTAGTATCCGCATCGGGCCTCGAACCGTTCTACCATACAACAGTTCAAAGGGTGAGAACCCTAAACTTTCCTGCGGTACTTCACGGTACGCGAACAAAACAGCGTTTAAATAACGGTCCCAGTCTTGCGGACGTTCCGCGCACATCTTTCGCAGCATGCTTTTCAGGGTACCATTAAACTTCTCTACCAGTCCATTGCACATCGGATGGTATGGGGTAGTGTTTAGCTGTTTGATGGATAACAGCCTACTTATTTCACCCATGAGGTCAGAGGTGAATTGGGCACCACAATCAGTGAGGATTTCCTCTGGCACCCCTACCCTACTGAAGATATCAACTAATGCTTCAGCTACCCTTTCCGTTTCAATAGTTGGTAACGCTACGGCTTCGGGGTATCTGGTTGCGTAATCAACCAGAGTAAGTATGTACCGATTCTTTCTTTCGGTAACCGGGTGTATTGGTCCTACAATATCTACTGCCACTCTTTTAAACGGTGTATCTATTAATGGCATCTGTCCCAAGGGCACCCTTGTGACCCTTCCCTTACAGACGGTTTTCTGACATACGTCGCACGACCTACAGAACCGTGTGACATCGCCATTAACACCTGGCCAGTAGAATTCAGCGACTACCCTGCTAGTGGTCTTAGCCTTACCTAGGTGTCCTGCCATGCTTGACTCATGCGCCACCCTAAGTACTTGAGATCTATATCTCTGGGGTACGACCACTTGCCAATACTTCTTACCCTCCCGAGCGCTAAACTCCCTATGAATTAATCCGTTCTTGCGTACGAATCTAGAGCTACCCCCACGCTTGCAATGTTTAATCGCGCCGGACGTGATTTTCTCAACAATTGTTCTGATGGATTCATCACGATCTTGCTCTTGTTTGAAATCATCACGGGAAATTCCTGAGATCGATTCAGGGACTATTAATTTATGAAACGCGGTTTTCTCTCGCCGTGTTTGCGCTCGCGTTTCGACTGCCTGGGCCAAAGGTATTTTAAAATCGGCCATGGTTGGAAGACGGGAACCTTCAACATTACCGATCGTCAGATCGTAAATAGGATTGTCCATACAAAGGGCATCAACAGTTCCCGTTAAGAAAGGTGTTTTTACTGTGATCCTTGCTACGGGAATGCGACCCATCGTCTGATCAAGTAACATACATGGGGATTCCCACCCGAGCATTTGGTTATCCTGCACGAGACTACGTTTGATCACTACGCCCGTACAACCAGTGTCACGCAATACCACGACTTCTCGACCGTTGACAAACCCTCTCGCGGTTGGTACACGCGCTTCAGGAAATAAACACGTGCCAAGTGAATGAATACAAGGTTATACATGTACGTTGTTATCGGATATACCTTTACTTTGTATAGCCACTGCTACCTTATGTATAAGTGCCTTTCTTTTAGGACAGTCTTTTTGAACATGACCCAATGCATTACACAAGAAACACCGCACACGCTGAAAAACTGGATTCCCAACTGACCTTTTTACCTCAGCTGATTTTACAGGCTCCCTAGGCATAGGTCTTACAGACTGGTTTCCAGACTTAAAATCTTTTAAAACCACGTTCTGGGTTCCCCCATGAGCTTCGGCAAATAAATCGGCTTGCTTAGCCATATCTTTTACGTTTGTGAAGACTTTCTCCTTCAGAAATTGATCTAATTCTCGCCCAACTGTATTAAATAATTGATCTCTGAGCAAGAAATCAGTCAACCCTTCAAACGTTTTCACCGCTTTGCCGCATTCAATCCACCGCTCAAAATAGTTCGCAATTCTGACGGTGAACTGACCAAAGGTTTCTCCCTTATCGGGCTTGCTATACCTGAACTTTTTTCGAAAACCTTGTTCAGTGAGCTCGTACCTTTTGAGAAGTGCTTCCTTTAGGACGTCGTACTTAAACACATCGTCCCTAGGAAGTCGCGAGTATACATCCAGTGCTTTACCTTTTAATAAAGCACTCAGATGCAGCGCCCAGTCATTTTGACTCCACTTCTGGTTTTCGGCATACCGCTCAAACCGATGAAGATAACTATCTATGTTATCTTTTTCATCGTCAAAGGGAGGTAATTTGGGGCCCCTTAATTTGTTAGTGGCAGAATCGTGTTCTCTTCCAGATGTCGCTAATTCTACCTTACGCTCATGATCCCGTTGTTTTGCTCTTTCTTCTAACTCTAACATTTCTACTCTAGCTAGTTTATCTAACTCTATTCGCTTTTGCTCCGCTTCCATTTCCCATTCTATCCTGTCTTTTTCGGCCTGCTTCTCTAATTCTATCTTTTCCTTCTCTAATCCTATCTTTTCCTTCTCAAATTCTATCTTTTCCCTTTGAGCCTGCTTCTCTAATTCTATCTTATCCTTCTCAAATTCTATCTTTTCCCTCTCAAAGGCCCATTTCCTATCTTCGGATTCCCTTTCTAATTCCCGTTTCCTTTCATCAGATTCCCTTTCTAATTCCCTTGCCCATGCCCTTTCTTCCCTTTCCCGGGCTTGTTCTTCTTGAATAAATTTCCTTAAGCTTTCACCTTCATATCCAAATTCTTTGCCTAAGGCAACCAAGTCCTTAAGGGATGACATGACAATGACAATTGTAATATGAATATAGATATATAACCAAACCAATACTGTAAACACGTTTATACTCGACACACGGACCTAGGTAAACTAAACAAAGATAAACTCCAACTAGAGTATTATCTTAACAGAAGGTCACGCTCAAATATAAACATTAAATGTATACCTTCACAAAAAATGATTGACAGTTCACTTAATCCAACGATCCCACTTCTGACACCATTGTAACAGAATTGTTACCGAGAGGAGGGTGGATTAAATGAACAATACAAACACAATTTGTGAAAGAAAATATAAATTTATGTAATAAATTATAAATGAAAAAAATACAGATGTAACAACACAATAATTCATGCACTCAACCCACAATTAAACTCACAACCATTCACAATACATGAACAAATTAAATAACAATACAAAAGGAATCACAAATGTAAAGGGATCTCTTGGATTATACACAGATCCAAGAATCCTTTACGAAAGTTAAATAAATGCAAGTATGATTCACGAAAAAAATAAACACAAACGACAAACTATCTATCGCACGATGGATTGCGATAACTAGCACGATCATATACTTGTATTCAATCAAGTTGCTAGCTTTTATTTATATCTATGTGATCACTTGAAATATTATTGCGATCTGACATAAACATGCAAATACAACAATGTATTAAATTATATCACAATTTCAATACACCTATGTGTCTCCCCTGTATAACCGCACGATTCAGCAACAGTTGAATCGTCTCCCAGTTTCCCCGAGAACCGAGGGTTGACCAATACTATTATCGGACGTTTCCCTACACGGATCCACCACAGTTATACGTTCAGACAGCATACAACATCTACCAGAACCAACGGTTCCTCACTCCCCTAGATGTCGACCCGGACGTTTTACAACTCTAAGACAGCTCCGACACTCGGACTTCTAGCTTTCCGGATATTTACATGTTACACAGATGTTGACGAACAGACAGTTCGACACACAGACAGATACTTCAATTCCGTTTGCACAAATTAACGGCACAAGCACATTCAGATATTTATACAGAGATGTTCCAGAACAAACAATAGATGTCCCACAACAAATCAAACGATATCAAAGACGTTTATCAAAAGATGGTATCAGATGTGTTTAACAGCTACGGTATCAACGATGTTATTAGCAGCTACGGTATCAACGATGTTATTAGCAGCTACGGTATCAACGATGTTATTAGCAGCTACGGTATCAACGATGTTATTAGCAGCTACGGTACCAGAAACAATGTAACAACTATGTTAGCAGCTACGGTATCAGAGACGGTATCAACGATGTTATTAGATGCGCTATCAGTGATGAACTTCTACGGTATCAACGACGGAATCAGCTGGAATCAGACTGAATCAGACTGAATTAGCTATAATAAACAAAACCAGACTAATAATAGTTGTCTCAAAAATAATCTAAGCCATAGATTACGATATTGTATTTAAAGTCTAAAAGTGACTAGTAATTCCAAATATTCCACGTTTAATTGCAATAAAAGCATCATTATACGAAATGATAATCTGAATAAAATTCACAATAAAACGAAATGTAAATTTAACACTCACCCCTTTGGCTGGAGATTTGCAAGACGAGGTTATCTATCCTTCGATTAGATATTTGGGTTCCCGTAAAAATTTATGATAAATCCTAAGCCTTATATACTCTCAATAGGTGAACATAAATCACATCGAGCTTGCCGTACACCACGTAAAACGAGTATTTCGGATTTCATGTAAATTACAAATTGGCACATGCAAATCGTTACACGCCACTTAATCACCCCAGGTAATGCGTGTACGACGAAATCAAGAAAATGGTGAGTTTCGTTTGCAATTCAAGTACAACAAAAAAATCAGTTCAAATTTTCGCCTAATTCTGTGACAATCAGAAAAGATTACCGTGATACCAAAAGACAATTCTTTACAAAACTTATCCAGGGCTTCCTCTGATTTTTAGACCTCCATAATTAATTGACTTGATTGATGGGGGCGGTGCCTGATATACATCAGCGAAGTTAGTGGACGAAATGACAGAGACGAGCATTAAAATAGTCCCCACGTATTTAATTCACTCTAACGAGGTTTGTTGTTTCTATTCAAAAGCGTATTGAGTGATATCATTTAACTGAGCTTAGACTGTTCTTTATGCTAGGAACAATTAATTTTCAGTAAATTATCCCTTATATTAAAAATATAAGACAGTTTACTTTTTACAAAAGCAATGTAATGCATTTACTAAAATGATATCAACTTAAAGTGAAAAGCCTACACTCATAAATGCAATTAGCATTAAATGTTATTAAATAAAATGATCCGTACAATATATAGTCATGAAAATTGACACAAACATATGCATATACGAAACGATAGCACATATTGCATTTCTACCAGTGTGTCATGTGATAAGTGTCTAATAACAGTGAAAGACATAGAGAGCAGATGTGTAATCAAATCTCTCCTCATCATTTTGTCGCTAAGCGCTTATCTGACTAATGTAACTGTTTACGTGGAATTTAATGCTACTAAATATTGTATATCGCTCCTTAGTATTTAACAGAAAAAGGCGCAAAATGATATAATTGATAATTCCAGCTGAGCAGCTGCATACATAAACGGGACAAAGCCAAATTGGCCAAAACAAAATTAATTTGGTGGGTGAACTGCACAAAATATTATATTATAATTAATATTGTAATAAATCGCAGAAATTGGTAAAATATTAGTAAGATGTTAACTGTATGAGTACATTTTGACTTCGGTATGTTTCGTGATTTATATGATTGTTTTGACTTTGGTATAGTTTGGTCAAGTCATATTTTGACCTTAGTACGTTTTGACTGTATTTTCTTTAAGTATGTTTTGACTGTAAATTCCACATCTCACAAAACACAAGACATTTGTTATATATACATTATTACTCATGAAATTTCCAGTAACTTAAACAATAAAACGATTTAAAAGCACAATAATGGTGAATATAACGAATGCCTACCGAATCGTTACTGAGATGTTTCGATGGTTTTACGAATATCAAACGGTGTGCATTCTAAAAGTGGAAACAAGTTTGATATTTCTCGACAGTCGCAAAGAAGTCATAATATTTAGGTAAACAGACTGGTTATATATATATATATATCTAGGTGTATTATTAAAAATGAGGTATATAGTTAAATCCCCGACGTCTTCTTCTCATTGACCCAATGGTTTGCAATGATCAAAATATGACCAAGTTTAGAAATTAAAGATATGATTTTTACATTTTTTTTTGCAAATGAGAAACAAAATGGCTGAACAAAAGCTTGGTTGTTGTAACGAGCTGACAGTATTATGATACATATTTTGTTTCTATGGCTCCTATCATCCTGGAGGCTAACTTAGAAATTTTGATTTAGAGTATCACCAACTTATGACTCGTAAACTACGTTGATGGAGTCATAAACATATTGAATATGAAAATAAGGATTTACACAAATGATGCGATGCCGGCTTTAAATACATTCCGGACATTGCTCTCATCAAAATTAAAATTTCAGTTATGTCTCATAAATTAGTATCGTAAACTTATGGAAATCAGAGAGAGAGAGAGAGAGAGAGAGAGAGAGAGAGAGAGAGAGAGAGGGAGAGAGAGAGAGAGATTGAGGGGGGGGGGGGCTTTTTGCGAAATACACGTCAAGATAGTGCTCACGGAATATTCTGATTTTCCAGTAATAACAACCTTACTGTGATATTTAAATGGAGGAAAGTCGATAGCTGGCCATCGAATAAAAAACAGGTGTTTGCTGTGGAAAATTGAAATTTGAACGAAATTATTTGCTAAATGTGCCTCTTGTGTTTTTACTTAGTGTTTTTCGGAATGACTGTATATTTAATACCATGTACAAGACAACGCTTGTCCCCTCCTGTCCAGGTTTCCCTAGGATTTGTGAGAGGTATAAAATCATTCTATTCCACAGCACCCTCAAAGTCCTTTGATTTGATTGACATAAAGACATGCTTGGTGACGTTAAGTCGTTTTAGACTTAATGGTTTTACCATCTTGAACCCCATGCCCGCCTCATGTCCATTGCGTCAATTTCACTGGGACCATAGGTGTTACAAGTTACAATATCTCATCTCTAAAGTTACATAACAACTGTACAAGAACAAAATTGAAAAGCTTTATCAACATAAGTGGATTATGTAATTGCTACCTTGACCCGCTCTTCTTGTTGGGTGGGAATGTGTATCCAGAGTGCGCAAAACTGACACGTTAAATAAGTGTGAAAGCTTTACCTAGGACGGTAGAACGTTTTCGGGTTTATTGACAACTAGATAAATCTAAAATTCTGAACATATTTTGTTAAAAAAAATTCCCTTTACAGGTTTCAGCTCGGTGTTAATATTTATTTAGTTTTCATAGTGATATTCGAATTCCTTCTGTCGTTGCTAAATAAGAAATTCGGGAAAATTGATTTTACTTTGACATGGATAACATCTTAACTAACTTAAAAGTTTGGCCTAAGAACTACGTCAGAAACACGCAAGTTGTTGTGCGAGTTAAAGGTGACCTTTTCAAAGTTTGTCCTCCTTTCTGGCAGCAAAATCTTAAACTGACACATCACTGCTATGAAAATTGATCTGAGTCGCAAACATTTTTTAACAAAGGCAGGTGTCGGAGTGAAACGGGATATAGCCTGTATGGAATTATTATTAAGCGAGGGTTTCACAGACGTGACGATTGTGGATTAGAAACGGTGAAAGATTTAAGAATGCGTACATCTTTGGATTTTAAAATCATCTATGACTAATCTAAGACAATAACACACAAAGAATTTGACAATTTGCAAATCAAAATCATTTTGCAGGAACATGATTATTAATATATCATACCATTCCAAAATAAAAATCTGTGAAAAAATGTTAGAAATACGTCTACTATCAGACACCTTCTTCAATATGAGGTATTAGTTTTAAATTTTTAGGTACATTGAACATTTGTATTAAATACCAGCAAAAGCTATACAATCCAAATAAGCCAAGCGCAATAACAGTAGACAAAAACAGATCGTGAGTTTGTGAATCATATAGTATTTATAGATTATGAAAATCAGATTAGTATCATATAGAAACTTTGCTGATTGTGACAGTGACGTAAATCTTAAATATGAAAAGATCTTTTGATAAATGAGGTTTTTTACGCACGCAACCATGAACTATATATAATAAGCCAAGATGTTGTCAAAATGATGACTGAATTATCAACTAACAGGAAATATGTATTGTTACATATATTAAATATTTTGAGTGCACTAATTCTCTGAATATTAATAATTCATGGTAGTCCTAATCCTACTTTATGTCATTTTCATTTCTATGTCATCGTTGTCTGTGAAGTTACGATGTAAGGTGTTAATTTTTTAAACCACACGTACGATACTTTAAAAATAAACAAAAAAACTAAACTTATGATAGTTCTTCGATCTAGTTGATACTTTAAACAGCGTGTGTATGAACTCTTGTCCATTGTGTTCAAGTTTCTCCCGTCTAAATAATTTGTGTCAATTATTACGTTCGTCCTCTGTTTTATTGGTAATTAATGCGTTTGTGTAAAAATGTTATTATGGGCCATGTTCAATCGTTGCAGTTTTGATGTTTGTCCAGTGGTACGTCCTGGTTGAGCTGGTTCTTGAGACTGATTGTATAAATATGACATGATTGCACATAATGAACAATTGGTTTCAGTCCACATGTTTCTGTACGTTATTAACCGTGCCTTTCGAGTTTCATGATTTTACTGAACGTCAGGGAAAACATGTGAATGTAACATAAGCTTCATTGCAATCCAAACTCGAACAAAAAAAATAAATATAGCAAAATGGGAACAAAAAGGATTACCATGAATGATATGATGTTTTCATATCTTATTGTTTAATATACTTATAATATTATTGTTTTGTCACACCTAATATAGTACAAAAACCGACGATACAGGGGCATATTTTTTCAGTCCGTGTATGTCATAATACAGAGCCACCAGGCTTCCTCAAGAATTTATGAATTAGCAATGCAACGATTGATGTGTTGTATAGGGAAGGAGTACTCACAATCAGATTATTTATGGGAATGGTTCATGATTAAACAATGAACCACTATTGCATCTGGTTGCCAACAAACATCTGAATCTGAACTTTTCATACACTGTCTCATAATGCTCGGCTTTATCATCATTTGGAAGTTAAAGCGATTTGTAATAAACATTGATGTAATATCGGGTAAAGTATCCTTGGTTTCTTACTGGTGTATGCCCTTAGTAGTATTGATAGTGGAACCATGACCTGACTATCTATGATGTAACAATATAAACGGTGTCAATGTTGTGCCACTTGTGTGCCGCTTTGATTCGCATTCATAGTTAAGACTATATGGGCAGCCATTTCCTTGTTGTCGGTGATATAATATCCACCTTCTTCATGCTTTTGTTAATTTGTATACATCCTTAGCGTCTGTAGCTTGTTTGCATTGATATTTCAAATTAGATGTCTTAACATGTCCTCTTTATCCATGATGTACCGATGTCCAACCCATGAATTTTTGTAGAATATTGTGAGTCTCCAATTTTGTATTGATAGCTGATATCAGATGTGCATCCATAATACAGGTTGTCCGTGATATAACAATATTCACTTTCTACAGGATTTTGTTAATTGTGTGTTTCTTTGATTGATATGAGAAGTTCAGAGAAGATGTTTAAGCACATCCTCATTCTCCATAATCATGTCGTTACTTTATATATAAAGAAAATGTTATTTATTTGGCTTAATAACATATATACCTCGACAACCGTCCTTAGTTTGCAATCTACAGTTTCAAATTTTGCATAGGTTAATATTTGAAAAAAAAATATTCCTGGTTTCTGCACTGGTTATACTGGTTATTCCATAAATATCTTGTGCATCTTAGGCATTGTTCAACAAACGTGTAATTCCAATTAATATGGTGTATGATTAATGGATGTACTATGGAGTACACATATTAGCCTTTTTCCAGTTATGCTCCTATAAACATAAAGTGCTAGCTCCACTTAGACATTTGTACTTACTGAACATCAGAGGGAAATTGTATCTGAAAATAACATTTTGATTTCCATATCTGTGGTAACTTATTCATTGCACTTTTAAAAGTTTATATTGTCTAGTTTGGCAAATTCATTTTCAATATTTAATGGCTGCTAAAGATAGTATAATTTAGTAAAATTCATGCTGATTTTGGACTACAATGGAACATTACTTTTAGTTAGCAGTGTGCTAAGATCATTTAAAATTTCACAAAATTAAGCCATCCAAAGCAATGTCAGCCTCACTGCATACAAATACCATATATTTAAACCAACCATCTCTGCACTGTGCATTTGATCTCAGCAAACAACTTCACCTTACGTATGTAACTCTCTCAAATGTACATAATAACGGGTGAGCACCAACTTTAATGTATTAAGACCAGTTCTTATTTTACATGGTGTACATCATAAACCTTTATTTTATCTGCTCTCTAATCAAACAGTATGACTATACGTGATTTGTATTTATAAATGCAGACTGGTTTTCTAATATTTTTGGTATGTATATAATCTTATTTTGGAAATTATCTCGTAATATCTAATGTTAAAGTTAGGTTTATAATGGTGTAACTCGCTTAGTGCTTCTAGAAATAAGACGCTAAACAAAGTCCTCACTAATATTACTTTTAGAGGTATTTTTTAAATTATTATTATTATTAATATTATTATTATTATAATCCAGAACTCAAGATGTGCAAAAAAATAAAACTAAAAAGAAAATGTTGTATATTGTGGCATGGTTAACAATCCTTATCTAATTGCGTCAAGCTAGAATGAAATATTAACTGTCAATCCATTTTTTTTACAAACAATTAAGAAAAAGTAAATATGGGCACTTGCTAAAGTAATATTTGTGATAGCAACAAGTGCTTGAAATGTCAATTTATCTGAAATATATTGCAAACTAAACATTTTCAGGAAAGAAGTAACATTTTTATTACATAGTGTTTATGGTACATAAGAAAGTTAATAATTATCTTTATACCTACTAATTAAATATTAATTTGGCTGCAAATGAGAGAAAGGATTTAGACAAATTCGTTCAAAGTTAAATTCCTGTGTTGCGTTGATGTTTTCATGACATATTCAATTCTGTATACATACTGACATAATGAATTAAACATAATGCCAACGTAAGCAGATTGTGAGAAGTGTTTAAAGTGTTTAAAGTATACTTGGATCATTTGTGTAGTGAGAGGATAACACGGAGGACAAAGTTAGAGATACTATAAATCTATAGAAACAGTCACAAATGAATACGAGAGACTTTGGAAATGAACACAATAAAAACATTAAACAATAAACCCAGATATAAACATAAATATCTCTCAAACCCAATGCATTGTGAACATTACAATTATACGGATGTATGACGAAGCTACTATTAATTATATGTCTCTCAATGTAAACAGCCTTCTATGTTGGGATTATTTTCTAAAATTGAAGTTGAATACCAACACTGTAAGTTGATAATCAGTATGATACATGTACCAGATAACATTTTCTTTCAAAGATTTCAAGAGACATATATTCCAAAGTTGCAAATTAGTCATTTCATTGCATTTATGTAACCGTACCCAAAATTATATTGAATAATTAACTTTTAAATGTTATTTTTTCCTATTTCATTTGAAATCTGAACAAACTTTAAAAGATCAAACGTTGTTCAATATGGTGTTTAATAAAAAAATTGTTATAATCATTTCACGGATTTTTTGGTTCAATGCTCTTATTCTGTTAAATAGTATTAATCAATTATGTTATAAGTCACGTGCAAATATGTATTTAAATAAAGATAAACAATATTATATAAATTGCAGATATAATAAAAAGATAAAAATAACAACTTACTTTTCACCTTTATATTGCGTGCAGAAGGTCTTTATAATATGGCATATTAAAGAAATCAAAATGCTTTCCTCCGAAAATGAACGAAATAGGAATGACGTTTCAATTTTAGTTGGTACACCCATACACCCTCTTTTACGCTTTCTATGTTTTGGTAGGTTTTGTTGTGTGATTATAATTCAAACTGAATTCAGTACGATTACAGTTAAATGCAACCAGAGTAAAGGGCGCATATTAATATTTCCAATGTGAAAGTGTAGTTGGACAAATGAGTTGACTAGATCAACCATGCATGATCCCATGGTCTAAAAGAGACATTATTGAAGGAAAAATATGGGTTTATACGTTAATCCATAAACGGTTATATTAGGTAAAAATGAATTTGATAATTGTATTCTGACTATTATCTTTATTACTACTGAACAAAAGAGAAATCTTCAAGCTGCTGGACATGGCACCTAGCAGATGGAACCCATCATAAACAGACCGATTACATACTTGTTCAAAACCGTTACCGATCTCGCATCAATAGAGCAAAAACAGGGACTTTTCTAGGTGCTGATGTTGGGAGTGATTACAACATCGTGTCTATGAACTTCCTACTGAGGCTGAAGAAATTAACAATAAAATAGAATATCAGACGTCGCTTAATCTCGAACAATTTAAGTATCCTAATATATATATATATATATATATATATATATATATATATATATATATATATATATATATATATATATATATATATATATATATATCTGTCATTCCAATTCCTGTCAAATCTTGAATTTAATAACTAGTAATTGTGAATAAAATATTGCAGACCCCTACCTGCATTACCTACGCATAACCGATGACATGTTTTGGTGATAACAGACATTAATTAAATTTAACCTAAAGTAGTTCCTACATGCTGGATACAAATTCCATGGTTTATTATGTGTTTTCATATATTTGTTCCATAAGAACAATCTAGTTTCATCCAGTAGTCTTTTCTCACCTACTGGAATATTACGTGAGTGTCGTTAATTGTATCTTAAAGCAACTTTCATTACGCCACAATATATTTTCACACCAGAAAACGCCGACAAAGCGTTTGATTCTTAACAGTAATTTATTTCCTTTAAATGAACCAGGTTCTTTTGTTGTTCCTTCTAAAATATACAGCAGTACATAGAACATACGCAAGTGTCACTGACATACGACATCTGTTTCTTAAGTCGATATAATCTGAAGGTTTTCGATCTATTAACCAATACAATAAGCATTGATTTTTACAAGCGAATAACATATATAGTTTATTAAATTATGCTACTCGGTTTAATTTTACAGACGCAGTGTAATTGGATTAAATAAACATGGCAGAGACAAATTTTCCAATTCAAAATTGATAACTGACTGGACATTTTAGTTTCAATTTATAGACGCTGATACTTAAAAAAACACTATTATATCAGATATATTGATGGCATTATAATGTCTACAAATGTACGTTCACACCATTGTTAACGCTCTCAATATATCATACCTTTTCTCACACGTTGTTACAAATTTTCAAATCCATAACTAATCAGAAGGAAACATCACAAAACCTCTCGAAATCAATGTAGTTTGGTTCAGATGGAAATTCCGAGGTAGATACCACATGCTTCTTAATTGCTAGAGAAATGGACGTGACGGATCTCACGTTATGAAAATTAGATAAGCTCAGGGCTAAACGGCATCACTAAAAAAGAAGATTGAAACGATTTTCAAACACTTGCCCATTTCAGTTCCAGGCTCTTCAATGAACATTTTGGCAATACAAACTAACTATTGTACAAGTTGAAATGTATGTAGTTGTAATACAGAAAATTGTTGCTAGTACCTTCCGGATATAATGGATTTGCTATATACATTACAACGAACAAAAAACAATTATCCGAAACACAGCCTCACCAGTTTCAGTTTCGATATAAATAAGATGCGCGAGTACATAATGAAATGGCTTTGTACGTAAAGACGGATTTAACAAATTAGCACTAAATTCTCTTTCCCTTTTGCAACATAAATGAACGATACAAGAACTGAATGTGTAAGCAGAAAACTTTTCAATCAAATGTGTATTCAAATATGTATAATTAAATATCCAAGGAAACTAATTTCCTTTTTTGTTTCATACAATCCAACGTCAGCTTAAACGTTATATTGGTCATAGAACATGTTAAACTTAGGTAATGTCCATGCCGTTTAAAGAGCGGTGAATACATATTGAGTCACGATAAATCAGATATAGATTCATGTGTGTCTTTAAATGTTCTCAAAACCGCTACGACACTAAAATATCTTCTGAGCTTCATACTTCCTTTACCATTTATGATGCATTATTTAAAATATATATATTTCTACAATCTGATAACGGTTTCACTACTAAGACCTTTTTGTCAAGTATCACATATTGTTCAATTTCATGGTGTGATACATATATTATATAGATGTATAGTGATGAACGGGTGTCGCTTTATTTGATTATACATATGACATCGCTGATTGCAGTAGCAAGCATATGATTTGGTGTTGTCTACTGCCTGTCCGTTTGTATGTCTACATATATGGAAATCTATCTCCCTGAGGAGGTCGAATGTAACGATTTTGCAAACACTTTGATGCAGACAAATACAGTGTGGTAGGTTTGTTTGTGCCTATCACATGAAACTGGTTTCATTTGTTTCATACCATTCAAACAATATATTGTATTCAAAGTACCATTTAAGCATTTTTGCAGTAACACATTTTTATACACACACTTAGTTCTTGCTAAGTTAGTTTTAATGGCCACTGACAGTTGTATAGGAACAATTAATCTCGAATTGCAGGAGAATGTAAGACTTTTTAAGAAACGTTCGATTCAAATCCACTATTTATTCTATCAAAAGTATTTGATTACACATACATTATTCTCCAACAATTTTAATAACTTCGACAATGAAAAAGTATAAATTTAATGAACTGAATTTGTGGTGTTAGCACATGCTGTGGTGAATGCTAATGCAATAGAGATCGGAAAGACGTCACATCCTTTCTCCTCCTAACACTTCTTGATTATATCTGCTTTGGTGTGTATATGTTAGTGTTCCAGTGCGTGCTGTTTTCAAACTGTGTAGATTTTATGCGAGTTGTTTCTTATCCATTTGTCTTACTGGGCTAGTGTATGTACATTGCTAATTATGTGATGTTGTATTCGATGCAAACGTTATTGATATTTTATTCAGCTAGCTAAATTTAACCTCTGCCTTGTACAATACATATATTTCTAGATGGACATTCACTCTTGAAAAATTTAAATTCCCAACTGAGTGTAAAATGATAACTATTGCAACAACTATTTGCGTGATCTTCATCTTAGTTGGAATAACTAATCCAAGAGGCAAGTTATTGAATTAACGCTATTTACCAGCACGAATACAAACATAAACGTCAAGCAGTTAACAAGGTTCCAACCTCGTTTGAAATATAAAAGTATCGAACAATAATGGCATGAAATATCAATCATGATACGCAATGTTAAACGTGGACGACAATACAGAAAGAAAAACAGAGCAAACGGTATAAAACAAAATAAAGTATGTTCGAAGCTGATTATGAAAAATCTTATTTATCGTTGTTGAATATGATTCAATGGTTGACTTTGTGATTTAGTTACCACAAGCATTGTTTTGTCTAAACACACGCACACACAAATACACACACACACACTCACACACACACACACTTAAGGCATATCTCTTTTTAAATTCTCAATGAAAGATTTAAACAACGGTTATCAAATTTGA
Organism: Unio delphinus; assembly: GCA_029339505.1. Taxonomy (NCBI): domain Eukaryota; kingdom Metazoa; phylum Mollusca; class Bivalvia; order Unionida; family Unionidae; genus Unio; species Unio delphinus. The sequence continues at coordinate 740,088 of JAQISU010000079.1, forward strand.
GGGACATTACAAACTTTTCTTTTTTTAAGATTGGAAACGGAAAGTGTTCCTTCGAGGAGAAGATGCAACTGTGCATATTGAATTTTTTGAAAATATGAAAAAAGATGTGTTTGAAATAACATTTTCTTATTACACCAGTAAGCATCTTGTCCAACATGTGCTGATTATGACCAAATGAAGAATCGGACTGACAACATATTTATGATGCAAAATTATGCTAGTCGAATACACGGGATTGAAATAAACAATGATAGTCTCAGTTTTATCCTCTTTAATGTCAACTTTATGGACAGTGGACATTACATGGTCTATCAAGATAATGTGGAAGATGCAACTGTACATATTTAATTTTTTGAAAATATGGAAAAAGATGTGTTTGAAATAACATTTTCTTTTTACACCAGTAAGCATCTTGTCCAACATGTGCTGATTATGACCAAATGAAGAATCGGACTGACAACATATTTATGATGCAAAATTATGCTAGTCGAATACACGGGATTGAAATAAACAATGATAGTCTCAGTTTTATCCTCTTTAATGTCAACTTTATGGACAGTGGACATTACATGGTCTATCAAGATAATGTGGTTAAAGGAAAAGCATGCATTCATGTTGCACGTAAGATTGTTTATCTTTCTCTGACTTGTGTGTCATAACTGTTTGATATCAATCGCCTATGCTGGTTGGTGAATGTAATATAATTTTTCTTTTACTTTTATATGCTCCTGTTTGAGTCCATATTCCCTCTAGTTTTCTTCTCGTATATTCCAATAGTTTTTCCAGTTTAATGATAGACAAATAACTAGTTCAAGTTATTTCTCTTCAACTGATTAGTAACTTATAATACTAATTCGGAATTAAAACTATATTACGCAAACGTTAAATATATTGTAATGAAGTATTGTTAGGGAACATACAACACAGATTTTTGTCTACACCACATTACTAAATGTCAAGGGCATCCGATAGTCAGATAGCCTACTGACAGGAGGTTTGAAGGAATATCACACGAACAACATCTTAGCAAAGTATGACACCGGTATGCCGATGGGACCACTGAATCAAGGAACTGTGTCATAACTAAAGATGATGGCTTTAGTTTAAAATAGCTGCGATGTGTTGGTCGACAAGGTTGTACTCTGTAAAGATATGAAACGTGATAAGTTACATATTATACCCTTCGGTAATATTGTCAAGGCGGCAGCTCATTTCTTTCATCAACTGACAGCGTACGTACACAAACACTATTAATAATAGGATATGTGAAACTATCTAACAAACTTAATTTCCAATATTTTTAATATTCAGAAATTTGAATATTCTTAGTACCGACTGTATCAATAAATAAAATGTTCATTAGCTGTCCTAGCCAAAGATATGAATATTTATTCTCACTCTCTGATTTATTAGATATTGATTTGGTTAAGTTTAAAACTATATGTTGTTTTTATTTCACTCGATATATTGTGTACTGAATTTATGTATTATTTCTTAACGTTGATATATTCTCGAAATAATATTTAGTTCGAGGAAGTTACGGAACAGTCCAGTATGGTTTAGTTGATTTATATCGAAATAATTACTGAAAAATAAAATGATAATAATATATGCTTAAAACAGACCAACACAAGAGTATCATGAAAGTATTTCCGTCAATCGGTACTGAAAGATAACGTTAAGATTAATCAAATATTAATGTATACAATTCAGAGCAAATATTAGTTTATTGAAAGGAGCTTAGTTAATGATTTTTAATGGACCATACTGTTCCAGCTAACATTCAAGTTCAGAATTTTCTTGTTATTCCATAATTATATTTATTTTTGTAGGTCACCGACTACTTGTTGAAGATGGTTTATCGATTACCCTTCCTTTCTTGTGTAATGCAACAAACTTAACGTCAATCCAAATTGGGCTAATGTTAAATACGTTATATGTTTTTGTTAAATATGATGTGACACAGGCAAACTGTACAGAGGTTGGAAATCTTTATATCGATCGGATATACAGCTGTGCACTTAGAAACAGCAATTTTATGTTCACACTTCGAAGGGTATCATATTTAGACGTGGGCATTTATGTTGCCTGGGACGATATGGATTTCCTCATAGATTACGTATTTGTGGAAGTTGCAGGTAAATATTATTTCGAATTAAATCATTAATCAATACCTTTGCTAATTACCTAGTATTGAAATTACTAGCTCTTTATTTTCGCAAGACATCTTGTGGCATAAATATTAATCGAAAACATCTGATGGTCTTAGCAGATAAACAAGTTTTTATTACATTATTCCTACTCGGCTGAAACATGGATTTTGGTGTTCTAAATGGCACACAAAAGAGGTAGGATTATAAGTGAGTTAAAAGTGAAGTTTGCTATTGCTAAATTAGCTTTCGTGTGGTTGTCACAGAATTAGGCGAAAATTGAACTGATTTCTGTTCTTGAATTGCAAACGAAACTCACCATTTTCTTGATTTCGTCGTACACGCATTACCTGGGGTGATTAAGTGGCGTGTAACGATTTGCATGTGCCAATTTGTAATTTACATGAAATCCGAAATACTCGTTTTACGTGGTGCACACCAAGCTCGATGTGATTTATGTTCACCTATTGAGAGTATATAAGGCGAACTATTTATCATAATTTTTTACGGGAACCAAAATATCTAATCGAAGGATAGATAACATCGTCTTGCAAATCTCCAGCCAAAGGGGTGAGTGTTAAATTTACATTTCGTTTTATTGTGAATTTTATTCAGATTATCATTTCGTATAATGATGCTTTTATTGCAATTAAACGTGGAATATTTGGAATTACTAGTCACTTTTAGACTTTAAATACAATATCGTAATCTACGGCTTAGATTATTTTTGAGACAACTATTATTAGTCTGGTTTTGTTTATTATAGCTGATTCCGTCGTTGATTCCGTCGTTGATACCGTAGAAGTACATCACTGATAGCGCATCTAATAACATCGTTGATACCGTAGCTGCTAATAACATCGTTGATACCGTAGCTGTTAACACATCTGATACCATCTTTTGATAAACGTCTTTGATATCGTCTGATTTGTTGTGGGACATCTATTGTTTGTTCTGGAACATCTCTGTATAAATATCTGAATGTGCTTGTGCCGTTAATTTGTGCAAAAAGAATTGAAGTATCTGTCTGTGTGTCGAACTGTCTGTTCGTCAACATCTGTGTAACATGTAAATATCCGGAAAGCTAGAAGTCCGAGTGTCGGAGCTGTCTTAGAGTTGTAAAACGTCCGGGTCGACATCAATGGTAGTGAGGAACCGTTGGTTCTGGTAGATGTTGTATGCTGTCTGAACGTATAACTGTGGTGGATCCGTGTAGGGAAACGTCCGATAATAGTATTGGTCAACCCTCGGTTCTCGGGGAAACTGGGAGACGATTCAACTGTTGCTGAATCGTGCGGTTATACAGGGGAGACACATAGGTGTATTGAAATTGTAATATAATTTAATACATTGTTGTATTTGCATGCTTATGTCAGATCGCAATAATATTTCAAGTGATCACATAGATATCAATAAAAGCTAGCAACTTGATTGAATACAAGTATATGATCGTGCTAGTTATCGCAATCCATCGTGCGATAGATAGTTTGTCGTTTGTGTTTATTTTTTTCGTAAATCATACTTGCATTTATTTAACTTTCGTAAAGGATTCTTGGATCTGTGTATAATCCAAGAGATCCCTTTACATTTGTTATTCCTTTTGTATTGTTATTTAATTTGTTCATGTATTGTGAATGGTTGTGAGTTTAATTGTGGGTTGAGTGCATGAATTATTGTGTTGTTACATTTGTATTTTTTTCATTTATAATTTATTACATAAATTTATATTTTCTTTCACAAATTGTGTTTGTATTGTTCATTTAATCCACCCTCCTCTCGGTAACTATTCTGTTACAATGGTGTCAGAAGTGGGATCGTTGGATTAAGTGAACTGTCAATCATTTTTGTGAAGGTATACATTTAATGTTTATATTCGAGCGTGACCTTCTGTTAAGATAATACTCTAGTTGGAGTTTATTTTTGTCTAGTTTACCTAGGTCCGTGAGTCCAGTATAAACGTGTTCAAAGTATTGGTTTGGTTATATATCTATATTCATATTACAATTGTCATGTCATCCCTTAAGGACTTGGTTGCCTTAGGCAAAGAATTTGGATATGAAGGTGAAAGCTTAAGGAAATTTATTCAAGAAGAACAAGCCCGGGAAAGGGAAGAAAGGGCAAGGGCAAGGGAATTAGAAAAGGAAGAAAGGGTAAGGTCAAGGGAATTAGAAAGGGAATCCGATGAAAGAAAAAGGGAATTAGAAAGGGAATCCGATGATAGGAAATGGGCAATTGAAAAAGAAAAGATAGAATTAGGAAAGCAGGCCCAAAGGGAAAAGATAGAATTAGAGCAGCAGGCCGAGAGGGAAAAGATAGAATTAGAGAAGCAGGCCGAGAGGGAAAAGATAGAATTAGAGAAGCAGGCCGAAAGGGAAAAGATAGAATTAGAGAAGCAGGCCGAAAAGGACAGGATAGGATGGGAAATGGAAGCGGAGCAAAAGCGAATAGAGTTAGATGAAAAAGCAAAGCAACGGGATCATGAGCGTAAGGTAGAATTAGCGACATCCGGAAGAGAACACGATTCTGCCTTTAGCAAATTAAGGGGCCCCAAATTACCTCCCTTTGACGATGAAAAAGATAACATAGATAGTTATCTTCATCGGTTTGAGCGGTATGCCGAAAACCAGAAGTGGAGTCAAAATGACTGGGCGCTGCATCTGAGTGCTTTATTAAAAGGTAAAGCACTGGATGTATACTCGCGACTTCCTAGGGACGATGTGTTTAAGTACGACGTCCTAAAGGAAGCACTTCTCAAAAGGTACGAGCTCACTGAACAAGGTTTTCGAAAAAAGTTCAGGTATAGCAAGCCCGATAAGGGAGAAACCTTTGGTCAGTTCACCGTCAGAATTGCGAACTATTTTGAGCGGTGGATTGAATGCGGCAAAGCGGTGAAAACGTTTGAAGGGTTGACTGATTTCTTGCTCAGAGATCAATTATTTAATACAGTTGGGCGAGAATTAGATCAATTTCTGAAGGAGAAAGTCTTCACAAACGTAAAAGATATGGCTAAGCAAGCCGATTTATTTGCCGAAGCTCATGGGGGAACCAAGAACGTGGTTTTAAAAGATTTTAAGTCTGGAAACCAGTCTGTAAGACCTATGCCTAGGGAGCCTGTAAAATCAGCTGAGGTAAAAAGGTCAATTGGGAATCCAGTTTTTCAGCGTGTGCGGTGTTTCTTGTGTAATGCATTGGGTCATGTTCAAAAAGACTGTCCTAAAAGAAAGGCACTTATACATAAGGTAGCAGTGGCTATACAAAGTAAAGGTATATCCGATAACAACGTACATGTAGAACCTTGTATTCATTCACTTGGCACGTGTTTATTTCCTGAAGCGCGTGTACCAACCGCGAGAGGGTTTGTCAACGGTCGAGAAGTCGTGGTATTGCGTGACACTGGTTGTACGGGCGTAGTGATCAAACGTAGTCTCGTGCAGGATAACCAAATGCTCGGGTGGGAATCCCCATGTATGTTGCTTGATCAGACGATGGGTCGCATTCCCGTAGCAAGGATCACAGTAAAAACACAGTTCTTAACGGGAACTGTTGATGCCCTTTGTATGGACAATCCTATTTACGATCTGACGATCGGTAATGTTGAAGGTTCCCGTCTTCCAACCATGGCCGATTTTAAAATACCTTTGGCCCAGGCAGTCGAAACGCGAGCGCAAACACTGCGAGAGAAAACCGCGTTTCGTAAATTAATAGTCCCTGAATCGATCTCCGGAATTTCCCGCGATGATTTCAAACAAGAGCAAGAACGTGATGAGTCCATCAGAACAATTGTTGAGAAAATCACGTCCGGCGCGATTAAACATTGCAAGCGTGGGGGTAGCTCTAGATTCGTACGCAAGAACGGATTAATTCATAGGGAGTTTAGCGCTCGGGAGGGTAAGAAGTATTGGCAAGTGGTCGTACCCCAGAGATATAGATCTCAAGTACTTAGGGTGGCGCATGAGTCAAGCATGGCAGGACACCTAGGTAAGGCTAAGACCACTAGCAGGGTAGTCGCTGAATTCTACTGGCCCGGTGTTAATGGCGATGTCACACGGTTCTGTAGGTCGTGCGACGTATGTCAGAAAACCGTTTGTAAGGGAAGGGCACAAGGGTGCCCTTAGGACAAATGCCATTAATAGATACACCGTTTACAAGAGTGGCAGTAGATATTGTAGGACCAATACACCCGGTTACCGAAAGAAAGAATCGGTACATACTTACTCTGGTTGATTACGCAACCAGATACCCCGAAGCCGTAGCGTTACCAACTATTGAAACGGAAAGGGTAGCTGAAGCATTAGTTGATATCTTCAGTAGGGTAGGGGTGCCAGAGGAAATCCTCACTGATTGTGGTGCCCAATTCACCTCTGACCTCATGGGTGAAATAAGTAGGCTGTTATCCATCAAACAGCTAAACACTACCCCATACCATCCGATGTGCAATGGACTGGTAGAGAAGTTTAATGGTACCCTGAAAAGCATGCTACGGAAGATGTGCGCGGAACGTCCGCAAGACTGGGACCGTTATTTAAACGCTGTTCTGTTCGCGTACCGTGAAGTACCGCAGGAAAGTTTAGGGTTCTCGCCCTTTGAACTGTTGTATGGTAGAACAGTTCGAGGCCCGATGCGGATACTACGCGAACTATGGACTGGTGATGTCGCGAACGAGGAAATAAAAACGACTTACCAGTACGTGTTAGATCTAAGAAACAAACTTGAGAGTACATGCCAGATGGCACGTGACGAATTGATTAAATCGGGGCGCAGATATGCCAAGTATTACAACCGCAGAGCGCGTAATAGGAAATTTCTTGTGGGAGATCAGGTGCTATTGCTTCTTCCAACGAGTTCGAATAAGTTATTAGTCCAGTGGAAAGGTCCATATGAAGTTAAAGAAGTAAAAGGTGACATGGACTATAAAATTGACATGGACGGTAATATAAAGACATTCCATGCTAACATGCTCAAGCTGTATATTAAGAGACAGAGCGACAATGTTGGAAAGGGGGTCTTAAATGTCGTTTGTACGGCAGTCATAGACGATGATGAAGCTGATTCGAATATAGAGAGTTCCCTTGAATGTCCCTTGGGAGTTGCGGGGGAGGGGATAGATAAAGTCGATGTGAGTGCGGAGTTGACGAAAGACCAGCGTCAACAGATTAATGCGCTCTTGGCTAAACATTCTTATGTATTCACTGACAGACCAGGTTGTACAACTTTGTTGGACCTCAAAATTAAGCTGAATACGTCTGACCCTATTCGAATCAAGGGCTATCCGGTGCCATACAACGCACGTGAAGCTGTGGACGAAGAGGTGAGTAAAATGTTGGATCTGGGGGTGATTGAACCCTCCAACTCACCATATTCGTCTCCAGTAGTGTTAGTAAGGAAAAAGGACGGGACGAACCGATTCTGTATCGATTTTCGGCAGTTGAATAAAATCACTGTGTTCGATGCAGAACCAATGCCAGATATGGAGGGTCTATTTGCAAAGTTGTCGGGAAACCGATGGATTTCCAAATTGGATCTGTCCAAGGGATATTGGCAGGTTCCCATTGTGCCAGAGTCCCGAACTTTGACGGCATTTGCGACCCAGAAAGGATTGTATCAATTCAAAGTGATGCCTTTCGGGTTAGTTGGAGCCAGCGCCACTTGTTGTCGTTTGATGCGAAAGTTGCTGAAAGGTTTAACAAACGTTGATAGCTTTGTAGACGACATATTCGTGTACACGAATACTTGGAGTGAACACGTGTCCGTACTGAGCGAGCTCTTCAATAGACTCCGCAGAGCGAACCTCACAGTGAGACCCACTAAATGCAGTATTGGTTATACAGATTTAGATTGTTTGGGTCATAGGGTCAGCGGTATGGGTCAGTTAAAACCTCATCCCAAGCAAATTGAAGCAATTAGAGACGCACCGAAGCCAACCAACAAAACGCAGGTAAGATCATTTCTAGGTCTAGTAGGTTTTTACAGAAAGTTTATACCGAACTTTGCAGCCATTGCTAGCCCGCTGTCTGATTTGACCAAGACGGGGCAACCAAACAAAGTTGAATGGGGACCGCCACAAGATAAAGCATTTTGTACTCTGAAAGAGAAACTGGTTAGTGCACCTATATTGAAATTGCCGGATGTCAGCAAACCCTTTATTCTAAGAACAGACGCTTCTGAAACTGGGTTGGGGGCAGTTTTACTGCAAGAGCAGGACGACAGTAAGTTACCCGTAGCTTACTCGAGTAGGAAATTGCTACCCAGGGGGAAACATTATTCCGTTATAGAAAAGGAATGTTTGGCCGTAGTATGGGGAATTGGGAAGTATCACGCATATCTGTTTGGGAGAGATTTCGTTCTCGAGACTGATCACCAACCCCTACTGTATTTAAACAAGGCCAAGGTCGCTAACGCTCGGTTGATGCGTTGGGCGCTAACACTGCAACCTTATCGTTTCCGTGTGGAAGCAATAAGGGGAGTTGAAAATATAGGCGCAGACTACTTGAGTAGGGCGTGATGGGAAATTTGTATGAATTTGCCCAGTAATAAAATCCAGTTTGTAGTATAACCAGTGTAAATGTTGTAAGATATCATCAGTAGTTATTTTTCTTCTATTCTGTGTTAGTTTTAAAAATGTGTACATTTTTATTCTTAGGGGGGAGGTATTGTCACAGAATTAGGCGAAAATTGAACTGATTTCTGTTCTTGAATTGCAAACGAAACTCACCATTTTCTTGATTTCGTCGTACACGCATTACCTGGGGTGATTAAGTGGCGTGTAACGATTTGCATGTGCCAATTTGTAATTTACATGAAATCCGAAATACTCGTTTTACGTGGTGCACACCAAGCTCGATGTGATTTATGTTCACCTATTGAGAGTATATAAGGCGAACTATTTATCATAATTTTTTACGGGAACCAAAATATCTAATCGAAGGATAGATAACCTCGTCTTGCAAATCTCCAGCCAACGGGGTGAGTGTTAAATTTACATTTCGTTTTATTGTGAATTTTATTCAGATTATCATTTCGTATAATGATGCTTTTATTGCAATTAAACGTGGAATATTTGGAATTACTAGTCACTTTTAGACTTTAAATACAATATCGTAATCTACGGCTTAGATTATTTTTGAGACAACTATTATTAGTCTGGTTTTGTTTATTATAGCTGATTCCGTCGTTGATTCCGTCGTTGATTCCGTCGTTGATACCGTAGAAGTACATCACTGATAGCGCATCTAATAACATCGTTGATACCGTAGCTGCTAATAACATCGTTGATACCGTAGCTGTTAACACATCTGATACCATCTTTTGATAAACGTCTTTGATATCGTCTGATTTGTTGTGGGACATCTATTGTTTGTTCTGGAACATCTCTGTATAAATATCTGAATGTGCTTGTGCCGTTAATTTGTGCAAAAAGAATTGAAGTATCTGTCTGTGTGTCGAACTGTCTGTTCGTCAACATCTGTGTAACATGTAAATATCCGGAAAGCTAGAAGTCCGAGTGTCGGAGCTGTCTTAGAGTTGTAAAACGTCCGGGTCGACATCTAGGGTAGTGAGGAACCGTTGGTTCTGGTAGATGTTGTATGCTGTCTGAACGTATAACTGTGGTGGATCCGTGTAGGGAAACGTCCGATAATAGTATTGGTCAACCCTCGGTTCTCGGGGAAACTGGGAGACGATTCAACTGTTGCTGAATCGTGCGGTTATACAGGGGAGACACATAGGTGTATTGAAATTGTAATATAATTTAATACATTGTTGTATTTGCATGCTTATGTCAGATCGCAATAATATTTCAAGTGATCACATAGATATCAATAAAAGCTAGCAACTTGATTGAATACAAGTATATGATCGTGCTAGTTATCGCAATCCATCGTGCGATAGATAGTTTGTCGTTTGTGTTTATTTTTTTCGTAAATCATACTTGCATTTATTTAACTTTCGTAAAGGATTCTTGGATCTGTGTATAATCCAAGAGATCCCTTTACATTTGTGATTCCTTTTGTATTGTTATTTAATTTGTTCATGTATTGTGAATGGTTGTGAGTTTAATTGTGGGTTGAGTGCATGAATTATTGTGTTGTTACATCTGTATTTTTTTCATTTATAATTTATTACATAAATTTATATTTTCTTTCACAAATTGTGTTTGTATTGTTCATTTAATCCACCCTCCTCTCGGTAACAATTCTGTTACAGTGGTATACTATTCTCAATGAATATATATCGATATATCAGTTCCGTAGTATTTTGTTTCCTGAATTTTTTTATGTTCAGGAAAAGCATAAGATTATACAATACATTTTCAACAACAAAATCACATTTATGATAGGTTAGTCTGTTCGAAAAATAAGTTTACAAATGCGTTGATATCTTTTGTTTGAAAATTATACATGTTCCTATCGTTTCGAATAATAATGAGATTGGAAATATGTACTGAAATGATGATTTGAATGCAACATTTTCTCTTATCAGTTGCATTCATGTATGGTTGACAAATGTTTGATCGTGTTCTGTAATCGTACATGCCGTTAATCAAGACCATTTAAGATATATTGAGGTCATCAAAGCATGTTAGAGATTTAAAGGACAAGATTGAAATATACAAATCTGAATCCAGAGACTGATAAATATATCTATACGCTTATTTTGATAGTTGGAGTCATACGGATTGGTTACATAATGAAAAAGACCTTTTACTTATTTACAGTAGCCAAATATATAAGTGGACTATGTAAACGTGGAGAGATACAGTTGGTTATATTCAGCAGAATAACTTTCAAAGATAGCTATTTAGTTTATAAACAATGTGCATGGACTACTGAGGGAAGAATACCAATTATGTTAAAGGGTTATAATTATTGCATTTGAAATCGTTTTAACAACAACAATTTTAAAGATGATGAAGATGTTTCTGTTATTTACATCATCATAATTTCATTTTTATCCCATTTGTTCTACGTTTGCAGCGTTTGACAAGATACCCCACACCCATTATTTTGTCCATGATATCAACTTTTGTAATCTCTATTCTTTCCTACTAGATGCAGATTTTAGTTTTTGATCGTCGGTAGGTTCTGTTTATATTAATCTTTGGTAATCTGTCCATCTCTGAACTCTAGTACCTTATCCTGTAAAACACAAATATGTAGCCCACACCCACTGAAAGTACCAGTCATTCCTCCAGTGGATTTCATTAAATAGTTCTAACCTGAAATCAAGATTTGTTTTAAATTATGCAGAGTTTTGAATTTATGTCCGATACGATAAATTAAGCATCGATCAAGGTCTTTAATTGCCTGAATGATGATGCATAGATTAGTGGTAGAATACAGTTTTATGTATTATTTATAAAGTGCTTTTTGTTAGAATGTCTTAATAAGTAACATAGACAAAATAATATGAATGCATGAATATATTAGCATGATAATGTACGGACAATTTATAAACATGGTATCATTTTATATATTTAATGTATTCCTGCAACCATGTTCAAATATAGTTAATTTGTGCATTTAAGGATTTTACATCATCTCTGTACTTCACTCTCGCCCTAAATGTTGTATCCGTTCTAAGACAAACTACTGTGATTCCCCAATTAATCGTACGTTGCACTGATACAATTGCGATATTCTCATGAAGTCACGTTGTCATGATTAGATGTTAATTTGGTGAAGTATATATAGTAAGATTGCTAATATATATTTTCAGTTTATATACCTTTGTGAAGAGGTGCGTCTTACAAATCTAAGATAAAACCACACCATTTTGTTTACGATAACTGATATATTTTATATTGCCATCAATATCTGTGTGATCACATATCCGTGGTTAAGCATTCGATGCCTTTCCGTCTGAAACCTCCTACATTTTACGGCTTAAGTGTCGTTTTATTATTATCATATGCATTGTGTTTGACTCAACTTATTTTAAATATCAATGTCATGCATGATGGAAAGATATGCTACTTTCATTTTTTTCAGAAGTACTATGTCCTTTTTTTGACTATGAATTGATTCCCGTTATATCTTACATATGGAATATGGGCTAGGTAGGGTCTATGCACGGGCAAAAAATATACATACTTTCAAAGGTTTCCTACTGTGTTAGCTGCCAATATGTTCGTAACAAAACATGTTTTCTGCATCCTGGCATTCAATGTCATATAATACAAGTAAAAGTAGAACAAGTTTACTTTATCAACGATAAGCTAACCAACAATGAACAAAACAATAATTAAACGTATCTTAACAACTAAATGCAATGCATCAAATATAAGGTAATGATGTATGAAACCTACTGCATTAAACGATTGAATTTATTTTAATTTAGAAGGCAACGAACTATCAAGCACGGAACGTCCATATGAATATTTCAGTTCATCATTTGTTTCTAATTTAGCAAGTTCTGATGCGGAAAATGGTATGTAGCGAACTCAAGAGAAATCAATTACTTTTGCAGTCAATTTCGAAGACTTTAATATATACAATGTTCATTACGTCGAGCCATATAAACTGTTTTACTATTTTCATTATTTTAAATGTAGCAATGTATATTCGCACTCGAAGACAGCTTGTGCTTTTATTATTAATCGACGAATAAGATAAATATATACCTTATCTACTAATAACACTACCACATGTTCTTTACTAATCAGATACTTGGCAATTTCCATGATACATCTGTTTAAATAATATGTGAGAACGAATATGATGATTTTCAATTGTAAACAAATGTGTCATATGATATAAACATAAATGAATTACAAAAAGCGAAATTCGCTAATCAACGTTAATAAAAGAAATTACACATGGAATATCGTCTAGGCAGGGTATATTTACGAGCAAAAATTACACATAATTGACAAGGTTAAGATATGGAAAATAATGATCACAATTTCGCTATAATTTATATTGTGTCCACAACTATAACTGTTATTGCTTCAATAGAACTTCTCTTCGCGATACATTATAGTGAATATAGCTTTTATAGTCATCAACAATTTTAGATATTGTACTCTTCTCGACAAATCGAAAGCATAATATTCCTTATGTAGCACATTTTTGGAATGTACAAAACTAATTCTGTTTCACACACTCAGCTCTATAACATGCCTTATTTCCTCGAAATGGATCAAGTTCTGATTCTGGAAAAAATATCAAGACAGGGTGTCTTGATATTTAACGTTGTGATGCTATGATTTTTAAATAAACTATATTCGGTGTCTGTGGATGTGATGATGGAAAGAGTGTTATAATTGATACATTATTGTTTATGTTCACTGACAGGAGCATGGGTCAGGTTATTGTTCGCTGCCGTTGGAGTGTCCGTGACTGTTCCACTTACTGTTGCCAGTACTTTGTTAATACTATGGAGAAGAGGTTCCTTCAAATTTACATGTATTGAACCAGGTGAGTAATTTTATCAGCAGATATTGTACCAGACATTGATTTAATTCGATTGATTAGAGCTAGGTAACACACCGTATGCAAACAGGATGACATTCGATAAACTAGGGACACATGTCTGTCTCTGTTTTGTGGTGAGTTTAGCCCCAATAATCTTGAAATTAAATAGCCAACAATATCTTGATGTTTCTCTCTAGATGACTGAATATAAGACATGTTTGCATTCAGCGTTAGTTTAGCCATATCCTACAATGAAGCGGTAGAAGTTAGAATAGACAACTACCGAAGTGCCCAATGTAAAGTTGTCTAATAGAACATGTTTATGGTTAAATAACTGATGCACTCCATTAAATGCCTATATAAGCAACAAAACTCAATTTGTGAAATCTTATTTTCATTTGATTGGTTGGCAAAAAAGGAAAAAACGACTTCGGATAGGCGAGAGTAAAATCGTCACTTCAAGTCATTTTGTGATACCTAAGGTTTATCAGTTCAAATATTTTATTGATTTGCCTTTGTGATATATCAGTCTATACATTGTTAAGAAAATGCTGAAAGATTGTAAGACCCGTTAGTTGAAGCCTATATACACCATTCAAACGCGTTCGAATAGTGAAGCATCAGACTTTGTACTCTGCTGAATGTACAATAACCTTAGATGTCTAAAGTTTGTGTTGTAGTGTAATGTAGATGTATATATTATTGTAGAAACTTTGCAGTGTAGGACTGAATTTGTTGCACGACGATTTAAGTAGATTTTTCTATCACTTTGCCTTTTCTTCTATATCGTGCCTGCAAACCATAATCTGAATTTGTGTAGTCATTTAGTAAGTCACATTTTATCCCTTTAATTCTTACTACGTTTGGATTCCAAGCTTCCGTTTGTCCATAATTAATATTACCATTTCTCGTGAAATAATATTTGTTAATTCGAAGTTATGACTAATACTTAATACATTATAAAACTGATAACACAAGTAGATTGCTGTCAACATTCTTTGATCGATATTACCTCCAAACAAGACTTAAAGATGGGACCCATTTCCAAAATTTCCACCGACAGTGCTGCTGTTGATGAAAGTGAATATGAAGAACCTCGCATCAATGAAACTGAAATAAGCATATATTTAGAACCGATTGGTAAATCTCTATGTCTCAATTTATGTTTGTTCCTTAATCTCCATCTATGTCTCTCTCTGTCTCTTTGCCTCAATCATACGAGAACAATTTGAATCCTACATGCTAGAATCAATAGGGATAATAAATAATTTATTCCAGGTCTGAAAACAAAGCTACTCTATGCACTGCGGATATAAGCATATGTAAAACTATCCCTAAATTTCTGAAAACGGACGATATAATGTACATGATGATTGTTATCTTTATGTTATTTTTATACATGATACATTAACCCAGACGAATATGGACGAGAATTTGTAAACGCACAATTTATAATGGTTTTTGAGAACTAGTATGCGCAACTCATTCACCATTTGATGGTACATTTCTCTTTGAAAACTACACTACATTAATATAGTGAATCTTTCGAATCCACTGAAACTAAACTTTAAATTAATGTAAACAATAATTAATGTTCTTGTCAGTAAATCAGTGCTTATTAATGCACCTAACATGAAAATAATGCCATCTGAAACAATACAGGACATATAAATCCACTGACATGGACTTAGTTGTCACTCCTAATGGCTCAAAAGTGTGCTGCGTTAAACTGAAGAACTCTTTAGAGAAGATATCATGTACATAATGATTCTTATATTTCGTGGCTAATTATGCATCTTATGGTACAGCAGACGAATGAATATTAAAAACAACGATTAATATAAGTATACATTATAAAGTGTTTTGAGTAGTTTATGGAGGAAATCATTTACTAGTTGATGGTATATTCAGAAATAAGCCTTTATAAAATATTGTATTTGTTTAGTCTATTGTTGTCCATTCACATCACTAATTATAGTGTGTCCAGTACACTCAAACACCGATTTCGTCTCTTACAATCCTACACTACATTTATATGATAAATCTTTCAATTCAGGTAATTCAGGTAAAACAAAACGTCCCATTCACGTCACGAATTGTGCATGTTCATGTAAACAAACTGCGTGTTTTATATTGCATCTAAAATGACGTTGGTACCTTCCAAAACATTACGTAACCTATCCACCTAATCGGCATTAGTTTCTTCTCCATATAGAATAAACGTGTGTTGTGTTAAGCTCATAAAATTCTTTTGAAGTTACATTCATGCCAATGCAGCTAGAATGTAAAATGGCCGTCGAAGAAACAACTCGAAACTTTCAACAGTTGTGTTTAGTGCACTTTTTTTGTCTGAATAAAACACTGTGATTGATAGACTACAGCTGTATCATACTGGGATACCATTAAATTAGAATTTTTCCATAAATGACAAATTGCAGAAATTAAAATGAATTATTATTATTATTATTACTATTATTATTATTATTATTATTATTATTATTATTATTTACAGGTATCGAAACGGCACACACAGAAGACGACAATCAAGGGTAACTATCGATACAGTGCAAATAAGCACACATATACAATGGGATACCATTAAATTAGAATTTTTCCATAAATGACAAATTGCAGAAATTAAAATGAATTATTTTTATTATTATTATTATTATTATTATTATTATTATTATTATTTACAGGTATCGAAACGGCACACACAGAAGACGACAATCAAGGGTAACTATCGATACAGTGCAAATAAGCACATATATACATATATATATATATATATATATATATATATATATATATATATATATATATATATATATATATATATATATATATGTGTGTGTGTGTGTGTGTTTGTTTGTGTGTGTGTATGTGACTTAGTTTGAACACATAAATTAACTGATATACACTAAGAACTGATGATGAGTTAGTGGATTTAGGAAAATGCTGTCTTATATATAGTGCAAATGCAGAAACAGCGATGAAACATTTAAGATAGTCTTCTTCAAATGAAAATTGCTAAAAACAAAGAATATGAACTTACGTAAAATGTATAACACACTTATGTCACTAAAATATGCTGATGCATATATAAAACTGATAAAGGGTAGATGGGTTGATGCATGCATGAAATGATTTGTTAGGTAATGATACCCTGCTACAAATTCTAACGCTCTATCACGATAAAATGGGATAAAACGCAAAAAAACACAAACTGCTTGAATTTGATAAATCAACGTAACTTACATAGAGAACAGAAGATTAATAAATAGGAAACTATGTTAATCATTAAAGTTTTTTGTAATTTGAATTTTTAATATAGCTTTAAAAATAGTCCAGTCATGTCTCTACGATGCCCTAAGTGTAACATTTTAAGGTGATATTTAACCTTTAGGTATCATGGCGCAAACATGTGTCTCATGATCTTTGAATCACGTCCTAACACAAGCCTCTTAAGGCTGAGCTAGGTTTTTGTATGTACCATTTTAACAGACGCTGGTATAAATTGCTGCTGTTCAAATCTGCGACCTCTGAGGCCGACGATATAAGCACTGTGTATCATCAGCCGATGTTAATTCTTTTGCGGTTTGGTTATAGTCTTTATATATTATTATTATTTAATGAAAATCAATTTTGATCAACATTTAAATTGTTATATGCACCAAGATGCAGCACATTCCATATGCCTGTATATTGTGGTATTTTAATGCATACACAACTTGCCACCTTCTGTGTAAAATAAATATAATAACAGATCTAATTTACTGAAATGAAGAACTTTCGATAAGAGTTATATTTTATATCGTCACCTCCGCTAATAATAATTGCATCACATTAGTTTATATCTATGCAAACAATATCATTGGTTGTTTCCCATTAGAGTACGTGGTTAACGGATCCTTTCAATAACTGCTGTATTTGTACATGTGCTGTAATCAAATTAATCATTTTCAAAATAAGTACGTTCCCATAGGTGGTCAAACGTATTTTCAATGTATTATCCCTGATCTAATTGTATCATGGCTTTAAAAGGATTGATATGCATCGGTTTAGTCGACTTTGATTACGTGATACAACTTATAACAGAAAAGGTATTGGTAGTTTCAATCTCTAAGTTTCACAGTGTAGTAGAATGATTTCAAATTGAATATAAATATATTTAAAAGCTAATATCGTTATAAACTATATCACTGTGTTATCTCAAGGTTTAATAGGTCTTCATATATACCTATTGCTACGAAATATATATTAATTGTATTGGTAGGTTCATCTTGGCCTAATTTTATTTAATCGTTACAAAAATCGACCAATAATTACACTCAGTTCGAAGGTCACACCTTCAAAGAATGAAAATTATTTCCTAGTTGCAATCTACAAATATATAAACAGACACACAGACAAGCAAACATAAAATATATAAGTTAATTGGCTTTAATTTTCTTTTAGCGGAACCTGCAGCAAAGCATACAAGAAGCTTCATCCATATGAGAATCAAGGACTAAATACGTACAGTTTTTTAAGAGCAGAACACATTCTTGAAGTATCCAACATACCCATTATGTGATTGAATTGATATTAATCCCATTCGTTATCATGCGTTTCAAAGATAATCCTATTGATAATTTCACTCGTTAAGTGCAGTATGTCGAAAGACCAGTTCCGATGCCTTGCTTGGTTAGCTTTCCCTTCTCCACATCATCCGATTCTCATGTCGATGATCGTGTCTTAGAAGTATTAACTTACCATGCAGGGTAACTGAATATATACTGTGATAAAACAATATGTAAAACATCGTTATAAAACTGTCTCATGTATCGAATTTTCATTTATAATTAATTGGTTCGGTGCTTAAAGGAATATCAACAAGATTCCTATAATAAATCCGTCATATACATATTGGTATAGCACCCACATTCCTTAGCATAGGTTCTTTCGTCGTTTTGATAGTGAAGAGGGTCTTGTATATATTTAAGCTGTGATTGAATATGGATAGCGAATGAAGTTTTCTCCTGCAAAGTAGTCATATAAAAGGGACTTAACAAATTTAGGACTGATATAGCAACCTATTTGTAATATGTTTTTCCCAGTGCTGATATTATTGCAGATGACCAAATGACATAACATCTACATTGATATTCAAACTAAAATATTGCAGCGGACTAGTGAAGGTTATTGGTCAGAACTCATTTTTTTGGCACAATGGTGACTATTACAGCAATTAGACAATTCGACATTTCATAGGTACTCAGTTACAATTCAATATATCCTGAGTTATCCATTATAGTATTTAACTGCATACCATAAATATATAGTCCCAGTTCATTAAATCAGCTAAAGATATTATATGATATTATACAAGCAACCTCAGTACAAGCTTAAAGGTTTACAAGTATTAGCGCTATTTGTGTGTCTTTGTGTTTTATTTTTCATAAACGCTTTATTTAATTCAAATAGTATGGCTTCTCAGTACTGTTAATTGTTAAAGCAGTCCTTTATTACATTAATGTATTTTAGATTTGCATCTAAATCACTCTTTCTTTACTTCTAGGTAAAATGCAAAATGGCACAATGATTTTCTCATTTACATTTGCTGATCTTCATTTTTAAACAGAATGAATAATAGCTGATTAAATAGGTGACACAGAAAGAGTCGGTGAAAATGAAAGAGAAGGTACAGTTAAAACTTGATTTTCAAGGTATCTGAGAGAATGGCTTACTGCTTCTGGAATTTAGAGTTATTAAAGAAAATATTTTCTCTTTCTCTTACTCTCTATCTCTCTCTGTCTATATATATATATATATATATATATATATATATATATATATATATATATATATATATATATATATATATATATATATATATATCTGTGCGTGTAATTTTGTTTACTACATTTTATGGTATACGTTTAGTTGCATATCTTTCTAATTATAATTTAGATTTCTAACTTGTCATGTGTAAACTTCCAGATGGAGACGTACCATTTGGTAATAGTGATTTAAGGAAATGCTAGTTGTGGCTGTAGTTCCAGTAGATGACTCTATAATCTTGTTTATCTATAAATTTTTAAAATAGTTCCTTAGGTTATATTTTGATAAGACCTATTGATAGTAAAGTATCGAGGTATAACATTTTAGAAATGTTCATACCTTCTTGACCATAGTCATTGTTGTTTTTTTCAAATACATGCTAATGATCAAGGCAACTCGTGATAGAATTATCTTCTAAACAAATCTAACCAGTGGAATGTCTTTAGCATTACTTTTAAGCATTCCAGCACATGCACATTATGTCCTTTGATAATCATCCCTGTCTCCAACTTGCCATCAAAGATCACTGGTATATTAATTTTTTGTATAAGTCATACATATGTTTGTTATTACTATGTTCTTAATTTCTTGTTCATTTTTTTATCTTTTTAAATAAGTTTAGGTTAGTTCACCATTATTTATTATAGTAAATATTGTTTTTCATTTGCAATAAATATGACTGGTTTTTGTTAAAAACAAGTATCATGTGGTGCGATTTTATTTTATTAAATACAACTAGTAAACCATTTTGCATAGTTTTACAACTTCATTTGTAGTAAAAATGTATTGTACTTCTCTCTCTTGAATTGTATGTTCAAGTTATCTAGATTTTTGTGCATGGTTTGTTAGATTGTTTATTTGTATTCAATTATATGCTATAAACATATATATTTTCGACTTGACCTTGTCCGAAATAGATTTCATATTCAACCAAAACATTGGAAATTTACCTTGATATCTCTGTCCTTTTGCTTTCTTCATTGTTTCTCATATTTTTAGTAGCATATCTTCTAATTATAAGATTTGTATCTTGTGAGCATGTCAAGAATTCCAGAAGGAACGTATCTGTAGGTAATAGTGAATTCAAGAAATGTTAATTGTGCCCTTGGTTCTTTTTAAGGACACTATAATCTTCATTATCTAGAAATTGTTCATTCGTACTTTAAGGTCTAAGCAGAATCAGTTTAAACTGAAGTTGATATAAATGTGCGACATCTATAAATGGAAACGTTCTTTCTAAAAACATATATCTGTAGTAATTTCGTGACAGGTGTTAAATGTCCAAATATTGCTAAGTACATTCGCAATATTTATGTTACAATAACAATTAAGTTGACATCTTTCGAAGTCAATGATAACGACGTACTGGAGCCTGGTAATCACATCACGATTTGCATAGTTGTAAGAAGTATTCCAGCATGATTCGCTGATAGTGACGTAATTCAATCAAACAGTATCCTGCACATCAATTAAGAAGTGTGTCACATATTTCATGTTGAATTACTGTGGCTAATTGTATAGAATAATGACAGACAAGTATCGTCAAAATTTAAAGCGGTAATGCTTGACAGAGTCACAGCTTACATAGTTTATGAATTATGCTTTCTTCGTCGAAGCAAAATAATTCATTGTTTGTTAGACTAAAAGGAACTACTGATTGTTAAGTGTTCAAGGTATA
The DNA here is from genome assembly GCA_029339505.1 of Unio delphinus. Taxonomy (NCBI): domain Eukaryota; kingdom Metazoa; phylum Mollusca; class Bivalvia; order Unionida; family Unionidae; genus Unio; species Unio delphinus. Next base: position 761,150 of record JAQISU010000079.1, read on the forward strand.
AACACACATTTTAGATAAGTTAATACCATTCTAACTATATTCATAGTGTGGATTATTCCAAATATATGCTTATTGATAAATCGAGCTCGTGATTGAATTACCTTCTAGACAAATCTAACATACTGCCATGTCTTTAGCATTACTTTTAATGTAATGTTGCAGTTTTTTAAGCATTCCAGCGTATGCACATTATATAATGTAAAAATCATTCCTGTCTCTAATCTACCATAAAAGTACACTAGCTTCTTAAGTTTCACCATATTTTATGTGCCATATATATGTATGTGGTTTCATTGATCTTATTGTCTTGTCCATTTGGTATTTTCTTTTAATGGATTCAGGTTAGCTCACCATTATGTATTATGGTTAATATCATTTTTCATCTGTACTAAATAGGCTTGCACTTTTGTTACAAATTAATTTATTGTGCTACGGTCTAAATTTTATTAACTTCAAGTTGTAATTTGTTTTCCATATTTTGCTGATTTGTTTGTAGTGAAAATGTATTGTACTTCTTTCTCCATTATTTAATGTTCCAGTTTCACTTCGTTATTTAAATTACAATGTCATCTACTGTTTAAATTATTTCAGTTTTTTTTGTATTATATCCAGACTTGGAAGAAATTCATTGTTCTATAAAATGTCTATATTTTGCTTTGTAGGTTATTTTGTAATTATAAATCACACTCCAAAACAAAAATGCTAAACAGAGTAACTGATTATTGTTTTTCATTGTCAGATGATATACTAGTCACTCTAAATAAACATGTGCCTAATTCACCAACGAAACTGTTTACTCATTTCCCAGTTACTACACGTTTCCATTGTTATTATTAGAACGTCAAGTATCATGGCGTTTCCCTATCACCTTCTCATTTTATGTTCATCTCTATCTCTCTAAAAGTATATAATAGATTGAGTTGTTGCATTTATTTACTTCAACAACGCAAATATTTAAACATTTTCCGAAACAGTAATCATGGGAAAGACATTTGCATTTGCTGATATGATAGCGCGTATGTTTACTTTTATTATCAGGTATATATATATATATATATATATATAACCTAAACATCATCTGTCATATTTTTCTTTCCGACTGACACTATATAAATGATTATGCACAGAAAACTATTCTTAACTGGACAAACACATCATTATATTTCGTACTCTATAATTTTAATACCTTCTCGTACCTGTATAAAATACTTAGATTAGGTAACATAGACATTGCCATCTACATGTTCACACTTCTGATCACGTTTTGAATCGGTTGTGATCAATGTAAATCAATACATTGGTACTTGCATTGATAAGGTGACAGGCTTTTATAGAAGTACTAGGTAAAATATTTGGACTTAATACTATTTTGGAATTATTTGTAACCCATTTACATACATTCGGGTTCTATTATTTTACACTGCAAGTATTCCAATACATTCCCACATTTAGTACTTTTGGAATTATTGCGGAACATTGTGATATTCTGGATTGTGAAAAGAGATTTAGGATTATTTTTGGAATATAATTCACAATACAGATATACCTCTTGAAGGTTCACTTTGTACTCTATGGAAATATTTAGTTCTGCTTGAACTCTAGTATATTGGTTTCTCTATCACTAATTTATTTATAAGGTAATACTGAAAGAATCATCAACTAGGAACAGTGATATACAGCTCAGTCAGTTATAATCCATCATATTATGCGATTTATTTGTTCTCCTTTTGTCTCCGTTATCTTAACAATGTCTTAATCATGCATTATTGTCCGATATTGCACTCATGAGCACTTCATATTACACACACGTGCACGACACGTGTATGCAAAATTGCATTAGAAACTACTTTTTATAAAATGTACACTTACCTATTAGGAGTTTTACGTTTTATTTGATTACATTTGTTTCTGAATAAACTAAAGCAGATGTTTCGTGGACTGACACATACCAGGTGCTTTGCAACATTCCGCGTTAACATCTTTAATACACTGTTTCGGATTTAAGCTAGCGATAGACGCCAGGCAGGTCATACACGGTATGTTCACCTAATATTGTATGCACGAGACGAAGCCAAAACTGTCTTTTTTAGCTAGTAATGAAAAATGGCAACAAATATACTTAAAGTTTTACATCTTGAATTTCTTCAAAATGCATTTTTTCGTCTTCTGAAAACCGAATTGAATGAGCCATATCATGTTGTCTCAAGCTCAATTACACGTTTCCAAGATGAACATTAATTTTGACTATACTTTATGTACAATGACATCCTACTTACTGAACGAAAAAGTAAAAGAAAATATACCCTTTTTGTGATACGTGCAATATAAATTCTTCATATTTCCCAACATTATGCTTTTAAACATTCAATGATAGAACAGAATCACGTGCATATGTCAACACTCTGCTCCATTGCTGCTGAAACCAGGCCTACGTCATGTAGAAATGACAGGGAAAATCCAGTCATCATTACGAAATGTAGCAGAATCCACAAAACTTTAAAACTTGATTCATTTCAAACAATATTAAGTATTTGCTGCACTGTACATTCATATACATTAGGAATCTAAATTTCAATTTTAAGTAAACAAAAAGCGCCATCTGCTTTAAAAGGTAATATATATCGCGCCATTAAGTTAAAATGTATCTGGTCGAAGTTATGTGCACATTAATACTGTTGTGTGATGATAAATCGGCGTTTGTTTATTGTGATTGAAATATGGCATACAATCAGGTACTTTATTTCATGTAGTGTGATTGTATATTTATATAATTAAGTCGAAAGTGGAACAAGAAGTATATGAAAAGGTTAATGAGTTTGTATGGAAAAATAAGGTCTTTCCTTATATCCATCCCAAAAACTCGTCATATTGTCGATTGAACAAGCTATCAAATAGTTATGAACACTGCCATAAACTGAATTATTATTACTAATACTAATTTGAAAACGATTATTTAAAAAGTTAATAAAAATATTTGAAACATTTAATTTTGAAACAAAGTTTTAAAAACAATTTTAATGTAGTTACATTGTGACTATCATGTATCTCGAACATCATTGGTGAGTTCAGGGTACTGTTTTTTTTCAGATAAGCATCAGTGACACAAAGTTGTTTTGACAGTGGACTACAAGAATTGTGGTCGGTTTGGCAAAACATCCAATACTCTCCAATACTGATTAAATATATATCGTCAGTTATTTATATCAAAGAAAGTGATTGAAAGAAAAACTAAACATAATCGAAGAAATGAAAATGTTTACTTCACCATTATAATGAATCGACAACACTTAAATAATCGTAAATTCTCAAGAAGTAATGCTAGTTATGCCTCATTCATTGTCACGTCGCAATAATGGTGATGGTATTGCATGGATGTAAATAACATAATACCATTTCCAGTTAGATCGATAGATGACGGATAACATTGCCATGCTTGATCATTTTTTATTTATTAAGATAAGGACCTTTGCGTTTCTCTTACACAATCAACACTGTCTTGTACAAAATGGTGTTTTAGTCCATTCAAACTAAATTTTGGTATGTCTTTCTGTATTTTTTATTCTTTTTCTTTACCGAAATTGAACGCAAAATTACCACTTGGTCACTAACCTATAGCCAAACATGTTATAAATGTGCCGCTAAGACCAAATAAAACGTATCAAATGTATCCTCCGCCTCTAACATCCGCCGCAAATTTATTAATATAAAGCAACGATAAAATGGTCCAAAATGTATTAGTCAAGTGCCCGGAAAGAGTATCACAATTACTTATAATGCATACCATCATTACAATTTTCTGCTTCAAATGCATACAATTCTTGCTGGTTCGTTAATGAGTGAGCAACTTTTATTATACCTTAGTCGTGTCACATTAATGTAAAATAGAGGCGAGAAAACGAAATTGTTGGTCTAATATTGAAGAGCTGCATCCTAACCTCAGATTTTGTAATACGCAGTTACAAATCATATGACGAATGACAGTACACTCGATCTCGCTAGTGATCACGTGTGTCAGGGATTGATTAAGATAAATGCTAGAAACTGAAAAAGAACACTGCTTAAATATTATCTGACTAGACAAAGCGCTTTCGACTCTTAATGAGTCTTTCTGAAAGCGAATACAAAGAAAAGACTAGGCAAAAGAAAAAAAAGATAAAACAGTTGTGTTTTTAAAATTTTACATGGCTGTTTCAATGTTTCTACAGGAATTAAACCATGTCATTTTAATCATCATGTTTCAGTCAGTTTTTGTTTAACTTGTTGCGGATGAAGGAAACAAAGTTGATTGATCTAGAATCGATGATATATTGCGACATCTGTTGTAAACATAACATGTACGAGCAAAATTTTGTAACGTATATTTCATTGTTATCGATGTAATTATAGGCTTTTATGCACACTTAGGGAATTATTTCAAAGAATATGTTTCCGCTGCTAACGAGAGTGCATAATTCTAAATGAATTTGACGCTAGTCCATAGGATGTTAATTTTTCAACGGATACTTGTGACTATTGCGTCATATTTTTTTGAGACGACACAATGCAGCAATGTCTCCTGCTCAGTGAGTGTAGGAGCTAAAGCGATTACAGAATGCATTTTGTACACAATTATTGCGTTATACAATACAAGTATTACATTATAACGCTGAGCTGGGGACGGCATTATTGAAAACCCAAATAAATACTGTTAGTTAATAAAATAAACTGAGACGATTTCGTCAAAGTTAAATAAGAAGGGTTTATCGCTTTACGATATAATACATATTTGTGCAGTGCGCAATCCCTTGTTCTCCTGTAATATTATCATTAATATAAATCGTGTTTCGTTTAACATGACAATTAGAAAATCCACAATACAATTGGTACAAACCTACATCATATGAGTTTACTTATTTTAGTTTTGTTTTCGAAACGTATGTCTGGAATAATGAATTATAGTTTATTTATAATTACCTGTTTAAAGCAATTGTATGTACATCATTAAAATTAGCATTGCCGTCTACAATCATTGAATCATAGGTATGATATCTTACGCGGTCGGTAAATGATTAGCAGCAGAGCTCACTGTATATAATTTAAAATGCCTTTATCTTTTGTTTTTCTAGAGTATTTTAGAATATATTGGTTAAGAACACAAAAGCGACATTACATCAACCAGCGTGATGGCCAATTCAATTATTCATATTAAAATTGTGCTAAAATTTATAAAATCGTTTCGTTCACATATTTCAGCTCATTTTTTAGACGTCATTAGCTCTAAACAACTCGCAATATATTGAAAACTTGCTTAAAGAATGTCTGGATCAGAAAATGATAATGTTGTTCATATAATTCGATTTAATTTGAAAAGGTGTTACATATGAAAGCTAGTAATATGTCAATTTTTTTATTTATAACATGTTCTCGTTTCCTATTTGACATAATGACGAATGTTTTAAAAGTAAGTTTTTGGTACAAAATTATGTGGGAAAAGTGATACTCAACATCTAACAGTTATTTAATTTCAAATAAATTTGATCGTATTAAATATATTTTCACTAATGTATGTTTTTAATATTATGCTAGGTTAATAAATCTAAAAAGGTAATATCCCATTATCCATTTTGAGTAAAATTATTTGTTTCCGAATATATCAACTTATCAACAACTATCACTGAAATAATTCTGCAAATGTCGCAATCGAAAGTTTAATTTGGGCCAAATGACATAATTCATCTTCCTCTGAGTTTAACAGGCCAACCATAAAGATATGAATAGTTTGTAAAACAAATATATTTTTCTGATAAGATGCTAATAAGACTAAAAGATAATGTCTGAAAATATGGATTCGAAAGAAATATGTCATACACTTTATTTAAAATGTCGGTCTGGTACTATAGCACAATCAATCTCAGTATCACTTTCATGCATCTATGCCCGCCCCAAAACGTAATATTCTGGAAAACATTCAACCGTTCAATGAAATCGAGCCTGATATATTATTTACATAAAGTTCATAAATAAAATGTCTCATTCGTCTCTGTTTTGAAAGTGCAAAAGCGTATGTCGAGCGATCAGGTTCCAAACCCCAACGTATACGTGAGCTACAGGTTTTATTTGGTAAATTTATTCTACACTCGTAATGCATCCAGACTAACATTACTATCCATTTACAGAGTGAGTGGTCAAAGGATTAAAAACTGTTGAAAACTGCTTGAGTATAACTTTATGAAATGTAGTAAACATTTAATGAATCTAGGACCAAAACAGTATATATCTTTGTAATTATTCTTGAACAAATATTCCTACTAATATATTTACATAATCATCGCACACTCCATCACTTGTTTGTCTTTTGCTTATTTACATTTTCATTTTTATGTATTGTCCTACTTTTATACTTTCATAAAATTTTAACATCATAATTTATTTAATATTAAGTTAAGATATCATGAAACACTGTACCTAGTGATATTTAAATGCAATATATATATATATATATATATATATATATATATATATATATATATATATATATATATATATATATATATTTATTTATATGTAGATACATGTATATATATATATATATATATATATATATATATATATATATATATATATATATATATATATATATATATATATATATACATATATAAGTGTGTATGTGCGTGCGTTTGTGTTCTTTCTAGCTTATAATCACAATTTATAAATTAATATGTGCAGTTATTATGCTCTTTGTTTGCCTGACTGTCTTTATTCTCCACACTTACATCATATTAAAGAAGAAAGTTAATGTAAATAACTATAAATACAGATGGCTGTTCAGACAGCGTGCTATCTTTGTTTTGAATATAAATATATGTATATTTTTAAAACTGATATATCGCTTTAAAAGTTGAGCAAGGTCAGGATGTTATTTACTTATTAAACAGGAACTTCATATTTTAAGGATCCAGGTATTTGGACAAAGTATCATTGCAAATTATGTCTATAATCATATTATTTGTTCCTATTGTTAACGAAAGTATTGATATTCATGTTTGTTAATTGAGCAATGTACCATTGTCAGGAAGGTCAAACATATAAATGATACAGCGTAACACTTGACCAGAAGCATAAATTTTCACAGGTCATGAGACAAATGTAACTGCTACCGTTTTCGTTGCTTTTAAAAAAATGCAAACATTTCTTACACGTTTTTCATTAATCAGTTGAGTCCAGATACTAATTTATTTTACCATATTTAAATAATCCGATTGTAGGTAGTCCAGACCATATTGATCAGCATATCATATTACTTAAAACAATAGCTAAACAGGTACCTACGGAATAAATTGAGAAAATGCTTACACATTATGTAAGTACACCGCTTTTGTTGCTGAACACTGTATCAAAATGCAATATAATTAACCGTAGTTATGATTTTTCTGATGCTACGATGGAACATTTGCGACGAGAACAATGGATGCTCAAAATTCATGTTGAGTTGTCATTGGCTGAAGTTGAAGTGCAAAGTTTACCCAACATACTAATTTTTGTATCACTATATACATACATTTCTGTATGTCTGTCTGTCTACATATTTATGTATTAATCTGCATAGCCATGTCTGTCTATATGCTTGTTTGTTTGTATGTATGTTTATGTGCCTGTATATCTGTCTTTCTGTCTTTATGTATGTATGTCAGTCTGTATGTATGTATGTATGTCCGTCTGTCTGTCTATATCTCTGTATGTCTATCTGTCTGGATGTATGTATTTGTATGTATATAATTATGTATGTATGTATTCAGGTAGGTAGGTAGGTAGGTATACATACATTTCTGTATGTCTCTGTCTACATATTTATGTTTTATTTACATAGCCATGTTGTCTATATACCTGTTTGTCTGCATGTATGTATATCTGTATGTATGTATGCCTATCTGTATGTATGTCTGTATATCTGTCGGTCTGTTTGTGTATGTATGTGTATGTATGCATATAAGTATATAAGTATATAGGTAGGTAGGTAGGTAGGTTTGTAGGTAGGCAGGCATATAGGTAGGTAAGAAGGTATGTATGTATGTATAAATGTATGTATGTATGTATGTATGTATGTATGTATGTATGTATGTATGTATGTATGTATGTATGTATGTATGTATGTATGTAACCGCTAATGCTTTATATGTAAGGAGATTCACTGCGTTGTCAGCACACTTTATATCTGCTCCAAGGCTGTTACAGTTTAGCTTCACGGCTGTTATGGAAAATTACTTTTGGTTGGATTTACAGCTAGCACCACGTTGACCCTGATAATACCGATACCTTTGAACTTTCGGGTCACTCTGGTCACTTTAGACACCCTAGACACTCCAAGAACCTTTTGGACACTCCAGTTAATATGGAGTGCTCTACACAGCTCTACACACTCCGGACACTCTGCATTCTGATAAAAACTCTACACAACACTGCTCTTCACACTAAGTCCTTATAGTAGACCCCTGACTGACAAGACTATCTGTAATGTAAAGAGTTGTACTTATGGTGAGGGATTTATAAACATGTATCGTCTGTATTCTGGAAGCATTTGAGTCTTCCAATCAAAAGCACTTCAAACGTGCGGCATAGTAAAGGACCGAGCTCACTATTTCGAACTAAAACAAAATATGCATTAATCACCTTCAGGTATCTTTGTACATAAAAGCGAAACACGAGTACTTGTATTTAATAAATAAAATGTTTTATTGAATTCCGTGACAATGTACAACACGATTTCAAAACACGGAAAGTGCATTTTCGTAGCTAGGAAATCATGATTCGATATTGATCGAAATCTAGTCAAATGTCTTAAATGAATTGTAATGTCTTTCTTTCTAATGTATAGCTTGAATATGGTTCTTAAGAATGACTAAAGAGTGTTGATTAAGGCAGATATATAGTTTTCATATTTAGCTATACTTCATACATCAAACACTTTTGCATTAAAATGGCTTCGTCTTCTAAATTATTACTTGTGTCCGTATTTCAAGGGGAATAATATTCCAACGATGTACGATTTTATACTAAAGTCTTATGTGTCCACTTCATTTTTTTCGCCTTGTAAATGCGAACAAAATTTATTGCTGATGTAAATTCATGATCACTCAGGTAAAATCAGTTTTGAGTCAATATGTAATGCACGTTTCGTATTTGTTCAAGCATTAAGGAAAATTACAGAATAGTGAAAGTTACGTACCATATCGAGCAGTAGCATGATTATTTGCTGCGCCGACAAAGACTTGTATCATCGAGAAAGTGGTTGACTAAATACACACGTAGTACCGACTACAGGCACGAAGCTTTGTGTCTGCTCTAGTTTCAAGTAAAATGTTTATTCCTCAAAATATCTAATTTATAGAAAACGTTATAAGTACATTATGATACAATTCATAAATGATTTTGTTATGAGATATCGTAATTTACATCATATTTCATAATTAATCTTCATTTAAAATGAGCCTTATACTTCCATAATAAAGGATAGGATGTCTGAAATAAATATGAATGCGTATTAAATTATTTGATGAAATATAGAGCATGGACATTATTCATAAGGCATACTGATCACCCACATTGCTTTCAGATTATACCTTCATCTCAACCATTCCTTGGTACTGCTTTGATGTATTTTCTTTTGCACAAAAGGCACAAACACATCATTTCTGGAAACTATAACAACTACAGCAACTGTTCATGTCTTATTCCTTGGGCTCTGAAACATATATTTGTAACACAATGAATGAAAATTCTAAATTAGTATTTTATTATATTTTGTTCCACCTCTGCATTTGAGAGAAAAGAAATACTTGTAATAAGAAGATTCAAAAGTAAGTAAAACGTGATGAAGACATATCAATCGTCTGTTAATGTCCAGATGGTTATTATAAAACGTTAAACTTAAGGATCATTTGATTTAGGGGTCCATAACACGTATTATATCACAATCAAGCACGGCAGAACAAGGCGGAAATAAATTACATATTGTTCATGATATAAGCAACACATTGTATTCCGCACCACAATTATATTGTGTTGGATTTTAAGCGTGCTTGGAATGACCTACTTTTGTATGTCATCCATTGTGTATTGAAGATAATATTTTTCACTTCCTCTCAGTATCTGTTACATTTGAATAGCCTAAGAGACAAGGCGAATCAATGTATCTCATGTGCTTAACATATTATGAATCGTGTTTGTGTCGGTACGTCCGTTGTAAACGAACTCTTAATAAAGCAACACACACAATTTAAACACAAGGCATCAATCAATATTGTTTTCCCAATCTTAAATATATTTTTAACAATAGCCAAACGCTCAGAATTTTATACTCGACCAACTTTTATTTATAATGTGAAAGAACACTTTTAGAGCTGCATTAGTTTGTAAAATTCTTACTCATTTCGTCTTTCTTCAGTATGTTTTACACAAAAGGCGATGAGGGGAAAAACTGTTTAAAACTTCCATTCAACGATACAAAACATTCTTCGAGGTACCTTGAATTAGCAAATATATAAAAAAGTGATGTGGAAAATGAACTGTGATAGTGTTGACCAATTTAAGTATATTATTGTTCATTCACCGGGCCATAACAATAAAACAGGATAAACTGTTAGTAAAACGTTATAATATTACTGGTTCCGATTCTATACTTCTATACACAAATGTATTCTCATAGACCTCTGTATTTCACTTCTGGAATTTCTTAACTTTATAGTTATTTAGGAGGTTTTAGTTAAAATAGACAAATTGGTGTTGTTGTTGTTATTAGTGTTGTTTTAGCATATCATTATACTTCGTGTTGAGGTGTAAAATGATGAAAAACTCATTCACCGTGAAATAAACAATGTGCTGAACTCAAATATTCGCTCCCGTTTTCAGCAGAGAGAGAGAGAGAGAGAGAGAGAGAGAGAGAGAGAGAGAGAGAGAGAGAGAGAGAGAGAGAGAGAGAGAGATTCGTATGTGTATTATGCAGCCAAAATAGTATTCTGTTTTGTCATTAGTCATTTCCGAAAATGCGTCCTGTCATGAACGCTTCAATTCAGCCGAATGATATCATCTTCAGAGCAGTGGATTAGTTAGTCCGAAGCTTGTTATTTCATACTAATGTCTAATTACAGGACAATCAGTCATCCAAAAAATCGAAACAGTCAGTCAATAACAAATATATATATATATATATATATATATATATATATTCAAATAATAATGTAATCGCCCTAAATAACAGTTGTAGAATAAACCCGTATGAGTTACTTTGGATTTGATTTAGCATAACATTACGATGTCTGCAGTGTTGCAGTTTATTGAGATGTCTAGCACCGGGGCATCATGTTGCAGACATGTAGCATGATGTCCCAACCTGTCACATTATCCTGACATTAGGCAGACCAGTCCTAACACTAACCTCTTAATGAGGAGCGCCTAGCGAGGCAGATGTTAGTACCATTTTTATAAGTATTTGGTATGACTTTACTGGGGTTCGAACCCTTGACCTACCGTAACCAATTTGGATGTTTTAACTACTAGGCTACCTGAGCGATCACTACTAGTATGTATCATAAAGCATCCGTATTTAACATGATATTTCATTTAATTTATTTCCTATGACAAAGTTAGTCATATAATTATCGTACATGAGGCATCCATTTCAAATATAGACGTGTTATAAAACAGGTCGAGCAAAACTACTTTTTCATTATCGTAAGAGTATACATTTTCTGTAACTTTGTCTAACATATCAGTGGATTACTTTCCATAATTAAACCTTTAGTTTTAATTTTGTAATTACTTGTTTAATAATTTCCTTATATTCATGCAGAATGTTTTATGTTAGTTTTGATTTCAGATGTTGTCAGTTCCACTTCAATGTGCACAGTTCATTTTGGGATTTCTCTAAAAAACAAAATTATAACAAAAACAAAGGTGCATATTGATCAGCTGTATTAAACACTGCTAGCGAAACCATTTAGAAAATGCACTATTAATTATTACTTGAATAGTTAACATTCTTTTTATATTTATAGCCGGTACACTGATATTGTGAACAAAATATATAGCTGGCATTTATTCCACTCATGGTCATTACATTATTCTGAACGAAGATCCAACACAGTTTAAATGTGTTAGTTATTTTACGACAACGCAAGCTAAGTAGGTTACTTAGGATCGACGGTAAAGCGCTTTGCCCGGCGATACACTACTGGCTGAGACACCCGAAAGCTAACAAGTGACCCACATTGGCTCCCAATTTCGAGAGTAAGTTTTATACTTGAAAAAATGCCAGTTATCTGCAAAATAAAACATATATCATTTCTGACAGTATCCATTTCCCTTTAAAAATGTGCAAGTAAAACGATGGATTTATATTATCATTCACAACACGTTTTTAAGCACTGATTACTAAACGCTGTCCGTACTAATAATTCTTACACAAGGTTTGGTCTTAATTTTCCGGTGGAATTTTTGCAGGTATGAGAAGATAAGTTTTCCTTTTCATAAATGCCCCTTCCTTCTCGAATAACATGAGCATAGTAAATATCAGTATTACAAATGAAACATGAAAATTGGGCGGGAAAATATATGTATTATATGTTAATAATTCGCATTTTATTAATTATTCATAAACGGGTACAACAGAAACTTTGGTTTGAAAATGGTGTAAGTTTTCTCATTTTACTCTAGTGTTTGTTTTTTTATTTAACTTTTCTCCCCTTTTTTCCTGTACAATTCTCTCATCTGTAAACATTTTATAATGGCAGACTAAATTTTATAAAATTGATGAGATTAACAATGATCCAAACTCTCCGTGATGATCAAGAGTGGCTGGAATGAACGTTTCCATAGCTACTCCCACAAGAAATGGATCTCCATTTGCAGTTACTATAAGATGAAACAGACATCAATCTTGCCTGCATTTTATGGGTTCTACTGGTGTAACAGGCAACATTAAGTACTAACTTTGCAGAATACTGTTTGTTGAAATTATTTTTTATTTAAGCAATTAGTTTATCCAAAAAAAATTTTAATGGACTGTAAAACAATTATATACGATATAGTGGGTGGATGGTCTTACACGAGTGTCTGTGTTAAATACAATGTATGGTACGAATTTAATTATTCTTGACTTTTAAACCCTTAAATCTTTTCAAATTTACAATGATGTTACATATAAATACAAAAATAGCTCAGTATATATTATAAGGACCGTAACAGTAATAAAAACAATTCACTTTAGACTAAACTCCCTAACATTTGATGTGTTAGATATTTATCTATCTATATAACATGTGTTACGCCATGGCTTCAAAACTGACAAAATAGATAACAGGTTTAGAGTCACGTCATGACGTGATCACACTTCATTTTCAATTAGTTTCAACTCGAAGTTTAGTGTAATTTCCATCATAGAGTAAGGTTATATACCATATGATTCGACCGTTATTAACGATAACGATAAAGTTTAGATGCAGTTAAAAGTATTCATTACACATATTTTAGTGTCATCATTATAATAGTAGCTCATATCAAACTAAGGTATAACTGGAAACTATGAGGTACTGTTGTTCCATTTATGTTATATTTGAGAGAAACGTTGTTTATTTCGCGATCGACAGAAAGACAAAATGGATTCAAACTCATTTATTCTGCCATTGATGTAAGTTTCCTGTTCGAATTTTTATTCGTAACACTCTAATAATAGTTACATACAAAAATAGGAATAATACAATTGCCCTCCTCAAGCGATCAATCAGATAACTATCGGCATTGTTTGACCTTCGTCACACCCACACACCCAATTGACTAAGTACGTGTCTTAAAAATGACAACGAATCGTACTAAAATGAACCTTTATGTGAAACTGAGAAAAGCACACATTTATCAGAAAAAAAAGTGCTCCCCCAGGCAAAAGCTAATAATTCATACTCGGACCGAATTGTCGACTGCCAGCAAAGCAACACTGGGTTAGATATTTGGTTCTGTATGTTATATAAATAAAGATTCTAAATTTCAATAATTAGTGGGACTTTTCTCACTGATATCAATGTCTTAATATTTTGTCGATGATTCAATCAGTGAGTTGTTTCAAACTATCATAAGTTAACAATTTGTATATCTGATATACATTGTAACAGAATTGTTACCGAGTGGATGGTGGATTAAATGAACAAAACAAACACAATATGTGAACGATAATATAAATTTATGAAACAAATTATCAATGAAAAAAATGATGTATCAACACAATAACACATACATTCAACCCACAATCACGCTACACAACTATTCACAATTCAAAAATAAATTAAATAATAATACAAAATAAAACACAGATACAAAGGAATCTCTTGGACTTTATTCAGATCCAAGGAACTTTTACAAAAGTTATCTTACCGCAAGTATAAATTGCGATAACAAATACAAAACATCAAACTATACTATCGTACGATTGCGACGACTAGCACGAACATATACATGTATTTAATCAAGTTTCTAACTTTTATTGACATTCATGTAATCCCTTGAAATACTCCTGTGATTTGAAGTAACTATGTAAATATAACAATATATTCAATTATACTACAATTGCAACAAACACATGTGTCTCGACCCTGTATAACCGTACGATTCGCCAACTATTGAATCGCCGCCCAGCTTCCCCGAATACCTAGGATTGACACAAAACTTTTATCGGTCACTTGCCCTTCACGGATCCACCACAGTTATACGTACAGACAGCATACAGCATCTACTAGAAACAACGGCCCCAAATACTTAAGATGCCACCCCGGATGTTTACACCTCTAGACAACTCCGACACTCAGACTTCTAGATTTCTGGATATTTACACATCACGACAGATGTAGACGGACAGACAATCCGACAGACAGACAGTCAGATACCTCAATTCGATCGCACAATTAAACATCACAATCACGGCACAATCAATCACATTCAGCTACAATTCAGGGACATTCAGAGACGTTCAGAGACGTTCAGCTACAATTCAGAGACGTTCAGCTACAATATCAGAGACGTTCCGCTACAGATCAGCAACAATAAAGAAACCACACTAATAGTAGTTGTTTCAAAAACAATCTAAAACTTATATTACGCTATTGCATTTAAAGTCTAATAGTGACTAGTAATTCCAAATAGTCCACGTTTAAATCTGCATTGTAATAAAGGCATCATTACATGAAATGATAAACGGAATAAAATTCACAATAAAACGAAATATAAATTTAACACTCACCCCTTTGGCTGGAGAAGGAATGACGAGCTATCTATCCTGTGATAATATACTTTTGGTCCCGTAATATTATCAGAAATATTATGCCTTATATATCCTCAAATAGGTGAGCAAAATTCACGGCAAAATTTCCGTGCACCCCGTGATTCTACGGTTCCTGACTTCAAGTGATTCGTAGTCAGGCACATGCAAATCGTTACACGCCGCTTACCTTGAAAAAAACCACTTATTAACACCAAGTAACGCATGTACGACGAATCAAAAAAAATGGTGAAATATGTTTGTAATTCAAGAAGAAATCAATTCAAGTTTCGCCTAATTCTGTGACATACATAGATATGTGTCTATGTAATCTACAGCAATGTTCCATGTGACAATCGCCAGACAAAATACACAGCGAGGAAACCACGCATTTTCTTCTTTCCCTATGTCTCCTATCCTCCTGGCGGTTAACTTACGAGTTCTGATTGTCTCAAACTTACGACTCGCAAAACTCCATGCATGAATGGACTCGAATTTGTATGGTCATTCTTGACTATAAGAGCACATAAGAAATATGGATGCTACCAAATTTATTAAACCACACGCAATGCCAGCAGTAAAGGTATTCAATATTTTGCTTCCATCAGCGTAAACTATTTCAGCGTGTTTGATAAAGCAGTGTCACTGACCATGCAATAAACTGAGATTTAAACTGAGATTTAATACGTATTGTCGGATGTAATCATAGCACAGGCAACATACAAATTGTAAGTTCTTCTCTAAGTTTCCACATGGTTAAGACGAATTAAAAACTATGTGTAAAATTATGTTTGCAACTCGCATGTCTGTTGATTTAAAACATTGGAAATAAACATTTCTTAAATTATTCATTTAGTATAAGAAGAAGGACACTATGCAAAACAGAGTCAGTTACAGAGTACAGTTAGTATTTAAATTTTGAACTGGTCTGTTTATGAGAAAATCGCCGTTACCTTAACTATGACAGAAAAGCACATATTATATATCTGCCTATAAAATTGAGGATGTTCTCGGTTTATATATTTGATTGTCATGAGGTATACTGCCTTCGTATATCGCTCTATATTCGGAGTTCATGTCAACTACGTAATCATCGAAAAACGGCACCAGGCTAACACAAATCAATTCAGTGAAACAAGTCCCACTACTTTGTAGGAAAGCATTGAGCATTTGCAAAGGCTTTCATGCTATACTAGAAAGTATTTATTGCTCTGTCGATTCAAACGATCGATCAATATATCGAGAGAGAGAGAGAGAGAGAGAGAGAGAGAGAGAGAGAGAGAGAGAGAGAGAGAGAGAGAGAGAAAGAGAGAGAGATTTATGTGATATATTATGGTCAGACATATGGAATTCGCGGATGTTCGAACAAATATTTTCAGAACAACAGGAATGACGCGTCATACTTCACACCTCACATACATTTGTGATGATTTCAAAGGTCCCTCAACGTTAGGTAAACTTATCATCGTGTCTGTGCATTGCTGAGGTGCAACGATGCAGGCTGAAACGATATAATTCATGGCAATAGGGAAAATAACGATTTTGGATTTGTTCTGACGTACACCAACCTTGTTATAACGAAAACAACATAATATTTACAGATTACATTGCTTGCCTCTACAAACGTTTTCCATAGTCTCTAGCAGCCAAACTAATTGTAACCAACAAACTGTTGACAATTGTAACAGGAATAAAATACATATACCACTATTAAATAGTCCGTTACGGACGGTATACTGGCGGAAGAAAAAACGAGAAAACTCCGCGAATAAACGACGAATAACTGGAAGTTCCTTACTAACATTCTCACGCAATCACATTTTTTGAACCCGAGACTCTAACTCGCTGACAAAGATATTCGTGCGTGGAGGACACATCCACATATGCACCCAGCAATTAATTATCATCTAAGTACACTGTTATTCCAGGAGTCCTGCTAAAGTTAAAATGCTATCTAGATGGATTCTCTAACCAGTAGGCAAACGAAACTGTCGCCATCACTGGATAGTATTGATGCGTGACACTATCAAGTGAATTTGTAGACATGGAGAAAGAATACTGTAATGCAGGTTATCAGATTTTTCATTTGCATTCTGCCTAGATTATATCATGGGTCAGAGACTTAAGGCACACATCTACTTGCCTGCACGCACCCAAATGTATCCAAATACTCAGTCATTCAGGATGTCATAGACGGAAATCAAGACATTAATGAATTATTAAGTGAGTCACACTTATATACCATATAGAACGTGTATATATATATATATATATATATATATATATATATATATATATATATATATATATATATATATATATATATATATATATATATATATATATATCGTATAATACAGAAACGTCGCTTGTCATGAACTAAAAATAACTTGTTACTTTGTAAGCTGAATATACGGTTTAGGTAAGAGGAGTTTGGTTTTAATTTATAGTGCTAAAAGAGATGCATCCAGTTATCAAGCTGAATCATCATAAAATGAATTATACAGATGAAATACATTTTGTTCGATTAAATATCATTGACGTCACAAACGTATGGAATATAGGTCAAAGGAGATTTATTTTCGCAATAAAAGTGGACTAATTATTGGGATGCTTCACTTCATCAGGTCCATTAGTCTTGGTAGGAAGGTTGGCATATTATATGTCAAAACCGAACGAGTTAACTAACACCAGTTTAAGCTGAGATATGCGTCACAGTGATGTTTCATGTATCTTAAGGATGTGGCTCTACCATATGTACATTGAAACCAGTCAGCACTGTGCACATGCTGCTTCTTGCAACCTGATAGGCTTTATTATTTACACTTTTCTCTTTATCTGTTGCCGACTTGTAGGAAACAAAAACGATAATTCTAATTGATATCTTTCCACAATTTTCCAAAAACGACAAAAACAAAACAAACAAAAAAATGAATAACAACAACAACTAAAAAGTAGGTTTCTAATTTCTCTTGTATTATGAGATTTCCATTCTGATCTATGTAATACAATGGCATTATACGTTGTCTAAGACTTCATTATTGGCATCATCACATCTAAGCCAAGTTGATATCTTACCCACTTCTCAAAATTGTTTTTTTATTGTTTTATTTAGCAATTTAGTGCATTGATTTAGTTGAGTTATTCATCCTTTCATATAATTTTAAAAGTATTAGTATATAACGTGTTTGCCACATTTTTAAAACAGAATATTTACTCTCAAGTCAAAATGATTCTAACTTCAGGCCTCATTAGCAAAGTCGGTAATGTTTGTTTCCATGGCAATGTACTACTCGCTATGGTATAATGCTTTTGATTTAGGACCAGCATTAAACAGAGGTCAGGTCAGCAACGTAGCTGAATTCGACCACTTTTATGCTGAACCATGGGTTCCATTTGGTTGAAGTGAAAACAGTTTATTTCAAATTATAATATAATATATTAAGTTTTTTATACTTGATGACGTTTATCTTTATTACCAAATATTCACTTTTTGATTCTGCATTTTCTTGTAACAGTCATGGATATTCACAAGTAATGAGTCAGAAATTACATGTACATCTTTTAATCAACGGCATGTATATGTAATAAGATGTTATACGATTTAAAGATAAGTAAGACAATATTAAAGATGAAGTATAGAGTTATATACACGACTTATTTGTGTTTCACCGACCCAATGGTTTGCACTGATAATAAGAGGAACAGTTTTAGAAAGTAAGGAGATTTTTTTGCAAGTACATGTTCGCAGCTGAATAAACATGGCTGAACAAAGGCTTGGTTATTGTAATAACATTTAACAGTACTATTTGACATATGTTGTTTCCATGGCTCTTTTCATCCTGAAGGATAACTTCGCAATTTTAAAATATCACCAACTTATGATTCGTAAACTCCATGCATGGATGGAGTCCTACACATTCTGAATACTGAAGAATCACGGATGTTACAAAATGTTATTTACCCCCAAAGTGTGTCTCATAAAGTAAAATAGTCAAAATGAGAGAGAGAGAGAGAGAGAGAGAGAGAGAGAGAGAGAGAGAGAGAGAGAGAGAGAGAGAGAGAGAGAGAGAGAGAGAGAAATTCGCATGTGTACGTCCACATCCTTTGAGATGAACACACATGCCGTTTAGTACCTTCCCTCCTTACATTTATCTTGATGTCAAGTGGACTTCGGCTGTATGAAATATCAGATATAAGCAACACGTGCAAAACTTCGAAAGGTAAGATTCTTTTCGATGTTTATTTATTGACTACTAGATCCCGAGCAGGTGCACATCCCAATCACAGATCTCACAAAGTCGCTAATATAAGCATTGGTTCATCGTAAACACACCCAGTAATTAATTGCCATCTCAGTTGAAAAACAGGATTTCTACCACATAAATACACCATACAGAGCGGAATTGAAATCTATCAATCCTACATGATGATGAGTGGAAGAATTAAGCGACATGGAGAAGGAATATTAGAATACAAGTTACATCATTTTTCATTCGTACTTCATTAAGAATCGAACCTGAGCCAGCGGCTTACGGAACTCATCGACTTGACAGTATGCACCAGCTATCGCGAATATAATCAGTCATCTAATAATACATCCCAAAATAAGTATGATGTAAAGTCGCTCATAAATGCATTCCTGCAAAGTAGACACACCCGCTTATCTACCCAGTACTTAATTTTCATCTAAGTAACTTCGTATTCCTTTAGAGATTATTACAATTAGTTACAACTATACACCATACAGAACGGAAAATGACATCCCAGGATTCTAGAGGAGGAAGTGTACTGAAATGAAGTGTCATTTTATACAAAAATATAGCATATTGTAATACAACTTAGGGCATTTTGCATTCGTACCCTAATGATGGTCGAACCTGAGTCCGATGGTTATGACACCCAACTTATTGTTGATATAGGCATTCGTGCATGGACACCCTCCTGTTTACACAGTAGATACTTAAAGGACGCGATAACACAAGATTATTACGACATAAAGCAAGATTAAAGAGGCTACTATAGTGCTTTACAATTAGTCGTACAATATAGGTAAGAGATGCTTGGCCCTTAAATTGAAGTACTAACATAGATGCATCCAGTTATCAAGTTTCATATCTCTAAACCCATTTATATACACAAAATTTATTCTAAACAACAAATAAAAAATTTCAAGTGAAAGCAGGATGAAATATCGGTCAGAGAGATTTGTTTTGCACTAAGGATGAAGTAATTATCAGGTTGACGCTTCCATTGATCAGGTTTGACTAATGGAGGAAAGAAAGAACACATATAGCATACCAGAATCCAGCAAGTTAACCAACGCCAGAATAAGCGGACATATGGGTCGCTATGAAATGTAATGTATCTTAAGGTTGTGGCAATAGCACTGAGATCAATGACTGTGAATACATTATGCAACGCACAACCTGATGGTTATTGCTTTGACATTTTTCTCTTCACCTGGTAGAAAAAATGTAGCAAACATGCAATATATACTTTTCTAATTCATACCCTTCAACAATTGTCTCATAAATTGAATAAAATGATTTCATCAGATTTTTTATTTCTATTTTATATGCAATATTCATTTTATAACATTATAAAGGCATTATATAGCACGCATCTATGTTATCTATATCTCTTACATGCTTATGAAAGTAGTGATTATTTCATGTTTGTATTAAGTAATTAAAATTTACCAGGAGTCTATTTACATAATATTGAAATTATCACTACTAAAAGTGTTTGTACTTATTTATAAAGAATATTCATTTGCAATTCAAAACTGTGATAATTAGGCATGATTTGCACTGACAGTAATTAATGTTCCATGCCAATGTACTAACAGCTGTGATAGAAGGTCAAAAGGCCAAACATCAAACAGAAATTAAAAGGATGCATCCGAACTAATTGAATTGTTTGCAACTGCTGAACCATGCGTTAAAACATTGATGAATTGAAAATATTTTTATCTCGAATTATATTGCAATATTCTATGTAATTTCATATTAATATATCCTAAGAGAAAACAATACACAAAATCAAAATAAAGACATTCTTCCCTCAGATCGTTATCAGTGACACATTATAGATTACATTCTTATTGAAACACCATTTATTGGTACTGAATATTCCTATCCAAATACTATGTACAGTTGACCAAACATATAATATAGTAAATTGAATCATTATTACCGATAATCAGGTTCTGAC
Organism: Unio delphinus; assembly: GCA_029339505.1. Taxonomy (NCBI): domain Eukaryota; kingdom Metazoa; phylum Mollusca; class Bivalvia; order Unionida; family Unionidae; genus Unio; species Unio delphinus. The sequence continues at coordinate 782,646 of JAQISU010000079.1, forward strand.
TCAGACAGCAAATTTTCAGCAGCAAACACATATGCTTCTTTGAATGTTATTTTTAAACTGGCATTGACATGCATTCCTTGTGACGTTCCTTTTACCAAGAATATGATCTAATATAACGTGTATACACGTCAGTTATAGAAAATGAGTTTCTTATGTACAACGATGTGTACAGTGTTTTAAAAAGATTTTAAAAGATGTATGATACTATTAGATACTAAGTTTATTTATACAGCTGATTCACTCTTCTCATATACACATTTGTTTGCCAACGATCAAAAAACGACCACTTTTGTAAATGAAACACACAGATGTTCAAACAAAATATTCGTGTTACAACAATTTGACTGAACAAGATCTTGTTCGTTGTAACAAGAGTTGAGAATACTACATAGAACCATAACTTTTTAAAAAGATGTGTGGCAGACTATGTTGTAGAAAGAGAAACGGATATCATCTCCATCTTTTTTAAAAAATACAAAGAAACATTGATATACCATGTGTCGAAGCAAGAACAATTTGAGGTGGTTTGGTGTTGTAGTCACAGCGAAAATGGTAGGCTATTTAGCTTAGAGGTATATGGAGTAGGTACCTGCTCGAAGACACACCATTTCGAGCTAATCCACTGGTCACATTCGAACCTGCACCCTTTCAGAAACACGTCCAACGTTATAATCACTTAGCTATGATAGCCCATATCACTATCAGTGGCCTTTTTCGGCATGCTGGAGGGCAGACTGGGCAAACTCTACATCCCCAAGTCAATAGGGAGAAGTATACATAACTGTTAAGGCCTCACAAATATATATTTTGTGTTTCCTGTTGCACTGCACTTAGTATATTATACTAAGCACTTAAAGTACTGAACTAAACCAGGTTATTGAGATGAACACATCAATTTTTTGGGTTGCGCGGGGGTAGGGTTCGTTTTTATTTTTAAGCCCAAAGGGAAACAAGTGTTAGAGTTCGCCACAAAAACAGGGTCGGCCAACATATTGTTTTGACTAGGGAAGAAATTCACATTACATTGTGAGTTATTAATCAATAGTATGATATGAGAACAAAATGTTACACTTTCAGAGCATAAAGAAATCTTATTAAGTGATTACCATTGAAAAAAAAACAAGAAAATGGGAGTAGCCATACAATCAGCCTATGATGAAAGCCAGTAAAACTAAATATTTTTTATTTTTATGCAAGTTATTCACATTTTGATCAAGTATGGAATGCTCTACAGTATTATGTAGCGTTCAGTTATTCTCATCTTAAGAAATTACATTGTACATATTCCTGCAGTACTGTATAACATGACCAGTTAGGTTGTAAATGTCCATAATCTAAAAGGCCAAAAGAAACCCAAATAAATCAAATAACAATTAACTTGTTGTAGCAATTATAATAGTCCGGAATACTATAATTTTATTCTCTGTCATTTTATTCATATTATGTGTTGGATATGAGTTGTAAATGACAAAATTGATGCTGATCTCAGATCTTTATTTAAAAAACTTAGGAGCACGCTATGTTTGTGTATGTAACATGATATTTGTTAACAAACGTCTTCTAGTGCTCTCATATGAGGTTTATAAGTCAGATACCACATTACACTTGTGTTTATTTGAAAACGTCACGGTGTATGTAGCTTGAATTATGTGACAAGTGTGGTCGTTTTCTAAAATCATTTTCTTAACATTGCTTATGAGTTTTAGTCATGTCCCTACGATGTCTATAGTGTCATTTTAAAGTGATTTCTAGCGTTGGGGAATCGTGCCACATACATATGGAATCATGTCCCACCCAGTTATAATATCGGGACACCAGGCCGACTAGTCCTAACACTGACTTCTTTATAATGAGCGTGCTCGCGACCCCCCCCCCCCTCCGCATCCTAAGCGTACGCTCTAATCACATAGTCAACATCAATTTTAATTCTGATACCTGTCTTATCTGCATCTATTTATTCGCTGTCCAGAAAGTGGAAGAATAATTTCAACTTCATTCTTCAACAATGTCACTTTGTAACTGCCACAACAGTTAGTTTGTATAAAACATTTTATTTCAAAATGGAAAATTCGAAGTTTCTCATCATAAGAAAAACATTAGGCCCCAAAAAGATGGATTAGGAATTTACGTTATCTGCAAGTTCAAATAATATGAAGATTCTGATTATGAAAATATATGCGTATATGTACTTTTAGCTGCCTTTTTATTTAAGAAAACTTAACAATATCGAGAACTCCATTGCTATTTTCACTATAAGACAATGAATGTATTGAATAACGATTCAACTATCCGACTAATTATTAAAACTCTAACAATCGTTTTAATAATTAATAAAATACAACTCTAACCTTGCAAAATGCTGAAATAAATTAAATATGCAATCCTTATATGTTTTTAGTATATATTGTTGTTGAGGAAATGTACATTTTCTGAGTTCTGTTACTTTTCAGGCTAAATGAATTACAACATCCTGTTTCAAACTCTTTTATGAGAAAATGGACTGAGTTACTATACTATAATGATATGTCTTGGAATATAAAGGGAATGAAGCAATTTCGATTATGATTATTACACGTATTACACGTGTTAGTATGTGAATACAAACCAGGCCCGGACATAGAGACTCACAGCTCCTAGGCAGTTAACTGAGACGTGGTCCCCTTTTTTGGTAATTTAGCAAAAACACAAACTTGTTTCATCAGTGTGTGCCATCTCGGCCCCTGGCCATCACCCCCTCTAAGGTTGGGGTCATAGGCAGGAGTTCGCCGCTGATTAAAACATAATCTATATATTACAGTTTCTCCATGTGTTCAGGCTCATTTCGTCTCCTCGAGAAAACATTGATTTCATTCAACAACACCTCTAAACAATGAATCAGAGAATTAGAGAATCAGATTGAATCTGAAACAATAAGAGAATTTATGAAAAGTTATTTCACAGACTTGCACATTAACAAATTAGAAAATATATTGTGTTAGGGTATTATTTTTATGCCTATATATTACACATTCGGCTGAATCCAAAGCTGTATATCACTGTCATACAAATATGAAATTATGCAAGAATACACGGCTCAAAATTTAAAAAAAATATGGTATTAATAGAAGCTATAAAATATTCCCCTGAAGAGGTTCAAAACAAACTTCCTAATTAGCGTTTCATGTTTAAAAATGTATTTTCAAATTTTAAGATGATTACCGGTATTTCGCTTTGCACATTATGGCTGAATAGGTACATATGCAACAAAATTCATTTAAAGTTTATCTATGATCGACATTGACTGAAATATTGCAGAGCACTTTGGAAACATAAAAACATATGAATATCAAGTTGAATCTAATCGCTTTGAATTAATCATACCTGTAATAATGAAGTTTGCATTAATTCTGACACATTTGTTTATGTCTGGTACACAGGCAAATAATTATAAACATGAATTAGTATTTAAAAACATCATATTTAAAAAATTGTCTAGTATCATATTTTGTTTTGGAAAAAATATAATTATTGTCATAGAATCTCCAAACTCACATGAATCTATTTTAATTTAAACGGAGGGTAATACAACATCATGATATATTCTTCTGATCGAGCAGCAGAGGGGGTGAATCTGACATCTTTTTACAGGTGTCTATTTGACAAACCAAGGCTTCTTCATAAATACGTAATATAGGCGTCCATTCGGTAAAACAGAATTAAAAATGGACGACGCCAGGTTGTTGTCACCGTGTGTTCCTGCATCACGACAACAACGTTGTTAAGATTTTACAAGCAAACCTTGGTTTGTCACAGACACAAACACAGGCGTCGACGAGGTTTGTTCGTAAATGTTTAATAGAAGCGTCCATTCGGCAAAAACAAAATAGAAAAAAGGACGCCAATGTTGTTGTCGCAGTCCCGTTGCTGCTAACGGGTTAACATTCCTTGTTTGGAATCTCAGAGATTCATGCTAGCAATTTATATGATTAATTACCGATATAATTTTTATATAAATGGCAAACGTCGGAGAAGCACAAACAACTAGATTAACTAGAGAACGGTTGGATGCGATCAAGAAATTTCTCCCGGTGAGAGATTCTTTCAGAGATGACTTGCAAGCTCGACAACAACACAAATTAGATTTTACCGCTGATACTGAACAATTATTTAAGCCGATAACTACGGAAACTGGAGAAGTTGTAACCGCAATAAAAGAGAGTAAACCAGAGGAATACCCAGAGGAAGAACCTCCTGAAAAAAGCAATAAAGTTCAATGGCTACGAGATAAATTTACCGAGGAGGCTCTAGCAAAGATTGATAAAACTGATATAACTGATTTGGTAGATTTTGCTGTGCTGGGATATTACACTAAAGAAAATTATTTAAAACCTGGACAAAAGGATAATATCAAAAGCGTAGATGATATGGCTAAAGCAGTTTACAAAATTAAAAATCAACTACCACAAATTAATAATGATGATCCCACGTATCAGGCATATATAACTGCTGTTGATCGAAAATATATCGAATATCAGGAAAAAAGAGGTTTGTTAGTATCTGAACAACAACGATTAAAAACCGAACAAAAACAACGAGAGAAAGAAGAACAAGAACGATTAAACCAAGAACGGGCAGAAGAATGAAAACGTACACAACCAAGTCCACGAGGACGAGGACGAGGACGAGGACGAGGACGAGGGCGAGGACGAGGGCGAGGAGGACGAAGACAAGAAGACCCTCTTGTGGAAGATCCTCAACCCCAAGAAGAACCTGAAGAAGGAAAATTTGCTAGTCGATATCACGGTGGTAATATACTCAGTTCAAGAAGAATCCTTGATGATATATCACGGTTAGAAGTTCTCATCGGAGGAAAACGAGCTGGAAAAAATTCTCCGGATATAATTAACGAAGCGGCTGAAATATGTCAACGGCTATTTCAAGGTCGTGTAATGGATATTGGACTATATGGTAGTTTCATCGATGAACTTACCGATGATTATTACAGCGATTGATCATCGATTAGATAAATAGCATTTAAATAAAATGATAGTACATCGTAGTATGAGCAGATCAAGACCTGTTTATGTCGTAAATTCACGATTGCCAGTGTACAAGGTGACATACGGAGATGGATTAGGTGATGTTGTCACTAGATTATTTACTCGAGTTGCTCCAAAACTGCTACCGGTCGGTAAAGAAATGGCGTCAAAAGCTATTGGGGTTCTCGGTGATACGATTGGTACAGAAGTTAGTAGCAGGTCTAGTAATCTTGCTATTGACGCGTTTTATTCCGCAAAAGAGAAGCTTATGTCGTTAGCAAGGGGAAAAAAAACAGTATAATTACAATCTACGAATCAAATGCCACCTAAGGTAGGTAACGCAATTAATAAAATGGTAAAACAGCGATTGATATTAATTGCTGGTTCCGGTCTGAAACGATTATAATTTAGATCAACGACTATAAAATAAAATGTTTAAACATGAGATAGATGATGATTTTGATGTAGATGCTCCTGTACGAAAAAATGATTCTATACGCAATTATCAGTAGTTTTCGTATAATGCTTAAAATCCAAATACAAGGTCGCGAATTCAACATAGATTTGATGACACATCTAAATACTTCTTGCCATGTGAAACATTCATCGAGGGTAGACTAGTAAAAACTGATCATGCTCCATTTGTTGCTGCTGATCACCTCGAAAATATTCCGATTGGGTTTGTCAACAACGGCATAATGGCGCTGTTTAGTAGCGCGCAGTATATAATCAATTCTACTAGAATCGAATCCATCGATAACGATGTTGATGTTGCAACCACAATAACAGGTTTAGCTAGATAATCTGACGATTTTATTAAATTTGCGGATCTTTCGATGATGTTTGCAAAGGATACTACCAATAACGCTAATCATATTGAATGTATTATAAGAAGACCACAAAACCATGCAAGAGCCGCTGACGTTGATGTTGAGAAAATGATTATTAGTAAAAATAATACTTACAATCCAGGATTTGCAGCGCGAAAAAAGATGATAGACAATCTTGGTAGATTTTCATGTGCGATTCCTTTGTCGCATATATTTGGATTTTGTAGATATATCAGAAAAGATATCTTTGGTGCTAGTCATACTGTAGTGCTCACGCGAAGATCAACTGATGATTATCCTCTTTGGCGTGATGCTGCTCTTGTTACTGATGGTAATGTAGAATTAACAAAATTATCTTTATGGATGCCAATTATGACTCCATCGTTGACTGTTGAGATGCGGTTGCTATCTTTAATGGATCATGGAGGAACATCATTACTGAGTTGGTCTGATATTACAACAGCTACCATAACTAGTAATGTTGTTGGTGTTTTTACTTGGCAGCTTGCGTTAACGAAAATGTTTCCGCGCCGAGACATATCTTTGTTGCGCTACAAAATGTAGACAACGCAAAAAATAGCAGGGGTTGCACACGATAGTTTACAATTGCGGTCCCATATGATATTTGATAAGTATAATGTCAGTGAGGTATCCTTGCGAATAAGTAATCAGCAAGAACCCGCAGAACAACTTATTCTCGATTACGGTAGCAATCAAATAGGTAGAGTGTATCATCGGTTGTGGTCCTATATGGGTCGTGATCAAACATTGATACTGGACTCCAAATATCACAATGGGATTTTAAAGAATTGTACCCGTTTTATTACTTTTCGTTGCAACATCTTGATCTATCTAAATACTCGACCGTTGATGTAAAATTTCAGGCTCGTATCGGCGATTGGAGGATTTAGAGCAATTGCTGTTATTCTCAGTGATAAATCTATGACTCTCGAAGGTGGTGGTGGAAAAATGCGAGTCATTGACGCACCTATAGAAGATATGTAATAGGTCAATTAGATTATCACTATCTAAATAAAATGTCGTACAATCATGTTAATGTCACCCTGACACCTTGTCAGGTAAAAAAACTACAATCGAAAAATTCTACTACATGTGGCACAGCGATAACGCTAAAAGAGGAACAAATAACAGGTGGATCAAATACGTTTTCGCTGACAAAAACTCAACTTAATCATTTCAATAAAGCGTTAAAAGCTGGTACAGGAGTTAAGTTGACTTTTTCACATGCCGCAGTCAATGATATGATTAAATCCGGTGGAATATTTCCTCTTGCTGCACTGGCTTCACTAGCTATTCCTGCTCTTAAAACACTTGGACTAGGCGCTGCTGGTGCTTTTGGTAGCAATCTTGTAGGTAAAAGTTTTGGAAAAGGGTATAAAAAAGGGAAAGGGATTGAGGCTACCGGGAAGCTGAGGAATCTTCTATTCCCATGTCTAATTTTGACCTCGCCGACGCAGTAAAGAAACTCCCAATAAAACATTTCAGAGGAGTATTCATGAAAGATCAGTTACCAAAAGAACCACATATCGTATAAACCGGTATAATTAATCTAGATGACCACACTGGACCTGGAACTCATTGGGTGTGTTACGCGATACATCCTCGTGGTGTTATTTATTTTGATTCGTATGGGCTACCGCCACCGATGAAATTTCTCAGTTATGTATCTAAATGTTCAAAAATTCCAGTTTGGTACTCAACACTGCCCACGCAAACATTAACAGATCCTCCAATATGCGGACGAGAGGTTCTAAACGCGTTGACAGCTATCTCAACGAGTTCTAAATTAACTCACAAAGTCATCCATGAGAAAACGATGATGAATCACTTAAAGACAAATATGTAATATAACATGGCATATATTTTTGGAAGATTTCGTTGTGAAGAAGGAGTTACCATCGGGAAAGTAAAAAACATTATCAGGAGAGCAATATCATCGATAAAAAACTTAGATGAATTAAAAAAATTACACGATCAAATAAATACTTTTTCAGGTTTTCAAAAATCCTTCGATGACGTTAAAGTCTCCGCCGAGGATATGAAAAAAACTACGTGACGAATATAATGACCATATAATTAAATTTAATCAATTAGAACACGTGATAAACAATTTCTTTGGTGTTCCGCGTACACACCCTGATTTACATATCGCACAAGTAAAAGCCACCGTCGACAATTTACCGAAATTGAGATCTGAATTTGATTCTCATCTCGGTCAATTTAATAATTTACGTAAAAATTTTAGAAAAACTAATGATGCTATCGAATAAATTTTTTGGTAAGGATGTGAAACCAGAGGAAATTAAAACGAGATTTGAAAATATTATTAAAAAACTCGATGAAATAACCGCAATTAATAACCGATTGGGTGTTATTCGCGAAGAGAGATCAATTTCAGATTCAATCGCGGTTATTAAAATATCCATCGATGATCTCAAAACGGTCAACGATGCCATCAAAGAGGATGCAATAAGGATGATAGCAATCGTTGAAAAAACAAAAATTCCTCATGAGGAAAGCAACAACGTGGTATACACGATTCAATACGGATCATTTGTATGTATTCCACTAAATAACATATTAAGTATGACTGCAACCGTCAAGGGTATTTATCGATTAACACTAGTATCACCAGGTCAATTTTGTACAAAATCGTCGAGTTCATCAAGGGTCAACAATACGATATCAACGATCATCGACAAGGATACAATTGACCAATTTACAATAACATCCACTGATAATAATTTGGCTAGGGTTTCAGTAACATGGTATGTTGAATTCGTAGCGGATTTAAGGAAGCAATTAAACTGAAAATCCATAGGATTTTTACTAGCGGTTTCAATTGAAACTGTTCACTGTTGTAATAAATAAAATGTCATCACTGTTCACGAAGTCATCACCGACGATACCTTCAGTATCTCAATACCGTTATGATACCGTCAAAGAATTTCAAACTAGCCTAGGAATACTCGCTGATGAATACCGCGTAAAAATAAAAAATAACGACGAAGAATCAACGTCATTGAAGTAACCGTGTACTCGGTATCTGGTGTAATCACTGGTGCTGGAATAATATTATTTTCGGTTACAATGGTTGCCCCGATCGTTGTTCCAATTTGTATATCTGCGGCGACAACCATCGCGGGGGTGTTATCAATAATAACAAAAACAAATATCATCGTGTTCCAAGCGAAAACTACACGATTACGTTGTTGAACTCGCTACAGTATCCAATGCATACTCGCAATTATCCGCGATGATTTCCTCGTCGCTCGATGACGCATTTATATCGATGATGAATTCTCGAAGATGGTTCGGTTGTATGATTCAACGATGTCAAAATTAGAGAATGACAATTACAATAACAATGTCACAAGAGCTGCTTCAGGGAATAGCAGAAAATACCACTCTGGACAAAACAAAATTGATATCGCTGGTATCGAAAGTACCAGAGTTCAGCGTTGAATTTAACTCTCCGTTGGTAGCATCCGAGATAGCGTTAACGCAATTAAGATGTTACTACAGTTGGCCTAATGTACGATCAGAACCATTTAATGGTAAATCACCCAATAATAGTTTTACATTCTCGTATAAAAATAAAATCAAGCCAGATGGAACCCATCGTGAACCAGAATGGCACACAATATATTTATCCACCGGGGCATATGACATCGAAGATATCAACAACGAGATTATAAATTTCATTGAAGCAATCACAGTACAAAATATAAAACCCGTCCAAGATGGACCTGATAAATCTCCCATTGAATACATGGACATGGGCCGCTGCTGTCGACGACCATCGATATAAATTCACCTAACTACGCCGTGGATATATATAACAGCTCAATTAGAACCTTGTTGGGGTACCCTGAGTATATTCCAGGCACCGTTGACATAAAAGATCTACCACACGAACCACTAAAATCCGACTTTATTTCATCGAAACAAGATTATTACGATTTTCTTGATTGGGGTCCTGATAGTAGTATTCTTAAGTTAACATATGGTTTTTCACGTAATGCATTTTGGATGAATACCCTCGGTAGTTCACGTTTATGGGTAGACGACGAATATAAAATAGTTGAAAATATATTAACAGCGATGTATAGCAATTTTGAGCGATTTAACCGCTGTATAGAACAGAATTTTCAGCAAGGTATAAAATCCGCGTTGAGGATATTTCAACATTTAAGTTTCCAGGATATAACGTACCATGGATGCGCCGAAAACTCAGTGACACCATCGACGAATTCTTCCCGCGGATCCACACAGCGTGGTTGAATAGTCTTCCTGCGGTTCATTTTCAGTTACCTGAACCTAAAAAATCTGATTTCTTCACTGATGAATTAACTGCTCAGGATCCAAAGTACAATTACAATTTTGACATTATTTTCGACGTGCTAGTGATATATATATATATAAAAAGTTTTCATATAATGTCTACGACGGAACAGAAACTGATGCAGCAGCAGAGGGGGCGAGCCGGACAACTTTTCAAACAAAAAATCGATACACCCCTCAAAACAACAAATAGAGCCTTCCTACGAAATCTCGTGTTTTAACCAAAAAAAAAGAAAGTTTCCATTTGGCAAATGGAGCCTTAGTGATTTTGTCTGGAACACGATCTTGCAGGAGGGAATACAGGCGTCGATGAGGCAAACTGAGGATTCATCGAAATGCCTCCATTGAATAAAAAACCGGTAGTCTTAGACCCTTTCCCTTTTTTATATCCCTTCCCAATTGCTTTATGTAGTGCCATCCCTGCCGCGGTACCACCGGTTCCTAACGCCGCCGCTTTAGCCACCGCTGGGGCTGCTGCTGCAATCAACGCTGGAATTGCAGCTAACAACGGGAATATACCGCCGGTTTTAATCATGTTTTTGATAGCATCCGCAGAGAGAGTAATCTGAACGTCTTTTTATCCTATGCAAAATCGACCGTTTGACCCTACTGTCGTTTATGTCGTTTTTTAGTCGTTGCTTAGTCGTTTTTAGTCATTTTTTTGTGATTTTTTATGATATTTTACTCAAAGTCATTCTTAAGTGAAAAAGTCTACGAGAAATCCTGTGCAAAATCGACCGTTTGACCCTAAAATCTCCAAGAGATTTTCAACTGAATCAGTCAAAAAATAGCCAAAATCAGTCCAAAAATAGTCAAAATCAGGCAAAAAACGATTTATAGTAAAAAAAAATTTCCAGTAATAAAAAAAATATTTTACTATGAAAATTTATTTCAGTAATAAATAAATATTTTTACTATGAAATTTTACAACTTCCTAGGATACCGTCTAACAATTATCCGAAACGGGGCTTTTCATTTTGTTCAACTAACACTATAATATTTCTGATTTTTGAATTAATTGTTCTTTTTACTTCATACTGTTTCCCTAATTCTTTTCTTATTCTCTCCACGGTAGTAAATAACGGGACAAACTTACTGACGCCGTCACAGCATAACAAGGGGTCACGGATATAATTCTGAATTCGTTTTATTAGTGCATATTGTTTGGGTAACACGTATTTGTTATTGTCAGCGCCGTATTCAATGTCCAGGAAGTGAGACATAATTTGATCGCAGTCTAAATTAATCGATATGTAAATCCGTTGAGATTTAAAATTTAAAATTTCGGTTATTACATCATTGATATTTTGAGAGTTCATATTGCTAATGATTATATACTTCTAATTGTTATATAAACGAATTTAATTTTTTGTCCGGTCTTTTTTGAAATCGCAGATCGACTAATTCCCTCTGCAACTTTTCGCACGGACGGTTCACAAATATCGAAATATTTTCCGGCTTCATTCATAGATGAAAATATTTTTTCTTCGTTATTTGTTGTATTAAAAGATTTTATGGGTTTCGCTTTTTTCGAGTATCGTTCAGTCTTCCCCCAAACTTCAAATTCTCACTTTGTGTTACAGCTCGTAAATTATCTAAAGAATTGTTCTTTGGATTAGAATCAATATTATCAATAACAAAACCATCTTCGATCAATCCCTGGAAACACTCATACACTATTCTGTGATTGAGATAATTCTTCCCTCCAGCGCAAAACATCAAATACCCTTGATTATTTACAAAACTGACTGGTTTCTTCAATCTGCGGTTTCTGACAATACCGTCAGGGGATGCTTCATATTTTGTAATCACACGATGCTGTCTGAATTCTTGCTTCATTTGTATATAAATACTATTTGTATAATTCATTTTTTGGTCGAATGATTACATTTGGAAATCTTTCAATGTAGTCTTGAGGAGTTCGTATGATTTTGTCCTTGACGGCTCCGCCAGGGTCCTTAACTCCGTCAGGGTCATTGATGGAATCTTTGATTATTTTGTCATAATAGCGCTTCAACTCTCTATATCGTTTGCCACCACAACTAAGACACAATTGTGATTTACCACGCACCCCTACCCCAAATCGAATACAAAGAAAAGGGCCAAGGCTTCCACGTCGAACACTTTGCATATGATATCCACAGAACTCATTTCTGCATGATTTGTTACACGGTGTTGTTGATCCAATCATAAGCCATTTGCAATGATTCATTATACAAAATTCTTCTATTTAAATACTTGGTTTAATTATAGCATGAAGGAGTTTGAGAGATTATCGAAAATAACGCCTTGGAAAAATGCTACATTCAATCTCGATAGAGTTTCTGATACACCAAAGAATACAATTCTTGATAGAACCATGATAACTAAAATCAGAGACTGTTTTAATGAATTCAAGCGTGATGGAACATCTCAATGCTGGTCGACATTTCGAATTGATGGTATCTTTGATGCTACCATGAATGATGAAAAAGCAGCAGTGATAATTTCACATCTTTCGCAGAAAAGGTATTTTTTTTAGAATAAAATTCAATATCCGTTCAGACACTGGAGATTGGATCATCAGGGATGAATTTGAACTAATTCTCAAGGATAAAAAACTATCACTGTGAATCAAGATTCCAAACCAGGAATTTTAACTGGAATTGACAAACCATACTACGAGAGATCGTATCCTGTAACAGCAGTTGTTTATGGGATATATCCGTTAAATGACAAACCTGATATTGCAAAACTAGCACCAATGAAACCATCGTCGGATTCAACGTTGAATTGTGTATCAGAACGAATAATAGAACACTTCACAAATGCATTGCGTGGAAATAGATTGACTGATCTAAGACGAAAAAAATAAATGAATGGGAATTAACGGTGAAACAGCATGGGGCAAAAATTCAGGATATAGTTAAATTAGAAACATCATTGAGATTTCCAATATCAGTAACGACAATAACCGGAGAAATATTACACGAACCGAAATATCAATCAAAGAAAGGAACGCCAATACAAATTATTGATCATAATGAACACGCGTGGTCTTCTGCAGTAACAATATTTCCACGAACACGAACTGTAAAATATATACCCGAACTTGAAGAGTGTTTTTTCCGAGCAGAAATTATTTGATGCTATTTACAATTTGAGTAAAAAAGATCCTGTGTCGATGTGACTATTTCACAGTGTTGCAGACGATGAATGTGGATTCGATCAGTTTGTAAGACCCAACGGAAAATTGTACCGTACTGAAGCGCTGCATAATCAAATGAAAAAAAGTAGCTAGTGAGTTTTCTTCGAGGGAAGACAACGAACAATTACTAAGAAACTGTTTTACACTTCCCTCGGTTGCAACACATTTCGCTAGGAAGAAAAACGCGTGGAAACTAACGCGAAGTGAGTTTCTATCAGATGTCAGATTGATACAGCCATGGTGGGTTAAGGAATACAAAATATGACACTGAAACCGTTATTTCCGTTGATATGATTGCGTGTTACCCCGGGATTTTTCTCGGCTATGGAGAATGCGCTGAGTACTTCAAACGATTTGGAGATTTGGACACCCCACACATGAAATGGCTCGTGTTGCGATTAATGGTCCGCTGCCACAGTTTGATTTAACTGGATTCGCTCGTGTAGTATCATTTGAATTGGCTACAGGACTTCATCCGTGTAGTTATCTTTGGATTGGTAGACACATGTCTGAAAAACACTGGATGCCAATAGTGCTGTTGAGATATATGATTGATTGTGGGATGTTAAAATCGTTAATTGTCAGTGAAGCGATTATATCCTATCGAGCACAGAAATCAGTCTGGTTACCACAACCTGATATAGAGAAAATAATTAGCGAACAGCGAAAACTGTTTCCAAATTTCAACGAAGAAAAAATTGTAAAATGGTCCAAACAGTTATTTGAAATCAGAAACAAAGAAGCAAAAGATCTCAGTAGAAGAATAATTGGTAAATTGACTCAGGGTGGCAAATACGACAATACAAGATATTCTTCACGGTTGATTATATACAACGCTGAATACGATTTTGTAATCGTGGATCTAACGAATAAGGGCATATATGTCGATCGAAAAGACGCATTTCTGTCCGATGGAACCAAATTGGGTACAATTGTTACCTACAACGATGGATACAATCCGCAATACACACATTTGAGAGCTTCTATGCTCGCATATGCTTCTATCAATTCATTTTCGATGATAAATAGATTTCCTGACACCGAAGTTAGAGTCGCCATTGATTCATTTTACATAAACAGCGATGTGGGTGAATTCATAAATTCTGACGAGAGTTGGGGATCATGGAGAATTAAGCGGGAAATGCTTCATGATTATATTCAATCAGAAGATGTTACGATTGAAAAAAAATATTTAAAAAGCGATCAGTGTTCAGAATTTTATAATGCACCATCGATATCTGATCCAATCTGTAGATATAAAACAGTTTATTTAAACGGCTGTGGTGGATCAGGAAAGACGACTCGTACAATTGGGAAAAATCCTACGGATTTCATAAACATGATTGTGCTAACACCAACTCACAGACTTGCAAGAGAGATGATACAGCGAGGGTTAAATGCCTGTACTTATCACAGTTTCTTTCGATGGAAAGGAGATAAGTGGACTCCTGAGCGTATGGGCGAGAAATTTATTCCTGAAATCATAATTTGGGATGAAATATGCACAGTGTCATTAGATGTATTACAAACATTTCTCGAGTGGTTGTTATTGAAAAATACAAAAGTCGTCATGTGCGGTGATCACGGACAACAACCACCATTTGTCGGTGCATCCCCACATGAATGGCTGAAGGGTTTTGTAGACTATTATGAAGAAATAACAACACTGATTATAGATCACTTGATGAACATTTACGAGAATTCAAAGCGCTAATTAGATTACAACAGGATAAAATCCAATGTGAAATAGCGCGTGAAATAATTTCAGAAACTCCCATGAATGAGTTTTGGGAGGCGTGGAGACCAAATGATTTGATAATTGCAAGTAGAAAAATAGTCAGAGACTCACTTCAGATGAAGTTATTTGAATTGCATAAAGAAAAATTTGCAACACTTCCAGTGCCCCTTTGTTATAGGCCATCGGATACACGAAAACAGAATATAGAAGTTGATATTCCAGGACCAAAATCCGAAGGATTTCAAAGACAGAATTTAGTGCTAAATGATATTGTGCTGGTTGATATCAGCGTCGTTGAAGATGCATTAGTTGCTAATAATTCCCCGTGGACGCTAGGTTAGGCAGCAATAATACATTCTTCACAGGGATTGACTATATCAGATACAATTGTTTGGATGGTGGATAATCGCATCGAATGGTCGAATTTAGTCTATCTCGCAGTATCCAGAGTACGAAGAATAAATCAACTCCGAAGAGTTGTCTTTGAAAATCCTAATGACAATGCAAAAAGTGATACTGTCAGCGCTGACAACGTCAAAGACATAATCAGAAAAAAACTTTTTGGTCATAAACAACAGGATAAAAAAAATAATAGAGAATTTGATATTGATGTTGAATTAATTATGAAGTTGAAACAGCAACAGAATAATCACTGCGCGAGTTGCAATTGTGTAATGAATTGGTGTTGGTCAGAGAGGGATTCTCGACAATTTACCGTAGACAGAAAAAATAACAGTATTGGTCATACAAGAGATAATGTGATGCTAACATGTCTTGAGTGCAACAGGCGCCTGGGTGCCAGCACAATGCCTCTGGGGGGAGCTAGTTAAGACCCCGCGGTGGTAATTGAGTATCCTCGGGTATAACTTGCAGTTGTTGTCGAGTAAATCCTCGTTGAGGGGCAGTTGAATCCAGTTTATAGATTGCTGGTCTACGCGTAGATCGTGTTATACTTGATATCTTGTGTGCAGTAACACTCCAGATAGGATCAGTAGCCCTTTTTCTG
The DNA here is from genome assembly GCA_029339505.1 of Unio delphinus. Classification (NCBI taxonomy): domain Eukaryota; kingdom Metazoa; phylum Mollusca; class Bivalvia; order Unionida; family Unionidae; genus Unio; species Unio delphinus. The sequence goes on from JAQISU010000079.1 coordinate 798,790, forward strand.
CCATCTTCAAGCTCTCCTGGTTCGTATAAATACCAAACAGTGATATTACTACCAAGAATTGGTTGGGAAAAGCTACCGTTTCTAGAAAAATCCTTTTGTGGGAGTTTTAGCACAGACTTCTTTTTAATCGCGTTGATAGGTTTCATGTTGATTGTTCTAGTAATCTCATTATTCAGTGCGGTGATCACAGCTAGTAATCTTTTAACCCATTCATGAGATTTTTTTTCTTGGATGAATTCTTTCGCGTATTGATATCCGAATAACCGCTCAGCAATCGTTCGATTAAACCGTTCAACAATTGCCTGATCACGATGTAGCGCAGTATGTCCTCGTCTGATGGTGACATTATGATGCTTCATTGTTGATAACACTGAACCCTGAAATTCCTTGCCAGGATCAACTTGTAAAAGATTTGGCCAGCGTAGTGGGCCTCGTCGATAAATCCTTTCAAAATGCAGAAGCGACTTCAGTTGATAATTTTGTCTTTAGCGGCTCTGCTTGTTAGTATCGACTCGCAACATCAATTATGGTTAGAGCATATTTGTAACCACCATCATGTGGCAGAAATAGTATATCAGCTTGATGAACTTCATTAGGAACGGTCACATCAAAATGCGAGTAGTGAATTTGTTTAGGCGGTGGTAGATAAATTTGCCATATCGCCTGTTTGGATAACCAATTAGCCGCAGTGGTTTTTTTTCATTTTTGCAGCGCTAGCGAGTTTATTAATTGCTGCCTTGCCTCTCCAGTATCCACTCGGAGAATAATAAATAGATTCCATATTGTTATTAATTACCAGCACCTAACATCAATTTACCTTACATAGCCGATTTTATCAAAAATGAAGCCAAATTTTCTTTGAGGGATTTATCAGAATTCAACGCATGAATTACTTTCACATATGCTAGATGTCTATGTTGCAAATTGCTGCTCTTATATGCAACATCATGAGCGTGACACGCCTTATCAATGGCGTTTATTGGTTCTTCACCGGGTTTTGGGTTGGGTATGATTATTGAGTCTGATATCAAGTTTTGTTCACGGTCCACAATAACTATACCCTGAAAGTTGTTTTTCTCCTGGATACTTTGCCCATGGGGTTCCAGGGAGTTTAGTTAGCTTTGCTGCGATATCACCTCCTCGGTTTTTTTTAAAGGTTTCGTAGAAACAAATCTAAATTTCTTTGTACTTCATTGTACGCATTTACCAGAAAGCGCTGATCGGTTATTTTTAGTTGTAATCGTCATCAAGTCATTTGTGCCAGGACGCACCCTAAATTTCACACAATATAGATCCATAATTTATATATGACAGCATGAATGTAATTGATTATTCAGCTACCCGACGACGAGAACCTATTAAACACCATGTGATGTTGCCGAATTCAATTAGAATGATTATAATCGGACCATCTGGAAGCGACAAGACACAACTGCTACTTAATTTGATAACGAGATGGATGAAATGGGACAAATTGTATTTAATAGCCCCGAGTGTAGACAATCAGCGATGCTATGAAGTACTAAAGGATTTTAACGAGAAAGCAAAATCAAAATTCGAAGAATTTCAAATCGATGATGATATTATTAAATGTATTACTGATAACAACGATGCACCGAGCATTGATGATATCGATGGAAGTATTAACAATTTAGTGGTACATGATGATATCATGTTAGATAATCAAAAAAATCCAGCTAGGATATTTTCCAGATGCAGGCATAAAAGCATTCATGTGATATATGTCACTCAACGATACACACAAATACCAAAAGTGATCACAGATAACTGCAATTTATTGTGTGTATTTAATGGAGTTGACACACATACTCTTAGACATGGTGCTGCGGTGATATGGATCATAATCGATTTAGAAATTTCTTTAGTCACCCTCAGTCAATACCACACGGATTTGTGACGATAAATTTATCAGCCCCGAGGACACGATATCGTATCGGACTTGATAAAATTTCGGTTGAAATCATAGCAGCAACGGGGGTGAGTGTCCGTCGTTTTTTTTATCCAATGGAGGCATTTCGAGGAAGCCTCAGTTTGCCTCAACGACGCCTGGATTCCCTCCTGCAAGATCTTGTTCCAGACAAAATCACTAAGGCTCTATTTGCCAAATGGAGACTTTCTTTTTTTTTTGCTTAAAGCACGAGATTTCGTAGGAAGGCTCTATTTGTTGTTTTGAGGGGTGTATCGATTTTTTGTTTGAAAATTTGTTCGGCTAGCCCCCTCTGCTGCTGATGCACTCGGAAAATACGAATACAACGAGTATGGTAGAATAATATGGCGATTTGCTCTTGGCGCTCAAGGCGTTTTTGTAGTAACATAACGAAGTTTACTTGTGATCTTCAACGCGATGAAACAATTATTTCAAACAATGCTAAACCAGCTTCGAGATTATCTGCAACGATCTATGCTACTCAATTTAACAACTTCACGTGGGACAATCAAACAACAACAACAACAATAACTAAATCAAATTATCTCCGATATGAAATATCTTAATGACAGATTATTCTCGTTGGTCTACGAAGATAAATCTGGAAGTGCTAGCACTTCTCCCAGAGAAAAATTCAAAAAAACATTTTCACGCACTGATTTAGATTTAGTCTTTATGAAATTTCCAGGATGTGATGTACCAGCGATGAAGAAATCACTACGAGATCTCACTGACGAATTGTTCCCACGAATTCAAGCGCTATGGTTTAAAATAAATCCCCCCACGGAAATTCTACGGTGGAATGATTCAGTATACAACAATTATAAACAGAGATCACCCGGCAACGTTGATATATCATCCACGATTTCCATACACATTATTTGTGATTCAGTGTTAGGTAGTTATGCCGTTGACGTATCAAAGTCAGATAACGCGTCCCTCGGTTACATTTTATATCCGTTTTCCCCAAATGTTTCCCCGAGGAGTTTAATTGTGATGAATCCACCTCATTTAACATACTTGGAAACCACCAACAATCTTATCACGAGGATAAATTTTAGATTAATCGACCAGAACTTTTCCTTGGTTGATCTTCGAGGGGAACAATTACAATTGACGTTAGATGTGAAATCCTGAAAGGATTTTCAAGCTAGCTTTTCATCGTAAATTGCAAAGCAATTTCAAAGAGATTTTCAAGTCGTAAATTGCTTTTTCCATTAAACACTGAACCCCTTCAGATTCATATATAATATATCAACACGAACGATTATTCACTTACGACAATGATAAACTCGAAGATGATATCATAAAGTGTTTTCCTGATTCCAACGTTGATAACTTGAATCTCCTGTTAGACAGACTCGGTAATGAAAAATTCCTACTGACAGACTACCAAATACTACAGTTAGATCGAGATGTCATAACGGTGATTAGTTGTAGTCGAGATCAAATTATGCAATATGTCCATTCTTGCCTGCGTGTTGAAGAGTTAATAGGAATATTAAACGGGTGATTTGCCCAAATATTTGTATTATTGTATTAACCTGAATCTGAAATTCACCCCACGAACTACTATTATACTTCCGTGTAGTCCATAGATAAAATGTCAATGCCGCGTTATTGATTAAAAACCTGTATAGCTTTTTGTTCTGGTTGAGTAAACGCGTTACCTGTTAGTGAGTTCTGTTCAACAAGTATTTATACATATGTCGATGTATAGTGAGAATTTTACCTGGCCATTGAAGTATTATATACTTACAAATTATTCCGCTGAGGTAGCAAGTGGGATATTTTCGGTTTGGTGGATAAGCATTTTAATAGTTCTAAATTTTGAATTAACTTCGCGTTTGATTTCATATTGATGTCTCAATTCTTTTCTATTTTTTTCCACGATAGTAAATAACGGGACAAACTTGCTTATGTCATTTTCATATTTGAACGAATTATAAATCGCCTGATGGATACGTTTAATAAATGTATATGACTTAGGCAATGTATATCTATTCTGTTGCATGTTATCTTCAATATCTTGATAATCGGAAAGTATCTGATCACAATTTAACTTATCTGACAATTTAATCCCTTGAATTTTCAAATTTGATATTTCAGTTATAATCTGATTGATATTTTCATAATTCATATTATATATAATTATATATTTCTAATACAAAAAAATAAAAAAATTGGGGTAAATTTTGACACGTTTTTATATATACTTAATTAAGGACAGCACAATGCCGTTACAACCGTTTCATAAGGGTAGTTTATAGGCATACATATATACTTAATTAAGGACAGTACAATGACATTACCTATGTTTTATTAGGGTAGGTTTCTGGGCATTACAATTAAAACCCCATTTGGAACCCCTTCGGTGTATTTATACATCGAAGGCGCCCAGAGTTTACATATAAGACAGCACACATTACAACCCCCAAATCGAGTGTTTATGGCGAGTTGTATAGAACAGCACAACAATGAATGAATGAATAATAAATGACAATGAATGTATACAATGACGGTTGCGTGGTCTACATTCATACGTGAACAATCATACAACCTAGATAAAAATCCCAGGTTGTATAAATACAAAAAGCATCCACACACACCGTGGATAGTGCCTGGGTTCTATGATTATTCACGTATGATTGTCGACACTTAAAACCCCCAATAATATAACAGACAATATGGTATATAAGCTGTTTATAAATAAAAAACAGAACACAGAGGTGTGCAATTTTATTATTTCATGTGTTTAATACTGATCATTGACAACTATGAAGTAAGACCAAATACCTGAAAAAATATAAATAAAATAATACAACTGTTTGTAAACATACGTATTTGATTCGTTTTCTTACAAAAAACATATAATTGATTATATCCGCTGAGAATCGTGACAACGAAATCAACCAATCAGAAACTACCATCGAAATTAGGTGACAGTGTTTTAAAAAAACTATTAAGATCCGTAACTCTCGTTAAGCCGTAACATACCTACACAAGCTATTCCCTTTAATGATATAAATAATAATGCAAAATACATACAGTTAGACATAAGTAAACTTAATTCTGTATTTAAAACGATTCGAAATCGCTGATCGGGTTATTCCCTCTGCAACGAGTTGCAGTGAGGGTTCGCAAATACTGAAATATCTACCGGCTGCAGTCATAGATTGAAATACTATTTATTCATTAGTTACTGTATTAAATGAATTTCCAAGTCTCTTCCCAATTGTTTTACATGTACCGGTTCCTCCTCGTTTAGTATTCTCACTCTGTGTAACAGCTTGTAAATTATTCAAAGAATTATCAGTCTTAATACCATATATATGATCAATAACAAAACCATCTTTCATCAATCCATTATAAACTTCATACACGAAACGATGATTATAATATTTCTTCTTCCCAGCACCAAACATCAAATACCCTTGATTACTCACAACACCAACTGATTTCTTTAGTCCACGATGTCTGATAATACCATCACGAGACGCTTCGTAGCAGGTGATCACTGGGTGGGGTTAAAATTCTTGGTTCATTTATATACTATACTATTATTTGTCTAATTAATTATTTGGACGAAATATCACTTTGGAATCTTTCAATGTATTCTTGAGGAGTTCTTATGATCTTGTCGTTGAGGCTGACACAGTCAGGATCAGAGGTAGAGTCATTGATAGTGTTGTAACTCGTTTATCATGATAACGCTTCAACTCTCTATATCGTTTACCACCACAACCGAGACAAAACTGTGATATTCCTCTCACCCCTACCCCGCATCGTAGGCATGATAACGGGCCATTACTCCCCCTATGAAAACTTTGCATATGATACCCACATAATTCCTTTCTGCATGATTTGTCACATGGGGTTACTGATCCAATCATGAGCCATTTGAAATGATTCATTATATAAAAAATTCCTTAATTAAATACTTGTTTTAATTATAGCATGAAGGAGTTCGAGAGATTATCAAAAATTGAACCTTCGGAAAAAACTAATTTTAATCTTGATAGAGTCTCTGATATACCAAAACGTCTAATAAGGGATAGAACCATGTTGGGTAAAATTCGTGATTTGTTTAATGAATTCAAACGCGATGGAGTAGCTCATACGTGGTCAACATTTCGAATTATTGATGATGATGTCAATGTACCCACAATCGATGCTACCATGAAGTACGAAAGAGCAACTTAGATAATTTCACATCTTGGGCGAAAAAGGTATTTTTTTAGAATGAAATTCATTATCCAAGAGGAAATCGGAGAATGGATTATCAGAGATACATTTTGAACCAATCTTGAAAGATAAAAAAGCTGTTATTGTGAGTCGAAATTCTAAACCAGGAATTCTGACTGGAATTGACAAACCATACTACGAGAAATCTTATCCCGTTACAGCAGTTGTTTATGGGATATATCCGCTAAATGATAAACCAAGTATTGAAAAACTAAAACCAATGAAATATTCGTCAAGAATAAATTGTGTAGCAGAACGAATAATAGAACACTTCACGAATGCATCCCGGGGGAACAAATTGACCGATCTAAGACGCAAACAAAATAATCGAATGGGGACTAACAGTGAAGGAGCACGGGGCAACAATTCAGGATATAACCAAATTAGAAACATCATTAAGATTCCCTATAACCGTAGCGACGATAACCGGAGAAGTATTGCACGAACCAAAATATAAATCAGAAGGAGCTCCAATCAAAATTATTGATCATAACGAACATGCGTGGACATCCGCAGTAACGATATTCCCACGGAATAGAACTATAAAATATATACCCGCGGAGTTCTCGGACGGGGATTTCTCTGAGGAGAAATTATTTGATTTTATTTACCAGCTAAGTAAAAACGATCCTGTGCCAGTGTGGTTACTTCATAGTTTTGAAAACTCCGAGGGTAGATTCGATTAATTTGTAAGACCCAACGGAGAATTATATCGCACTGAAGTTTTGCACAACGAGATGAAACAACTAGCTAATAATTTTTCAACGGACGATAACGAACAATTACTAACAAATTGTTTTACAATTCCGTCGGTTGCAGCTCATTTTGCGGGAAAGAAAAACTCGTGGAAACCAAGTTTTTAGAAGATATCAAATCAAGCTGCATCGAATATGGTCAAGGTGGATTATGGAATACATAATATGACTGCGAAAGTATTATTTCTGTTGATATGGTTGCGTGTTATCCCGGGAGTTTTCTCGGGTATGGAGAATGTGCTGAATACTTCAAGCGATTTGGACATCCCACACATGAGATGACACGTGTTGCGATTAATGGGCCACTACCTGATTTTGATTTAACTGGATTCACTCATGTGGTATCATTTTAATTGGCTACAGGACTTCATCCGTGTTGTTATATTTGGATTGGTAGACACATGTCTGAAAAACATTGGATGCCAATTGTGTTGTTACGATACATGATTGATTGTAACATGTTAACATCGTTGATTGTTAGTGAAGCGATTATATCATATCGAGCGCAGACTGCGGTTTGGTTAGCACAACCCGACCTAGATAGTATAATCAGCAAAAACAAAAAACAATTCCCGTCCCTCGACGAAGAATTTATCTTGCAATGGTGGGTCAGGAAAGACGACTCGTGCGATTGAGTTATCTCGAGGGAAATCAAACATGATTGTGCTACCACCGACCCATAGACTTGCAAGAGAGATTAAACAACGAGAAGTAAATGCCTGTACTTATCACAGCTTCTTTCGATGGAAAGGTGATGAATGGAGTCCCGATCGAATGGGCGAGAAATTTATTCCTGAGACCATTATTTGGGATGAAATATGCACGGTGTCGTTAGATGTATTGCAAAAGTTTCTTGATTGGTTATTGCTAGCGAATACAAAGATTATCATGTGTGGCGATCACAATCAACCGCGTCCATTTGTGGGTTTGTTTCCACATGATTGGCTAAAAATCATGTAAACTATTATGAAGAAATTAATACCGATCATAGAGCACTTGACGAACAATTACGCTACTTCAAGAAACTAATCAGATTACAACCTCAAAAAATCCAAAGTGAAATAGTGCGTGAAATAATTTCAGAGACTCCGTTGGATGAGTTTTTGGAAAACGTGGAGACCAATCGATTTAATAATCGCAAGCAGATAAATAGTCAGAGACACACTTCAGATGAATTTGTTTGAATTACATAAAGAAAAATTTGCAACACTTCCAAAGCCGCTGTGTTATAGACCCAAGGATACACGAAAACAGAATATCGAAGTTGATATTCCCGGACAGCGTGAAAAGCAGAATTTAGTGTTAAATGACATCGTGCTGGTTGATATCAGCGTCGTCGAAGATACATTGCGTGCTGATAAATCCCCATGGACGCTAGGTTACGCAACGACGATACATTCTTCGCAGGGATTAAGTATATCCGATACAGTTGTTTGGATCATAGATAATCACATCGAGTGATCGAATTTAGTTTATCTAGCAGTGTTCAGAGTACGAAGAATAAGTCAACTTCGAAGGGCAGTTTTAGATGATAATGACACTACAATAAGTAATATTGTCAGCGTTGACATGATCAGAAAAAACTCTGGTTATAAACAAAAGGATACAAAAAAATAATAGAGAATTTGACATCGATGCCGAATTAATAATTACACTGAAGCAACAACAGAATAATCACTGCGCGAGTTGCAATTGTATAATGAATTGGCGTTGGTCGGATAAAGATCTTCGTCAGTTTACCGTAGACAGAAAAAATAGCAGCGTTGGTCATACCAAGCAGCAGAGAGGGTGAATCAGACGACCTTTTATAGGCGTCGATTCGGTAATCTAAGGCTTCTTCGTAAATCGCAAAAAAAAAGGCGTCAATTCGATAAAATAAGATTTCCTTATATACGCCAACGTCGTTGTCACTCACCCTCTCTGCTGCTATGGGTTAACCAAATATTTGATCCAGTCCGATACGATATCGTGTCCGAGGATCATGTAAATTTATTGTTATAAATCCGTGCGGGGTCGACTGAGCGTTACTAAAGAAATTTTTAAATTGATTGAAGTCCATATCAGAGCACCATGTCTGCCAAATATTTCGTAACGTATGTGTATCAACGCCGTTAAACACAGCAAGAATATTACAGTTATCTCTGATCACTTTTGGAATCTGAGTGTATCGTTGAGTGACATATATCACGTCAGTGTTTTTGTGACGCCCACGGGAAAAGATCTTAGCTGGTTTTTTTTGATTGTCTAACATGACATCGTCGTATACAACTAAATTGTTGATACTTCCATCGAGGGCTTCTACTGATGGTGCCTCGTCAATATCGGTTATAAATTCAATAATACACTCGCCAGCAATCTCTGAAGCGTTTTCATTAAAATCTTTTAGCACTACATAGCATCGTTGATCATCTACGCTAGGAGCAACTAAATACAATTTATCCCACTTCATCCATCTCATTATTAAACTGAGCAACAATTGCGTCTTGCCGGATCCAGATGGCCCGATTATAATTGCGCGGATAGAGTTTGGTAGCGCTGCATGATGCTTAACTGGTTCTCTTGTTTTAGTCGCTGAAAAATCAATTATATCCATATCTCTATACATAAATTATGGATCTATATTGTGTGAAGTGTAAAACGCGTACTGGCATAGATGACTTGACGACTATTACAACTAAAAATAACCGATCAGCGCTTTCTGGTAAATGCGTACAATATAGTACAAAAAAATTTAGATTTATTTCTATGAAATCCGGAAATGTTTTAAAAAAAAAACGAGGAGGTGATATCGCAGACAAATTGGCAAAGCTCCCTGGAACCCCATGGGCAAAATACCCCGGAGAAAAGCACCTTCCAGGATATAGCTACTGTGGCCCCGGAACACGATTAGATATCAGACTTGATGATCAAAATCAGCCCCAACCCGGTGAAGAACCAATAAACGCCATTGATAAGGCCTGTCACCTTCATGATGTTGCTTATAAAAGCAGCAATCTGCAAAACAGACATCTCGCGGATGTGAAATTAATTCATGCGTTAAATGCTATTCCTGATAAATCTTTGAAAGAAAAATTGGCTTCGTGGTTGGTAAAATCGGCTATGAAAGGCAAATTGATGTTAGGTGCTGGTAATTAATAATATGGAATCTATTTATTATTCTCCGAGAGGATACTGGAGGGGTAACGCTGCAATCAATAAACTCGCCAGCGCCGCAAAAGTGAAAAAGGCCACTGCGGCTAGTTGGTTATCCAAACAGGGTATATGGAGAATTTATCTACCGCGCCCTAAACAAATAAATTTCTCGCATTTTGATGTTACCAGACCCAATGAAGTTCATCAAGCTGATTTATTGTTTTTACCACATGACAACGGTTACAAACACGCGCTAACCGTAGTTGACGTTGCGAGTCGATACAAACAAGCAGAACCGCTAAAAACAAAATCATCACCTGAAGTTGCTTCTGCATTTGAAAAGATTTATCGACGAGGCACACTACGCTGGCCAAATCTGTTACAAGTTGATCCTGGCAAGGAATTTCAAGGCGCTGTTTTATCAGCGATGAAACATCACAATGTCACCATCAGACAAGGGCATACTGCGCTACATCGCGATCAGGCAATTGTTGAACGATTTAATCGGACTCTTGTTGAACGGTTATTTGGATATCAATACGCGAAGGAGTTTATTCAGGATAAAAGATCCCGTGAATGGGTTAAGAGATTACCAGCTGTGATTACCGCGCTCAATAACGAGATTACTAGAACAATTAACATGAAATCTGTCAACGCGATTAAGAAAGCGTCTATACCAAAAATGGAAATCCAAGGAATTTCACAAAAAGATTTCAAAGAACCAATTCTTGGTAGTAATGTCACTGTTAGGTATGTATACGAACCAGGAGAGCTTGAGGGTGGTAAAAAAAGAGCTACCGATCCTATTTGGAGCGTCACTACGCATAAGATATCCGGTATAACACGATCTACTGGTAGACTAGCAATCTATAAACTGGATTCAACTGCTCCTCAGCGAGGATTTACTCGACAACAATTACAAGTGATTCCTGACGATACTCAATTACCATCGCGGGATCTTAACTAGCGCCGTTGCGTCTGTTGCAATCAAGACAAGTCAGCATAACGTTATCTCTGATATGACCAATGCTGCTATTCTTTCTGTCTACGGTAAATTGGCGAGGATCTTTATCCGAATACTGCCAACGCATTATACAATTGCAACTCTCGCAGTGATTATTCTGTTGTTGCTTCAGCGAAATTATTAATTCAGCATCAATGTCAAATTCTCGTTGTTTTTTTTTTGTCTTGTTGTTTATAACCGGAGAGTTTTTTATCAATAATTTTAACATCAATATCATCCATTGTGGTGTCATTATCATCGAAAATAATTCTTCGAAGCTGATTTATTTTTCGTACTCTGGATACTGCAAGATAGACTAAATTCGACCATTCGATGTGATTATCCACCATCCAAACAATTGTATCCAATATATTCAATCCCTGTGAAGAGTGTATCGTCGCTGCGTATCCTAGCGTCCATGGGGATTTATTAGCACGCAATGCATCTTCGACGACGCTGATATCAACCAGCACAATATCATTTAATACGAGAATCTGCTTTTCACTCTTCCCTGGAATATCAACTTCAATATTCTGCTTTCGTGTATCCGAAGGCCTATAACACAACGGTACTGGAAGTGTTGCAAATTTTTCTGTATGCGTTTCAAATAACTTCATCTGAATTGTGTCTCTGACTATTTTTCTACTTGCTACTATCAAATCATTTGGTCTCCACGTTTCCCAAAACTCATTCATGGGAGTTTCTGAAATTATTTCACGCGCTATTTCGCATTGGATTTTATCCGGTTGTAATCTAATTAGCGCTTTGAATTCTCGTAATCGTTCATCAAGTGATCTATGATCAGTGGTAATTTCTTCATAATAGTCTACAAAACCCTTTAGCCATTTATGTGGAGATGCACCGACAAATGGTGGTGGTTGGCCGTGATCACCGCACATGACGACTTTTGTGCTTTTGTTTAACAACCACTCGAGAAATGTTTGTAATACATCTAATGACACTGTGCATATTTCATCCCAGATTATGATTTCAGGAATGAATTTATCACCCATTCGATCAGGAGTCCATTTGTCACCCTTCCATCGAAAAAAACTGTGATAGGTACGGGAGTTTACCCCTCGTTGTTTCATCTCTCTGGCGAGTCTGTGAGTTGGTGTTAACACAATCATGGTTGACCGACGATATAATTCAATTGCACGAGTTGTCTTTCCTGACCCACCATAACCGTTTAAATAAACTGTCTTGTATCTACATATTGGATCAGATACCGGTGGTGCATTAGAAAATTCTGATTGAATCTCATCACACTTTAAGTACCTTTCATCCATGGTAATATCTGCCGATTCACAATACTCATGTAGCGTTTCCTTTTTAAATCTCCAACATCCCCACGCTTCCTCCGGATCTGTGAATTTAGCTACATCTGATTTGTATTTCTCGTGGATATACATCGAATCAGTGGCTACTCTAACTGCGTTATTAGGAAATCTATTTATCATCGAAAAAAGATTAATAGAAGCATAGGCTAGCATAGAACTTCTCAAATGTGTGAACTGGGGATTATATCCATCACAATAGGTAACAACCGTACCTAATTTCTCACCATTGGATAGAAAAGCATCCTTACGGGTTACAAGTTTTCCTTGTTTCGTTAAATTCGTTACAATAAAATCGTATTCAGCGATGTCTATGATCAACCGCGAAGAATATTTTGCATTTGTTGTATTTTCCACCCTGGGTAAATTTACCGATTATTCTTCGTCCAAAATCTTTTGCTTGTTCATTTTTAAATTCAAATAACTCCTTAGACCGATTTATGATTTGTTCTTCATTGAAAATCTCTGATTTTCCATCTGGAAACTGTTTTCGCTGTTCGCTTATTATACGATCTAGATCGGGTTGTGGTAGCCAAACTTCTTTCTGAGCTCGATAGCATATAATAGCTTCGGAAACAATCAACGATATTAGCATACCACAATCAATCATATATCGTAGTAACACTATTGGCATCCAGGCCTTTTCAGATATATGTCTACCATGCCAAACATAGCTACACGGATGTAACCCTGTAGCGAATTCGAATGATATCACACGAGCGAATCCGGTTAAATCAAAATCAGGTAATGGTCCATTAATCGCAACACGAGTCATTTCATGCGTGGGGTGTCCAAATCGTTTAAAATAATTACTACATTCTCCATACCCGAGGAAACTTCCAGGATAACACGCGGATATATCAATTTAAATCATACCGCCACGATGGTATTTTGTATTCCACAGTCCTCCATGACTAAATTTGACGCAACTCAATTTAACGTCCTCGAGAAAATCACTTCGTGTTGGACGCCATGAGTTTTTTTCTCTTGCGAAGTGAGCTACCACAGATGGAATAGTAAAACTATCCGTGAGTAGTTTTTCAAGGGAACTCTCCGGTGAAAAATCATTAGCGATTTTTCTCATTCTGTTATCTAATTCTTCAACGCGATATAATTCACCATTTGGTCTTACAAATTGATCAAATCTTATTTCGGGATCTTCATCACTTCTAAGTAACCACACTGACACAGGATCATCTTCACACAGCGTGTGAAGAGCATCGAATAATTTCTCATTATAAAAACATTCCCGACGAACTCCTTAGGGATATATCTCACGGTTCGTTCTCGTGGAAATATTGTTACTGCAGGTGTCCACGCGTGTTTGTTATGATCAATAATTTGTATTGGCGCTCCTTGTGATTGATATTTCGGTTCGTATAATACTTCTCCGGTTATTGTCGTTACTGATATTGGGAATCTTAATAATGTTTCTAATTTAGCTATATCAGAAATCTTTGCACCGTGCTGTTTCACTGTCAGTTCCCATTCGGTTATTTTTCTACGTCGCGGATCAGTTAGTTTATTTCCTCGTGATGCATTTGTGAAGTGTTCCAGTACCCGTGTTGCTACACAATTCAGTGAACTAGAATATTTCATTGGAGCTAGTTTTGCGATATCGGGTTTATCATTTAACGGATATATCCCATAAACAATTGCTGTTACTGGATAAGATCTCTCGTAGTATGGTTTGTCAATTCCAGTTAGAATTCCTGGTTTGGAATCTCTACTCACAACGACAGTTTTTTTATCCTTGAAGATTGGTTCAAATTTATCCCTGATAATCCATTTGCCTTCGACTTCGATAATGAATTTTATTCTGAAAAAATACTTCTGTTGGGAATTGCTTTGCAATGAAAATCCTTTGGATTTTACACCCTTGGATTTCCAGCTCCTTGGCGGGCCAAGGTGTGACATTATCTCAGCTGCTCTTTCATCGTTCATAGTAGCATCGATATTGGGTACATTGACATCTTCATCAATAATTCGAAATGTCGACCAACAGTATGCTGCACCGTTACGGTAGAATTTATTAAAACACTCCCTGATTTTACTCAGTATAGTTCTATCACCGATTAGATGTTTTGGTGTATCAGAGACTCTATCGAGTTTGAATTTAGTATTTCTCCAGGGCTTAATTTTCGATAATCTGTTGAACTCCTCATCGAGATTGAATTTAGTATTTCTCCAAGGCTTAATTTTCGATAATCTCTTGAACTCCTCCATGTTATAATCAATGACTTTAGGATTTTTCCAAGGCTTAATTTTCGATAATCTCTTAAACTCTTCCATGTTATAATTAAAACAAGTATTTAAATAGAAAAATATAGTATAATGAATCACTGCAAGTGGCTAATGATTAGATCAACAACCTCGTGTAACAAATCATGCAGAAGCGAATTCTGTGGGTATCATTTACAAAGCGTTCGCAACGGTTCTTTTGGTCCACTCCCATGCCTCCAATGTGGGGCTGGGGTAAGGGGAAAATCGCAGTTGTGTCTTGCTTGTGGGGGTAAACGATACAGGGAACTAAAACGCTATTATGACAAACGAATTAAAAATACCGTCATTGACCCTAACGACCTTGATAAAATCAAGGACAAAATCATAAAAAACCCTCAAGATTATATCAAGAGGTTTATAATTAAAGCAGGTAATAAATTAGATTGGTAGTATTATTATACAAAATGAGCCAAGATTTCAGACCTCATCCAGTGCTTGTTAATTACGAAGCCTCCAGTGATGGTGTTGTTAGAAATTGCAGACTAAAAAGGTCTGTTGGATGGGTAAATATTTTGGGATACTTGATGTTTACAGCCGGGGGAAAGAAGTATCTCTGTCACAGAGCCATCTATGAAGCATTTTACGGATTAATCGAAGACGGATTTGTGATTGATCACATAAATGGCGTGAAGACTGATAATTGTCTTGAGAATCTTCAAGCCGTCTCGCAGCGCGATAACCTTTCAAAAGGCAACGCTGGTAGACACGCAAAACGCCCTAGGGGGGGTCAAATCGTTTGATTTAGAAACCAGCGAGGAGAACATATTTCAATCAATAAATGCGGCTGGAAAATATTTCGATATTTGTAGGACTTCAATTCGATTTGTTGCTGAAAATATAAGTAAAACTGCTCTGTCAAAGAACAATAGTCATAAAATAAAGATCGTATACATCTGAAAAGATTCAAGGGAGATAAATCCTTTATGGATAAATCCGCCGTAACTTACACCCTACCTACTAAGTTCCCTTGTATTATGACGTCAAGGGAATTTGTCGTCTGTTAACTAGGCGCGCACACGTGACTGTAGATACATAGTTTCGGTAGAATCTTATTTTTTAGCAATTTCTAAAACGTTTTATTGTCTCTTGGCTAAAACAGCAATTTAAACAGTTGTATTTATTTATATTCCATCTATTAATACACTTTCAGTACAGACGCGTTTTATAATCCGGCGCATTTTACTTATGTTCGCTCAGCCGGAACGCGAGTGGTATCCATTCATTGAAGTAGGTGGGCGTGGTTAAAATTCCTGTATACAGCTCTTTGTGATTTAATCGATAAGGGCATTTTGTCTAGAGAATTAGAACAGGATACATGTGATATCCTACAGTAAATTACAATTATTTAAAATATTTCTCATTTAAATGTTGCAGCATTAAAGTAATTCAGGGAAATATACCACCCTTAATTAAGTATATATAAATTGTTTCCCACACTGTATGATCAGTCACTGACGCAGGCATGCGTGACTGATATTTACATTATATTTTAAACAACAGTTAAATTATTATTCGTTTTGTGTACTTAGTATTTTATTTCCTAAATACGATGAATACAAATTGTCTATTTTAAAAATCTCTTATTGTTAAGTATAATCAGAAGATATATATATATTAAAAAATCTCTATTCTGTATGACAGCTCCGTGGTGTAATGGTAACGTGTTTGTCTTGTAAACACAGATCTATCAACTACGTGTTCGGTCCCCATAGCAGATATTTGATGGCGAAATTTGATGGCGAAACAGAAGATGTTTTTCTATTAATTGGGGGGAGGGAGGGAGTTAGACCCCGCCTTAGAGTTAGACCCCTCGCCGGAGATTATGTGTTTATCAAAGTATAATTGGATGTAAAATAAATGGTATAAATTGATGCAAAAAGCTCTACATTCACATGAGGAACCCCACAGGGTAGCACAGAATGGGCTAGCGGCTAATAGAAACGGTGTTAGGGTCACAAAAGGGTATCTGGAATGGATAGCCAAAAGAAAAGAGCATCCGGAATGGATAGCCAAAAGAAAAGACCCTAACAAAGACACAAAGGCCTGAATAAGGGACTCATGAATGAATAACCGCTCATAATTTATACTATTTATTTTGCATTTTTTTTTTCTAATAATTAAAGATAAAATATATTATATAAATAATGGATATCAAAGATGTAAATTCTATAATTGCTGAAATTTCAGATTTAAAAAAATAGACTGTGACAGGATTACCTCGGAATATGAAGACATTAAGTATCTGTCTAGTAGTTATGTTTTACCTAAGATGTACAGACTCGTGAAAGGAATTCAAAAGTCCATCTATGCTTGTTTGTACGGTAACGATATTGATGTATTTATAACGCTATTTAGCACCGTTGAAGCAATACGTCAAAAGCTAGGGAAAGAGTATCAAAAACGAGCTGAAATTAGTTCTAAAGTTCGTGATCTTAGAAAAATATTAAACGAGGAAAAACCATTATCTTAACCACGTGAGCGTTACTAAAAAAAAAAAAACGGGCTGAAATTAGTTCTAAAGTTCGTGATCTTAGAAAAATATTAAACGAGGAAAAACCAGTATTATAACCACGTGAGCGTTAGGCTTTCGGTAAATTTTATTAAAAAATAATTATTTTTTTTAGCGCTTTTGTAACTACATAGGATTTTCTCCTGAAAGGATACTCAGCAGTCGGACCTGCCCATGCAGTTATGTGCATAATGGATGATCTGGTCGTGGTAGCAAGTAATCACCGCGACGCCTCCATTTTCACGTAGTTGTTGTTGTTGCCGCGTCGTTAACACAAATCGTTCATTTCCGTTCTCAGATATTACAATTCTGAAACCCCCAGCGATGTTATTTCTGAAACACTCGCGGATAGCGTCGTACAGTTTAACCTTGTTGAAGATGGATACGTTAGCTTGATGGTACATTATTTAATAGCTCATCTTTTAATTGTGATAGTTTCACATTTGAAAATTTAGTTCACAAACAATATATGGTAGGTGAATCGCTTACAACTAGATTAGCCCGAGAGCGGCTAGCAACAATTAAAAAGTTTATACCGGTTCGAGACAGACTTCGTGAGAAACTTCAACAACGACAACAAGCTCAGACTGACTTTTCTGTGTCAAGTGAACAACTGTTCGCCCCGGTAACTAAGGCGACCAGCGATGTGAAAACAGCAACTGAACGAGCAATATTTGGAGATATTCCTGAGGAAGGCAAGCGACGAGAAGTGCCTGTTCTTGGTGTGCTTGAAAAAATTGCAGCAGTGACCGAACAAACAAAAAAGTCTTTAGAAACACTTCCAGGAGATATAGCAACTACTTCACGGCAACAACAAAAAAAAGAGCGCGTACTAGAAGAACTAGGTGCTACTGCAAGAAAACCAGAAGAAGAGAAAGAAAACATTCCTAGAAAAAATGTATTCACCGCAAAATATATTTATACACTATATATACAACATAATTAAAAATTTTGAAGATGACAATAATTTAATTGACTTTACCGCGCAGATTTTTTCACACGATAGAAGAACAAGAGTTGTAAACAAAGAGTATAAAGAGTATATAAAAAACGACGAGAATTAGATAAAAAAAAGTATACCTGGCAAACCGTGGTAAATTTAGAATCACAGAAAGTAGCCGCAATGATTTTGAGAGTTTTAAAGACAAAGTATTGAGTAGAGTAGAAGAGTATTCAACTGGATTTTTTGGTAAAGAGGAGTCAACTGGAGACGGATATTTAGGCAGCAGCATAGTTGAAAACACTAGCGTTACTTGTCCTGGTAACATCTTCAGTGATATATCACGGTTAGAGGTTCTCATCGGGGGGAAGCGAGCCGGAAACAACTCACCGGAAATAATTAATGAGGCAGCTGATATCTGTAGACGATTATTTACCTGTGGTATCATGGACATTAATGTATATCGAGAACTCATTGCTGAATTAGTTGAAAATCACAAAGATGCCCATGGTTATTACAGCGATTGATCACTAATTGAAAAAACTACTAGTTTTATAACAAGATGATTATACACTACAACCATGATAAACCCGTAAGCGTCTACGTGGTGAACTCACGATTGCCTGTTTATAGAGCATATTACGGAGATGGTTTCGGCAATACCATTGCGGGGCTATTTACAAGAATGGCTCCCAAGGTGGCGCCGTTAGCTAAACAATTATCAATGAAAGCCATTGATGCCATCCGTGATAAGGGAATCAGCGCTGTTCGAAATCTTGCAGGAAAGGTCTTTTCTGCCGCGAAAGATAAAATAGCATCATTGGTGCGAAAGAAACCAACAGTGCTGCCATCCACTACAGTGATGCCTGCACAAATCAGCAAAGCAATAAATACCGCAGTGAAAGAAAAACTAGCGTCGTTGGCTGCTTTGGTGACTCCGTCACAATTGACAGCTTCACCGGTAACAGATAGCGCTATCATGAACGCGATAGCAGGAAGTGGTTTGAAACGAAAACAAAAACGACGATGATTATAAAGAGTTTCACAATTGAAAGCACTAAATAATAATAACAATGTTTAAACGAACAGCTGATCCCGCTCTTGATATGAAAGCCCCAGTGCGCAAAGACGATTCCGTCCGCGATTATCAATACTATTCCTATCATGCAATACAACCCGACCTACGATCGCGAATTGAACTACAAGTTCAAGATACCAGTAAATACTTTTTGCCATGTGAAGCATTTATTGAAGTAGAAGGAAAACTTATTCAAGCGGATAATAATCAATATGCAGATGACCCAAATGTCCGCGTTGGGTTTGTCAACAATGGCATAATGGCGTTATTTGAAAGTGCAAGATATCTCATTGATGGAAAAGAAATTGAATCAATAGACCGTGAAGTTGATGTTGCAACAACAATAATCGGGCTAGCAAGATATTCTGATGATTATACAAGGTCGGCTGGTCCATCTATGATGTTTGCAAAGGATATTAATAATCACGCTGATCACATTAATCATACTAGGGTAAAAGCAACACGAGATACCGTAGTTGATCCAGCACCAGCCGGATATACTAGACCAGCTGGTACCTTTGATGTCGTAGACATTAATCGCAATTTCAATCTAGGGTTTGCAACACGAGTAGCAATGTTACAAGGACAACGCCGACGGTTTTCATGTGCGATTCCGTTGCATCATATTTTTGGATTCTGCGGAAATGTTAGAAAAGTTATTTATGGAGCTAAACACGCAATCGCGTAAGTACGAAAAGGCAATGACAATGATGCAATTTGGCGTACTGGTGCCACTGATGGTAAAGTTGTTTTAACTAAATTGGTACTATGGATGCTAGTAATGACCCCATCAATTACCACGGAAGAGCGGCTACTTTCATTTATGGACACAGGTGGCAAATCATTGATAAGTTGGCTAACAACAACGACTGATACCAAAGAGGATAATGTCGCTGGTACATTTACATGGCATTTGGCATCAAAACAAGGCGTTTCAGCTCCACGTCATATATTTATAGCTCTGCAGAATCGGAATCGATTAGGTTCCCAAGAACGCAGTCATATTATATTTGATCAATTAGGAGTAAATGAGGTTTCGCTGAGAATAAACGGACAACAAGAACCATCTGAGGATATACAGCTTGATTACGAAAACAACCATATAGCACGTGTGTATCATCGGATGCTGTCATATATGGGTCGTGATCAAAATGTTGATACTCGTTTACAAATATCTCAACTTGATTTTAAAAGCCTCTATCCGATTTATTACTTTTCGCTGGAACATTTTGATTTAACAAGGCAATCCGTCGTTGACATACATTTTAGGGCTCGTATAGATCCTGGTGGTGTTAATTATAGAGCGGTTGCTGTTATTCTCAGCGACAAATCAATGTTGTTAGAAGGGGTTGGTGGACGAATGAGAGTAGTTGATGCACCAGTGGAAAATATGTATATGAAACTTAAAGAGTTTCCAATTAGATCAATTGAAAGCATAAATGTGTTTTACAATAAAATGACAGATAGTGTTGTTAGTGTCAATCTGACTGATGGTCAGGTCAAGAAATTGCGATCAAAATCCGCTAAAGAATGTGGAACAACAATAACGTTAAAACCAGCGCAGATGTCCGGCGGTACACATAAAATATCACTGACGGATCGTCAAATAAAACATTTAAATGATGCGCTAAAGAAACGGCGAGGGGTTCAAATTGTATTTTCAAAAGCCGCAGTCGCGAACATGATAAAATCAGGTGGTATATTCACGTTGTTTGCTGCGATTCCAGGATTAATTGCAGCGGCCGCAAAAGCAGTTGCAAAAGCGGTCGCATTGAGGGCAGCTGGAGCCTTGGAAACAAAAGCGGTAGAAGGCATTGCTCAATCATATGAACCGAAGAAGGGACGAGGATATAAAAAAGGGGAAGGGTCTAAGACTACCAGGAACACCGTATTCATGTTACAGCGGGAGATCCGTTCACGGATCCGGCCTGAGAATACCAGGAACGGTTTATGAGTTGAAAGCCCAATTCTCCCTATGTCCAATTTTGATTTAATTGATGCTGCTAAAAAACTAGCGATACAAAACTTCAGAGGGGTTTTTATGAGAGATCAATTACCGAGAAAACCTAAACGCGTTGAAACTGGTATCATCAATCTTGATAACAGTAACGGATCGGGAACTCACTGGGTCGCATACGCGATTAATCCACGTGGAATTGTCTATTTCGATTCATATGGGTTAGCTCCGCCAAGAGAGTTTATGCGGTATATAAACTCTTCGATGAAACTCAAAGAGTTTCCGATTTTTATTCCACGCTGCCAACACAACAATTAAATGATCCACCGATATGCGGCCGTGAAGTATTAAATGTCCTCGCGGCGATTTCATCGTCACAGAAACCACCTCATCTGGTTGGAAATAAATACACGAGTGGGAAATTACAAGGTAATTTTAGAGAATCAATAAATTGAAAATGCTAGAGTCTTTATAATAATGATTGATATTTGGGGACGATCTCTGTCAATGTCGAAACCAAGCACAAAAACATATGCGGGTTCTATCGAGGAAGTAAAAAAAATAATTAAAGATGAAATCGCTGAGACGTTAAATTTAGTAAATGTTGACCCGAACGAAATAGCTGTATTTCAAGACAAACAGGTTAAATTGAAAAGCAGTGATGTTTCATTGGATGACATTTTAATACGACAACACGACGCCGCTGAAAACTCTATTGCGTTGTATTCCAACGGTGGACAACTTAAACCCGGCGCACTTGTGTCTACGATCACCGACAAAATTGCTACCAACGAACGTGAGCTGAATGATCTTATACGAGGTTATAATAGTTTTCGCAAAAATGTCGTACATAAATTCTTTGGAACCCCGCTTGTGATTGGCATGACTCTCGCTGAAATTAAAAACTATCTATCGCTATTCTTTTTTAACAAAGACGCGGGAAGGATGATGAATGAAAATGAGATCAAGGCAAATTATCTCGATATTTACAATGATATTTTTAAAATAGTAGAAAATCTTGAGCGGGTACAAAAACCCACCAACGACGTCGTTAGTAAGTTTTTTGGAAACCCGCTTGTAGCAGGCATGACTCGCTGAAATTAGCGAGTTTATTGGCAAGCATACTCACAATGCCTACATAGCTAATAGTTTCTTTGGTGTCCCAGCTACATCTACAATGACTCTCAAAGATATTAATATGTTCATGGTGAGACAAACAACACTTAATACCATCGTGGATAAATTTTTAGGGAGAACACACGAATCTGAAACAACATCGTTGACAGGCATGACTCTGGCGGAAATTAAAAGCGCGTTTGACGAACAAAAATCCACTAACGAGTTTCTGAAAGCAGCAGCGTCGATACGACATATATTCGTATCGTTGGGCATTATGTCGTCCAAACAGATTCTGGATTTAACGACCTTTTGACTTCATTTTTTATAGGCCATGATAAAAAAATACTAAAAAAAAACGAAATCAAAAAAACCTATCTCGATGTCCTCCACGAGTTTGTTAGACGAGACGCAATATTCGAGTTGGTACAAAAATCAATCAATGATGCAGTTTTTCAGTTCTTTGGTCCCCTCCACAACACGACTACTCGCGAAACGTTGGCAACCCTAAACCTCAATAAAATTAAGTACGCGCTTGAAGAACTTAACAACTTCGCAGATGAGTTCTTTGGAGACCCGCGTAACGTGGTTATATCTCTCGCGGAAATTGAGCGTGTGCTTGACGAACAAAAGCTCACCAGTGAAATGGTTAAAAATTTCTTTGAGGGTTCTGAAAGCCAAAATATCACGACGACATATTCTCAACTCAGCAGGTATTATGCCACCCAAAAAGATTTGAAAATTGACCTCCTTTTGACTTTATTTTTCGAAAGACGCGATAGAACGATAATGAAAGATACCGAAATAAAAAAAACCTATCTCGACGTCATCGACGATATTGCTAAACTACGAGAAAATTTTGAAAAGGTAAAAATTCCGCATCCAGACATAGGCGTTAAAAATGTCGTGTATACGGTCGATCATGGGAACTTTGATTGGGTAAAACACTCTAATGCTAAATTGAAAGTCACTAACGTGAAGTGGCCTCATGGTATCTACAGGATGACGTTAATCTCTAACAAGCAATTTGATATCATCGTGAAAGGTAAAACCTACTTTGGTGGCACCGCGACAGTAATTATCGCGGGGGGAGAAGAAGAATTTGAGATTGTCGCGGTTGATAACACCATTAGAAAACATATAGCCTGGTGTTTAGAGTTCGTAGGTGAAGTAGACATCCCCTGATCTACTACCCTGACGATGATGAATAATTGAAAACACTAGAGGGTTTAAAATAACAATGTCAACAACAATGTCGATGAAATCAATTGAACCGATAATAGTCCCGTTGACGGAGTCAGCGGTATCACAATCGCCAATGATTTCATCATCGCAATATCGATTCGACACCATGAAAGAGTTTTCCGCGAACGTGAAATCACTTTCTGAGCGTTATCGTGAAAAAATGAAAAAGTACCGACGCAGCGTAGCAGTCATCGACATCACCGTGTACTCGGTATCCGGTGTGATGGCCAGCGCCGGGGTTATTTTGTCGACGGTGACCATGATGGCTCCGATTGCAGTTCCAATTGCTATCTCCGCGGCAACAACAATTGCGGCAGTCGCCACCGCGATAGCTAAAAAGTTATCATCGTGTTCTCAAAAAAAACTCAGTAATTATACAGCTCGGTACACGGTGGTATTTGACGCGTACTCGAAATTATCCGAGTTGATCTCGCTGTCGATAGAGAATTCGTTCATATCCGATGTTGAATTTTCCACGATGACCCAATTGTATAACTCCACGATGTTGAAATTGGAAATTGAAGACAGCGTTAATAATAATGTCACTACAATTCAACGAATTGCAACTGCTTCAACAAATCGCGGAGAATACCACTCCGATACGAACAAGCATGATATCAATAACATCAACAAACCCTGAATTTAGTGTGAACTTTCCTTCTCCGATTCCAGTGCGTGAGATCGCGCTGGCAAAATTACGAGTATATCATAGCTGGCCTAATATCAGATCGGTTGCATTTGGCGGTCAGCAACCCAATAACACACTGGTGTTCTCGTATAAGAATAGTCCCGATGGCACTCCAGCGTGGAAAACTGTTTCGTTACCAACTGGGTCGTACCAAATTGAGCAAATCGATGCTGAAATTCAGCGTAGAATAAAATCAATTACTGAAAAAGAATCAAAAATAGTTATTAAACTTCATGAACCGACGCTCTCGTCGTCGATCGAAATAAGCACAGAGGGATACATTGTAGATATCTATAACAGCTCGTTAAGAACAGTGTTAGGATGGCCTGAAAAACCACCAGAAAAATCCACCGCCGACTTAGCCACAGACGTACAATCATATCATGAAATTAATCCCAGTTATCAAGATAATTTATCTGATATAAGAAAAGGAAATATCGCCGATAGATTTATATTTACCAACAAAGACACATTGCAATGGGATTTTATCATTAAAAGAACAACCGACTCATCTGTTACTATTTCATTTACGCTAACTGACGTCCGTGGCTATTTTAATGAAATTAAACAATTATATGACACACAACTAGAACAACTACGGAATACAAGATCGCAAAAACTCGTTGAAATAATAAATCAACTTATATCTGACATGGAATATATCTATGAACTAATTATTCAAACAATAATTAATGACAACAGCGACAGGAAACAACGATTCCTAACCGAATACAATATCACAGAAGACAATCTGCATAATTTCAAGTTTCCCAAATACAACGCTGATGAACTAGCAAGAATTGTTAAAACCGATATCAATGCGCTACAAAAATCAGATTCAACTGTCCTCAAATATAATAATGATCCAGATGATGGCGGTAGGCATATTGCCCCGCATAATGTAAATATTTTAACGGTTATTGCGCTCAATTTAGTATGTGATGCAATTGAAGGAAGCTATCAAATTAATCTAGAACAATCAAATCAAGCTCAGCAGGGATATATTCTTTATTCATTTGCACCAACAGCTCCTCCAGGATTCCTAATTATTGAAAACCCAATTAATCCTGTCTACATGCGATGCCATAATAATTCGTTAACGAGAATTAATTTCCGACTCACCGACCAGTCAAATAATTTAATTGATCTACAAGATGAGGTGTTAGCGATTAGTTTGTTTGTAAAATCCTAAAGACTCGATCAAATATTTGGTTAACCCATAGCAGCAGAGAGGGTGAATGACAACGACGTTGGCGTATATAAGGAAATCTTATTTTATCAAATCGACGCCTTTTTTCGCGATTTACGAAGAAGCCTTAGATTACCGAATCGACGCCTATAAAAAAGGTCGTCTGATTCACCCTCTCTGCTGCTTACCAGATATAATGTGATGCTGACTTGTCTTGAATACAACAGACGAAGAGGTGCTAGTTAAGACCACGCGGTGGTAATTGAGTATCATCGTGTATCACTTGTAGTTGTTGTCGAGTAAATCCTCGCTGAGGAGCAGTTGAATCCAATCTATATATTGCTGGTCTACTCGTAGATCGTGTTATGTCGGATATTTTATGTGCAGTAACAATCCAAATATGATCAGTAGCTCTTTTGTTGCCACCTTCCAGCTCTCCTGGTTCATATAAATACCTAAAAGTGACATTGCCGAGTATTGGTTGTTTTGAAAAATCTTTTTGCGGTTTTACAGGTATATACTTTTTTAATCGCGTTGTTAGGTTTCATATTAATTGTTCGAGTAACCTCATTATTCAGCGCGGTAATTACGCCAGGTAATCTCTTGACCGATTCACGAGATCGTTTATCCTGTATAAATTCCTTCGCTTATTGATATCCAAGTGACCGCTCAATAAGCGTCCGATTAAATCGTTCAAAACTTGCCTGATCGCGATGAATTGCAGAATGCCCTCGTCGTAACGCGGTACTATGATTCTTCATCGTTGATAGAACCACACCCTGAAATTCCTTGTCAGGATCAACTTGTAGTAGATTTGGCCAACGCAGAGGACCTCGTCAATAAATCCTTTCAAATGCAGAATCCTCTTCAGTTGATGATTTTGTTTTTATCGGTTCTGCTTGTTTGTATCGACTCGCAACATCAACTACAGTTAACGCGTATTTGTAACGACCATCATGCGGCAGAAATAATATATCAGCTTGATGAACTTCATTGGGAACGGTCACATCAAAATGCGAGTAGTTAATTTGCTTAGGCGGCGGTAGATATATTTGCCATATCGCCTGTTTGGATAACCCGCGGTGGTATTTTTCACTTTTGCGGCGCTAGCGAGTTAACTGATTGCCGCCTTACCCCTCCAGTATCCTATTGGAGAATAATAAATAGATTCCATGTTATTATTTATTACCGGCACCTAACATCAATTTACCTTTCATAGCCGATTTTATCAACCATGAAGCCAATTTTTCTTTGAAGGATTTAATTTCACATCTGCGAGATGTCTGTGTTGCAGATTACTGCTTTTATAAGTCTAATATCGAGTCTGGTTCCGGGTCCACAGTAAGTAAACCCGGGAAGAAGTTTTTCTCCCGGATACTTCGACGCTGGTAACCCGGGAAGTTTAGCTAGCTTGGCTGCAATATCACCAACTCGTTTTTTTAATCCCTTTGATTTATCAAGGGAAACAAATCTAAACTTGTTTTTACTACATTATACACACTTACCAGAAAGTGTTGATCGGTTATTTTTAGTTGCAATCGTCGTCAAGTCGTCTGTGCCAGTACGCACCTTACATTTCAAACAATATACATCCATAATATATTTATAATAACATGAATGTAATTGATTTTTCGGCGACAAAACCAAGTGAACCAGTTAAACATAATGCAGCGCTACCAAATTCTATTCGTATGATTATAATCGGACCATCTGGAAGTGGCAAGACACAACTGCTACTTAATTTAATAACGAGACGGATGATATGGGACAAGTTATATTTAATAGCCCCGAGTGTAGATGATCAGAGCTGATACGAAGTGTTAAAGGAATACAACGAAAATTCAGCAGAAATCACCTGCGCGGGTATTATTGAATTGAATATCACTGATATTGAAGAAGCACCGAGCATTGATGATATTGATGGAAGTATTAACAATTTAGTCGTATATGATGATGTGATGTTAGACAATCAAAAGAATTCTGCTAGGATATTTTCCAGAGGCAGGTATAAAAACACTGATGTGATAAATGTCACTCAACGATACACTCAAATACCAAAAGTGATCAGAGAAAACTGTATTATTCTTGCTGTATTTAATGGAGTTGATTCACATACGCTACGAAATATTCACCAGACTTGGTGTGGCGGTGATGTGGATTATAAACTCTTTAGAAATTTCTTTAGTCACGCTCAGTCAATCCCACATGGATTTGTAACGATAAATTTGCATGATCCTAGATCAAGATATCGTATCTGACTTGATCAAATATTTGGTTGAAATCATAGTGATTTTCATTGTTTACCACATAGCAGCAGAGGGGGGCGCGACAACGACCTGGCGTCCTTTTTTTATTGTGTTTTTGCCGAATGGACGCTTCTATTAAGCATTTACGAACAAACCTCGTCTCGTCGTCTCCTGTGTTCGTGTCTGTGACAAACCAAGGTTTGTTTAAAATCTTAACAACGTTGTTGTCGTGACACGGTGACAACAACCTGGCGTCGTCCTTTCTTTTTAAATTCTGTTTTACCAAATGGACGCTTCTATTAAGTATTTACGAACAAGCCTTGGTTTGTTAAATAGACGCCAGTAAAAAGTTGTCGGATTTACCCCATCTGCTGCTGATCGCAGAGTCTATGTCTCTACAGTCAGTTCCAACACGTGTCTTCATTATCTTCCTGCCTTTACTTACATGATGCAACCTTTGTTTCAAAACTTGCATAACTGTATCAGTTTGTAGTATTTAAGCCCATCGCGAAGACGCTGAGTCGGTTGTTGGAACAAGACTGACAGTAGCAAGAAGCAACGATTCGTTCATTTGATCCACTAGGGGCAAAAATAAAAGGTAGGCCTTTTTATTTTACTGTTTTAAACTATTTAAAACTGAATTTATTTGCATACCTTTGACGAGCATGCATTTGCGTCGTTTCGTGTATTTAAATATATAGTGAAACTCTTACAAACTGAACATTTTGCATACTATTATCAGGATCCCATAAATATCAGACTTTATTGGAAGGGTCCAAAAACTGTTTCTTCTTGAATATTATCCTAACCTAACCGAATAATTCAAACTCTCTACTATTAAAACAAAAACATATCTCAATCCTAAATATCAATATTTTACTTATTTTCTTCCTATTATTATATTATTGTTTAATTAAATGATCTGGAATTATTAATCGTGAATGTTGATTTTATTATAAAAAAATAAACAACAAAAATCGTTCAATTGACCCTTTAATGATAAGAAATGCATCATGCACACTTAATGATAAACTGATAAACATAAACTTTAATAGTTTATCTACTAGCATTTAATTAATACACATTCATCTTGAACGCTTATTATCTTTAATTAATGACTTCCAATTAGCCCTTAGTCGACGCTGATCCGTCAAGTGTTTTTTCTAACCACGCGTGCCCTTGCCAGATTGAATCACCGATACGCTTACATTAAGTAGGTTCTAACTGTTAACAAGCAGGACAGCACGTTTACGCAATTAGCAGCTAAATTCCATTTCCCACATGGGAATGAGTTTTGGTTTTATGGTATTATATTTAGTGTAAAATTTAAGTTTATGTTTGAGGTTTATTTCGTTTGTCGAGTTAAAATATTTCAGATTACTGGAAAAAAAAACAAATAATGCTATTCAGTTTAAT
The DNA here is from genome assembly GCA_029339505.1 of Unio delphinus. Lineage (NCBI taxonomy): Eukaryota > Metazoa > Mollusca > Bivalvia > Unionida > Unionidae > Unio > Unio delphinus. Next base: position 827,877 of record JAQISU010000079.1, read on the forward strand.
ATGCGATGGTTGTGAATTTATCAAGGCTATAATTGTCTGTTTTTAGCTGTATGTTGAATACTAATACTTGTTACCAAAGAATGACGAGAGATGAAGGCACCCTTTGCCCTTGCAAACTTTGATTAAGGTCTAAAATCACCATTTTTTTTCAACATGGAACGAAATTGTCTTGCAGACAAATAAAAGTATGTAACATGATGTTTTGTCCTTATTGGTATCCTTTTTTTGCGCTAGCAATCGTTTCTCCGTTTGTATATGATATATCGTGCGATAGTGTTTCTTAACCGAGTCTTGCTCGATTTACTGTTCCATTTCGCTTGTTCCCATATTTATTATTTTTGAATTTATGTTTATTTTTTGCTTTAAACCATTCCTTGCTTTTTGTTATATCTTTCTTTACTTAATTTAATAGCCTCAGCTACAACGGTTACCAGTGAATGGCTTTCGCAGTTCAGTAGGGCACTGAATGGACAATGTTGTCATTATAGTTTACTCAACACCAACAATTTTGCAATTTATTACAAATCAGAATAAACTGAAATCGCGAAGTGAAGTTCAATTCTGTGGCACTTTAAATGTTATAAGAATGCATATAAATTTAACGTAATTTAACACTCAATTATTTACAACAGAGAAAACAAGAGACTGTATGATACGTCAACAAAAATGAATGATGTTCTACAGGACATTCCTCTTGTCAATAATGATAAGTCTTTATACAATATCACTGATGATGTGTATGATACAGTATATAGTGTTCCGTGGTAATAAATTGCAAACTTATTATAAATGTAAAAGTATGCACATCTAGCAGTTGGAGATCTTGCACCTTATCAGGGTTCAGTGTATGCTGGTATTTTTCAATACAAGTAAGGTTTCATTAGAATTTAGTTTCAGATATTTCATAAGCAATGACCTAAATATTCAGACAATGTACAGTTAAAACACCGCTGTCTCTTTCCAAAGCATTTATTACGTTCATTTCTTCATCCTGTAGGAACTGAGCCATGGTTAAAACACGAAGAGAGGAATGTGTGAGACCCGTATTGGTGAGTTTCATTTATTGTATATCCGTTTACATAGAGATTGCTTCGCAATGAGAAGCAAACAAACTAACTTTATTGCAGAAGTCTATGCTAGCATTTCAGAACATTGTTGCGAAATTTGCATAACTTATTACGACAGTAATTCAAATTCTGCATTTTCAGACCTTTGTGTCGGGTAGAAATGTGTCTTATGCTCAAAATGTTTTATGACTTGAGTTGTTTTAGAAACGAAAGAAATAAAAATCACATGTGATCAGCTATTGGTCAAATTATGATCGTAGAGCTTCATGACCTGTAAAGTCAGATACTTTGAAAGCATTTACAAGTCCATATAACAAACTTTAGACTTTTGATTGTTTTGAACTTAAAGCTTTCATAAGAGATCAATCCGAATTTCTTACAGTAGTTAATTATGTGTTTATTATCAAAACGATTTTATTTTCCTAAAAAAATATATACAGTGTTGTATAATTTTAAATAAACGACAGTAGATAAGATATGAGAGATCTGAAACATATAAATCAAAAAGACTTCGATCTTTGGTGCGTTGTCTGATGTGCACGCATAGCATACAAAATAGATGTAACAAATGCTACAAATTTTACAGAGAAAGTTTGTGGATGAAATAGAAAAACGAAGAATAGTTTATCATATTTGAAGAAATTTCATAATACGAACTTGAGTACTAAAGTACTGCAATCATGTAAAATGAAAAAAGACAAATATGGGAATTATCAGTGAATTATGTGTAATTGTGTAAAATCAGTAATAAAGGATATATATAGAAAATAATAACGCTTAATAAATAATGAAGTTAAGTTCAAGAAAATCAGCACAATATTTTGCACATGACCGTTTAATACTACAGTGAACTATATTATTTTAAAATATAGTTAACGATACAATTGTTCTTCAATGAAATTCAATTAATCGCATACAGTGTATTTTTGGAAAACTGCTTGTTGCTATATTTACCATTGGTATCTCATAGGTAATGATATGAGTTTGAATCGAATACAAACAACATATATTTGAAACAATTTCATTTTCAAATCAAGTTAAATGATGGATTGATTTATTTTGTGTTCAGATTTGTTCATGGTTTTCGTTTTTGTTTGTCTTCTCTCCTCTACAATGTAAAAATTTAGCAATGACTGTTGACATTCTAGACTTATCTCAATATCTTAATAATAATAATAATAATAATAATAATAATAATAATAATAATAATAATAATAATAACAATAATAATAATAATATTAAATACCTTTGCATAACATGATTACAGGAAACAAAAACAAGCCATCACACTGGACAATTTTTAAAAAAACGCTGAACATATCCAAGGTAGGAAACATTATTATGCATCTGTTTACTATTTTTGTCCATCTGTTCATCCTTTCTTAAAGTAAAAGTCACATGTGTCATGTACCTGCATTTACACATTTTAAATCATAGATAAATTGTTCTCTTAAAATTTAACACCAATTTTCAGTAACCAAAGTCCAGTAATTTCTGACGATTCAGTGCTATACTCCTTAACTGTCACCAGTAAACTTCCAGATGAAAATTATATATTGTCAAGGACATGGCCTTGTATTAAACTTGGGTTTAAAATACGAGCAAGTAGAATGGAAGCATCACCATCGAGGGTAGTCCGATATGTTGCATTTATCAATAGGCGTAGCTTTCATTTTGCCATCCTAACGCACGACATTCAATCCGGATTGTATTGGATTTCACCTTTAGGTTCAATTGATCCATAATTTCAACGTACTTTTACATTGATATTGCACCTCTTGGGGCATCCATATAATGACCTTCTAAAGAAATATCGATGTATAAGAATCCAAATGAAGTGAATACTTGCCACTTAAAGGTATGTCGAATGATTTTATAAACTGACTCCCATTACTGAAATCGTCGGTGTTGAATGCCTACATGACCCTTGCGACCTGTACTATAGTCGTTTACAGTTTTTTGCTTCCATCATAAATTGAACAAGTATTATGCTATTTTTTCATTTCGTCTTGAGTTTGTCTAGATCATTAAATTAAATGGCTGGCACAATGTCTTTGAAACAATCACGCTTTCTAACATCGAACTGGTGTAACATGTTTAGATATATAAAGGTTGTAAAAATCCTAAAAAGGATTTCTAACAAACTTTCAAGTGTGCCCGTTAAACAAGAACGTTGACGATTTGGATAATGGGCAAAGTTTACGTATCTATATTTATCTGATTTACTATTACTACTGCTACACCACCACCACCACCAACAACAACAACAATAACAACAACTACTACTACTACTACCACTACTACTACTAATAATAATAATAATTTACAGACTTATGTTTAAAAGCTAAACCTGCTATCGGGTGTTCTGGCGCAGCTTGCGTCGACTGTAACATAGGAACACATGAAGGTGCGGTATGGTCCAGGAACGTAACCTGAAGTATTTTGCTAAGTACAAGCCATTTCGGCCACGTGCAATCATGCTGATCAATTAACCAATTAGCGAACGTAAATTTGACATACAATCAAGCCTTGCTTTCGTCCGCCATTTTCATCCGACAAGTTGCTTGTGGCAATAATGAATTGAGTATGAGAAGTATGTACAAAATTTTCAATGATTTGCAGCAGCAAAGAGGGCAAATACGACAACTTATAGAAGCGTCTATTTGGCAAACCAAGGCTTCCTCCAAGGCTTCGAAAAAAAGAATTTTACCTCCATAGCAGAGAAGGCAAATCGGACAACTTAGCGGAGTGTCTATTTGGCTAACCAAGGCTTCCTCAAAAATCTAAAAAAAAAGTTTCCTTTGGAGACGCAAAGTCGTTGTCGCGCTCTCTCTGCTGTGGGGGTAAAAATCATTTTACGATTTCAACCGAATATTTGATCAAGCCCGACACGATATCCTAATATAGGAACATGAAAATGTATCGTTACGAATCCATCTGGGATTGACTGAGCGTGATTAAAGAAATTTCTAAAGAGATTATAATCCATATCAAGGCCGCACAAAGTTTGCCAAATATTTCGTAGCGTATGTCTGTCAACTCCATTGAATACAGCAAGAATATAGCAGTTATCTCTGATCACTTTTTGGTATTTGAGTGTATCGTTGAGTGACATATATCACATCGGTATTGTTATGCCTACCTCTGGAAAATATCCAAGCGGGATTATTTTGATTGTCTATCATGACATCATCATATACGACTAAATTGTTAATGCTTCCATCAATATCATCAATGATCGGTACTTACTTGATATCGGGTATAAACTCAATAATATCCTCATCGATTTAAGATATTGCTTTCTCGTTAAAATCCTTTAACACCTCGTAACATCGATGATCGCCTACACTCGGGGATACTAAAAACGACTTGTCACATTTCATCTATCTCGTTGAAAAATTAAGTAGCAGTTGTGTCTTGCCACTTCCAGATGGTCCGATTATAATCATGCGAATATAATTTGGTAGCGCTACATGATGCTTCACTGGTTCTCGTGTTTTTGTCGCCGAAAAATCAATTACGTTCATGTTATTATAAATAAATTATAAATCTATATTGTGTGAAATGTATGAAGCGTACTAGCACAAACGACTTGACGATTACAACTAAAAGTAACAGATCACCACTTGCTTGTAAGTGTGTAGAATATGGTACCAAAAATTGTAGATTTGTTTCTATAAAATCTGGAGATGTTTTAAAAAAAGAAACTAGGAGATGATATTGCAGCCAAATTAATAAAACTCACAGGAACACCATGAGCAAAATTCCCAGGAGAAAAGCACCTTCCAGGATATAGTTATTGTGGACCCTGGACCAGACTCGATATCAGACTCGATGATAAAAAACAACCCCGACCCGGTGAAAACCCAATAAACGCTATAGACAAGGCGTGCCATGCTCATGATGTTGCTTTTAAAAACAGAAATCTGCAACACAGATATATCGCATATGTGAACTTGATTCATGAGTTGAATTATATCAGTGATAAAACGAAAAATTGGCTTCATGGTTGATAAAATCGGCGATGAAAAGTAAATTGATGTTGGGTGCGGGTAATTAATAACATCATGGAATATATTTATTATTCTTTAAGAGGATATTGAAGGGGTGAAGCAGCAATCAGTAAACTCGCTAGGGCCGCAAAGGTGAAAAATACTACAGCAGCAGATTGGTTATACGAACAGGCGATATGGCAAATTTATCTACCACCATCTAAACAAATTAACTACTCGCATTTTGATGTCAGCGCACCTAATGAGGTTCATCTGGCTGATATATTATTTATGCTGCATGGTGGTGTTTACAAGTATGCGTTAACCGTAGTTGATGTTGCGAGACGGTACAAACAAGCAGAACCTCTAAAGACAAAATCATCACCTGAAGTGGTTTCCGGGTTTGAAAGAATTTATCGAAAGGGTCCCCTGCATTCGCCAAATCTGTTACAAGTTGATCCTGGCAAGGAATTTCAAAGTGCAGTGTTATCCACAATGATGCATCCTAAAGTCACCATCAGACGAAGACATACTTCACAACATCGCGATCAAGCAATTGTTGAACGATTTAATCGGACACTTGCTGAGCGGTTATTTGGATATCAATACGCAAAGGAATTTATTCTGGATAAACGATCCCGTGAATGGGTCAAGAGAGTACCAGGCGTAATTACAGTGCTGAATAATGAGATTACTCGAACAATTAATATGAAACCTAACGACGAGATTAAACTAAAAGTATATACCCGTAAAACCACATAATGATTTTTCAAAACAACCAATACTCGGAAATGGCATTGTTAGATATGTATATGAACCAGGAGAGCTTGAAGATGGCAAAAAAAGAGTTACTGATGAAATATTGAGTGTTACTGCACATACAATATCTAGCATAACTAGATCTACGGGTAGACCGCCAGTCTATAGGTTGGATTCAAGTGCTCCTCAGCGAGGATTTACTCGTGAACGATTACAAGTGATACCCGAAGATACTCAATTACCGCCGCGTGGTCTTACCTAGCACCTCTGCGTCTGTTGCACTCAAGACAAGTCAGAATTAAATTATCTCTGGTATGACCAATACTGCTATTTTGTTCTGTCTACAGTAAATTGGCGATGGTCTTTATCCGACCAACACCAACGCATTATAAAATTGCAACTCGCACAGTGAGTATTGTGTTGTTTCAGTGTGATTATAAACTCGGCATCAATATTACATTTTCTGTTATTTTTTGTCATGTTGTTCATAACCATATAGTCTTTTTTCTGATTATATCATCGCTGACAATATCACTTATTGTAGTGTCATTATATTCTAAAACAACTCTTCGAAGTTGATTTATTCTTCGCACTGTGGACACTGCAGGATAAATAAATTCGACCACTCGATGCGAGCATTTATGACCCAAACAATTGTATCGGATATAGTCAACCACTGCGAAGAATGCATCGTCGCTGCGTATCCTAGCTTCCAATGGGATTTATCAGCACGTAATGCATAATCGACAACATTGATATCAACCAACACATTATCATTTAACACTAGAATTTTTTTTCTCTGTCCTTGACTTTGTCAGGTCTGGAATATCAACTTCGATATTTTGTCTTCGTGTATCTTTCGGTCTATAACACAGCGGCACTGGAAGTGTTGCCAATTTTTCTTTGTGTTTGTTAAATAACTTCATCTGACATATATGTCTGACTATCTTTCTACTTGCCACTATCAAATAGTTTTTTCTCATTAATGGGGTTACTGAAATTATTTCACGCGCTATTTCGCACTGGAATATATCCTGTTGCAATCTGATTAGTTTACTTAACTCGCGTAATTCATTATCAAGTGCTCTATGATCGGTATTAATTTCTTCATAATAGTCTATAAAATTCTTTAGCCAATTATGTGGAGATAAACCGACAAATGGTGGTGGTTGACCTTGATCACAACACATTATCACTTTTGTATACGCTAGGAATAACCAATCGAGAAACCTTTGTAATACATCTAACGACACTGCGCATATCTCATCCCAAATAATGATTTCATGAATATATTTCTCACCCATTCGATCAGGAATCCATTTGTCACCTTTCCATCGAATGAAACTGTGATAAGTGCAAGCATTAATTCATCGCTGTTTCATCTCTCTTGCAAGTCTGTGTGTTGGTGTTAGCACAATCATGTTTGATTTCCTTCGAAATAATTCAATCGCACGAGTCGTCTTCCCTGACCCACCACAGGCGTTTAAGAAACTGGTTTTATATTTACATATTGAATCGGAAAACGAAGGAGCTTTAGATAGTTCTGATATCCAATTATTATTCAAGTAATTGTTTTCAGTTGTAACATCTGCTGATTTGGAGTAATCACGCAGTATTTCCTTTTTAAGTCTCCATGATCCCCAATTCTCGTCTGAATTAGTGAATTCAGCCACTGCTTCTTTCTGTTTTAAGTCTATATAAAATGAATCAGTGGCTACTCTAACTGCAGTGTCAGGAAATCTATTTATCATCGAAAGTAAATTAATAGAAGCATAAGCCAGCATATACGACCTTAAGTACGTATATTAAGGATTTTTGTCCATCTTTGTAAGTAACAATTGTACCTACGTTGGTTCCATCGGATAACAAAGCGTCTTTATGATCGACGTATATACCACTAGATGTTACATCTGCGATTATAACATCGTATTCGGCATCATCTATAATCAACCGCGAAGAATATCGTTTGTGGTCGTATTTTCTATCCTATGTGAACTTACCAATTATTCTTCTACTGAAATCATTTGCGTGTTTATTTCTAACTTCAGAGATTTCTTTGGACCATTTCACGATATATTTTTCGTCGAGATCAGGGAATTTTTTTTTGTTTTCGGTGATTATACTATGTAAGCAATCGGGTTGTGGTAACTAGACTTCAGTTTGTTTCCGATATGATATAAATGATTCACTGATAATCAGCGATATCAACATTTTAGAATCAATCATATACCGTAATAGCACTACTGGCATCACGTGTTTTTCATAGATGTGTCTACCAAACCAAACATAACAGCATGGATGAAGTCCGTTAGCCAGTTAAAATGATACCACACGATAGAATCCGGTGACATCAAAATCGGGCAGTGGTCCATTAATCGCAACACGGGTCATCACGTGTGTGGGATGTCCAAAACTTTTGAAGTTCTCAGAACACTCTCCATACCCAAGAAACCTCCCTGCATAACAAGCAATCATATCAGCCGAAATAATACTTTCAGGGTCGTATTTTGTATTCCATAATCCGCCATTTCCGTAATCAACGCAGCTTGATTCGATATCTGAGAGAAAATCTGGACGTGTTGTTTTCAATATATTTCTCTTTCTCGTGAAATGAGCAGCAACTGACGGTACTGTAAGACAGTTTGTTAGTAATTGTTCGTCGTAATCCGTTTTCAAACCATTAGCTAGTTTGTTCATCTCGTTGTGGAGGGCTTCATTACGGTATAATTCGCCATTGGGTCTTACAAATTGATCGAATTTACCCTCTTCGTCTTCAAAATCGAGAAGTAACCACACTGACACATGATCGTTTTCACTTAACTCGTAAATAAAATAAAATAAATTTCATGCTCATTATGGTCAATAATTTTGATTGGAGCTCCATTTGATTTATATTTGAATTCGTGTAATACCTCTCTTGTTATCGTCATTACTGTTATTGGGAAGTTTAATGATGTTTCTAATTTAATTATATCTTGAATTGTTGCTCCGCTCTCCTTCACTGTTAATCCTTCTTCATTTATTTATTTGTGGTTATCATCCGTCAATTTGTTTCCACGCAACGCATTTGTAAAATGCTCTATTATTCGTTCTGCTACACAATTTATTCTTGACGAATATTTCATAGGTTTTAGTTTTTCAATACTCGGTTTATCATTTATAGGATAGATCCCATAAACAACTGCTGTTACAGGATAGGATCTCTCGCAATACGGTTTGTCAATCCCAGTCAGAATTCCTGGTTTGAATCCTGACTCACAGTGACAGTTTTCTTTTTTTTCAGGATAGGTTCAAATTTGTCGCGTATTATCGAATTCCACGTTTCTGAGGGGATAATGAATTTCACTCTAAACAAATACTTTTTATTGTCAAGATGTGAAGTTATCACTGCTGCTCTTTCGTCGTTAATGGTAGCAGCAACACTACCATCAATTCGAAATGTTGACCAGCAGTGAGATGCTCCATCGCGCTTGAATTCATTAAAACAATCACGAATTCTACCCAACATCTTTCTGTCACTTATTAGACCCTTTGGTACATCAGTGGAGACTCTATCAAGATTGAATCCAATATTTTCCAAAGCGTTAGTATCGATAATCTCCCGAATTCCTCCATATAATAATTAAAACAAGTATTTAAATAAAGAATCCATTATATAATGAATCATTGCAAATGGCTTATGATAGGATCAGTAACCGCTTGTAACAAATCATGCAGAAATTAATTATGTGGATATCATTTACAAAGGGTTTGTCGTGGGAGTTTTGGCCATATCCTTGCATACAATGTGGGCTAGGTGTGCGTGATAAGTCTCATTTGTGTCTCAATTGCGGTGGTAAGCGATACAGAGAGCTAAGGCGCTATTATGAAAAGAGAATCAAAGATTCCGTTAAAAAACTTCATCAATGACTCCGACTCTGTCCTTGACAACGTCAATGACAAAATCATAAGAACACCTCAAAACTACATTGATCTATTCTCGAGTAATTATTAAACCAAGTAATGAATTAGACAAATAGTATTTAGTATATAATTGAACCAAGAATTTCAACCACATCCTGTGATTACCAATTATGAATCATCTCGCGACGGTATTGTCAGACACCGCAGGCTGAAGAAACCAGTTGGTGTCGACAATGGTATGGGATTATTATATTTAATTCTGGAGGGAAAAGTCATTTTAATCACATAATCGCATATGAGTGTTTCCATGGATTGATACAAGATGGGTTTGTAATATATCATATTGATTCCAATCCTAGGAACAATACTTTATCGAATCTACGAACTATAACACATATTGAAAGCACCAAACGTTGAGAGACTGGAGAACACTCGAAAAATGCGTAACCTAAAAAATTATTTAATATAGACAATAACGAAGAAAGAGTGTTTAAATCAATAAATGAAATCGGTAGGTATTTAGATATTTGCGAAATTTTGGTACGAAAAGTATCAGAGAATATAACTAAATCCACTTTTACTAAAAAAAATTCAAAACAGAATTAAATTCGTTTACATCTTAATTATAAGGGTAATAACTCGTGTGGGCTTGTATACGGTTTTTGAAACAGAGATATGAGTTACGGATCTCAATGGGATTTCTCGATGACTGAATGTCATTTTGTTGTGGTTTAACTGCTACGGGTCTCAATAGAAATAATCAAGTATTTGTTTTGTGAGAAAACAAATCAAAAGGTGTGAGTATAACAACTGAATTCTTTTTGGTGGGATGTTTTTTTCAAGTATTCGGCTTTCTTTAAATGCTGTCAATAATCATAATTAAGTACACGAAATAATAAAAATCGCACACCTCTGTCATTGGTTTTCCTGTATTAGTTAGCTTATATACCATGCTGTATCCTGTAGTATTGAGGATTTAAGTCATTCGAAATTCAAACCATGAAACCTCCATGTATTTTTGTATTAAACCCGGGTGATTTTGTTTGGGGTATGGTGCTTTCAGTTTGAATATGTAACAGCCCCGTGTGTGTATATGATGTGTGTGTACCTATAATCCATTGTTATATGTTGTATTATCTTGTGCTATCCTATTTGTATATACCATTATGTAAATACTTGTATATATCATATCATGTCATTGTAAATACCATTGCATTTCATTTTAAATACAATTATATATATATACTTGTAAATATGATGTATATATATATATATATATATATATATATATATATATATATATATATATATATATATATATATATGTAAATTTGACGTCCATTCATGAAATATACCTTCTTGGAGTTATAAATTCCATTATTTGACGAGTTAGATCTCCTCTCGGAGACTATGTTTCGTGGTTCCTCTGGGCCCCTCCGATGTGAATAACACCTGAGGGGTTCCAAATGGGGATTTGTTGTCTAATTTTGTAACCTCCTAGTCCCTCTGATGTGATAACACACGAGGGGTTCCATATCCGTTTTTTTCATGTATAACACCTTAGAGCGAATGGATTTCATCATATATAATCATACCATAACTTGCATAATATCTTTAGGGGCAATAAGATGTGAGTACACCTTAGAGCGAATGGAGTTCATCATATCGTACGAAATATTGGGTCAAAATTGACCCCCAGTTTTTGTGTTTATCATATTAGATATATAATATTTCATATAATGAATTTCGAAGATATGAATGTCATTAATAAAGAGATTTCAAATTTGAAAATCAAGGAATTCAATTGTTCGATAAATTAGACTGTACTCAGATTCTTTCTGAATTTCAAGATATTGATGAAAGCGCTCGGAAAAAATATATATGTACTTCCAAGGGAGTATGGACTGATCAAACCAATTCAACACGCAGTAAATAATTCCCTTGCATTCTGTAACGACATCAATAAATTCTTCCTGTTGTTCACTGCTGTCGAAAAGGTCAGAAGTGAATTGGGGAAACAATATGAAATCAAACGCACAGTTAACACGAAAATCAAAACAATAAAAGAGATTATCCGCCAAAATGAAAATTCCCTTTTGATTGACTCAAAGTATTAAAGGATAATGGACACTCTAAACACAACCATACATGAACAATACAGTACGGAACATAAATTGTATAGACAGGTATGCGCTTACTCACCTAGAACGAATTTGTATGAGTTAATAGTCTATAGACAGGTAAGATAGACTTCGGTGATTTAATCACTACGCGGAAGTATAAACATAGTGTCGGCCGTGGGTGGGCGAATTTTTCACTTACAAATTAAATCGTACATTACATTATAATGGTAGGTGAAGCACTGACGCCTAAATTAGCACGAGAACGATTAGCTGCGATGAAGAAGTTTATTCCGATTGGTGATTCCGTTTGAAACAAACTAAAAGCAAGGCAACAATTTCAAACTGAATTCACAGCGGATATTGAACAATTTTTCTAACCAAATAACCACTGCTACTAAGAATACTGTAGCAATACTTGAAAAAATATCAACGCTGTTACAAAATCCCCTCCCGATAAAAAAAACAATGAACAAATAGTAGAGGAATTATCTGCGAGATTTAATGAGGAAGGGTTAGCAGCAATTCATAAGACTGATCCAGCAGAAATTTCCGCGTCTTTTGTTGCCACTTACGAAAACAGGAAAAAAATGTTAAAAAAATAACAACACACGTATATTAAAAGTATGGTACATTGAGCTGATGTATTTTACAAAATCAAAAGTAACACAAGTCGAATAGATAAAGGCAATACATCATACACTGGATATATCAATGCGGTGAGTATAGTGAATGATCAATATGAAGAACTAAAAATAAAACACCTTCAAAGAAAATATCTTTCTCACCCTAACGACAACCACCATCAGACGATGATGATGGGCAATTATTGTATTTCCCATCTGATCAAGATGAATCTGATGATATGCAATCATTGTGTATGTCATCTGATCAAGATGAATCTAATGATGAACTTTTTAGACATTTACAAGATCAGGAAAAGGATACACAAGGTGCAACTGGCTATAGTAGTGGTAAGGGGTTTTCCCAGAGTGGATATCCTAAGGGGGTTTCAGTTAGTGGTCTAGTTCGTTGTCCTAGTAATATTCTCGGGGATATATCACGATTAGAATTTCTCGTAGGAGGGAAACGAGCTAGAAATAACTCACTGGAAATAATTAATGAGGCAGTTAATATCTGCAGACGACTATTTGAGGGTGGTATCATGGATATTGGTGTATATCGAGAGTTTATTGATGAGCTAGCCGACGATTACCACAGTGATTGTTTTGATGACTTCGTCGTTAATGACTTTGTCATTGGTGATTCATTTGATGACTTCGTCGCTGATGACTTTGTCATTGGTGATTAATTTGATGACTTCTACGTCATTCGATTATATAAATGCATTTAAATAAGATGATCATACACTACAACTACAACAAACCAACCATGGTCTATGTACTAAACTCACGATTGCCAGTTTATTGAGCGTATTATGGAGATAGTCTCGGCAATACCAGTGCACGGTTATTTGCAAGAATGTCTTCCAAAATAGCACAAATCGCAAAACAATTATCAATGAAAGCTATTGATGTTATTCGTGATAAGGGTACTAGCGCTGTTGGTGATATTGCCTGGAAAGCATTTTCCGCGGCTAAAGAAAATCAGTAGCGTTAGTTCGGCGGTGAAACATAATGCCGATGACTTTGTCATTGGGACCACTACCATCTACAGAAATTATGTATGCAAGTATTAGCAAAATAATAAAAAGCGCGGTGGAGCAGAATATAGCATCACGGTATGACACTCCGGGAAATATTACTGCAAATATGATGGCGGGAAGTGGTTTGAAATCGCGAGCGAGATCACGATTTAGATCAAGAACTATATAATAATATGTTCAAATCGGTTCGAGACCCAGCGTTTGATATGGACGCCCCAGTACACCAAGAATGATTCTATACGCGATTATCAGTTTTATTCCTATAATGCGATCTAACCGAATCTTTGATCAAGGATCGAACTTGAAGTAAAGGATACCAGCAAATACTTTCCACCCTCTGAAGCGTTTATCGAAGTAGAAGAAGAACTCGTAACAAATGTTGCAGCTGATACACCATACGCAGATGATGAAAACAATCCAAGTTGGTTTTGTCAATAATGGTATCATGGCGCTATTCGAGAGTGCTAGATATATGATTGATGAAAGATAAATCGAGTCTATAGAACATGTTGTTTATGTTACCACAACAATAGTGGGGTTGGCAAGATATTCTGATTATTTTACAAGATCGGCAGGTCGATCTATGATGTTCTCTAAGGATCTCACTAATAACGCTCATCACATTCCATTTGAAAATATGATTATAAATACTAATCCTCATCACAACTTGGGATTTGCAAAACGTGTAGCAGCGTTGCAAGGACAGCGTCGACATTATTCATGCGCGATTCCACTGCATCATATTTTCGGATTTTGCAGAATTGTTAGAAAAGTTATATATGGAGCGAAGCATTCAGTAGTACTCGTGAGAAAGAGTAGTGATAATGATGCAATCTGGCATGGTGCTGGTGTTGCTGATGGTAAAGTAAATATAACGAAACTATTATTGTGTGTGCCAGTAATGACTCCATCAATCACCACAGAAAACAGATTACTATCATTTATGAGTACAGGCGGCAAATTATAGCTAGTATGGCTAAAAACAACAACATATACCATAGATTATATTCTTAATGATACACTTACATGGCACCTGGCATCAAAACAAGGTGTGTCAGCTCCGTGTCATATATTTGTTGCGTTACAGAATAAGGAGCGATTGGGTTCAGCATCAGAGAGGGGGGGGGACGTACAAAGCATTTGGCGTCGACGAGGCTTCCTTCTCGTAAATATTTAATAGAAAGGTCTATTTGACAAACCAAGGCTTTATCGATAATTGTCAAAAAAGCGTCAATTTGGTAAATTGAGGCTTCCTCAAAGACGCCATTGTCGTTGTCCCCCCCCCTTGCTGCTATGGGTTAACAACTTTTTTACGATGAAAATCACTACGATTTCACAAACAGACTAATATGTAGAACCTCACCTCGTAAATCAATTAGATAGGCTGGTCAGTGAGTCTGAAATTAATTCTCGTTAGCGAATTATTATGACATCGGATATAGACTGGATTAGTTGGGTCCTCAATTAATATAAATCCGGGTGGAGCTGTTGGGGTAAATGAGTATAAAATAAATCCCTGCTTAGCTTGATTTGATCGCTCGAGATTTATTTGATAGCTGCCTTCGATAACATCACATACTAAATTAAATGATATCACCGAGGATAAATTGACGTTTTGAGGAGCGATATGTCTGCCACCTTCGTCTGGGTCGTTATTGTGTTTGAGTATTGTTGTTTTTTGGTGATTTCTTCCACGTGGCGAGTATTTGGAGGAAGTATTCATCGAGGAGATCATTAGTTGATTTTTTTTAGTTCTGGAACATTATACTTAGGAAACTTAAATGTCGGAATATCTTCTACACGTATATTACGTGTTCTTGCAAATTCTTTTTATCAGACTCGACCCTGGTATCTAATACTCCCTGAATAAGTCGTATATTAAACAATTCCATATCGTGTACAATTTGATTTAATATTTCCGTTTATTTGATAATTGAAGTTTTTGACGATTGTTTTTGAAAACTCTGCTGTGATTTATCAAAATGATTCTTACGTTCTCGTTTTAAACATTAAAAACTCTCGAGATTTGATGCGAAAGAAGTTCGACCCAACCACCTTCCCTCTGTCCGAAGAATCATTTCCATTATTGTAACTAACAGGCTCTGTTAAAAGTTTCGTATAAGCACCGTCGATTATTCTAAGGTTAAATTCATGATATGATTTATTGTCTGTGACATAATCAGATTTTTTATTGGTTCTGGTAAATAAACGGTTTCTCCCCGAGGTGGATTTTCAGGCCATCCTAGTATAGTTCTTATATAACTCTAATAAATATCTACGACATAACTAGGCAAGTTTATCGCGATCGCAGAAGATGGTGTCGGCTCATGAACTGTTATAGTGATTTTCGATTCTGCTCCAGTAATGGATTTTATTCTACGCTGGAATTCAGCATTGATTTGTTTGATTTGGTATGACCCAGATGGTATCGAAACAACGTTCCAGTCTGGAGTCCCATCTTCGCGATTCTTATTCGCAGATACCAAGGAATTATTCGGTTGTTGACCGCCAAATGCAAACGAACTAATATTAGGCCAACTATGGTATACTCGTAAGTTCGTTAA
This sequence comes from Unio delphinus, assembly GCA_029339505.1. NCBI lineage: Eukaryota > Metazoa > Mollusca > Bivalvia > Unionida > Unionidae > Unio > Unio delphinus. Next base: position 843,948 of record JAQISU010000079.1, read on the forward strand.
CGCGATCTCCTTCACGGGAATCGGAATAGGGAAATTCACACTGAATTCAGGATTGGTTGAGGTTATTGATATCATGCTGGTCTTCACGGGTGTGTTATTTTCCGTTATTTTTTTAATTGGTTCGGTATTTTTTAATATTCGTTGAAGTAATTCCTGCGGTGTTGTCATTGTTACTATATTCATGTTGCATTTCTAATTTTGACATCGCGGAATCATAAATACTTACCATCGCTGAGAACTCACTATCTGATATAAATGTTTCATCGAGCGACAACGATATCAACGAGGACAATTGCGAGTACGCGGTTGATACAACATGAAATTTAATTATGTAATCTTGCAGTTTACGCTGGCTACATGATATTTTTTTTGTTATTATCGAAATTATTTCCGCGATTGTTGTCGCTGCGGACATAGAAATTGGAACAGCTATCGGAGCGATCATTGTCACCGAGGAGAGTATAATTCCAGCTCCGGTGATTACACCACTCAGCGAGTACACAGTAACATCAACTGCGGTGATTCTTCGTCGGTATTTCTTTATTTTTGTTTGGTACTCCTCAGTGAGAGTTTTGAGCTTAGTTTGAAATTCACTGACCTGATCATAGCGATCTTGAGATACTGAAGGTATCGTTGATGATGCCATTTTACAAATAAGTTTACGATTTCAATTTAGTGGTTTACTTAAATTCACTACGAATTCCACATACCATGTTAATGAAATCCTAACCAAATTTTTATCAGTGGATGTTATTGTGAATCGTTCAGTTGTATCCTTGTCGATGGTTGTGGATATCGTATTGCTGACCCTAGATGAATTAGACGATGATATATTAAATTGAGTTGGTGTCACTAGTTTTAATCGATAGATGCCTTCGACGGTTGCAGTGATATCTAATTTGCTGTATGTAGGAGTCCACGCAAATGATCCGTTTTGGATCGTGTATACTATGTTGTTGGTTTTCTCATAAGGAATGTTTGTTATTTCAATGACTGTTATAATCCTCGAAAAATCATTTTTGATTGACTCGATGGTGTTTTTCATCTTATTGATGGATGTTTTAATATCAAGGAGTTTTATGTCAATTTTATCTAACGGGGTTCCAGGAAATTTATTTATGATATTTTTACGAAAAACTGAAAACTGTTTTACGTATTCTTCATATTTGGATTGAAGTGTTGCTAGTTACAACATAGAATCTTGTATCATTGTGAGCTTCGGTATGGTCACTGGAGATTTACCAAAGAATTCTAACACGGGTTTATCAATATTGTCCATGATGGATTTTTGTAAGTCAGTAAATTTAGTTATATGATTGTCATACTAAGCATTGAGCGATTTTAATGAATTTGCCATGTTATCGAGTGTTAATATTTCATCTGTGATTGTTGACATGAGGACGCCCGGTTTGAGTTTATCCTGATCGGAAAACAACGCGATGGTATCATCTACTGCGTCTCGTTGTTTAACTAAAATATCATCCAGGGAAAAATTACTAGATTTCAATTTGCCCTGACGATCTTGGAATACAACTACTACATTTCGATCAACACTTGCTAAGTTTAACGTCTCAGCTATTTCATCTTCAATTATTTTTTTTATATCACCGGTTGCAGTGCCATCGGGTTTATTCAGCGCTGATAAAGCTCTCCCCCAAATATCAATCATGTTATTTTATATAATCTCTATCTGAAAAGCGATTACTAGTGTATTCATTTGCGACAACATGTGGTGGTTTTCCAGATGTTGAAATAGCATCAAGGACATTTAATACTTCGCTGCCACATATTGATGGGTCATTCATTTGTTGTGTTGGTAGCGTAGAATACCAACGAGAGGTGTTTTAGCGGTTTATATAACGCATAAATTCCTTCTGCGGCGCTAATCAAAATTTGACATAGGAATCGAAGATTCCAGAGTTAGTAAACCGTTCCTGGGATTTTCAGACCCTTTCCGCTGTACCATGAACACGGGGTTCCTGCCAGTCTTAGACCCTTTCCCTTTTTTATACCCCTTCTCGGTAGCTTTCTTTAGTGCCATTCCTTCCGGGGTACAAACGGCTCCTAGCGCCGCCGCTTTAGCCACCGCTGGGACCGCTCCCGCAATCAACGCTGGATTTGCAGCTAACAACGGGAATATACCGCCTGATTTTATCATATCTTTGATCGCAGCCGCAGAGAGAGTGAACTGAACGCCATTTTATCTTTGAACGCATCATTGAAGTGTTTTACTTCATCTGATTGGGTTTCAGTGTTATTGTGGTTCAGCATCTTTTAGCTGATTCTGAATTCAATTTCTTGAGTTGACCGGGAGTTAACGTAACACTAATATGACTATATGACATTATACAATAACAGATTGATCTAATTGTTACATATTTTCCACTGGTGCATCTATCACTCTCATTCGTCCGCCAACACATTCGAATAGCATTGATTTATCAATGAGAATGACAGCAACCGCTCTATAATTCGGGATAAGTATAACAGGTACCCCACCAACTGTTGGACCTGTCAGACGGGTTACACGGGCTCTAAAGTGTATATCAACGACGGATTGTCTTGTTAAATCAAGATGTTCCAACGAAAAGTAATAGATTGGATAAGAGTACTAAAATCGTGCTGTGATATCTGCAAACCAGTATCGACATTTTGATCGCGCGCCATATATGACAACAACCTATGATAAACGCTCCCAATATGGTTTTGATCGTAATCAAGTTGGATATCCTCGGATGGTTCCTGCTGTCCGTTTATTCTCAGCGAGACTTCTTTACACCCAATTTGATCAAATATCATATGGCTACGTGTTTGATTGTCTAATCGCGTCGTATCCTGTAACGGAATAATTATATGACGCGGAGCTGAAACACCTTGTCGCGATGCCAGATTCCATGTGCATATACCATCAGCGTTGTCCTATTTAACATCTGTAGTTGTCGTTAGCCAACTCAGCAATGATTTTCCTCCTTGATATATAAATGATAGTAACCGTTCTTCTGTGCCGAGTGTTGGAGTCAACACTGGCATCCACAATGATAGTTTTGTTAAAACGACCTTACCAACATCATCATTTATATGTGCTGCAGATGGGTTTGCTGGAATCCTCCAAATTGCATTATGGTCAGTACCCTTTCGAACGAGTGCTACTGCATGCTTCACCCCGTAGATACCTTTTCGGACATTTCTCCAGAATCCAAATATATGATGTAGTGGAATCGAGAATGAAAATGATCTACGCCTCCCTCGCAATATTGACATGCGTGTTGCAGCTCCTATATTTAAGTTGGGATCATTGTCTATAATCATATTCTCAGCTTTAATATCAGCAACACCAGCATTATTCCTTGGTCGTCTTACAACAAATTGGATTTTTGCAGCCGTATCCTTACCATCCTTTGCAAACATCATAGAAGGGCCTGCCGATCTTGTATAATCGTCGGAATATCTTGCGAACCCTATTATTGTTGTGGAAACATCAACCTCGTGTTCTAACGACTCAATCTCTCTTCCATCATTAAGATATATTGCACTTTCAAATAACGCCATGATACCATTATTAACAAACTGACTTGCGTGTCATCTGGATATGCTGTATCATTTTCTTGTAGAAGTTCTCTTTCTACTTCGATAAACGCTTTACAATGGTAAAAGTATTTACTGGTATCATGAACTTGAAGTTCGATTCTTGATCGGAGATCTGGTTGTACTGCGTGATAAGAATAAAACTGATAATCATGTACGGAATCGTCCTTGCGCACTGGGGAGTCCATCTCAAACGCTGGATCAGGTGACTGTTTGAACATTTTATTATATATGTATTGATCTAAATCATCGTCGTCGACCACGTCGTGATTTTTTTAAGCCATCTTCCCGCTATCATATTTGCGATGTTGCTTTTGTCGTTGGTTACCAACGACGCTAGTTTCTGATCCACTGCGTTATTTATTATTCTACTAACACTCACGGGCATTTCCGCTGTAGATGGTAACGGCGATAGTGATTTCATCACTGGTTTCCTTCGTGCTCGAATCAACGACGCTAGTTTATCCTTCGCGGCGGAAAGTGCTTTTCCGACAGCATCCCCAACAGCGCTAATACCCTTATCACGAATAACATCAATGGCTTTCATCAATAATTGTTTTACTAGCGGCGCTACTTTTGGAGCCATTCTTGCAAATATCCCGGCAATGGTATCACCGAGACCATCACCATAGTACCCGTTATAAAGTGGAAACCGTGAATTAACTACATATACGCTTACTTGTTTGTCATGGTTGTAGTGTATTATCATCTTATTTAAATGATATTTATCTAATGCAATGACTTCGTCATCAGATTAATCACTGTGGTAACCATGAACTAACTCATCAATGAAATCTCGATATAGACCAATATCCACAACACCGCCTTGAAATAACCGCCTACAGATATCAGCTGCTTCATTAATTACTTCCGGTGAGTTATTTCCAGCTCCTTTCCCTTCAATGAGAACCTCTAATTGTGCTATATCGCTGAGAATATTACCAGGACATTGAATTAGACCACTACCTGATATCCCACTGGATTCTCTTCGAGATTTAGAAAATCACTCCCCGAATTTTCCTTTAGTTGTACAAGTTGAACATTTTTCAGAATCAGCTTCTTCCATTATTCGTATTTCATCCGGGATTGGGTCTTCTGTATACCTTGGTGGTTGTGGGCCACCATTTACTGCAGCTAGAAAACTATTAAAATCAGGACTTATTTCTTTTGTTATTTGTTTTATCGCGGTTTGCTAAAAACACTTTATTCGCCCAGTTGTTTATACCTTTTATAAAATCTCTAGACTCGTCGACTTTTAAATACATATCTCTTATATTTTGTTAAAACTACCTTTAGTAAATTTAATTAATTCAGATTCAGTTTTGATTCCTCTGATTCTATTTATCGCATCAGCCGTAAATATCTTTTCAGATGGATATTTTTCTCTTGCAGTAGCACCTGGTTGTTAAAGTGGGTCAAGTGGTGAGATAAGTTGTGGTCTACTAGCAAGTTCTTCTTTCAAGTTCTCGTTCTTGTTGTTCTCGTTCTTGTTGTTCTCGTTCTTGTTGTTCATGTTGTCTTGCAGCAGTTATTATATCACCAGGAAGTGTTCTTAAAGATTCTTTTGTTTGTTTGGATCTTCTTGCTATATTTTCAAGTTGACCAATCACAGGTTTTCTTTTCTTTATTCCCCCTTCTCGGGGATATCCCCCATATAGCACGCTCAGTAGCTGATATTGCCCCCTTCATTGCTGTGGTTATTGGTTTAAACAACTCTTCAGATCCCGCAGCAAAAATTTGTTTGTAAACTCTGCCTAGCCTGTAGTTTATTTCTGACAGAGTCGCGGATTGGTATAAATCTCTTAATTACGTCTAATCTTTCACGATCCAAACTAGTCGTTAATGATTCATTAACCATTATTTAAATTGTAAACAATTTTCCAATTTGAATCTTAAAAAAAAAATACTACCCGCCAGAATTGACTAAAACCGACCATCCGAAGGGGGATTTTCGTTTTGTTCAATTAACAATCTTATATTTCTGATTTTTGAATTAATTGTTCTTTTTATTTCATATTCCTGCCCTAATTACTTTCTTATTTTTTCCACTATAGTAAATAACGGGACAAACTTACTGACGTCGTCACAACATAGAAGGGATTTGCGAATTGAATTCTGAATCCGTTTAATAAGGGCATATTTTTTGGGTAGTACATATTTGTCATTCATAGCGCCGTATTCAATATCCTGGAAGTCGGACATAATTTGATCGTAATTTAAACTATCTGATATATAAATCCCCTGATATTTCAAAATTAAAATTTCGGTTATAACCTCATTGATATTTTGAGAATTCATATTATATGATAATACATATTTGTAATATATATTTTTCAAAAATGAACCCAGAGATGGGCGCCTCAGACATAAACGAATTGAATTTTTTGTCCGGTCTTTTTTGAAATCGCAGATCGATAAATTCTCTCTGCAACGCATTGAACAGAAGGTGGACAAATATCGAAATACCCACCGGCCTTAGCTATTGATTGAAATACTATTTCCTTGTTATTTGTTGTATTAAAAGATCTTACGGGTCTCGCTTTTTTCGAGTATTGTTCAGTCTTTCCTCGTTTTCAATTCTCACTTTGTGAGATAGCCTGCATATTTGATAAAGAATTGTTCTTAGGATTGGAATCAATGTGATCGATAACAAAACCATCCTTGATCAATCCATGGAAACATTCATATATTATTATATGATTAAGACATATTTTCCCTCCAGCGGTAAACCTCAAATTCCCTTGATTATCCACAGCCCCAACTGGTTTCTTCAGTTTACGATGTCTGACAATACCATCGCTGGATGCCTCATAGTTGCTGATCACGGGATAAGGTCGGAATTCTTGGTTCATTTATATACATAATACTATCTGTCTAATTCATTGTTTGGTCTAATAATTATATTTTGAAATCTTCTGATGTAGTCTTGAGGGGTTCTTATGATTTTTTCAGTGTCATTGATGGAGTTCTTAGTTCGTTTATCATAGTCACGCTTCAACTCCCTATATCGCTCACCACCGCAACTGAGACACAGCTGTGATTTACCACGCACTCCTACCCCACATCGCATACAAGGGATCGGGCCAAGACTTCCACGTCGAAAACTTTGCATATGATACCCACAAAACTCATTTTTGCTTGATTTGTTACACGGAATTACTGATCGAATCATAAGCCTTTTGCAATGATTCATTATATATAAATTCTCTATTTAAATGCTTGTTTTAATTATGGCATGAAGGAGTTCGTGAGATAATCGAAAATTACGCCTTGGAAAAATGCTAAATTCAATCTCGATAGAGTCTCTGATACACCAAAAGTTAAAATTCGTGATAGAACCATGATAGGTAAAATTCGTAATTGTTTTAATGAATTCAAGATTGACTGAGCATCTCACTGTTGGTCGACATATTGAATCGATGGTGACGTTGATGCTACCATGAACAACGAAAAAGCAGCAGTGATAATCTTACATCTTGGGCGGAAAAGGTATTTTTTTAAGAATAAAATTCATTATCCGATCAGACACCGGAGATTGGATTATTCCGGATAAATTTGAACCCATCTTGAAGGAGAAAAGAGCCGTCACTGTGAGTCGAGATTCCAAACCAGGAATTTTGACTGGAATTGACAAACCGTACTGCGAGAGACCTTATCGCGTAACAGCAATTGTTTATGGGATATGTCCGTTAAATGATAAATCAAGCATTGAAAAACTAGCACCGATGAAACTGTCGCCGTTGACTTCGTCAGGGATGAATTGTTCAGCAGAACGAATAATAGAACACTTCACAAATGCGTTGCTTGGAAACAAACTGACTGATCTAAAACTCAAAAAAAATAAATGAATGGGAATTAACAGTTAGGAGGAACGGAGCAACGATCCAGAATATAGCCAAATTATAAATATCATTAAGATTCCCAATATCAGTAACGACGATAACAGAAGAAATATTATATGAACCGAAATATAAGTTGAGAGGAACTACAATCAAAATTATTGATCATAAAGAACACGCGTGGACACCTGCGCTAACGATATTTCCACTGGATAGAACCGTAAAATATTTGCCCCCGGAATTCTCTGGAGAAGAGAAATTGTTCTATGCTATTCACCAACTGAGTAAAAACGATTCTGTGTCAGTGTGCTTACTTCACAGTTTTGAAAACTCCGAGAGTGGATTCGATCAATTTGTAAGACCCAACGGAGAATTATGCCACACTGAGTCTCTCCAACACGCAATGAAACAAACTAGCCAGTAGTTTCTCGGAGAGTTTCGACGACGAACATTTACTGACAAATTGTTTTATAATTCCGTCGGATGCAGCTCATTTTGCGAGAAAGAAAAACACGTGGAAACCAACAAGAGCTGAATTTCTATCAGACATCAAATCAAGCTGCATCGAATACAACCACGGCGGATTATGGAATACAAAATACGAACCCAAAAATAGTATTGATATGGTTGCGTGTTATCCAGGGAGTTTTCTCGGGTACGGAGAATGTGCTAAGTACTTCAAGCGATTTGGACATCCCACACATGAGATTGCCCGTGTTGCGATTAATGGACCACAACCCGATTTTGATTTAACCAGATTCGCTCGTGTGGTATCATTTGAATTGGCTACATGACTTCATCCGTGTTGTTTTGTTTGGATTGGTAGACGTATCTCTGAAAAACACTGGATGCCAATAGTGCTATTACGGTATATGATTGATTCTAAAATGCTGTTATCGCTGATTGTCATTGAAAAATACGACAATATAAGATATTCTTCCCGATTGATTATATCTTTTATTTTCGATGATAAATAGATTTCCTGACACCGCAGTTATAGTAGTTACTGATTCATTTTATATAGACCCAAAACACAGGGAAGAAGTGGCCGAATTCACAAATTCTGACGAGAGTTGGGGATCATGGAGAATTAAGCGGGAAATACCGTATGATTATTCCAGATCAGCAGATGTTACGATTGAAAACAATTACTTGAAAAATAATCAGATATCTGAACTATATAATGTACCGCAGGTATCTGATCCAATATTTAGATTTAAAACAGTTTACTGAAACGGATGTGGTGAGTCAGGAAAGACAACTCGTGCGATTGAGTTATTTCGTGGAAAATCAAATAAGATTGTACTAACACAGACCCATAGACTTGCAAGAGAAATGAAACAACTGGGAATGAATGCCTGTACGTATCACAGTTTCTTTCGATGGAAAGGTGACGAATATACTACTGAACAATTGGGCGAAAAATTTATTCCTGAAGTTTTATTTGGGATGAGATATGCACGGTATTATTAGATGTATTCCAAAGATTTCTCACGGTCAACCACCACCATTTGTCGGTTTATCGACACATGATGGCTAAAGAATTTTGTAGACTGATATGAAGAAATTAACACCGATCATAGAGCACATAATGAACAATTACGAGAGTTCAAAAAACTAATTAGATTACAACCTGATATAATTCAATGAGAGATAGCGCGTGAAATAATTTCAGAAACCCCATTAAAAGAGTTTTGGGAAGCGTGGAGACCAAACGATTTGATAATCGCAAGTAGAAAAATAGTCAGAGATACACTTCAGATGAAGTTATTTGAATTGCATAAAGAAAAATTTGCAACACTTCCAGTACCGTTGTGTTATAGGCCTTCGGATACACGAAAACAATATTGAAGTTGATGTTCCAGGAGAGCGTGAAAAGCAGAATTTAGTGTTATATGATATTGTGTTAGTTGATATCAGCGTCGTCGAAGATGCATTACGCGCTGATAAATCCCCGTGGACGTTAGGTTACGCAGCGACGATACATTCTTCACAGGGAATGACCATATCAGATACAATTGTTTGGATGGTGGATAATCACATCAAGTGGTCAAATTTAGTTTATCTCGCAGTATCCAGAGTACAAAGAATAAATCAGCTTCGAAGAGTTGTTTTAGATGATAAGGACACTACAATAAGTGATATTGTCAGCCTTGACAGTGTCAAGGACATAATCAGAAAAAAACTATCTGGTTGTAAACAGCAGGATAAAAAAATAACAGAGAATTTGCTATTGATGCTGAAATAATAATCACACTGAAACAACAACATAATAATCACTGCGCGAGTTGCAATTGTAAAATGCGTTGGTGATGGTTGGATAAAGATCCTCGCCAATTTACCGTAGACAGAAAATATAGCAGTATTGGTCATACCAAGGATAATGTGATGCTGACTTGTCTTGAATGCAACAGACGAAGAGGTGCTAGTTAAGACCACGCGGCGGTAATTGGGTATCCTCGGGTATCACTTGCAGTTGTTCACGAGTAAATCCTCGCTGAGGAGCGGTGAAATCCAATCTATAAATTGCTGGTCAAACCATAGATAGTGTTAGAGTATATATCTTAGGTGCGGTGACACTCTAAATAGGATCATTAGCTCTTTTTTTTACCAACTTGGAGCTCTCCTGGTTCATATAAATACCTAACAGTAACACTACCGAGTATTGGTTGTTTTGAAAAATCTTTTTGTGGTCGTATGGGTATATACTTATTTTTAATCGGGTTGTTAGGTTTCATTTTGATTGTTCGAGTAATCTCATTATTCAGCGCGGTATTTACGCCTGGCAATCTCTTAACCCATTGACGAGATCGTTTAGTTTATCCTGGATGAATTCCTTCGAGTCTTGACATCCAAATAACCGCTCAGCAAGCGTTCGATTAAATCGTTCAACAATTGCCTGATCGCGGTGTAGCGCAGTATGTCCTCGTCTGATAGTGACTTTATGATCCTTCATTCTTGATAGAACCGCACCCTGAAATTCCTTGCCAGGATCAACTTGTACTAGATTTGGCCAGCGCAGAGGACCGCGTCGATAAATCCTTTCAAATGCAGAAGCAAGTTCAGTTGATGATTTTGTCTTTAGGGGTTCTGCTTGTTTGTATCGACTCGCAGCATCAACTACAGTTAACGCGTATTTATAACCACCATCATGCGGCAGAAATAATATATCAGCCTGATGAACTTCATTAGGAACGGTCACATCAAAATGCAAGTAGTTAATTTGTTTAGGCGGCGGTAGATACATTTGCCATATCGCCTGTTTGGATAACCAATCCGCTGCAGTGGTATTTTTCACCTTCGCGGCGCTAGCGAGTATACCGATTGCTGCTTTGCCCCTCCAGTATCCTTTTGGAGAATAATACAAAGATTCCATGTTGTTATTAATTACTGGCACCTAACATCAATTTACCTTTCATAGCCGATTTTACTAACCAAGAAGCCAACTTTTCTTTGAAGTATTTATCAGTGATAGAATCCAACGCGTGAATCAATTTTACATCTGCGAGATGTCTATGTTGCAGATTACTGCTTTTATAAGCAACATCATGAGCGTGACATGCTTTATCAATGGCGTATATTGGGTTTTCACCCGGTCAGGGTTGGTTATGATCATCGAGTCTGATATCGAGTCTTGTCCTGGGTCCACAATAACTATACCCTGGAAGGTGTTTTTCTTCTGGATACTTTCCCATGGTGTCCCCGGGAGTTTCGTTAGCTTGGCTGCGATATCACCTCCTCGTTTTTTTTTAAATCCTTAGAAATAAATCTAATTTTTTTTTTGTACTACATTGTACACACTTAACAGAAAGTGTTTATCTGTGTTTGCTAGTTGTAATCGTCGTCAAGTCATCTGTGCCAGTACGCGCCTTACACTTCACACAATATAATTCCATAATTTATATATAATAATTTGAATGTAATTGATTATTCAGCTACCCGACGACGAGAACCTATTAAACACCATGCGATGTTGCCGAATTCAATTATAATGATTATACTTGGACCATCTGGAAGCGGCAAGACACAACTGCTACTTAATTTGATAACGAGATGGACGAAATGGCAGACGTTGTATTTAGTAGACACGAGTGTAGACGATCAGAGATGTTTCAAGGTGTTAAGGTATGCTAACGAGAGAGCAATATAAATCAACGGCGATGGTATTAATGAATTTATAACCGATATCGAAGAAGCACCGAACATTGATGATATCGATGGAAGTATTAACAACTTAGTCGTATATGATGATGTGATGTTAGACAATCAAAATAATCCTGCTAGGATATTTTCCAGAGGCAGACATAAAAACACTGATGTGATATATGTTACTCAACGGTACACTCAAATACCAAAAGTGGTCAGAGATAACTGCAATTTATTGTGTGTGTTTAACGGAGTTGATACTCGCACGCTACGAAATATTTGGCAAACTTGGTGAGGCGGTGATATGGATTATGATCGATTTAGAAATTTCTTTAGTCACGTTCAGTCAATCCCACACGGATTTTTGACGATACATTTATCAGATCCTCGAACGCGATATCGTGTCGGACTTGATAAAATATTCGGTTAACCCCATAGCAGCAGAGTGGATGGGGGTACAACGACAATGGCTTCTTTGAGGAAATCTCAACTTACCGAATCGACGCTTGTTTTCACAATTTTCGAGGAAGCCTTGGTTTGTCAAATAAACCTTTCTATTAAATATTTACGAGAAGGAAGCCTCGTCGACGCCAAATGCTTTGAACGGTTCCCCCCTCTGCTGCTGGTTCACAACTACACAGCCATATGATATATAATTATAATATATAATTGGGTGTTAATCAAGTTTTGTTGAAGATATAAACGGTGAAGAAGAACCAAACGAGGATATACCACTTGATTACGAAAGAACCGTATAGCACGCGTGTATCATCGTTTGTTGTCATTTATGGGACGCGATAATAATGTAGATACCGGTCTGCAAATATCACAGTTTGATTTTAGAAAACTATATCCCATTTATTACTTGTTGCTGGAACATCTTGACTTAACCAGACAATCCGTCGTTGACAAACACTTTCGAGCTCGTGTAACCGATCATCCTGCTGGTGGTGTACAGCGGTATGATCCATAAAAAGATGGAAATCTTGCAAATGTATCCACTGACAAACCAGACACAGATATCTTGAATTTTAGGGTTGGCCCTCACTTTTAATGGCCCTGCACAACCTTCATGGAGCCACCGTGCGAACAAGTTTACAAACTAACGGTTTCTTCTTTGTATAGTGGTGATGGTTGCATCATGTTATGCAGACACACAGACTGCTAGACAGATAGCATGAGATACCCGCACACAAATACGCACAAAATCACACATTTCTACTAAATTCGGTTGGCACACTTGTATTGGCAGCACCCACCCTTCATGAATCCACCATACGCATAGACATACGTATATACATACGTACAGAGAGCTACATAAGCTCTAGACAGTTTCAGACACCCCAAAACAGCGTCAGATATCCCTAAACAGTTTATGACTGCCCTAAACTGCTACAACAAAACCAAACTGATAATATTAAAAAGCTCGGAATTAAAATCTCTTGACAGATGCTACTAAATGGAACTCTAAAAGGATCATGTAATTCAAAAGTTCACAATGTTTCAAAATTGTCGTTGTATTAAAGGCATCAATTCACGATACATTAAAAACTGAATGCGCTTCACATATCAAATAAAATAAAAATGTAGCACTTACCACTATGGCTGGATAAATCAAATTGAGAATGTTCGCTCCATGATAATATCCAAAGACTAGTGGGTCAGTTAGAAACAAAACTTGTCTAAAATACACACGAGAGCGAGTATTAGTCAGGGCACACTACCCATGCTTACCGTGGTTTTAGTAACTCTCGCCGCAAGCGGTGTACGACGAGATACATGCTAGTTCAATTGCTTATCTAGAAAAAACAATTATCCACCCTAGGTAACGTTGTATGCATGTACTTTGAAAAAGATCAAATTATTCTAAGACGAAACCTAGTTATTTCTAGTCTTATTCTGTAACAGTTTACGAACTATGGTATTGCAATATTTAAGGTCTAACATTATAAATAAAGTTGATAACGGTGGAATAAATATACCAATTTACGTGTATTTCTATACTGAGAATGTATAGCTTCATGTTTGTAATTTTCTTTTTTTTGCGGGATCAATAAATAGGCTATATCCATTTTTATATTAAGATTTCTGATTTTCCTTACCGTTCGAACCTGGTAGAATCCAGTAGCCCAGCGATGTAACCATCGTCCCATGAGTGACAACCCTTTAAGGAATATAATGTGCTCTACTTATCCATTCTATGTGCAAGTTGTCCTTTCAGCAAATTAAAGATGGTGAAAAGGAAACGACCATAAGAAGAGCTTGTGAAGAGATGTGAATCACAGATGTTGCTGAAGAAAACTGTCTATCCTATTATTTGTACTATAAAAATATCCTAAACATCTTTGTAATGTTATTAAATATAATTTTTGTCTCACTGCTTTTTTTGCCAACATAACGTAATTTGTCTTTTTATTGGTATATAATACAAAAATTGCGGGAGATAATTCTGCCAGTTTTTTCTATTGGCATTCTAAGTCATTTATATGTTCAGCATTAAATATTTTGTAGTTGATTGCGCAATATATAGGATATATTTTATATTAATAACGAAAATTCAACATTCAATAACATTTAAGTTGTTAAACAGTTAAAGGAAAAATATTGTAGCAAATCTGTTTTATAGTAATTAGTCTAAGACCTTTTATTTGACAAGAAATACGTATTTAAATGAACCAAGAACAATTTCAAAATAAAAAAGGAAGACAATAGCTCTATAGCTCTAGACATAGAGCTGGATAAATATATATAGAAACTATGTCAAAAATAAAAGCAAGTATTCATATTATTAGGAATCTAAGTTACAACTCAAATGAAACTGAAATTTCCGGAAAATATCAAATTCGTAGCACAAAATAAATTCATTACATTGACGTGTTAATAAAATAAAATGATTCCAGAACCCACAAACAATCAAATCAAATTAAAAACAAATTAGAGCAAATACTAGATTCATGTGGACAGACGGGACATTAGGTCCTACAAAGTGCAAGCTCAAGATCCATGAGAACAGACACGACATAGGGCCCTACAAAGTGCAAGCACTACATCAATGAGAACAGAGACGACATTACACCATACAAAGTGCAAGCCTAGATCCATGAGAAAAGAAATTACATAAGGCCATACATATTGCAAGCACTAGCTCCATGTGAACAGAAATGCCGTTAGGCCATAAATGGTGCAAGCACGACATCCATGAGAATATAGGCCCTACAAAGTGCAAGCATGAGATTCACGAGGACAGACAGGATGCTAGGCCCTACTAATTGGAAGCACTAGAGCCTTAAGAACAGAAATGACATTTGGCCCTACACAGTGCAAGCACTAGATCAAAGATAAGAGAGATGGCACTGAGCACTACAAAGTGCAAGAACAAAATCCATGATAACAGATATGACATTGGGCCCTACAATGTGCATGCACTGGAAATGTTGCACTGTACATGACTCATATTTTCCCTCCCAAAGAGGACAAACCCAGACGAAGCCAAACAACGAGATGAATTAGAACTCCTCTTACGAGAAGCCGGCCTATTAAAAGACGCACATTGTTAAATTTCTGAAGTGCACAACTTGCAAGACTTCTTGTCTTCATGCTATATGTTGAATTTGCAACCTCAAGAAGTCAGCATGGATCTTTGATTAGAGGCAAAGATGTCACAGACAAAAAATAAACTCACGACTACGATCACGATGATCATTTTGATGATATCAAAAATATCACCGGTTTGCTTTTATACAAATATTATTGTGAGATATATTCCTATGGATATAACAACTGAGAGCAGTATAGTGATATTGGATCGAAATGTCGATAATGTCAGGGAACATTTGTCACATCTACTTGTTACCATCTACTTCTCAAGACACAAGGATCACAGCTGAAACATGCTTGTCAACTCTTGAGATTGTGCCCTACTTGTGGGCAAATTAACAATAGTTCCAAGGCGCACGAGAAAAACGATGAAACGTAAGTCAGCAAATCATGGACATGGAATATGAATGCTACATCAAAAAAAATCATCGACATCTGGGTAGGAGGATACTAAAAAAAGTGAATTTTATATGTTGTGATGTAAGAGACTGGTATTCATATTCCTAATTAATAACTGGGTCATCGGGCGTACAAGAAGCGCGTCCAGGAGACTATAGTTTGTCATTACCTCTACTATAGCGTAATTCCTGGAGGACGTGGAAAAAGTTTTCATGGACCTAACACGATTGTTATTTTGCTCCATTGAACATAAACCCTATCCAACAGTCGTGGAGCAAAGAGTTCATTATGTCACAGTAATAACTCACATTTGCTCGTGTTACGATGGACACGAAACACACTAAAGTTTCTATAAACCGGGCAAAATCAATTTTCATGCTAGTGAGGCAAGTATTTATATAATCGATGAGTTACTTTACCATGCCTTCAAGTCGAATGCCTAAAACGTTTGGAAAGACAGAAATGGTCAACGGCTATTTTCCATACTTTTTCAATACCGAAGCCAATCAGCATGCGGTTCTGCCACATTTGCCTGAAGCTCACTACGACGTGTGCACTGACCAACGATAAGCTTTCTATCATCTACGCTTGTTGGCACTCTCACGTCTCAAACCCGTTCGACTCTCACGAAGAAATAGTAATTTACTGTTGATCGGACATGGACATTTTATAACGTTACTGTAGAAAATTTAGTAAATTGTCTATGGAGCGTGGAGGGATAGACCCGTTGAAAGAAGACTGCTACATCGCTAAAGCGTGTACTGTATTGTACCGCAAACGATTTACGCCATTGAACAAGAAATTTGTCGGACGTTGCAGTTCGGTCAAAACTCAACGCTAACTACATTACGGATGCAAAATGGAAAGAATGGATCCAGCATGCCAGAAACGAATAAAGCGAAAAAGACATTCATTCATCATTGGTGGATTGCTAGGGCATAGAAGACCCCACCATCTTCTACGAGCTTAACCTATGCTTATTTGATGGATGTCCAATCTGTTACAATCAACGTAACAATGCAAATCAGTTGTACAACGTACCAGGGAAGAATGGTACAAGTACACTTGTCAACGACGCTTGAAGGTAGAACAACAAAGAGACCAAGTGGTGGAAATTTGGGAACATGAGTACGATTTCCATTTGAAAACCGATCCCAACCGAATGCAACGTAGAAAGATTTAAGCTATTGAACCTTATACGAAATGGATCACTTTCCCAAAACAGAACATAACAAGAAGGACAATGACACTCAGAAAGGAACTTATTCGGACTACGTGAATGTGTTTAGAAACTGAAACAAGAAGCCAGATGGTATTCTTCTATTGCTCTACTCCAGAAGACCAATATAAGTTTCCAAGACAAATAATTGTCCGATGTGGGTATCTCTTTAGGCCACTTGGAGAAAAAACAAGGAAGTCAATCGTTTGGTAATGTAATCCTGAAATGGTTGTGCGGAAAACTGCAAAACGACCGTGTTTTTCCAAGACGGAGTATTTGACAGAACCTTCAATCTCTCTCAAGATGTATCACGACAAAACCAAGTTTATGAAACACGTGGATGGTCGTGCGTGATAGCTTGATCATTCTTAATTACCCAAAACAACTTGAGTTCGGAAAGACCGACGAATTTAGAAGCGTCATTATAACAGCCTAAGTGACAGCTAATGCTCGTTTAAAATTGTACGAAGCCTTACACCAATTTGGAGATTGCATACTATATTTTTACATGAACAGTTGCATCTATATCGATCGCATTGAACAATGACATCCTACAATCGAAGGAGACCGCTTAGAAGCATGGACGGACGAGCACCCGATGACATTTTCTAAATTTTGCTAGCGGCAGTCCTAACAATTATTACTACAAAACCGAGACGAGCAAGGAAAAATGCACACCGACTGCAAAATGAGAGGGTTGACTCTAAACGATAGCACAATCAATGTGGTGTACTTTTGCGTACTTAAAGAAGCGTATCAAACTGCAGACGATCAACACTTTTGACTGATCTAAGAACCGCACAAGATTGTACGTTTACTCTCACACCAAAATCGTCAGTCAACCCTTAGAAAACACTATTAAATTCAGTACAAGAAGGAGCGCGCCTTCGCAATCAATTTACTTTATCGACACAATGATAGTGTCACGTATATAAGTGAGAAATCATCTAAGACCGACACTTCATTACAAGACGTTTAGTGCCATAAAGAGAAATCACTTCACACAGCAAGTATCGAGAGAGAATGAGAAACTCGAGATCGATGCTGTTCCTTACGACCACTTCATCAATGCAGCTGAACATCGTATTAGTTTATTTATTGACAATAGAAAACTATAAGCAAGGAGTGCGACTTTCAGACTACAAGACTTTACATTATGAACACGCTGATGTCGCCAAGTGAAAAATGGGGACGACTTCCAAGGCTAAGAGTTCAATGCGAGGAACACGTCCGAGAAATATGAATCACCCCACACATAAAAAAGGTTCATATCAGACATCATCTACCTCATTTTTCATCATAGAGTCACAGCAAAGTGTTCCCAAGAATGGAAAGTGATCAGTAGACCCTAAAGCGTTTAGTAGGATTCAAATGATTCAGACAGCGACTTCGAAAACTTTCGAACGACATCTAACACCTACATGGTGCAATTTAAAGACTGCAGGTCAGACATTCCATCGGAGGAAGTAGCAGATTGTATTACTGACTTATCTGACTCATTGCTAACGTAATTGAAACGACAGTGTCCAGTCAAAGATCGAGGTGTTCTATCAATGAATCATGACAGTTTGAACTGTCCTGTGTGTCTAGGATTTAGTACACCTGTATAATTAACTTCTTTCAAAATTTTGGAAACTAGAGAAGACGTGCAGAGAAGAGAAGAAAGTTACATCATCGTTTGAAAACCGACCATTCATATGGCATACATTGTGCCTCCTTGGGATTAAGACAATGACTGCTCTTGGTCGAATTATCGATTATCGATAAGTGTACCTAGAATAATGGATACAACAACAGTTTTAATAATGAAAGCGAGAACGTTTGGATGCACCTAGGCTGGCACAAGTGGTAGATAAAATATATTAAACATTTTGTGTGAATAATAAAGTGAGAAGCATTACATTTGTACTAGTAAATCGTTAGTATTTTAGGGGTTATTTTAGCTTTATCTAACAAATGAACGTTTATTGTAGCGTGAAAGAAAATTATAATATTTTTCTAAACTGGAAATAGGATGTTTATGATTTGTTTTGTTAGGCAAGAACTTTAATTTTAAAAAGTAGGTTTCTAGACCCAAGAGGTGTACCACTCTTGTAAATATATATTTTTTTTTTTCCAAATTTGTATCTATCAAAATCATTTTGTACTAATACGAATTACATTTCTATTACAAATTACATTTCTATTTGGAGTTTCAATTCAATATTTGAGTCATTCTTTGGAACATTTCTGCCCTGTTTTATGTTCGTTACCATACTTCATTTTGTATGTGGATATACGTGTTCCTGTGAACCGTTTGTTCCTATAATTCATTTCATCCGATAAAAAGTTTTGGCAATAAAAGAACCTTGACGTCACAATCTGAAATTCCCATTGATCCCCAGGTGTCATTTCCATGTTAATTCCCATCGTGACCCCAATGCCATTTCCAATGCAAATGGCATTGGTTCTTATATATATGATTTATCACAATAAATGTACTGCTTTACACCTCACCGGGTATACTATCCTTAATTATTGCTTTGCTATTGTTATGTAGTTGAGCGCGATGCTTATTAATTATACCTTTACCACCAGTAATCTTGATATATCTGCGTTTCCTGTGATTTTCGATGAATTTACTAAATCGCAATTTAAAATAATGTTTCAATGGATCCCAATTTAAGTATTCAGGGTTTGGTTTTGATTGTTGTCTCGTTTTCAGATAAATATTTTGAATATTCGTTGCGTTATATGCATCTCAGCTTGTGTAGATAATAATGTCATATATAACTGTAAAAGTGTATAATGCACCAAGTACCAAACTGTGAAAACTGAACACACATGCAGACATTATCGAAAATGATATTTGAGTCTTCGTGGAACACGAATCAAAATTCTCTAATCTCTATGGTACAAGCATTTATTGATATAGTAGATCCATTAATTTATTTTACTTGTCATTTGTTTGCAGAGGAAATCCATCTTTCAGTGCACATATTTCTATGTATGAATATCATTATTTCTTACACGAAAACATTGACATTGATATATATCCTCTCTTGAGATCAAAATGTGACAGTCAAGTGCACTTATAAACAGTAGTTTAAAATAACTAAATTCCTGTTTGGGTTATACAGCTAAATGTCATTAGGTCCGCTTTTTTGTTGTTACGCAAATACAATAACAATATAATCTTTACCCAGTAAAGGTTTCTTTTTAAGAGCATGTGCACTATATTCAAGTTAAACAGCGATTTCAAGTATAGTTGTCTTCAGCTGGAGTAAACTGTATTATAGTTAGTATTCGTATTCATTTCCTGCATGTATTTGTGTAATCGCGCTCTTACGTCACCCCACCACGCAATACTTCCCTGACCCTTCCCCTATTTATTACGCATGGCTTGTGTTAATATTCGAAATTATATAATTGATCACTTACTCTGCGCAGTTAAAACATAAAATTAATTTTATTTTTTGTTTTTTTTTCATTTTTTTCCATACCGAGTACGACACAGTTTAGTCGCCAATCTTTACATGTGTGTAAAGTAGTTGAGTGTCACACCAGTTGCTTTTGCGCTCGTTGACAAATATTTTAACACAAACTACATTGTTTTAAAAAGGTTACTAAATCACTATTGCCAATTTCTTTGCTCCCAAAAATAAATAAGCTGGCTATTTATTATGCGTTATAAAGAAACGTTGTTTTCCCATAAAAATGCTTGTTATGATTCTTCAAACTATGCTTGCTTGTTTATGTTTACATTTTCAGAAGATAATAAATCTACTGCATTATCAATTTTGTTTTCATTAATTCGTGGACTTATGGAAATGAATGTTTTCTGAAAAATGTGTTTACAGTGTTAAAGAGGTAATATTTTTTTCTACTTGTCGCAGTACCATTATATGCTGCTGAATACATATAAGACCAACACATACACATCCTTTCACATACCCTAATCCTATGCATATAAACATACATATATAAATGCATACATACATACATACACACATACATACATACATACATACATACATACATACATACATACATACATACATGCATGCATGCATGCATGCATGCATGCATGCATGCATGCATGCATGCATGCATACATACATACATACATACATACATACATACATACATACATACATACATACATACATACATACATACATACATACATACATACATACATACATACATACATACATACATACATACATACATACATACATACATACATACATATGCATACATGCATGACTCAATTACATATAATGGTATCTGATAAGTGATTAGAAAAGGCAAACATTGTTCCGTTCACTCTTCATTTGAAAAAATGTCCAGTCTCTGACTAGAAATCTACTAAAAAAGTTTGAGTGATTTGCAAGAAGAATAGCCTGAAGCAGGTTGAAACATTCACTTTTCCAAGAGCTTCTGAAAGAAAAAGGAATATAAGGGACATTTCAAATATTACCAAACGCCATTACGTTTACATTTGGTTTGCTGTTTGCTTTTCAAATTACTTCTCACACAGTGAAAGTCTTGCAAACAGCTAAATATTTTAGATTACTCAACATTAGTGATTTAAGGCAAACACTGTAGGTCGGGCATTATATATAATGTATATCCGAATTGAGAGAAATGGAACCAATTCTCAGAGTTACATACAAAATGTTAGATCTTAAAGGTAGTTAATACTTCATCAATACATCTCTAACAGGAATGTAATTAATTAAAATGTAAATCAGGTAAATACACTTACAGGAAACATTAATATTAGTTTACTTACAATTGTGCTGCTCAAGTTTGGCGTATTGGTTTCCAATCCCAACGGACTGTCAATCCGCCGTATGTATTCGAAGTTTTATTCTGGCATAAACATAATATATTATTTGAGGACATTATTTTATACCCCGCTACATATTGTGTGATACGTGTTATGTTCATGATAAATACAGTTAACAGACAAGTAGAAAATGACCTGTTTTAAGGTTTTGTTGTAGAATCGGAAGTCACTGACAAAAAAACAAACAAACACACAAATGCATGCTTTCGAAATAATGTTTAATACTGTTGGTTGATATGATCGATTAAAAAGGCATTTCTAAAGGCTCGTCTTCCTTGTCGACAACTTGTCTATTCCTATCTAGTTTTAAATCGATATCGTGAGGAAACCGTATTTACTGATATAATAGGGCGCCTTCCATGTTCACGCTACGATATCATATCATCTTATAATGTTGATCTGTATGCACCGGCAATGAGTTCTCTCCTTGTAATAAATACAGAAAACCACATTGACTTAATCTTATTCTTATACGGTCACAACATTTTATTCCGCTATAAGTTTTATCTCCAAAACTTCGAACGCGTTTTGCATATTACTTTACAGAACTATAAGAGAAAATAATTATATAGGCTCCCATACTTTAAAATGACGAAGATGGAAGACCCATGGTGGGAAATATCATACTATATCAGCAGCTTTACGTTTAACATGGAAATTTGATTATAGGGAGTCACGATTTATGGGGACAAACCGTAACATTGTTGCAAGAGGTTGTCCTCAGTTGCAGTGACGTAGAAACATTGTTGGAGCTGACATGCGCCAATATAGAAAAGTATGGGAAATTCTATGTTAAACTGGTCAGCAGCAGAGAGGGTGAACAGACCACGTTTTCAAGCAAAATTAAGGCTTACATATCATGTTTTCGAGCAAAATATGGCCTATAGACTACGTTTTCGAACAAAATATAAGGCTTCCAACGAAATCTCATTTAACCAAAAAAAAGTCTCCATTTTTGCAAAAACGGAGATTTTACGATTTTTTAATCAATTTTGCTCGCAACGATGTGGTCATCCACCCTCTCTGCTGCTACAGGTTAACAAAAAATAATAAATGATTTGATCCAGTCTTTAGGACGAAAATCATTTATGATTTCACAAACAAACTTATCGCTAACACCTCATTTTGTAGATTAATCAGATTATTTGACTGGTCGGTAAGTCGGAAATTAATTCTCGTTAGCGAATTATTATGGCATCGCATGTAGACAGGATTAATTGGGTTTTCAATAATTAGGAATCCCGGAGGAGCTGTTGGTGCAAACGAATAAAGAATATATCCCTGCTGAGCTTGATTTGATTGCTCTAGATTAATCTGATAGCTTCCTTCGATAACATCACATACTAAATTGAGCGCAATCAACGATGAAATATTCACGTTGAACGGAGCGATATGCCTACCGCCACCATCTGGATCATTATTATATTTGAGGAGGATAGTTGAATATGATTTTTGTAGCGCTTTGATATCGGTTTTAACAATTCTTGCTAATTCATCAGCGTTGTATTTCGGAAACTTGAAATTACGCAGATTGTCTTCTGTGATATTGTAATCGGTTAGGAATCGTTGTTTATTGTCGCTGTTGTCATTAATTATTGTTTGAATAATTAGTTAATAGATATATTCCATGTCCGATATAAGCTGATTTATTATTTCAACGAGTTTTTGCGATCTTGTTTTCCGTAGTTGTTCTAGTTGTGTGTCATATAATTGTTTAATCTCATTAAAATAACCACGGACGTCGGTTAGCGTAAATGAAATAGTAACAGTTGACTCGGCTGTTCTTTTAATGATAAAATCCCATTGCAATGTGTCTTTGTTGGTAAATATAAATCTATCGCTGATTCTTCCTTTTCTTATATCAGATAAATTATCTCGATAACTGGGATTGATTTCATGATATGATTCTCCGTCCGTGGTTAAGTCGGTGGTGGATTTTTCCGGTGGTTTTTCAGGCCATCCTAGTACGGTTCTAATAGAACTCTGATAGATATCTACGACGTATCCTTCTGTGCTTATCTCAATTGCGGATGATAGCGTCGGCTCATGAACTGTTATAGCGATTTTTGACTCTACTCCAGTAATCGATTTTATTCTACGCGCGAATTCATTATTGATTTGTTCGATTTGGTATGACCCTGCTGGTATCGAAACAACTTTCCAGTCTGGGGTTCCGTCGGGTTTATTCTTATTTGCAAACACTAAATAATTATTGGGTTGTTGACCACCAAATGATTTTGATCTGATATTAGGCCAACTGTGATACACTCGTAGTTTTGCTAGCGCTATCTCCTTCACGGGGACTGGGCTAGGGAAATTCAAACTAAACTCGGGTTCCGTTGATGTTATTGATATCATGCTTGTTTGTACTGGGTTCGTGTTCTCCACTATTTGTTGAAGTAATTCCATCGGTGTCGTCATTGTTATTATACTCATGTTGTATTTCTAATTTTGACACCGCGGAATCATAAATACTAACCATGACTGAGAACTCACAATCTGGTATGGTTGAGATTATTGAGATCGATTTGGTTTTTGGGTTCGTGTTTTACAATTCCATCGGTGTTGTCATTGTTATTATATTCATGTTGTCGCTCTAATTTTGATATCGCGGAATCAAAAATACTAACCATCGCTGAGAATTCACTATCTGTTATAATTGTATTATCGAGTGACGACGATATCATCAGGGATAACTGCGAATATGCGGTTGATGCAATATGAAATTGAATTAAGTAATTCTGCAGTTTACTCTGGCTGCATGATGATATCTTTTTTGCTATCCCGGTTGATATACCCCCGATTGTAGCCACCACAGAAATGCCAATTGGAACTACGACCGGGGCAATCATTGTAACCGATGCAAGTATTATTCCGGCGCCAGCGAGAACGCTTGACACCGAGTACATAGTAATATCAATTGCGGTGATTCTTCGTCGGTATTTTTTTATTTTTATTTGATACTCCTCAGTGAGGGTTTTGAGTCTAGTCTGAAATTCTCTGACCTGATCATAGCGACATTGCGTTGATGAAATCATTTTTATTTTAAAAATACTAGTGTTTTCAATTGTGTTTTCAAGTTCGCGTAAAGTAATTTCAAATTCGCGGAAAACTCTTTCACGGTGTCGAATCGATATTACGACGATGATGGAATCATTGTTGTTATTTTAAACCAACTAGTGTTTTCAATTATCCCACCAACGAAGTGGTTTTAGGATCGGATGAGGGGACACCGGATACAAATTCTATTATCCAGGGTAGTGACTCCCTAATCACAGACTCGTCGTAATTGCTTATAACAATCGGAAATGGGACTGGTATAGAGGGTGGAGGTTTTGGTACTTTATCTAATATATATGTCAGCGTGTTAACACCTCTGATACCCGTGTTGCTGAATTCCAAATCAAATTTACGGTGATGTATTATTGTAAGTCGGTAGCAACCTGGTACACCAGTATGTCTGTGGCCAACATAAAGATAATTTCTGTTTCTTCGGATCCAATCAAAGGTTCCACTATCAACCGTGTACACGATGTTATTAACGGCGCTTACACTATGTGGAATTTTTACCTTATTGATAGCCGCGATAATTTCAACGAGAGACATACCCGCATTGTGTGGAATTCCAAAGAACTTATCAACAATGTCATTGACTGGTTTTTGTACCCGCTCAAAATTCCCCTTTAGTTTAGAAATATCGTCAATGACGTCAGAATAGGTTTTATTGATTTCAGTATATTTCATCGACGTTTTATCGCGGCGTTTAAAAAATGAAATCAAAAACAAACTAAAGTCCATATCTACTCGGAGTTTATAATCACTAGCAAGGTCAAAATATGTCGTAGTGGTATCATGACCTTCAGGACCATCAAAGAAATTGTTAACTTTTTCATTGGTGGATTTTGGTTCGTCAATAGCTTTTTTAACTTCAGCGAGGGTTGGACCTGTCAACGATGTGGTTTCAGAACCAGGTGTTCTCCCCAAAAATCTATCCACGATGGTATTAAGTGTTGTTTGTCTCACCATAAACATATTAATATCTTTGAGAGTTATTGTAGATGTAGCCGGGATACCAAAGAAATTATTAGCGATGTAGGCATTGTGAGTGTGCTTGCCGATAAACTCACTGATTTCAGCGAGAGTCATGCCTGCCACAAGCGGGGTTCCAAAAAACTTAACAATGACGTCGTTAGTGGGTTTTTGATCTTCTATTAGTTTAGAAATATCGAGATAATTTGCCTTGATTTCATTTTCATTCATCACCTTCCCGCGTCCTTGTTAAAAAAGAATAGCGATAGATAGTTTTTAATTTCAGCGAGAGTCATGCCAACCACAAGCGGGGTTCCAAAGAATTTATGTACGACATTTTTGCGAAAAGTACTATAATTTCGTATATAATCCTCCAGATTATGTTTGTGGGCGTCAATCGCGTCGGTGATTGTAGACACAAGTGCGCCTGGTTTAAGTTTTCCACTGTTGGAATATAGCGCAATAGAGTTTTCAGCGGCGTCGCGCTGCCGTATCAAAATGTCATTCAATGACACATCACTGCTTTTCAATTTACCCTGTTTGTCCTGAAATACAACTATTTCGTTCGGGTCAACACTTGCTAAATTTAACGTCTCAGCTATTTCATCTTTGATTAGTTTTTAAAAACACCGGTTGCAGTGTCATCGGGTTTGGGTTTCAAAGATCTCCCGCAAATATCAATCATGTTATTGTAAAACTCTTTCTCTCTCTAAAATCGTTTTTGACGACTTCGTTGAAAAATCTTCGATTTTCTCCAGCGATTACTAGTGTATTCATTCACGACAACATGTGGTGGTTTTCCGCTTGGGTTACTCAAGGAGTTAGAAATAGCGTTAAGGACATTTAATACTTCGCTGCCACATATTGGTGGGTCATTCATTTGTTGTGTTGGTAGCGTAGAATACCAAGTCTTCATTGGAAGGGTTTTTATAAAACGCATAAACTCTTTTGGTGGGGCTAATCCATATGAATCAAAATAGACAATCCCACGTGGATCAATAGCGTATGCAACCCAGTGAGTTCCGGGTCCAGTGCTGTTATCTAAATTAATGATTCCGGTTTCAACGCTGTTTGGTTGATGTGGTAATTGATCTTTCATAAAGACACCTCTGAAGTTTTTAATCGCGAGTTTTTTAGCAGCATCGAGTAAATCAAAATTGGACATGGGAACCATCATAGACTCTCCAATTAATAAACCGGTCCTAGTCTTAGACCCTTTCCGCTGTACCACGAATACGGGGTTCCTGGTAGTCTTAGACCCTTTCCCTTTTTTTATATCCTTTCCCAGTTGCCTTCTTTAGTGCCATTCCTGCTGCAGTACCAACGGCTCCTAACGCTGCCGCTTTAGCCACCGCTGGGGCAGCTGCTGCAATCAATGCTGGAATCGCAGCTAACAACGGAAATATACCGCCTGTTTTAATCATATTTTTGATAGCAGACGCAGAGAGAGTAATCTTGACACCCTTTTTTGCTACTAGTGCATCATTGAAATGTTTCACCTGACGAGTTGTCAGCGATAATTTATTTGCACCACCAGTCATTTGGTTGGGTTTCAACGTGATTGTGGTTCCGCATTTTTTAGCTGATTCCGATTGCAATTTTTTGATTTGACCAGGAGTTAACGCAACACTAATATTACTATATGACATTATACATAATTGATTGATTCTAAATCGTTTACATGTTTTCCACTGGTGCATCTACCACTCTCATTCTTCCACCAACACCTTCAAGTAGCATTGATTTATCACTGAGAATGACAGCAACCGCTCTGTAATTAGCAATACCACCAGGACGGGTTACACGGGCTCTAAAGTGTATATCAACAACAGATTGTCTCATCAAATCAAGATGTTCCAATGAAAAGTAATAAATCGGATAGAGGCTTTTGAAATCCAATTGTGATATTTGCAAACCAGTATCCACATTTAGATCACGTGCCATAAATGACAACAGGTTATGATATACACGTGCAATATGATTCTGACCGTAATCGAGTTGTATATCCTCAGATGGTTCCTGTTGGCCGTTTATTCTGAGCGAGACTTCATTAACACCTAACTGATCAAATATCATATGGCTTCGTTCTTGATTACCAACTCGCGCAGTATTCTGTAACGCAATAAATATATGACGTGGAGCTGAAACACCTTGTTTTGATGCCAGATGCCAAGTAAATATATCATTAACATTGTCCTGTTTGATATCCGTAGTCACTGATAACCAACTCAATAACGACTTTCCTCCTTGATCCATAAATGATAGTAGTCGCTGTTCTTCTGTGATTGATGGAGTTGACACTGGCATCCATAATGCTAGTTTTGATAAAATGACTTTACCATCAGCAACACCAACATCACGCCAGATTGCATCATTATCAGTACCCTTTCTCACGAGTGCTACTGTATGCTTCGCTCCATAAATAACTTTTCGGACATTTCTACAGAATCCAAATATATGATGCAGTGGGATCGCACATGAAAATTGTCGACGCTGTCCATGCAACGTTAATACGCGTGTTGCAAACCCTAGGTTGTAGTTAGTAATATTATTTATGACATCAAAAGTACCAGCTGGTCTTGTATATCCGGCTGGTGCTGGATCAACTGCGGTAGCTTGTGTTGCCTTGACTCTAGAATACTGGTTGTGTTCAGGGTGATCAGTAATATCCTTAGAAAACATCATAGATGGACCAGCTGATCTTGTATAATCATCAGAATATCTCGCTAACCCTATGATTGTTGTGGCCACATCAACATCACGATCAATGGATTCAATTTCTTTTCCATCAATGAGATATTTAGCGCTTTCAAATAACGCCATAATACCGTTATTGACAAAGCCAACTTTGATAGTTGGGCTAATGTCATATGGAGGATCATTATGAGCAGCATCATTTGTTACAAGTTCTCCTTCTACTTCAATAAATGCTTCACACGGTAGAAAATATTTACTGGCATCATGAACTTGAAGTTCAATTCGCGATCGGAGATCGGGTTGTATTGCATGATAAGAATAAAATTGAAAATCGCGTACAGAATCATTCTTGCCAACTGGGGCATCCATATCAAACGCTGGATCAGGTGAACTTTTGAACATTTTATTCTATTTATGAGAGTCTAAATCGCGATTTTCCATTTCATCGTCGTGTTTTTTTAAAGCCACTTCCTGCTATCATGTTTGCTATCATGTTATTTTGGTCCCCTTGATTTATCAAGGGAGTCACCATCGACGCTAATTTTTCATCTACTGCGTTATTTATAATTCTACTAACACTTGCAGGCATTTCCGCTGTAGACGGTAACGGTTTTGAAAATCCTTTTGATTTCATCCGTGATTTCACTAATGATGTTAATTTATTCTTCGCAGTTGAAAACGCTTTTCCCGCAAGATCTCCAACAGCACCAATACCCTTATCACGAATAACATCAATGGCTTTCATTGATAATTGTTTAGCTAACGGCATCACTTTTGGAGCCATTCTCGCAAATAACCCTGCAATGGTATTACGTAAACCATCTCCGTAGTATGCTCTATAAACTGGAAACCGTGAATTAACTACATAGACGAGGGTTGGTTTATCATGATTGTAGTGTATGATCATTATTTTAAATCAGAAACAATTTTTCAATTGTTATTTATCTAATCGAATGACTTCGTCATCAGATGTTTCAATTCAGTCACTATGATACCCACTTTCCACTAACTCGCCAATGAAATCTCGATATGTGCTGATATCCATGATACCACCCTGAAATAATCGTCTACAGATATCAGCTGCTTCATTAATTATTTCCGGTGAGTTATTTCCGGCTCGTTTTCCTCCGATGAGAACTTCTAATCGTGATATATCACTGAGAACACTACCAGGACATACCCCACTTTGGGGTCCACTGGAATCTTGCAATCCGCTTCCGCTATAACCAGTTGCTTCATCCTGTTTTTCTAAATCCGTTTCTTGTAAATAACCAAGAGGATCATCATCATCACGTGGTATTTGTTGTTTTTTAGGTGAAAAGGATATTTTCTTTGCAGGTTGCTGTCGCCGCCTTTGCGTTTTTTGCGGTTTTTGTTGTTGTTTAAACTCTTCGTATTGATTATACACTGTACCCACCGCATTGATATATTCAATGTATGATGCACTATCTTTCTTAATCAGACCTTTTTCAGTTTTGATTTTATAGAATATATCAGCCCAGTGAGTTATATTTCTAACATATTTATGATGTTCTGGTTTCAACCATTTTTTTTCTGTTTTCATAGGACGTAACAACAAGCGCAGGAATTTAAATGGATCAGTCTTATCAATTTCTGCTAACCCTTCTTCGTTAAATCTCACGAGTAAATCATCTACTGTTCTTTTTGATTCTATTTTTTGTACGGCCTGTTCTGTTTGTTCAGTTTTCGCTGCTATTTTTTCGAGTTCACCAATAACAGATTTTCCCGTCTCGGGACCATCTCCCAGTATAGCGCGCTCTACTCCCTTCGTTGCTGTTGTTACTGGTTTAAACAATTCTTCAGATCCCGCAGCAAAATCAGTCTGAAGACTCTTTCGTTGTTGTAGTTTATTCCGTACAGAGTCACGAATTGGTACAAATCTCTTAATTGCATCCAGTCGTTCACGAGCCAATCGGGTTGTTAATGCTTCATTGACCATTTTTTGAAATCAGAAACAATGTTTCAATTGCAAAACAATTTTTCAATCCGACCTAACACCATCGTGGAAGTGTTATTTCATCGTGATACACCTTCGTTCATCGATGGGGAAAGTGTCCAAATTGTATATAAAATAATAATAATGTCACTTTCCCCACTTTTCCATTGATCAATCTGAACCGTCCATCATTTTTTTTTCAGTGTGAAATATTTTTTATCCACTGATTTTGACATTGTCAATCAAAAAATGCTAAAAAAAATTAAAATCTTTATGAGGGACGGTCACAATCAAATAATGATAAATGGTCAATCAAAATTGTTCATTTTCTTGAATTAACGCCCGTAGGTTTCTAATTTTAGAATTAATCTCCTTTTTCAATTCGTATTCGTACCCCAATTCTTTTCGCATTCGTTCTACGATAGTATATAACGGAGCGAACACACTTACGTCACTGGAAAATGCGAGAGAGTCCCGAATAGAATTCTGAATTCTCTTGATGAGCGCATACTTCTTTGGTAGCATATACTTGTTAGTGCTAACTCCGTATTCTATATCCTGAAAATCAGACATGATTTGATCAGGATTTAAACCATCTGATAGTTCAATATCCCAACTTTTCAATTTTGAAATCTCGGATACAATGCTCTTCATGTTTTCAGAATTTATTATTCTATAATAATGATATATTTCTAAATGAAAAATATGACGCATTATACATAACTAAATTGAACTTTTTGTCCCGTCCTTTTTGAAATAGCCAATCGATAAATCCCCTCTGCAACAAATCGTACTGAGGGTGAACAAATATCGAAATACCTACCGGCGCTGGTTATTGATTGAAATATTTTTTCTTCGTTAGTTATCATATTCAAAGATTTCACAGGTCTATTCCCAACCGTTTTGCATTTTCCAGTCTTTCCTCGTTTGGTATTCTCACTTTGAGTAACAGCCTGCAGATTTGATAAAGAATTGTTTTTCGGATTAGAATCCTTGTGATCAATGACAGAATCATCCGCGATCAATCCATAAAAACATTCAAATGCGAAACGATGATTGAGATAAGTTTTCTTCCCAACAGTAAACATCAAGTACCCTTGATTATTCACAGCACCAACTGATTTCTTCAGTCTACAGTGTCTTACAACACCATCACTGGATGCTTCATTATTTGTAATCAAGGGATGGTGTCTGAATTCTTGGTTCATTCGTATACATAATACTATTGTTTGTCTAATTCATTGTTTGGTTTAATGATAAATCTTTCGATGTAGTCTTGAGGAGTTCTTATGATTTTGTCAGGGACGTTGTCAGTGTCAGGGACTTTTTCAGGGTCATAATTTCTGATTGATTGTCCATTTTTTATTCATTTATCATAATAACGCTTCAACTCCCTGTATCACTTTCCACCGCAATTCAAACACAACTGAGATTTTCCCCTAACCCCAACCCCACATCGTATGCAGGGTAACGGGCCAAGGCTTCCACGTCGAAAGCTTTGCATATGATACCCACAAAACTCAATTTTGCATGATTTGTTACACGGGGTTACTGATCCAATCATAAGCCACTTGCAGTGATTCATTATATATAAATTCTTCATTTAAATGCTTGTTTTAATTATAGCATGAGGGAATTAAGGAGAACGCCTTCGAAATATGCTGAATTCAATGCTGATAAAGAGTTTAAAAGATTATTGAAAATTAATTCTAAATTTAATCTCGATAAACCAAAAAAACGTCCAATAGACGGAAACATGAAAGAGTTTAAGAGATTATTGAAGATTAATCCTAAATTTAATCTCGATAAACCCAAAAAACGTAACAAGAGATTATTAAAAATTAATCTCAAACGTCCAAGAGACAGAAACATGAAAGAGTTTAAGAGATTATTAAAAATTAATCCTAAATTTAATCTCGATAAACCCAAAAAAGTAACAAAATTAATCCTAAAATTAAACTCAAACGTCCAAGAGACGGAAACATGAAAGAGTTTAAGAGATTATTAAAAATTAATCCTAAATTTAATCTCGATAAACCAAAAAAACGTCCAAGAGACGGAAACATGAAAGAGTTTAAGAGATTATTAAAAATTAATCCAAAATTTGATCTCGATTAACCAAAAAAACATAATAAAATTAATCCTAAATTTAATATCGATAAACCAAAAAAACGTTTAATAGACGGAAACATGAAAGAGTTTAAGAGATTATTAAAAATTAATCCTAAATTTAATCTCGATAAACCAAAAAAAACGTCCAAGAGATTACCCTGGAAAGATGCTCAATTCAATCTCGATATAGTTTCTAATACACCAAAGAATACAATTCTTGATAAAGCCGTGATTAGTAAAATCAGAGACTGTTTTAATGAATTCAAGCGTGATGGAGCATCTTATTGTTGGTCAACATTTCGAACTGATGGTGTTGTTGATGCTACCATGACTGATGAAAAAGCAGCAGTGATAATTTCACGTGTTGGGAAAAAAAAGGTATTTTTTCCGAATAAAATTCATTATTGAAGTCGATGGCAAATGGATTATTAGGGATAAATTTGAACCAATTCTCAAGAATTAAAAAGCTGTCATTGTGAGTAGAGATTCCAAACCAGGAATTCTAACCGGCATTGAAAAACCATACTACGAAAGTTCTTATCCCGTAACAGCAATGGTTTATGGGATATATCCGTGAAATGATAAACCCGATATCGCAAAACTAGCTCCTATGAAATATTCTAGTTCACTGAAATGCGTGGCAACACGGGTAATGGAACACTTCACAAATGCATCCCGAGGAAATAAACTAACTGATCTGCGACGTAGGAAAATAACCGAATGGGAACTGACAGTGAAACAGCATGGTGCAAAGATTTCTGATATAGCTAAATTAGAAGCATCATTAAAATTCCCAATATCAGTAACAACAATAACCGGAGAGGTTTTATACAAACCGAAATATCAATCGCGAGGAGCTCCAACACAGATTATTGATCATAACAAACACACGTGGACACCTGCGGTAACAGTATTTCCACGAGAACGAACCGTGAAATATATCCCCCCGGAATTTTCCGGGGATGTTTTCTATGAAGAGAAATTATTCGATGCTATTCATGCGTTGTGTAAAGATGATCCTGTGTCAGTGTGGTTACTTAGAAGTGATGAAGATCCCGAAATAGGATTCGATCAATTTGTAAGACCAAATGATGAATTATATCGCGTTGAAGAATTAGATAACAGAATGAGAAAAATCGCTAGTGATTTTTCACCGGAGAGTTTTCATGAAAAACTACTCACGGATAGTTTTACTATTCCATCAGTGGTAGCTCACTTCGCAAGAGAAAAAAACTCATGGTGTCCAACACGAAGTGATTTTCTCGAGGATGTTAAATTGAGTTGCGTCGATTTGGTCATGGAGGACTGTGGAATACGAAATACTCACGTGATGGTATGATTTCAATTGATATATCCGCGTGTTATCCTGGAAGTTTTCTCGGATATGGGGAATGTGCTGAGTACTTCAAACGATTTGGACACCCCACGCATGAAATGACTCGTGTTGCGATTAATGGACCATTGCCTGATTTTGATTTAACCGGATTCGCTCGTGTGATATCATTCGAATTAGCTACAGGGTTACATCCGTGTAGTTATGTTTGGCTCGGTAGACACCTACCTGAAAAACACTGGATGCCAATAGTGCTATTGAGATATATGATTGATTGTGGTATGCTAATATCGTTGATTGTTTCCGAGGCTATTATATGCTATCGAGCTCAGAAAGAAGTTTGGCTACCACAACCCGATTTAGATCGTATAATCAGCGAACAGCGAAAACAATTCCCTGATTTCAATGAAGAACAAATCATGAATCGGTCTAAGAAGTTATTTGAAATTAAAAAAGAACAAGCAAAAGATTTTGGACGAAGAATAATCGGTAAATTTACCCAGGGTGGAAGATACGACAACGCAAAATATTCTTCGCGGTTGATCATAGACGTCGCTGAATACGATTTTATTGTAACGGATTTAATGAAACAGGGAAAACTTGTATCCCGTAAGGATGCTTTTCTATCCAATGGTGAGAAATTAGGTACGGTTGTTACCTACTGTGATGGATATAATTCCCAGTATACACATTTAAGATAATCTATGCTAGCCTATGCTTCTATTAATCTATTTTCGATGATAAATAGATTTCCTAATACCGCGGTTAGAGTGGCCACTGATTCGATGTATATACACAATAAGTACAAATCAGCTGTAGCTAAATTCACAGATCCGGAGGAAGCGTGGGGGCGTTGGCGATTTAAAAAGGAGATGCTACATGAGTATTGTGAATTGGCAGACGTTGCCATGGATGACAAATATCTTTCATATAACCGTATTGAAATTCAATCAGAATTTTCTAATGCACCACCGGTATCTGATCCAGAATGTAGATACAAGACAGTTTATTTAAACGGTTGTGGTGGGTCAGGAAAGACAACTCGTGCAATTGAATTATTTCGTCGGTCAACCATGATTGTGCTAACACCGACTCACAGACTCGCCAGAGAGATGATACAGCGAGGGGTAAATGCCTGTACTTATCACAGTTTTTTTCGATGGAAGGGTGACAAATGGACCCCTGAGCGTATGGGTGATAAATTCATTCCTGAAATCATAATTTGGGATGAAATATGCACAGTGTCATTAGATGTATTACAAACATTTCTTGAGTGGTTGTTACACAAAAACACAAAAGTCGTCATGTGCGGTGATCACGGCCAACCACCACCATTTGTCGGTGCATCCCCACATGAATGGCTAAAGGGTTTTGTAGACTATTATGAAGAAATTATTACTGATTATAGATCAATTGATGAACGATCACGAGAATTCAAAGCGCTAATTAGATTACAACCGGATAGAATCCAATGCGAAATAGCGCGTGAAGTGATTTCAGAAACTCCAATGAATGATTTCTGGGAAACATGGAGACCAAATGATTTGATAATTGCAAGTAGAAAAATAGTCAGGGACACACTTCAGATGAAGTGATTTGTGATGCATAAAGAAAAATTTGCAACGCTTCCAGTACCCCTTTGTTATAGGCCATCGGATACACGAAAACAGAACATTGAAGTTGATATTCCAGGACAGAGTGAAAAATAAATTCTCGTATTAAATTATATTGTGCTGGTTGATATCAATGTCGTTGAAGATGCATTGCGTGCTAATAAATCCCCGTGGACGCTAGGATACGCAGCAACAATACACTCTTCACAGGGATTGACTATATCGGATACAATTGTTTGGATGGTGGATAATCACATCGAATGGTCGAATTTAGTCTATCTCGCAGTATCCAGAGTACGAAAAATAAATCAACTTCGAAGAGTTGTTTTCGATGATAATGACACAACAATGGATGATATTGATGTTAAAATTATTGATAAAAAACTCTCCGGTTACAAACAACAGGACAAAAAAAAACAACGATAATTTGATATTGATGCTGAATTAATAATCACTTTGAAGAAACAACAGAATAATCACTGCGCGAGTTGCAATTGTATAATGAATTGGCAGTATTCGGATAAGGATCCTCGCCAATTCACCCTAGACAGAAAAAATAACAATCTCGGTCATGTCAGAAACAATGTGATGTTGACTTGTCTTGAGTGCAATAGACGCAACGGTGCTAGTTAAGACCATGCGGTGGCAATTGAGTATCCTCGGGAATTACCTGTAGTTGTTGTCGAGTAAAACCCCGCTGAGGGGCAGTTGAATCCAGTTTATAGACTGGAGGTCTACCAGTTGATCGTGTTATACTAGATATCTTGTGTGCAGTAACACTCCAAATAGGATCAGTAGCCCTTTTTCTACCCCCTTCAAGCTCTCCTGGTTCGTATAAGTACCTCACAATGACATTACTCCCAAGAATTGGTTCTTTGAAATCTTTTTGTGAAATTCTTCGAATTTCCATTTCAGGTATTGACTTCTTTTTAATCGCGTTGATAGGTTTCATGTTGATTGCTCTAGTAATCTCGTTATTCAGTGCAGTAATCACAGATGGTAATCTTTTAACCCATTCACGGGATCTTTTTTCTTGGATGAATTCTTTTGCGTATTGATATCCAAATAACCGCTCAGCAATCGTCCGATTAAATCGTTCTACAATGGCCTGATCGCGATGTAGCGCAGTATGCCCTCATCGTATGGTGACATTAAGATGTTTCATTGTAGATAACACTGCACCCTGAAATTCCTTGCCAGGATCAACCTGCAATAGATTTGGCCAGTGCAGAGGACCTCGTCGATAAATCCTTTCAAATGCAGAAGCGACTTCAGTGGTTGATTTTGTTTTTAACGGTTCTGCTTCTTTGTATCGACTTGCAATATCAACTACGGTTAAAGCGTATTTGTAACCACGATCATGTGGCAGAAATAATATATCAGCCTGATGAACTTCATTAGGAACTGTCACATCAATATGCGAGAATCGAATTTGTTTAGGCGGTGGTAGATAAATTTGCCATAGTGCCTGTTTGGATAACCAATTAGCCGCAGTGGTTTTTTTCACTTTTGCAGCGCTAGCGAGTTTATGAACTGCTGATTTACCCCTCCAGTATCCTCTTGGGGAATAATAAATTGATTCCATATTATTAATTACCGGCACCTAACATCAATTTACTTTTCATTGCCGATTTTATTAAAAAGGAAGCCAATTTTTCTTTGAAGGATTTATCAGGAATAGCATTTAACGCATGAATTAATTTCACATCTGCTAGATGCCTGTGTTGCAGATTGCTGCTTTTATAAGCAACATCATGAAGGTGACAGGCCTTATCAATGGCGTTTATTGGTTCTTTACCAGGTCGGGACTGATTTTGATCATTGAGTCTGATATCAAGTCTGTTTCCCGGTCCACAGTAGCTATATCCTGGAAGGTGCTTTTCTCCGGGGTACTTTGCCCATGGGGTTCCAGGGAGCTTTGCCAATTTGGCTGCGATATCACCTCCTCGTTTTTTTTTAAAACATCTCCGAATTGTAAATCTTTGATTTTGTAGAAACAAATCTAAATCTTTTTGTACCACATGTTGCACATCTACCAGTAAGTGCTGATCTGTTATTTTTAGTTGCAACCGTCGTCACATCATTTGTGCTAGTACGCGTTTTACACTTCACACAATATAGATCCATAATTTATGTATAGAGATATGGATATAATTGATTTTTCGGCGACTAAAACAATATAACCAATTAAGCATCATGCAGCGCTACCAAACTCTATCCGGATGATTATAATCGGGCCATCTGGATCCGGTAAAACGCAATTGTTGCTCAATTTAATAATGAGATGGATGAAGTGGGATAAGTTGTATTTAATTGCCCCTAGCGTAGATGATCAACGATGTTATGAAGTGTTAAAGGATTTTAACGAGAATGCATCAGAAATTAAGGGTGAGAACGCCATTGATTTTATAACCGATATCGATGAAGCACCGAGTATTGATGATATTGATGGAGATATTAACAATTTAGTCGTATACGACGATATAATGTTGGATAAACAAAAAAATCCTGTTAGGATCTTTTCCAGAGGCAGGCATAAAAACACTGACGTGATATATGTCACTCAACGCTACACTCAGGTTCCAAAAGTCATCAGAGATAACTGCAATATTCTTGCTGTATTCAACGGAGTTGATACTCATACTCTTAGAAATATTTGGCAGACATGGTTCTCTGATATGGACTTCAATCAATTTCGAGATTTCTTTAGTCATGCTCAGTCGACTCCGCACGGATTCGCAACAATAAATCTACATGATCCTCGGACACGATATCGTATCGGACTGGATCAAATATTCGGTTGAAATCGTAAAAGAATTATTAACCCAGAACTGAAAACTTTAGCAGCAGAGAGGGGTGATGACCACATCGTTGCGAGCAAAATTGATTAAAAAATCGTAAAATCTCCGTTTTTGCAAAAATGGAGACTTTTTTTTTGGTTAAATGAGATTTTGTTGGAAGCCTTATATTTTGCTTGAAAACGTAGTCTATAGGCCATATTTTGCTCGAAAACATGATCTGTAAGCCTTAATTTTGCTTGAAAACGTGGTCTGTTCACCCTCTCTGCTGCTTGGTCTAATATGAGGACAGTATTATGAAGAAAGTGTTTATATGGACAATATAATTTATGGAGACAAAATTGTGTACAGATACAAATTATTTAGGAAACAATTTGTTATGGTAGCAAGGGAAAATATAATGGCAAATTCATGGTTGCTATAGCCAATTGGAATGTTAAAATACTATAATGACGTACGGATAATGTAATTTTTATATTTATATAAATTATCTATGCACATTTTTGAATACTATTTACCCTACTTTTTGACTAAATCCATTGCAATATATATACGGCTAATCGCCTACTTTTCGACTATAATACAAAACACCATCTATGTCATCTAAAAGCCACATGTTTATTACAATTCAATACACCACTTAATAGATCCAATACCTACATCAAATTACTAATCCAGTACACGATAAATATAACAACTAAACCCCACTTTTTGACAGTAAACTAACGCCCATTTTTTTCTTCAATCAAGTACACGCTCTTTAAATACAATCCAATACACCACGTTACAAATCCAATGCATACGTCAAACTACAATCCAGTACACGACGTATATACAATCTAAAACCCACCTTTTGACATGAAACTAACGCCCATTGTTTCTACAATCCAGTACTCGTTTTTTATTTACGATCCAATACACCATTATACAGTCTAGCAGACGCATTTTGATTACTATTCTAACGTATAAGTGTTCACAGTAATTTTACATGGGAATATCTATATAATATTTAAGAATAGCAAGACTGAAACATGCACAACGTTATATTCCTAAAGCAAGGATCCGAATCTAAAATTCTGGAAAACCTTTCCCGGAATGAAATTGTGTAACGTGCACTTGGACTCTTTGTAACTGTCATCGTACCTCTGGTACACATATACTATTATGTTATATTCGCAGCGTGTGGTTGGGGTGATGCTTCTTTACGTTTACAACGACCAACAGGAGTGCAAACATATGGTTATAAAGTGGTCACTTTTCTAGGTGTCGTCCTTTTACAATTCTGTCTTCTCTTCTTTATAATTTGCTTCTGCCGTAGAAGGTGTTAACATCATCACTTTGACTCATGTTCTCACTCTTTTCTCGTTTAGAAGTAATGGAATGTATCAACAAGGAAGGTGCCTTGTCCATGTGAATGTTTGATTAGCTTTTTAAGATCGCCATGAAATCTTTCATTCTAGATGTTGCTCTCTCGTTTACAGCTGTATGGTGGAAGAGTTGAAGACTACGCAATACCTGCCAATCGTTATTTCCTGACAAATCATATTCAACACATTAACGATTGGAAAGACAAGAAAAACTTTATCGTGATACATCTCGGTGAGATACTAATTGAGAGGTAAATTAGGTGTCTGTTAATTGCACCAACGATGGAGTTTGATCCATTGTTTCAAAGAACTAATACCAGCTATCGACTTCCAAAGCATTCAAAGGCACAAATAAATAATCCTTCAAGAAAAGGGGTTCTTTATCGTTTTTCTTCCCTTCCTCTTATCTCATGACGCCTTCTAGAAGTGTTTCATCCATCCATCCTAACAAAATAGCACTAGCTTTGAAAAGGAATCTATCATCATAGCTCGAGCTACTCTGCGTTAAAAAAAATAATACTTGGCGAAGACCGTTACGATGTTTTCCTCAGTATTGTTTATGTAGTTTGAACATAGATCCGGTTCCTTGGACCACTTGCAAACAACATGCACACATAGTATCGATGATTTATTTAGTGCCTTTTCAAATATACGTTTTTGAATTGGAGGATAGGCTTTCCATCTTGTTGTTGGAGGTGCGTTGTGTCTTTAGATAATCCCGATAAGGCAGTATGCCTTTCTAGCATCTCTTCAAGACATTGATGTCAATTTCGTCAGTAACGTCTTAATGGTAAGTTGCAATAAAGGTAGCAGTTATTACCATTGTTAATAAGTCTTGGGCATGACTCGATAGGGGCTTGAATCAGAAGTTCCGCATCCATGGTGAACATTTTAAAATCTTAGGCAACCAGAGCAGTAACTAAGTGATAAATGGTTATGGTCACCAGTATGATACAATGTAGTATCGTCAGTGTACAATATTCTTGATTAACGTGGGCCGCAAAAATATTTATATGCACACTCAAGTCATCGACATTCAACACCATTCACAGCCTTTATTTTCTACTGAGGTTTTATGTGGCTTTCTTTTGGATGCCTTTGACCGCAATGTCCTGAACTTATAAGATGCCTTCTTCCTCTGAATCGTGTTCTTCTACAATTATTTATAGCATGGTCTTAAAAGTCACGCTTACGTCTCACACTAACTGAAGTTGTTTTCGGAGAACAAATCACAAATATTTTGCATAGTTTGCCATTTTTCGCGTCAACATTGAAATCAAAATTTTTCCAGTCATGCACATCTTTTCAGTTATGAATCTGCTGGTAACCGTCACAAACCACACACACTTCTTGGTAAACACGAAGAATCGATAATGTGCAATTAATCTTTTCTTCATATAGTCCCAATCAACAGGAGATGTAAATGGTGTATGTTGATGATAAGATGTTGTAAATAAGAGGTGGTATTTGCATTAGATAAAAATATATTCTACGTGATGACAAACAAGTTATAGTTTAAAATATAGATTTACTTCCTTCAGGAAATCTAAACTACAAGTGATTTGTATAGTATCAAAAAGTTCCTCTATGTCATGTACATTATAGTATTTATACCGCTTAAGTTGCAGGTCGGAACACTCGGTCATAAAATGCTTAACAGTGAATGGTTCATTGCAAGAAACGCACTCTAGTGGATCTTCACCTTTTAGAATGTGGGAGTGGGTAATGTATGTATGAACGATTCTGATTCTTGCAATAACAACATCCTCACTACGTAAAGTTCTGTAGAAAGGAGTCCATTCTCCGAGAGTTGGTTTGATGGCATGAAGTTTTTTTTGACTGCATCATCCCATGACGCCTGCCACTTCTGACGTAGGTACTTTTGATACAAGCTTTAAAATCAGTAAACGATAATTTAAAATCTGATGGTTCTTGCGATAGAGCCATGTTAGCAGCGCGGTCTACTTCTTCATTGTCTCTAATACCAATATTGCTAGGTAGCTAACAGTATACTATATTGTAGGAGGTATTAAGAATCGAGATTTTAACGAGAATATCGACTAAAAATGGATTATCTAGTTTTATATGGTGTAGCGACTGAAGTACTGACACTGAGTCGCATAAGATAATGTTATTTAAAATGCGTTTTTGTACGATAAATTTCTGAGCAAGGTCCCTTGCTCTGATTTCCGCTGAAAATATGGACGCAGCGTTTGGCAAGCGCACTTTGGTTATGTGTTTGCCACTAACAAAGGCTGCAGCATCCATGTCATCAACCTTTCATCCATCATTATAACATTTAGTGTAATTTGTAAAATCGTTGAGAAGTTCATGATAAGAGTTCAGGAATATGGAAGGTTTTGTCTCAGATTTATTCCCATAGTGTAACGTAAAAATTACTTTGCGTTGCTTATGAAGCCAAGGTGGTGTTTTCGAGACAAACATTTTCTGAACTATAGATAGATTAATTTTGATATTGTCAAGGCTAGATGATGTTCTGATGCCAAATGAAGGTATGGCATTTGGGTTATTTCCATATAAAGTTCAGTATTTTGGTTGAAAAACAGCCGAAAAAGCAGGGTTCGTTGGGTTTGATCTCAACTTCAGAGCGTATTGTGCAGAAAGCATTTCTCTGCGATGCGATTAAGGTGGTTCAAGCGCTTCCTCGAGAAGGCTTTCACATGGAGATGTTTGAAATGCTCCAAGAGGGAGTCTTATTCTCTGATGATGAATTGGGTAAAGCATTTTCAAACAGGACTTCCTAGCTGAACCATAAAGAATACATCCATAGTCAAGAATGGAGAAGATAAATGTTATATACAAATTGAGGAGGACGTTTTTATCAGCACCCCAGTCAGGGTGCGTAATTACTTTAAGTAAATTTAATGTGTTTAAGCATTTAGCTTTTAAATTCTTGATGTGTTGCTCGATGTAAATTTAAACGTGACTTTTCTTTTTGAGATTTTAATCTTCTAAAGGCATCTGAATAATTAGATAATGAGTTTGTCGAAAAAATATCGGCAAGAATATTTGCTATGTCACGTTCCGAACTGAAATTGCTATTGTTTGATTTCAGTTGTCGAATAGAATTGTGTTTCCTCTTTCCATTTTTTTTTCGAATATAATCCCAAACTTATTTCATTGAGAAACGAGAGTTTAAAGAAGAAATATATTTCTTCCAGGATGCAAGTTTACATTCTTTGATTGTGCGTCGAGTTTTAGCCCGGGCAATACGATATTTCTTTAAATTTTTGGGCTTTGGACGATTGTTGAATGTTTTTAATGCTTCTCGGCGTTGTCTAATGGCTTCTTTGAATTCCTTGGTTACCCAAGGTTTTTGTATCTCTTACTGTTCGTTGAGGACTTGGGAATAGATTCATCTGCAATTCAAATTAGAATTGAGGTAAAATGCTGTATAGAATTAACATCGTTGAATACTGTATCATTATTTAGTCTAGT
This sequence comes from Unio delphinus, assembly GCA_029339505.1. Classification (NCBI taxonomy): domain Eukaryota; kingdom Metazoa; phylum Mollusca; class Bivalvia; order Unionida; family Unionidae; genus Unio; species Unio delphinus. Next base: position 886,932 of record JAQISU010000079.1, read on the forward strand.
TTTACATAATGTTTCAAACACAGCCCAGTCAGCCTTCTTTATATTATATTACGTCATCAATTTAGAGTTATTTTCAACAGTGATTGAAAGTGATCACTGCTGTGAAGGTCATCAGCGACCTTCCATTCATAGTCCAAAAGCAGTGAGGGAGAGCAAATTGTAAAATCTATGCATGTGTGCATACCCGTTCCTGGGTGTAAATATGTTGGTGAGTTAGTGTTATATAGACACAGATAGTGTCTAGAAATGAAATCTTCTACCTTACGGCCTCTGTCGTTTATGTGATTTGATCCCCATAAAATGTTATGGGCATTAAAATCCCCGAGTAAAACGAAGGGGGCGGGAAGTTGTTCAACACGATTATCTTATTCCTTTTGTACTATTTGGGTGATTGGTGGTAAGTAAATGGAGCAAAAAGTAATCACTCGATGTAGAGTGACACATACAGCAATGGATTGTAAATATGAGTTTAAAGGAGTGACTCTGTGAGGGGCGTTATTGTTCACAGCAATTGAGATTCCTCGTGAGGCCCTGTCAGCGTTTTGAAAGTACGCGTTAAACAGGGAAATTTTTTTAAATGTATTTATATCTGTCTGTTTCAGGAATGTTTCCTGTTAACATAGCACTGCAGGATCGTATTCATTTTAAAGCAGAAGAATATCATTGTAGTTAGCTTTAAGTCCTCGACAGTTATATTGTATGTTGGTGTTCTTCATTATAATGTTATGCTGGAGATTCTGGAGCTCGGTTAGACTATTCGCAGAGGAAGCATATGTTGTTATTTGTCTGGATAATGTACGGGTGTATATTTAGTTTTACTAGGTTTGGATCTATTTTAAGTACATGGAGCAGTTTCTTCTGCATCCATGCTCTCAACGTCTCCAAACCTGTTGTACAGTTTAATGGGGTCATGTGACCTCTTTTGCGGCTTTTATGTTTGTGCTTTGTGTTTCTGTTTTGTTGATGTTGGTGTGGATTGTTATTAAATGTTGTATGAGTTGATGATGTGCTTTTCGGTTGCTTATAATTAGGGATTTTGGCACTTGTTGTTGAATCGGGCTGATCCGTCTGTGTTTCGGCTTCCTTCGTGTTTTTTGGATTGTGTTTTACGACTGTGGAGAAGAATGGACCAACAAGGGATGTTTTGTCTGGACAAGTTTTCTGGCTTCTGTGTAGGGACTGTTCGAGGTAAACTTTACCCTCTGAATTTCCTTATCCTGTTTCCATGTATCACACTCCTTGGAACTAGCGTGATGTTCCTTGCCACAGTTGACACAGTGCGAAGTTGCTCTACAATCAGCTTCCTGATGAGAGTGGTATCCGCATCGGCCACATATCTTGGCTCTGGAACATAGATCCTCGTGATGGCCGTTTTTTTACATTTAAAGCATCAAAGGAGGTTTGGAATGTACATCTCGGCCTTTACTTATAAAAACCCAACCTTGGCCACTTTGGGCACTGTGGGTTCATTAAAGGTGAGTACAAATGAATTGGTGTCTGCAGAATATTATTACGTTTACTACGTATTCTTTGCACTGCAGTGACACCTTCATGTTTCCTCCCTTCGATGATATATGTGTCGGTGTCTCCAGCCAAGTCACGACATGGCATTACGCCTTTGAACGACTTCAGTGAAGTGTCCGCGAATGTTTTCATTTTCATGATATTGTCTGTTTGCCTCTTTCGCTCACACTCTAAAAAAGGCAACCCGATTTGTGGTGTGCCAAATATAGCCCGAAATGGTTTTCTCAATAACAAACGCAGATAAAGCTGAAAGCGGTTTAGCATCGAACTTAGACTGAATAACTATGAAGCGTGGAAATGATTCCACGCCTCGCACACTTATTTCTTCAACGGAGTCAGACAGTGGTTTGGTACGTTTATTGTTGGTCTTTGTTGTTGCATTTGCCACAATTAAGAGTTTAAAAGTTCATCACCCATGCTCCCCACCTTCCAAGGAGCACAACAATGGGGTCACTTTTCAAATGCCACGGATACACAGATGCGATACCCATTAGACAAAATTACCTGGGTTTGACCCATGAAGCTTCCTTCTAGGGTCTTTAAAATTATCCCCCGATTGACCCGTTTAGCCACCGCCTTCTAGGAAGCCTTTTAATACTTGGGAAAGTGAAAGCTAAAGGAAAATAATGTAAGGACAAAGTTGGTATTAAGAGAGATACAAGAAAGAAATAGAAGATGAGTAAGTGAAAAAAGACCTCCTAGGGCTCGGCGTGACCATCCGATTTGTCGAGACCGGGCCCATCTCGACCACCCGTCCAAGAGAAGTAGAGGCCAAAGTAGTGTGTTGCAAGTACCAGGATCCTTTCCTCCTCCAACACGGGTTGCAACCCACGGCAAACAGGTTGACTCTAATTAGTCGCCTTTTACGACACGTGGCGAGGCACGTCGGGTCAATTATACAACCCCGATCCCGCAGGGGGAGCCTACATGGTGAGAATATTTAGTATACTGTCAAACATTTATTGGAAGCAAATACGAGTGGCTCGCTTTCTAGGTGAGAGTAATTATTAATAATATCAATAATATATAACTGTAAATGTAACGCGTACGCGTAGCGACCAACAGTGGCCAGCTCATTGGATGGAAGGATTGATTAATAATGCTAAAAACGTTTATAAATTGTAAATGACAGTGTCACGCTGACTGGGTGTTATTATGATATACGAATATTAAACCTGCAGGTTGGATGGTTTAAAGGTGCAGCTGATATATCTTTTCTAGGCCCTTTGTGTCACATATACAATTTCAAATCGCCATGACTTCAAAATTTGTTTTGCAAGATTAGGGAACACTTTAACAGGTGCATGCATTTCATTCTACTTGATCAGAGAGGCCCCTTTCATGTATTACGCAAATAGATGGCGCTGCGTATTATGCACACCATTTGGCCGAGCTATACTTTATCCGATGAATCAGCTGACACTTTATCTGAGCAATGCTTTGGTCAATAGGTCCGAGTTATGAAATATGGCATGATGGGCCAGATCACTACATGCTATGCATCTATCTAGCAATGACTTTGTATTAATACATGCAAGCTCGCACGCAATTATGTATGTATGTATGTATGTATGTATGTATGTATGTATGTATGTATGTATGTATGTATGTATGTATGTATGTATGTATGTATGTATGTATGTATGTATGTATGTATGTATGTATGTATGTATGTATTTATGCATGCATGTATGCATTTCTGAATCAAATAAACTCAGTTTAGTACATACACTGTAACGAATGAAAGATTTCTGCATTAAAGTAGACATCATTATACTGAACCCAGCAATTCTTCAGCTAAATATTGTGTAAACTGGAACTGTAAGAGACTTTAAATGGTATACCATTGTTCTCGCATATATTGCCCTTCTACGATCAGGAATGTGTTTCAGTTGATGACGATTAGCCAAAGATGGTTTGATCGATTATTTATATATTTGAAGATAATTCTAAAATAAATACATGAATGAATTTATAATACCACGAGATTTAACTAAATGACGTTGTTAGGACAGTGATCAAAAGTTTCTGATTGTTATGCTTTAAACAATCACCAATGTTTGCTCAGAAATTAAACATTATGTACTGACTCGATAATGCATTAACCTCACTATATTCTAATTGCAAACATGAAACAAATATGAACTGATATTCAGATGCCATCTTGGCCACTTTCGATCTGGCAATATTCATTTCCGGTTCCATACTTTGTTTGTACGGTAGCTTAATATTATTATATGAATTTGCGGGAAAACTGTTTCTGCAAATAAAGATGCATTTTGAATGTTGTTACTAAACCGTTCATGATGGAAGTGTTTCAAGACATGTGTTTGGTTATGTAAGAGCTTGCAAAAGCATACACGAATGAGTGCATCTATTTAAAGGTTTAAATCATATTTATTTTTGATCAAATCAAGTGCAACGAAACATGTGGGCGCAAAGAAACACTAATAGTGTAGTTGACATACCTACTCTTTGGTACCCCACATATGTTTGCAGAAGATTACTTACAAGTGTCACTTGAAAAAAAGACGAATAATTATGTTGCCATACTAATTTGGTAGCTTATCAAACTGTCATCTTGTGTCCTCTTGTGTGATATGCACATGTTTTCTTTGGTTTGGTGCGAGAACACTATACGTTTTAACAGGAATTTTTTTTTCCGTATGTAATATCCTCTGGACAGAACAAAAATGCAGATCTCTTACTATATATATATATATATATATATATATATATATATATACATAGTCATTCCAATTTTGGTGTATAAAAAATTCATTTACTGAAATTTTCTCATTAATTTTGAATTCATAATATTTGAATTTGCATCAAGTCTTTAGTGCGTAATATAAATTGATATTTAATTAAAATGATGTTGTATCAAAGCTAGGAATTAAATCCGTATTGCGGTTGGGGAACCGCAAAGTGATACATGTGATATTATTACCGTTTGCTATATTTAATTCACTATTACAGTGCTATTCGGTCTAAGCGATCTAAATGAATCTATCAATTTTCTGATGGAAAACAACTTTTTAAACATGCCTAAATTTTCATTCAATTTTGTTAAATGTGTCTTTCTGCATATAGTAACACTAATAATTCTTCAAAATTCAATTATTATCTGTGCACATACAAACTAATAGTCTGCAGTTGGATAAATTAACTTGGCGAAATGGCATCTACATAATATAACACTGCAAGTTTCATTAGCATAAACGGTAGAACATTTATTCTGCAAGCTTTTCACACCAAGTTTGAATCACTCGAACATTTTGTATTATTAGTTTCATTTTAAGAATTAATACCCACAATATCAACAGGAGAATTTACAGTTTAAACTAAAACCAGCAAACATATTGCACAATTTGAAAATCAATTTATTTGTATTTCACTCCAGGTAAAATTTTTATAAATATGCTATTGATCTAAAATCAATCATTACCTGGTTGGACAATCATATCGCCATCATAAATAAACGGTACTGGAACCCGCTCTGTGAAGCGTTTATTCTTCCATAATCCTATAGCACAGCAATTTTTATACAAGTATATTTATATTAAATTTGTTCACACTGAATTTTTATCACATTTTCCGGTGCACTAATTTATATCAAACTTAATCGAATAACGAATAACATAAAACAAAGTTTAACGTGCTAACAACTCTAATGATATTCTTAACAGTTGCATTTTAGAGAAACTGTTCCAAACAGTAGTAAAAATGTCCACAGTCGTGATGGAAGACAAGTAATTATGAATTTGTAATTGAAAAAAATATATACATAACTTCTATGCCAAAATCCTATTAGTTCAATCTCCTGATCTAATTACTGTATAGTTATTGTAATGACTTCTCTATTTCGTTTAAGGAGTACCTCAACACTTAATAAACTTACTAATCTGGCTTAAGAAAACAAAAAACTATACTGCCTAAAAATATACTGGACAATTTTGTTTTTATTCAACATAGGACTTGCTTGAATAAAAGTAATATCAATAATACTACTACTAGCAATAATGAATAATAACAGCAGTAGCAAATAAATACTAAAATATAGTCAAAATTTCATTTTTGTATGGAAAAAAAAACAATAAGGGAGGCAGAATAAATAATTGTAAAATATAAATAGCGACCATAATATTCAGACCAAAGCGATTTAGAAGTACAAGATGTTTGCCTATGTTATACGTCACAACTGAATACACAATACAATTATTAAATAAAACAGGAATTATGACAATTGATGCATAATAAGAAGAGTTGTTTATTTTTATATAATCTCCATACAATCTGTTCTACGCTACATCCAAAGATGAACTGAGTGGGTGGAAGTTGCAGGCTTCGAGCCCCAATACCTAATTAATATGATTGCCTAAGTAAATAGTTGCAAAATAATGAAAATAAACCATACATGAGTGTTATATAAAACTGTGTCATATGTGAGAGATTGTTCAATTGTCTAAAATCAAAATGTTCACAAATCTGAAATGCCAAAAGTATATCAATGTTCATGGTGCCACAAAATGGTAAAACCATTATCCAGAACAAAAATACTTACAGCGATTCTATCAAAGCATGCAGTTGAACTTTTGCAAAGGCAAGTAACACAAGATGATGTTGTTTTACTCTAGTTGCCTCAGTAAATAATACAGAAATCTCTCAGCCACAAGTACACCCAGTCCACACCATGATCCATATTTTCAGCTACCATCCACTTCAAATTCTGGCATAAAAAGGCCCACAATCAAATCGAATTCCAATTCCATCAACAACAAGATCACCCAGACGTTGTGTGGTATGTATAAGACAACATGAGCATCGAAATCATATTTTTAATGACCCAAACTGTGCCATTACCCAGTCTTTAGCAAAGTGTGGTATATCTATAAATTCACATAGTATATGTTGCAACTTTCGTTTGGAAATCTCTTTCTTTAGTAATAAAGCCATGCAATCTTTCAGTGCAAGAAAAACGTTTGAAGACTTCATGAATATATATATATTACCTCACTTTTACAAAATGCGCGTCAGTTAATAAAGCAAAGTTATCTTTTAACTTTGATGTTTCTTCTTCCCTGACTGATGATGATTATTCCATCTTACTGGCTTGAAACGGGATCAATTCATGGAAATGTTTTCTTTCTTGAATACACTGCGTAGTACACGTGGTAGATCTGCACTGACATGCACGGCTGTTTTTTTTACAAGTTTGCGGGTAGTCCTTCCAAGCACCTTTTTATCCACATTTTTCAATCTAACAACATAACATGTTCAACGAATAATTCAAACAGTGCGGGAGTTGCTTATAGTTTACTTTGTTGGGCAACATCTGGGTTTTGAACATATCACAAATAAATTTAATATCATCCGTCCACACTACTCCAACTGCAAGTGATAGATTTATATACAAAATAGCTCTGACTGTAACTTTTGTCGACGTTCATACAGTTTACATAAAAACGACCATCAGTTAAGCCAGTGATGGTTGTGGGAACTGACGGTTATATTGTAACTGTTCTAGGCCCATATTTAGCTGATCATTATAACAACGATCAAGCATAACTAAATACATTGTAAGAACAGATGCTGAAGACATTACAAATTGGTTAAAGTAGGTGATGTTCTTGTTGTAGACAGGTGCTGAGTGACTCTGCCAATTTCTGACAGGAGTAAGGATTTAAAGCTGAAATGCCAGTTTTTCTACATAATGGACAGAAACATGATTCAACAGAAGATGCCAACACTTGACGACTTATCGAAAACAGTACGATATTTAGTAGAGAGCGTTAATGCTCGATTGAAACAGGTGACTTTCGTAGAATTATTTCTGGATTAATAAGTAAACTTTCGACCACCCCTGGCGAACATGGATCCATCAACTGCTGCGACTGCAGTAAAGATGTTTGAAAAATAAAAGGAAACAAACCGTGTTTAAATTCTGGCTCAAGATAATAAATTGCTGTATTGGAGCAGAACCTACATTAAGATGGATGCATCCTTAATGAACTGTTTGTCTACTCCAGGCTCTCAACTGATTACCTGAGTTACATCACTATGGGCATGAATCAAGTCAAACAGGCTCCACGATATACAAATGAACATCTCACAAATGAGGAGCTTTGTGATGTTAAGGTATGTATACATTTTCCTGGTCTGTTACATGAACAAATTCAGTCTCGCTACTCCAGAAATTCAATACATTTACTATCGATCCAATATCAGCCATACAATTACACTGATCTCATTAAAGGATGGTAATGTACCTGCAAGGTTGGTGCTCGGGTTGTAGGCTGTTGTGCACATGTAGCAAGTGTCAAATGGTTTCTGGGTTGCACAATATGAGAAAATTATGAGGTGGCAAAGTCAAAATCACTATTTTTCATCTTAAGGATGCATCATTTTTTCCAGAATGTGAAGAAAAAAACGGGCAATCAATTGAGTAGTGATTGCTACACTGCGACCACTATCTTCGTCAATAATCATTTGGTTCCTCATGCACACACACACACACACACACACACACACACACACACACACCTATCTTTAGTTCGAGCTAAATTTTGGCAATATATATCAGAGAGTGCCAATAAAGAATCATACGAGCCCTCGAAGAAAAACACTTATTAGAGCAAAACTTCCCTATATAACTGCAAAACACTTTTGGGAATATTTATTACTTGTAATTTCTTGATAATATATGAAACGCAAACAATGACAGCTGATGTATTAAAAAAATATTATAAAGTATACATGCCGCAAACATACTAAATTGAACATCGGTAGCCGTGTTTAGTACAAACTACCGTTGTGGGTGGTCCCCATAGTGCATGCGCATTTATGCTAAATGTTATGACGAATGGAAGAACGCTATGAGATTGCAGTGACATAAAGATGCATTAAGCCTGTATGATATGGTAAGCGAATTAAATGTTAGAAGGAATAATCTTGTGTAAAGTCGTATATATCAATACTGGTTACTCGATACGTCTATCTATCTATGGCATAAATATGACCGGTAGAATACAAAGTGGTTGAAAAGTTCTCACTGGTAGACCCACAGGGGTTCATATCGTTGCTTACAATTTAGCTGTCATACATTTGACTGTCATACATTTACTATATTATAACTACACAGTACTTGTATGACAGCTCAATTGTAAGCAAGGATACGAGCCCCTTATGATAGACCATGATCACTAGCTCCATGATTTTACGGAAACTCTACTGAATCACACGTGCTCGACGCGAGCTTAATGGTGAGAAAAAATAATCTGAAGAAAGAAAAACTCATAGAAAGTGACAAAACTACCTTAGATTACCCGAATGACCCGTTCTATCATAATATATAAGAGAGAAGGTACGGTAAATCTAAATACTTCGTTCCACCTATGACCCTTTATTTACTTATGCTATTTCCGTTTTTAAAGCCGCACGACCATACAGTATGATATATTTTACTCCTGTGATATTGTTCTATTTATTAAGCCATCACTAACTTTCCTGAGTTATACCAAAATGAAGTTATGTGCTCCAAAACTCCTTAACACGATTTGGTTTAAAGAAATCCATAATTTAAAGACATTTACAAAAAGGGTTGAATTGAAATTTGACAAAAGACCATCAAAATTATATATTGTTGTAAAACAAGGGACTGAATTTCTGTAAAATAAAATTGTCATCTTGTAGTTTAATAAACCAGTCCCAAAACCTGTATTGATACTTGGAATTTATGTTTTCTTAATAGATAATAAATGAGACGACAAGTTCGCATTTCTACTACATTCTGCATAAGATCTGAAACCAATGCTTCAAGATTGATGTCACTGTGTAATAGTTTCGCACCAAAGATCAGCTCAGTGATTAAAAAAAAGAGTAATTCGCAATACCTCCGAATATTCCAACCCCATTTTTTACATTTTGACATTTAGGATGGAGTGATGGTTCAAAGCAATTACATATAAAACATTTGGAATCTGTAGCCACCCTAATATAGCTTATCAGCGGGCTAATCATATTTAAGCTATGTTATATCGACTGACAGCAGCATAATATTTATAGTAAGCTTATTTGTTTTCTCAAAAATGGCAAGCATTATAATCGTTATGTCTTTAATCCACTGACAGACTATACGAAAATAGGAATAGTTGAAACATGACCAGGTAGTCGCCATTTGCGTTAATAGTCACACGAGTTTACAACTCTCACACAATGACATCGGAAGTCCCATAGTCATGTAATATCAACAACAAACTTCTTTTTAAATTCATAAAAAAATTCAATTATGTTAAATAAATGTCTGATACCTTTTGTAAAAAACAGAAAGAGCATATGATTCGCAACCGATTTATTTCCATGGCAACTACAAGAAACTTTGCCAGTCTAATTCATGAAGCAGAGTAATATTGTTCCTGACTAATATGCTCCCTGCGTGAGAGAACACATGTCTACTGGGTAGTCGTGTGATACAACAAACTCCAGATATTGGTCTCGGAATAAATATAGAGGATTTGTGCTCTTACTTATTTTGTAATTTTATTACAACCAGTATATGACGTTCATTTAATTATTTTTTTACAATATTTGAAAATGATGGTTGTGAGATTCATTGTGCAATTAGCAATTGAAATCGATAATTTCAGCTCAAATTTCATGAACTCATTAGTTTTATCATTTTTCAGCATATTAAAGGCAGAACAATTTTAATGCTCGCAATTTCTGAGAAAATAAATAATTTTCATATCGATTTCATACAGGTATAACTAGATTTAACAACGCTTAAGTTTGCTAGCCCATCCACAAAGCTGCTATGTTTTAAGGCCACCATATTGGTCTCTTGTGATTCTGGACTGCTTTACATAACTTTCATACACAATATATACGAATATCGAATTGTCTTGGAAACAAAAAGTCCAATTATAATCCACTAAGCATTTGTATTGTCTTAACAAATAAATTTATGAGAAGCACCAAAATGATCCATGCTACCACCTCCTAATATTCTGGTTAAACAATCGATAAAATGAAATCACGATCAGTTCATTTATGAGTCCATTGCGTAATTGTTTCGGATGTGAAGTTGTGGAAGAAAGTGTAAGGGGTTTTCCCAGCTTTCGTCAATTTTTAAAACATTCAAGGACTTATCACGGTCGAGAAGATTTTAAAATGTTTTCTTAATTTTTTACCGATTTCCTGGTAGCGTTGTAACCCTGCTCTCCATTATGTAAATTTGTCATCTGACCTTTTCTCAGTATCCGTGATAGTCGGAACAGTCTTTTCTACCCGTTTAAGGCATTCATTTATTACTGGGAATGACAAAGCTGGAGACAAGGTTGTGGATAATCCACTTGTAACTGACAAGCCTTGCTTGGATCAGAGAGTTAAACATATTCATAAGACGTTGAAACAAACAATTTTTTTTTATATATTTCCAGTTTGTGCAGTTACAAGAGCTATGGCAAAGAAAGCTCTTGAGAATGATGATGATAAGCAATGTATTTGTTTAGCTGACACAGGTATTGGTCAGGCTTTTGATGCGGTCACTTTCGTTTTGATTAGATGAAACAAAAGGTATTGACCACAGTGATCCTCTTGTAACGACTCATTCTCTTTATTCTAATCAGCGTGATAAATGACAATCACTTGTCGTTTAACAGGACATATATCCTATTATCTCCCATTTGACTCAGAATGCCATTAGTGAAACTAAAGCGACTGAAGTTCCTGTCTGTTATTTCATTAAAAATGGAAGTCTTATGATAAAATGAAAACCTCATGAGGCACCTGCTGATAATGAATGGTCAGTGAACTATCGTATTGTAGTTCCAAACCATTACAGACAGGAAATAGTTTGACCCGTGATATTCCATTGGCTGGTTATTTAGGGAACAGTACAACTTTTCACAAGCTCTTAACTCACTTCTATTGACAAAAATTCAAAAGTGATGTTGCCAAATACTGTATACCTTGTTAAACTTTTCAGATAGTACGAAACCCAAATCAGAAAATTCCCAAGGCTACAACCTATTCCTATCTTTGATGATCCCTTTATTATCTTATGGTAGATTGCGTTGGTCCCTTATCCAAGACCAAGTCAGTTAAACAATACCTGTTGACCATTATGTGTGCGCCAACAAGTTTTACAGAAGCCTTTCACTTGAGGACTATAAAATCTAAAACAATAATAAAAGCTTTGATGACTTTGTTTACTTATTGTGGCCTTCCTAAGTGCATTCAGTTTGTTCAAGGCACAAATTTTATGTCTGGAATTGTTCAGCAAGTTATGTGTGAATTACGCATCCAACAATTCAGATCTTCCTCCTATGACCCTGATAGCCAGGGGTCTTCAGAAAGATTCCATCAGACTTTGAAAACTATGATTCGATCATATTGTTTGGCTACGGGTCAAGATTGTGATCAAATAATTCATTTGATCTTGTTTGTTGTTAGGGAATCAGTTCAAGAATCATAAGGTTTCAGTCCATTTGAACTGGGTTTTGGACACACTGTGTGTAGACCATCGCAGTTATTGAAAGAGAAACTTCTTTCTAATTAAGATTCTAAAATTAATATTCTTGATTATGTTTCTGATTTTAAATACAAGTTGTTAAATGAATGTGAGGTCGCAAGAGCAAATCTATATTCGACTCAATCTTACATGACGTCAATATATGACAAAAACTCGAAGGAAAGGAACTTTCATCCTGGTGATAGAGTACTGTCTCTCTTGCCAATACCACAAAATCCTCTTCAGGCCAAGTAGTATAATCGCTACACAGATGACAAGAAAATAATTATTTAAATTATATCCTAAATATTCATGGAAGGTTTAAACTACGTTACATTAACATGACTGTATCGGTAAGATTGGGAATGACAAGTATATCACCAAACTTGACCTTTTGAAAGAATTTTGGCAGATTCCGTTAACGGAAAGAACAAAGGAAATTTCAGAATTTGAGACTCCAGATGGACTTTACCAATATAAAATAGTGCCGTTTGGGACGAAATGGTCACCCAGTACATTTCAACGTCTCATGAATATGATTAACTCTGGTACAGACAATTGTAACGCTTACATCGGTGATGTAATCCTCTAAAACTACACCTGGAAAAACCATTTAGCAACAACTTTTAGCAACAATTCGGAAATTCTACGACAGTTCCACTGATGCATGTTTGACAGTTAATTTATCTAGACGAGAGTTCTGCCGTGTTAGTGTAACTTTCTTTGTACACATCGTGGGCATGGACAAGTTAAAGCTATATATATGCGAAGGTCAAGGCAATCCCTGAATTTACCGTGTATCAAAAAGTATTATTACACATACACTGTTTATAATTCATGAGTATTTATGTTTTTCTTAAAAACTCGTGTACAATTAAGCTATGGTAAAAAGAAAGCTTTGTCATATAAATCCTTCTTTTCATGAGGGAAAGTGTTAAGGAATATATGATTTAATTCATCTGAGATATTCCTTAGCAAAACACCAGGTGTTGGCCTGGATGCTGCCCTTGATTCATAATTACTCAACAAAGTTCTAATTTTGTTTTAAAATGATTGGTTGTTGTCAAGGTCATGACGAGACTACATGGCTTAAGACGTAAACACTTTGTTTTGTTCTGGGAAAGCAGTCTTTGGTTAAATCAATTCCATATTATGTGTACTTGATATTAACACGACCACGTGACCCCCATTTTGATTTCACAATATGGGTGGATTTCCAAACTGCGTCTTATAATACAATATAACGTTTGTTGTAGAGAGAAATTACTTTTGGGCTTTTATACTTTATATCAAGTTGTTTTCTTTGTTATTGCCCGATTTTTGAGTTAACCGTTTCTTCAGATCAGTCGGATTTCTAACCGATTAATTCTTTGAATATATTTGAAGAGTGCTCATATATAATTTTGGAACAAATTTTGTTCCAATAAACACACAGGGGTGTTTTTTACTAGGAACTGTAAATGCCAACATTCTATTGGATACAGATTACATCGTCTTCCATCTTCGATTCCTCTTCGGGACTCGAACTTGAAATCAATAGAACATTTTATGATTAGGACTCTTGCAATTTAAATCTTAGATTTATTTGGACTTGATTCTTGAAACCTTAAGTTCTTATTCTTTCATTTGTACATAATTTTTCCAAGGAAATAAAGTATTTGTTAAATTTCAAAATGCTTGTTGTTTTCACTCTTTTTGTGTTACTGTTTATTCGAGCCTAAACACGTAATAATCATGTATAGCCAGTTGTGCTGAAGCATGGCTTTGTTGTTGTTGTTGTTGTACTAGGGTTTAAAGCCATTTTTAAGCACACGATAGGCTATACATGGCGGCCAGTACTATTATTGGAGGAAGAACTCGGGAAAACCCTCGAAAAGAACCACCGACCTACGAGAAGCTACTGGCAAGCTTTCTCACATAACTACATTAGCCAAATCTTGGACTCGAACCCACGCAGAGAGAGGTGAGATGGCTTTGATCTGTGACGGAGAGCGCTTTAGACCACTTGGCCTTTCAGGGTCCCGAAATATGGCTTGAAATTTTTTGTAAAAAAAAAAACAAATATTACAAAACTTTGATCACAGAATCAAAATATAGACAGTATACGTTCTCAATGTCTGCTAGTCTTCATAGACTGAAATCTGACCTAGTACAGTAGTTAGTTCAAAAAGCATGTATACTGCTGTAGGTTATTCTTGAGCACTTACGGTTTTTGTCACCAATATTGAAGCAAAACGCATAACGAATTAGACCAATCAATGAAAATAATATACTGCAATGCTTACCATTTAAAAATGGACAACTGTCACCAGAATATTCTGTTCAAAATAATATTTATTTTGGTCACACAGGATACCACCCCTTTTTCATGACTCGCTATTTGTCGACCTATTCTGAACGTAGCTTTGAAAAATGTATTGTTTATCCATTGGGCTATGGAAATAAAATACATTACATTGGACTGTTTCTGTCAACATTTCAGCCAAATAATTATTTTAGGTTTATAACTAGTTTATCAAAATGAAATGTAATAATGCAAAAAAGCTATGTTGATGCAGGGAAACAAAAGCGAATGTGATTTAATGTGTTCTAAAGGTCTCGTTTATGAGGAAAAAATTAACGGATAATGCGCCGGTTAATTTCTTGAGCATTCTGTCCTTGAGGCAAGTTGATATTTTGGATAGGATAAGATTTTATATGTGTGTGACAACATACTTGCAAAGTTATAGACTTGGATTAAAATGTCGTATCGTTTTAAGGTATGTAATTCTATATTTTATATGATGTATTTCTTTGTATCATTCTGAAGGATACATAGTAAATAGGATTTTTTGGATTACAAGTTCAAAACGGTCATGAAGTGGCTCTGCATGTCAATGCTTAAAAATCACACTTTTATATGCATTTAGGGTGGAAATGTGGGATATATTTTGTACACTTTAAGAATGTTATTTTTCCTCATTAAAGGACAATTATCATTTCTTGATACAAAATTGATTTTCTAAGAAAACGAGAATTGTTCCGATGTTTACAGGAATGATGTGTCTTTATGCATAATTACCCGACGTGCAGAATTGACTACATGGTATATGTATTGATGTATATTATTTCAATGGCTTCTTTTAGCATTCAGTTGATGTATGTTTCTCTTTATTTCAGTTTAATTCTAAGGGGCGAACAGACCAACTTGGCGGAGCGTCAATTTGGCTAGCCAATGCATTGTCCAAAATAGAAAACAACATGTTTTAAATGCCATTTTGCTAAATAGACGTAACAGTCGTTCTCGCGCCCCTCTCTGCTGACATGAGTTAAAAATGAAAATCTTTAAGATTTCAACCGAATGTTTGATCAAGTCCGATACGATATCGTGTCCGAGGATCATGTAAATTTATAGTTACAAATCCATGTGGACTGAGCACGACTAAAGAAATCTCTAAAGGTAGCATGACCCATGTCTCCACTGCACCAAGTTTGGTGAATATTTCGTAGTGTATGTGTGTCAACTCCGTTAAATACAGCAAGAATATTGCAATTATCTCTTATCACTTTTGGCATTTGAGTGTATCGTTGAGTTACATATATCACGTCAGTGTTTTTATGCCTGCATCTTGAAAAAATCCTAGCTGGATTCCTTTGATTGTCTAACATGACATCATCATAGACAACTAAATTGTTAATACTTCCATCAATATCATCAATGCTCGGTGCATCCTCAATATCCGTTAAAAATTCAATACACCACTCGCCGGTAATTTATGCTGCTCTTTCGCTGTAATCCTTTAAAACCTCGCAACATCGCTGATCGTCTACACTTGGGGATACCAAATACAACTTGTCCTATTTCATCCATCTCGTTAGTAAATTAAGTAGCAATTGCGTCTTGCCACTTCCAGATGGTCCGATTATAATCATGCGAATGCAACTTGGTAGCACTGCATGATGCATGATGCTTAACTGGTTCTATTGTTTTTGTCGCCGAAAAATCAATTACATTCATGTTATTATATAATAAGTTATGGATTTATATTGCGTGAAATGTAGGAAGCATACTAGCACAAATGACTTAACGACGATTACAACTAAAAATAAAATATCAGCACTTGCTGGTAAGTGTGAACAATGTGGTACAAATACATTTAGATTTGTTTCTTTGAAATCTGGAGATGTTTTTAAAACAACGAGGAGGTGAAATTGCAGCCATGTTAGTAAAACTCCCAGGAACACCATGGACAAAGTGTCCGGGAGAAAAGCACCTTCCAGGGTATAGTTATTGTGGACTCGGAACCAGACAGGATATCAGACTTGATGATCAAAGCCAACCCCAACCCGGTGAGTATCCAACAAACGCTATTGATAAGGCATGTCATGCACATGATGTTGCTTATAAAAGCAGTAATCTACAACACAGACATATCGCATATGTGAAATTAATTCATGCATTGAATTCTATCACTGACTAATCCTTCAAAGAAAAGTTGGCTTCATGTTTGGTAAAATCGGCGATGAAAAGTAAATTGATGATGGGTGCTGGTAATTAATAACATCATGAAATCTGTTTATTATTCCCCAAGAGGACACTGGAAGGGTAAAGCAGCAATCAGTAAACTCACTATCGCCGCAGAGGTGAAAAGTACCACTGTAGCGGATTGGTTATCCAAACAGGCGATAAGGCAAATTTATCTACCACCTCCTAAACAAATTAACTACTCACATTTTGATGTCAGCGTCGTTAATAAGGTTCATCAAGCTGATATATTATTTCTACCGCATGATGGTGTTTACAAATAGGTTCCAACCATAGTTGATGTTGCGAGTCGATACAAACAACCGGAGCCATTAAAAACAAAACCATCAGCTGAAGTTCGTTCTGCGTTTGAAAGGATTATAGGCGGGGTCCTCCGCATTGGCCAAACCTTTTACAAGTTGATCCTGGCAAGGAATTTAAGGGTGCAGTGTTATCAACAATGAAGCATAATAATGTCACTATCAAACGATGACATACTGTATTACATCGCGATCAGGCAATTGTTGAACGATTTAATCGGACACTTGCGCGGTTATTTGGATATCAATATGCGAAGGAATTCATCCAGGATAAACGATCCCGTGAATAGGTCAAGAAATTACCAGGCTTAATAAATGCGCTAAAAATTGAGATTACTCGAACAATCAATATGAAACCTAACAACGCGATTAGAAAGAAGTATATACCCGAAAAACAGCAAAATGATTTTTCAAAACAATCAATACTCGGCAATGTCACTGTTAGATATTGATATGAACCAGGAGAGCTTGAAGGTGGCAAAAAGAGAGCTACTGATCCTATTTGTAGTGTCACCGCACATAAAATACCTAGCATAACAACATCGACTGGAAGAACGCCAGTCTATAGATTTGATTCAACTGCTCCTCAACGAGGATTTACTAGTGAACAACTGCAAGTGATACCCGAGGATACACAATTACCACCGCGTGGTCTTAACTTGCACCTCTGCACTCAAGACAAGTCAACATCACATTGTCTCTGGTATGACCTAAGCTGCTATTTTTTTCTGTCTACGGTAAATTGTTGAGGATCTGCATCCGACCATCACCAACTCATTATACAATTACAACTCGCACAGCGATTATTCTGTTGTTGTTTAAGAGTAATTATTAATTCAGTATCAATGTCAAATTTTCTGTTATTTTTTTTGTCCTGTTGTTTATAACCACAGAGTATTTTTCTGATTATGTCAACGCTGACAATATCATTGATTTTTGTGTCATTATAATCTAAAACAACCCTTCGAAGCTGATTTATTCGCGGTACTCTGGAAACTGCAAAGTAAAATAGATTTGACCACTCGATGTGATTTTCTATGATCCAAACAATTTTATCTGATATATTCAACCCATGCGACGAATGTATTGTCGATGCGAATCCTAGCTTCCATGGGGATTTTTCAGCACGCAATGCATCTTAGATAATATTGATATCAACCAATATAATATAATTTTTCACAATAATTTGTTTGTCACTTTGTCCAGGAATATCAACTTTGAAATTTTCTTTTCGTTTACCCATGGGTCTAGAGCACAATGGCACTGGAAGTTTTGCGAATTGTTATGTATGCAGGCTAAATAACTTCATCTAAAGTGTGTCTCTGACTATCTTTCTACTTGCTACTATTAAATCGTATGGTCCCAGAAATCATTTAATGGGGTTTCTGAAATATCTTCACGGTTTTTTTCACATTGGATTCTATACGTATGTAATCTAATTAGTTTCTTGAACTCGCGCAATTCATTATCAAGTGATGTGTAATCGGTATTAATTTGTTCATAATAGTCTATAAAATTCTTTAGCCAATCATGTGGAGATTTCCCATTACTTGGTGGTGGTTGACCATGATCGCCAAACATTATAATTTTTGTATTTGCTAGCAATAACCAATCGAGATACCTATGCAAAACATCTAACGACATTGTGCATATCTCATCCCAAATTATGATTTCAGGAATATAACTTTCGCCCATTCGATCAGGAATTAATTCGTTCTTTTTCCATCGAATAAAGTGGTGATAAGTGCAATCATAAAACCCCGCTGTGTCATCTCTCTTTCAAGCTTATTTGTTGGTGTTAGCACAATCATGTTTGATTTTCCTTGAAATAATTCAATCGCACGCGTCGTCTTCCCTGACCCAACATAACCGTTTAAGTAAACGGTTTTATATCTGCCTACTGGATCGGAACACGACGGTTCATTAGATAGTTCTGATATCTGATTATCTTTTAAGTAATTATCTTCAATTGCAACATCTGCTGATTTGGAATAATCACACGGTATTTCCTTGTATTCTCTATGATCCCCAACTCTCGTCGGATTTGTGAATTTGGCCACTACTTCTTTATGTTTTATGTCTATAAAAAAATGAATCAGTGGCGACTCTAACCGCTATGTCAGAAAATCTATTTATCATTGAAAATAAATTAATAGAAACATAACCCAGAACAGACGCCCTTAAGTGTGTATACTGAAGATTATATCCGTCGTTGTAAGTTACAATTGTACCGAATTTTGTTCCATTGGACTAGAAAGCGTATTTACGATTTATATATATATATACCCTTGGATATTACATCTGCAATTATAAAATCGTATTCAACATCATATTTAATCAAAAAGCATAATATCGCTTTTTGTCTTTTTTTCACCCTGAGTGAATTTACCAATTATTCTTCTACCAAGAGCTTTTGCTTGTTTATTTCTAAATTCAAGGATCTGTTTGGACAGTTCACGATATATTCCTCGTTGAGGGAAGGAAATTTTTCTTTGTTTTCGCTGATTATACTATCTAGAATATTGGGTTGTGGTAACCATACTTCAGTTTGTTTTCGATATGATATAATCGCTTTACTAACAATCAGCGATGTCAGTATTCTACAATCAATTATATACTGTAATAAAACGTTTGGCATCCACTGTTTTTTTCAGATATATGTCTACCAATCCAAACATAACAGCACGGATGAAGTCCTTTAGCCAATTCAAATGATACCACACGAGCGAATCCGGTTAGATTAAAATCGGGCAGCGGCCCATTAATCGCAACACGGGTCATTTCGTGTGTAGGATGCCCAAATCATTTGAAATACTCAGCACATTCTCCGTACCCGAGAAAACTCCGAGGATAACATACAATCATATCAACTGAAATAAAACTTTTGGGATCATATTTTGTATTCCATAATCCACCACTCGATGCAGATTGATTCGACATCTGATTGAAATTTAGCTCGTGTTGGTTTCCATAGATTTCTCTTTCTCGCAAAATGACCTGCAACCGACGGAATTGTAAAACTGTTTGTTAATAATTGTTCGTCGTGTTCTATTGAAAAACCATTAGCTAGTTTTTTCATCTCGTTGAGAAGGGAATCAGTACGGTATAATTCGCCATTGGGTCATACAAATTGATCGAATTTACCCTCTTCATCTTCAAAACTGTGAATTAACCACGCTGACACGGGGTCGTTTTTTAAATACAATCAAAAAATTTCTCCTCAGAGAATTCTCCACCTGAAAAATCCAGGTGTAAATCTTGTATTGTTCTATCTTTCGGAAATATTGTTACTGCAGGTGTCCATTCGTGTTCATTATGATCAATACTTTTGATTGGAGATCCTCTCGATTTATATTTCGGCTCATATAATACATCTCCTGTTATTGTCTTTACTGATATTGGGAATTTTAGTATTCGTTCTAGTTCTGCCACATTTTGAATCGTTGCTCCGTTCCTAACTGTTAATTCCCATTCATTTATTTTTTACGCTATATATCCATTAATTTGTTTCCAAGGAACGCATTTGTAAAATGTCCTATTATTCGTTCTGCTACACAAGTTATCCTCCCTGACGAAGTCAACGATGACAGTTTCATTGGTTTTCATTTCTTAATACGCCATTTAAAATTTAACGGATAGATTGCATAAACAACCGCTGTCACGGGATATGATCTCTCGTAGTACGGTTCGTCAATTCCAGTAAGAATTCCTGGTTTGGAATCCCGACTCATAGTGACCGTTCTCTTATCTTTCAAGATTGGATCGAAATTGTCACGTATTATCCAATTTCCTGTTTTCGACCTGATAATAAATTTCACACTAAAAATACTTTCTCTGGTCGAGATGTGAGATTATCACTGCTTATCTTTCGTCGGTCATAGCAGCATCAACACTACCGTCAATAACCGCATGTAACAAATCATGCAGAAATGAATTCTGCGGATATCTGCGAAAGCGTTCGTCGTGGAAGTTTTGGACCGCTACGTTGTATCCGATGTGGGGTACGTGTGCGTGGTAAATCGCAGTTGTGTCTCAGTTGTGGTGGTAAGCGATACAGGGAGTTAAAGCGCTTGTATGATAAGAGAATCCAAGATTCCGTTAAGAATTCCCACTCTGACTCCGTCCTTGACAAAGTCAAGGACAAGATCATAATAACACCTCAAGACCACATTGATATATTCCCGAGTAATGATTAAACCAAATAATGAATTAGACAAATAATATATAGTATACAAATGAACCAATAATTTCGACCACATCCCGTGATTACCAATTAGGAAGCATCCCGTGGTGGTATTGTCAGAAACCGCAGACTGAAGAAACCAGTGGGTACTGTGAGTAATCAAGGGTATTTTAGATTTTCTGCTGGAAAGGAAAGATATCACTGTCACAGAATAGTATATGAGGTATATAACGGAGAAATTCCGGATGGCCATGTGATTGATCACATAAATGTTATAAAAACTGATAACTCCTTAGATAATCTACAGGCAATCTCACAAAGTGAAAACGTGAAACGAGGGGGGGAGTGTTGGGAAACACTCGAAAAATGCGAGGCCAATACAGAAAGAATATTTAAATCAGTAGTTGAAGCCGGTAGGTATTTCAATATTTGTAGATCCTCGGTAGAATTTGTTGCAGGAGGAATATATTGATCAGAGATTTCCCCCCAAAAAACGGACACATAATTCAATTTACATATATCTGAATTATATTTTGTACTATATGTATATAACATCAAAGGGGGATAATTAATGTGGACATGCGCACGGCTTATGAAAGAGTTATAGATCTCAATGGTTTTTTTTAAAACGCTGTCTCCCCCTGCGGGTTCGGGGTTGTAGAATTGACCCGGCGTGCCTCACCACGTGTCGTAAAAGGCGACTAAGTAGAGGCAAACTGTTTGCCGTGGGTTGCGACCCGTGTAGGAGGAGGAAAGGATCCTGGTAGTTGCAACACACTACTTTGACCTCTACTTCTCTTAGACGGGAGGTCGAGATGGGCCCGGTCTCGACAAATCGGCTGGTCACGCCGAGCCCTAGGAAATCTTTATTAACTCTCTCACCTCCTTTTACTTTCTCCTTGTATCTATTTTGATACCACCGTTGCCCCTATATTATATTCATATATCTTTCCCTTTTCCAAATCTTAGAAAACGTCCTAGAAGGAAGTGGCTTAACGGGTCAATCGGGGGTAATTTTGCTGACCTTAGAAATTGGCAATTTCAGGGTCAACCAAAGGTAATTTGATCAAATGAGTATGGCATCTGTGTATCCCTGGCACTTTAAAAGTGTCCCCTTGTTGAGCTTTTTGGTGGGTGGGGATCACGGGTGCTGAATTGTTCAATCAAGCCATCATGGAGAATTCCATAAAAACACTTAAACTTACCAAAACTGTGTCATCAGAGTCGGATGATGAACCATGTAGTGTAGGATCCTTTCCTTGCTTCATGGTCCTCCAATCAAACGATGAAGCTAATCAACTTGCTACATTATCGCCATTTATAGTCGAAAAGAATATACTTGGATTAGTCGGCAAGCCAAAAAGTGTCAAGAAACTTAGATCAGGCGGCCTACTTGTAGAGTGTGAGCGCAAAGCACAAACTGAAAATATACTGAAAATTAAGACCTTTCACGATATTCCAGTAGCTTGCTCCGCCCACTCTACACTTAATACATCAAAAGGCGTCATTCTTTGCCGTGACCTTGCTGGAGTCAGCGACAAGGAAATCGTCGAGGGCATGAAAAATGAAGGTGTCACTGCAGTCCGTATAATTCGTATCAAAAGAAACAGCAATCTGCAGGACACCAACACTATTATACTCACCTTTAATAAGCCAACAGTACCTAAAGTAGTCAAGATTGGCTTCCTACAAGTTAAGGTTGAGGTATACATACCAAATCCACTCCGATGTTACAAATGTCAAAGATACGGCCATCATGAATACACATGCTGCAGAAGTCAAATATGTGGCGGATGTGGCGACCCCTCCCACCGGGAATTAGAGTGCAAAGCCACTCCTCATTGCGTCAACTGCGGCAAGGAACACCATGCTAGCTCAAAGGAATGCGACACATGGAGACAGGAGAAGGAAATCCAGATGATTAAATACACTTCCAACATTCTTTATCCAGCGGCCAGGAAGCTTGTTCATGCTAGATCACTCCCCGGCCCATCCTTCTCAACTGTAGTGAAGAGCAGCCAAAAAGCAACGAAAGACGCACAAACTCAAACAAACCCACCTGAATCCCATTCCGTCTCGAAGATCCCGTACTACAAACCGCAGAAAAACTCGACATCGACACAAACAACATTCAACAATACTACATCACCAAAATCACCAAATAGCAAGAAAGAGCTACAAACAAATAGTCAGCAAAAAGTTATGATGACCCTATGAAGCTGCACAACAGGTTTGGAGACTTACATGACATGGATGCAGAAGAATCTGCTTCATCCCCTCAGGGTAGCTCCAGACCTAACAACAAAAAATACACCCCGTACTTCCTCCAGATAAATAACCAAACAGTTTGCCTCCGCGAAAGGTCTAACCTAGCTCCAGAATCTTTAATATAAAGTTGTAATAAAGAACACCATTTTACAATGGAACTGTAGAGGACTTAAAGCCAACTACCATGATATTCTACTGCTTTTAAACGAACATGATCCTGCAGTACTATGTCGTCAGGAAACAGTTTTGAAAAATACAGATAACATTACACTTAAAAAATACTCCCTGTTTAACAACTACTCTCGGAATGTTGACAGGGCCTCAGGAGGAGTCTCTGTTCTTGTGAACAACAGAGCCCCTCATAGCGTCATTCTTCTAAACACAAATTTACAAGTCATTGCTGTAAGCGTTACTCTTCATCGAGTGATTACATTTTGCTCTATTTACTTACCACCAAACACTAACCTAGTTCCAAACGAATTAGATACCCTTGTTCAAAAACTTCCTGCTCCATTTGTTTTACTCATGGATTTTAATGCCCATAATATTTTATGGCGATCAAATCATATAAGTGACAGAGGTCACAAAGCTGAAGACTTTATTTCTAGACACAATCTGTGTCGATATAATACCAAAACTCCTACATATCTACACCCAGGCACGGGTGTATACAGATGCATCGATTTAACAATTTCTTCTCCCTCGCTGCTTTTGGAATATGAATGGAAGGTCGCTGATGACCTTCATAGCAGCGATCACTTCCCAATCTCCCTTGTAAATCTTAACTCTACGATTGATGAAGTAACTCCACAATGGAATTGAAAGAGGGCCGACTAGGCCAAGTTCGAAACACTCTGTAAAACTAGGCTGAATGAGGATGCAGTTTTCAATGTTAACGACCCCATTTAGATTTTTACATCTATTTTAACAGAAATTACAGAATAATCTATCCCCAAGTTTTCAACAAACTGTAAAAGAACCCTTAAAGCTTGTGTCACTAAGGAAGGTAAGGAAGCCATTAGATTACGCCGAAAAGCATTAAAAAAATTAATAAGCATCCGATGCCCGAAAACTTAAATACATATCGCATAGTCCTATCCGAAGCTCGTCGCATAATCAAAGAAAGTAAAAGAGCATCATGGAAGAAATATGTTTCTTCTTTAAACACTCGTTCCTATGTTACGAAAGTTTGGGATATTATACGCAAAATAAACGGAAAGAGCAAACAAAACCATCTCCGACATCTGACACTGAACAATAACAACTTTATTTCAAAACGTGACATTGCAAATACTCTTGCTGACAGTTTCTCCAAAAAATCATCATCATCTAATTATTCAGAAGCCTTCCAAAAACTTAAAATTCAAAAAGAAAAGTCACGTTTAAAATTTCACATTCAACTACTCGGAAAGTTATAATCAGTTGTTCTCATTATCGGAACTTAGGGAGGCTTTAGATAAGGCCCATGATACATCAATTGGGCCTGACGAAATACATTACCAGTTGATGAAACACCTTCCAGAATCATCATTAACATCTCTTTTGAAACTCTTCAGTAATTTATGGATCACTAGTAATGTACCAAAAATCTGGAAAGAAGCAACTGTAATACCAGTCATCAAACCCGGCAAAGATAGCGAAGACCATAACAGCTTTCGACCAATTGCACTGACAAGCTGTGTGTGCAAAATAATGGAACGAATGATCAATTCTCGACTTATCTGGTACTTGGAAACTAACAATTTAATATCTCCTTTCCAAAGTGGCTTTCGTTATGGACGGAGCACCAATGATCATCTGGTTAGACTAGAAACATTCATTCGTGATGCATGTATCAAGAAAGAACATTTAGTAGCGGTTTTCTTTGATTTAAAAAAGGCCTATGACACGACATGGAAGTACGGGATACTAAATGACCTGCACGATCTATGTATAAAAGGCCGTCTGCCCTCTTTCATATCCAGCTTTCTCTCAGACAGAGAATTCAAGGTACGAGTGGGCTCTACTCTCTCAGATTTGCACGATCAAGAGATGGGTGTGCCCCAGGGCAGTATTGTATACGTGACACTTTTCAATATCATAATTAATATCATCACAAAGTGTCTGACTGCTAGTTTGGATTGCACGCTATATGTTGATGATTTCCTAATATGTTATAGATCGAAGCACATGCATACAATTGAAAGACAACTTCAGCAAAATATTAAGAAGATTCAAAGTTGGGCCAGTGCAAACGGTTTCAAATTCTCGCAGTCTAAAACAGTATGCATGCATTTCTGTCAGTTACGAAGACATCACGATGAACCTCACCTCACGCTGGACGGAACACATATTCCAGTTGTTGAGGAAACAAAATTTTTAGGTATTATCTCTGACAGAAGACTGACTTTTATTCCACATTTAATGAACTTGAAAGCTAAATGCTCAAAAGCACTTGACCTACTTAAATTAGCATCGCACACTGACTGGGGTGCTGATACAAAAGTCATCCTGAATTTTTATAGAACTTTTATTCGCTCCAAACTAGACTATGGTTGCGTTGTGTATGGCTCAGCCAGAAAATCATATCTGAAAATACTTTATTCAATTCATCATCAGGGAATAAGACTGGCTTTGGGAGCATTTAAAACATCCCCGTGTGAAAGCCATCTAGCTGAGGCCAATGAATCACCATTATCATATCGTAGAGACATGCTTTCCGCACAGTGTGCTCTCAAATTAAAATCAAACCCTCTGAATCCTACTTTTTTAGCTGATTTTCAACCCAAATACAAAACTTTGTACGAAAATAAACCAAAATCCATACCTTCCTTTGGCATTAGAATATCAGCCTTGACACTACAAATATAGATCTTTCTAAAATTCAGAAAACGTCTATCTCCGAAACACCACCCTGGCGAATTAAACAACCAAAAGTACTTTTTACGCTACACGACGGGAAACAATCTGAGACAAACCCTTCTGTATTCCTCAACTCTTACCATGAACTATTCACCGAATTTAAAAACTACACCAGAATTTACACTGATGGATCAAAGGATGAGGAAAAGGCTGCAGCAGCCTTTGTTTGTGGAAATCACACAATGCAAATTCGCCTACCAAATGGAGCATCATTTTTACAGCCGAAATCAGAGCAATATAACTTGCTCTGAAACATATAGAAAAGAAACATATTTTAAACAGTATCATCTTCACCGACTCGCTATCAGTACTCCAGTCACTACACAATAGAAACTTGGAGAACCCAATATTGAAAATCATACTCATTAAAAATAATGAGCTGAGTGTCAACCACAACATTAAAGGTAACGAAAAAGCAGATCGCGCTGCTAAAGGGGCACTTACTCTAGGACCATCTGATTGTAAAATACCTTATACTGATTTTAAACCTTGTATCAGAAAGTTATTTCGTCAGAAGTGGCAGGCATCATGGAATTATGCTGTAAATAACAAACTTCATGCAATCAAGCCAGCCCTAGGAGAATGGACCCTTTCCTACAGAACCATACGTAGGGAGGAGGTAGTCATTGCAAGAATCCGAATTGGTCATACTTATATCACCCACACACACATACTAAAATGTTAAGACCCACCAGAGTGCGTTTACTGCAATGAACCATTCACTGTCAATCACCTTATGATAGAGTGCTTTGATTTGCAACATACGCGCGATCGTTATTACATTGTGCATGATATGAAAGAACTTTTTGATACTATAAACATCATTCGTATTATAGAGTTCCTGAAAGCAGTAAATATTTACTCCAAACTTTGACTTTTATGCTATGACCTTGTGCAGTTTTATACAATATATATACCGTCCTATTTTAATACCTTTTCATTATTTTTCGTTTTCGTAGAACATTTACCTCTCCCGTTGATCGGGAAGCTTTATTTTGCACCGTTACCATCTTACCGTTTTAAATTTCAACCATCTGTTCTTTTATATCGCTGGTCGATATAGTACCTTTTATAAATTTTAAAAGATTACATACTTTTATTGTGTGGCAAATACCAACATCTTACCATTTTACTTAGAAATATTTGGTTTTCGATGTTGCTGGTCGATGTTGAACCTTTTTTTTTTTCAAACATATAACCTATTGTATGGCGCTAAATAGCCTAAAAGTGCTGGTGCGCCGTTTAAATTCAATTAATCAATTAATCAATCATAAAACGCTGTCACCTATACTCAATGGGATGTTCCGATTACTCAATTGTTGTCAATGGAGAAAATCAATTATCTGTTTTGTAAGTAATCGGTCTTTTTTAAATATTTTCAATAATTATTATTATGTACACGATAGATGTACAGATCACACACCACATTATTAGTTTTCATGTATTAGTTGGCTAATATACTATATCGTTTCTCTGTATTTTGGGGCTTTGAGCCATTCGTAACTCAAACATGAAACCACCATATGTCACACACGTCATGCGGTGTGAATGTTTGTTGCATTCAAACCGGGTGGATTTTGTGGGTTTTATGATTGGTTTCAGTTTGAGGTTAGAACCCGCCCCGTCATATCATTGTCATCATACCATTGTCATCCTATAATCCATTATCATCCTATATCATTTAAATACCATTGACATTATTCATTGTATATATGTATATATTGTAAATACTTGTATAGATGTATATATCATGTGACGTTCATTGTAAATACTTGTAAATAATTGTATATATCATGTGACGTCCATTCCCTAAGCATACCTTCTTGGTTTTTTTAATTAATTATTTGATGAGTTACAGTTCCCTCTCGGAGACTATGCTTCGTGGTACATATGACTTTGGACGTCAAAAATAAACAGTAGCACGGATGAAAAGAGCTCTATATCACACTAGGGAAACCCAACAGGATAGTTCAGAATGAACTATCGGCTAAGAGAAACGATCATAATGTCAAAAAGAAAGAGAGAAAGGCTCAAAGAAAAAATGAAGAGAAAAAATCACAAAGAAAAAAAACCCTATGAAAGACACAAAGGCCAATAAGTGACCCAGTGAATGATAACCGCTCATCGTAGCTAGTGTTTATTTTTTATTTATTATATTAAAAATATAAATACATTATGAAAATATCAACGAAATTATAACCGAGATTTGAAATTTCAAAAATCAAGGAATACAAATTTCAGATAAATTAGATTGTGATAGGATCCTTTCTAGTTTTCAAGATATTGAAGATAATACTCGGAGAAAGATGTATGTGCTAGTCAAAATCGTATTTTTTATAAAACGAATTCAAAATGCGATTTATGATTCATTCGTATATGAAAATGACATAAACAAGTTCGTTCCGGTATTCACTGTTGTCGAAAAAATCAAAAAATATTTGTCGAATCAATATGAAATCAAACGAACAGTTAATTTAAAGATCAAAAATATAAAAATGATTATCCGACAAAATACCCCTTTGGTCGCCTCGACGAAGTAAATGAAAAATCTCTCCACGAATCCGAGATATGTCAACAATAATCCGAGTGAAAGTATGACAACTATCAAAAATTATATTATTATAGGAATTTGATAGTTGTCACAGCAAACAGAGCTGTTATTTTATCATTATGTGTCATCATAACGAATAAACCAGCCATTAACACGCCAAATATGAGAATCCAATGCCATAGTGAAAACAACATCACCCTTACCTGTTTGCAAATATGCTTACTCACCTTGAACGAATTCTATAGACAGGTATGCGCTTACTCGCATAGAACGAATTTGTATAGAGGGATCTAAAAGTGGGTTTCTAGCACGGTAATTTAATCAATGGTGACTTCGTAATTGGTGTTTACATCACCACGAGTAAGTAATGTAGTGAGTTGGGGTGGGTGAGCAATCTGTGGATTTTCTACTGGTGACTTTGTCACTTACATTTCAATCGAGTATTAATTAATAATCTTGCACTCTCGAATAACGTCATGATACTATTAAGAGGGGTTTCTGGTAGTGGTTTAATTCATTGTCCTGGTAATATCCTCGGGGATATATTACGATTAGACGTTCTTGTAGGAGGAAAACGAGCTGGAAATAACTCACCGGAAATAATTAATGAGGCAGCTGATATCTGCAGACGACTATTTGAGGGCAGTATAATTTATATTGGTGTATACCGAGAGTTTATTGATCAGCTAACGGATGGTTACCACATTGATTGAATCACCACATTAGAAAATTGACATTTAAATTACTAGTAATTCAACAAGATGATCATACACTACATCCACAATACACCAACCAGCTTATACGTAGTAAACTAACGACTGACTGTTTATAGCGCGTACTATGATGAAGGTCTCGGCAGTACAACCAAATCTTCGATCAAGAATCGAACTTCAGGTCCATGATACCAGTAAATACTTTATACCCACTGAAGCGTTTTTTGAAGAAGAAGGAGAACTCGTACAACTTACTGATACACCTGCTAAACCAGCATCATATCCACTTGATACCAAAGTTGGTTTTGTCAATAATAGTATCATGACGTTATTCGAGAGTGCAAGATATATGATTGATGGAAGAGAGATCGAGTCTATAGAGCGTGATGTTGATGTTGAAACAACAATAATATTGTTAGCAAGATATTCTGATGATCATACAAGATCAGCTGGTCCGTCGATGATGTTTGCAAAGGATATTACTGATCACGCTGATAACAATATATATCTTAAATTAAATACGCTTCAAGCCACCGCAGTTAATCCACAACCAGATGATCCGGAATACGAGGATAGACCAGGTGGTGCCTTTGATATTGTAAAAGGTGATAGTGATCGTTTCGACCTAGGGTTTGCAATACGTTTATCAGCGTCAACAATTTTCATGGTCGATTCCACTGCATCATATGTTTGGGTTCTGCAGAAATGTTAGAAACGTTATCAATGGAGCATAGCATACAGTAGTACTCACGCGAATAAGCGATGATAATGTTGTAATTTGGCATGATCTTGGTGTTGATGCTGGATAAGTCATTTTAGTAAAACTATCATTGTGGATGCCAGTAATGACTCCACCAATCACCACAGAAGAGCGATTACTATCATTTATGGATACAGGAGGAAAATCATTACTATCGTGGCTAACAACTACCACTGAGATTAAAGAAGGTAACGTCTATGGTGTATTTACATGGCACCTGGCATCAAAACAAGGTGTTTCAGCTCCACGTCATATATTTATTGCGTTACAAGATGCTGCGAGATTAAATAATCAAATACGCAGTCATAGAATATTTGATCAATGAAGTATCACTAAGAATAAACGGACAGCAGGAACCATCTGAGGATATACTATCTGATTCAACACCAACCATACTGCACACGTGTATCATCGTCTGTTGTCATATATAGGAAGCGATCATAACTTTGATACTGGTCTACAAATATCTCAGTATGATTCTAAAAACCTATATCCGATTTACTATTTTGCACTGCAACATCTTGATTTAACAAGATAGTCCGTCGTTGACATACACTTTAGAGCTCGTGTAATCCGCACTGCTAATTATAGAGCGGTTGCTGTCATTCTCAGCGACAAATCAATGCTACTTGAAGTCGTTGGTTTACGAATGAAAGTAGTTAATGCACCAGTGGAACATATGTAGCAATTAGATCAATCTGTCATTTAAATTACTAGTAATTTTAACAAGATGTCATATAGTTTTGTTAGTGTTACGTTGACTCCTGGTCAACTCAAGAAATTGCAATCGGAATCAGCTAGAAAATGTGGAACCACAATCTCACTGAAACCCAATCAGATGTCTGGCTGTCAGAATAAACTGATAGCTCGTCAAAAAACATTTCGAAAGAAATTAAGAAATGTGTTCAATTCGCTCTCTCTGCAGCCGCGATCAAAATCATCATAAAATCAGGCGTAATATTCCCGTTGTTAGCTGCGTTACTAGCGTTGATTGCAGCGGCCGCCCCAGCGGTGACGAAAGCAGCAGCGTTAGGAGCAGTTGGTACCGTGGAAGGAATCGCACTAAAGAAAGCAACTGGGAAGAGGATATAAAACAAAGAAACGAGGAAAGGGTCTTACACTACTAGGAACTCCATATTCATGGTACAAGGGAAGCGGCCTGAGAATACCAGGACAAATTTAATAACGCCGATATCTTCAATATCGCCTATTGTTCCAATGTCAAATTTTGATTTACTCGATGCTGCTAAAAAAACTAGCGATAATAAAACTTCGAAGGCATTTTTATGCGAGATCAATTACCACAACAACCAAAAAACGCTGAAACCGGTATAATTAATCTTGATAACAGAAGCGGAACTGAAACCCACTGGGTTGCATACGCGAGTGATCCGCGTGCAATTGTTTATTTTGATTCATATTGATTAGCTCCACCGAGTGAATTTATGCGTTATATACAACGATTAAACACTCCTCACAAAGTGATGCGCTGGTATTCCACGCTACCAACACAACAACTAAATGATCTACCGATATGCGGCATAGAAGTATTAAATCTCCTGGAGGCTATTTCATCATCGGGAAAACCACCTCATCAAACCGTACACGAATATACGAGTAATCGCTTTTAAGAGAGAAGTAATATAAAATAGACATGATTGATATTTGGGGAAGTTCATTCGAAGAAACAGGTATTATCGGTCAAGTGAAAAGACTTATATCCCTGACAGCAGCGTGGTTATATAAACCTATTTCTGCTAACAAAAATGTTGATATATTACCAAAACCTATTACTGCTAACAAAAAGGTTGACATTACCAAAACCCGTAGTTAAAATTCCCGAGTTTAATCTCACTGACATAGTACAGAAACTCCCAATAAAACATTTCAGAGGTATATTCAGGGAAAATCAATTACCAACACAACCAAAAATCTTTGAAACCGGTATAATTGATCACAGTTGGTTCAATAAATCTGGAGCACATTGGGTGGGTTACGTGATACATCCACAATGCGTCATTTATTTTGACCCGCAGGGATTTCCTCCTTTTGCAACAGGAGGATTTCTTGAGTATATACCCAAGTTGGATTCTTCATTTCATGTTTGGTATTCAAAGTTACCTTTGCAGGGCTTACTTGAAAATTTGTGTGGAATAGAAGTCTTTGAAATGTTAATGGCGGTTTCAGCATCATCTAAATTACCTCATGAATTCGCCTACGAATACACAATAATGAATTACTTAAAGAGAAGAACATAATATAAACATGATTGATATTTGTGGAAGATCTCTGTCAATGCTGAAGAAACCCGGTGCCGATGAATCTGCAGCTGGTGATGTAAAAATAATAATTGAAGATGAAATAGCTGAAATGTTAAACCGAACAAGTGTAGATCCCAATGAAATAGTTGTATTTCAAGATCGTCAGGGAAAATTGAAAACTAGTAATATTTATCTGGATGATATTTTAGTTAAACGACGCGACGCAGTAGAGGATACTATCGTGTTGTTTTCCAAGGATAGTAAACTCAAACCGGATGTACTTGTTTCGACGTTAACAGATAAAATATCAACATTTGATAACAGCTAATTCATTGAAATCACTCAGTGATAAGTATGGCTACAATATAACTAAATTCAATCAATTTTTCTGAATTGCAAAAAAGTATAGTTGACAACGTTGACAAACCTCTATTAGATTCCTTTGGAAATCCACCAGTAACCACACCAAAGCTAACAAAACCCGCTATGTTAGAACTAGCATCATTACAATCTAGGTATACAGATCTTGTCGATAAGATTTACAACTTTTCCTAAATATCTCACTGAGAAATTCTGTATTACCACATTTGATAAAGTTGAAATAAAACTACCAGAACTTAAAAAACCCATCGATGATCTTAAAGCAACCAGCAATGATATACCCGCAATTAATCTGCGAATAGGAGCTACCAACGTTGATATTAAAACAACCAGCGATGTCATCAGAGATGATCTACTGAGGATGATACAAGTTCTTGTAAAAGTAAAAATTAAACATGAGAAAAATATGAATTCGGTATATACGATCGAACACGGATCATTTGCATGGACCCCAACACAAAACAAACTAGACATCGCCAAGACCGTCAAGGGTATTTATCGATTAACACTAATATCAACGACGCAATTTAATATTTCATGAATGAGTTCATCTGGAGTTAACTATATGATATCAACGATCATGGACAAATAAACAACTGAACAATTTACAATAACAACCACTGATAATAATTTGGCTAGGGTTTCAGTAATATGGTATATGGAATTCGTAGCGGATTTAAGTAAAGAACTTAATTAAAAATCCATAGGATTTTCATCGGTGACGTTTTAATTGCCAGCAATTTGAAATCTATTGTAATAACTAAAACGTCATCATCGACGTCACAGTAGTATCGCTATGATCAAGTCAGAGAATTTCAAACTAAACTCAAAACAATATCTGAGGAGTATAAAGTAAAAATAAAAAAATACCGCAGTCGAAATACCGCTGTTTATGTTACTGTGTACTCAGTGAGTGGTGCAATCACTGGGGCCGGTATTATACTCTCGTCAGTGACAATGGTTGCTCCGATAGCTGTTCAGATTTGTATATCAGCGGCGACAACAATCGCGGTAATAATCTCAATAATAACCAAAAAAATATCATGTAGCCAGAGCAAATTGAAGGATTACGTAATTAAGATCCATGTTGTGTCAACCGCATAATCGCAATTATCCTCGATGATATCGTCGTCATTCGATGACTCATTAATAGCAGATAGTGAGATTCTTAGAGATGGTACGTGTTTATGATTCAACGATGTCAAAATTAGAGCGACAACACGAATATAATAACCATGGCAACATCGCAATAACTATTTCAACGAATAGCGGAAAATACCACCCTGTGAAAACACGTATGATCTCAATAACCTTAACGAATCCTGAATACAGTGTGAATTTTCCTTCTAAGATCCCAGTGAAAGAAATAGCATTACGACTTAATCACAGTTGGCCTAACATTAGGTCACAAGCATTTGGTGGTCAGCAACCAAATAATTCTCTGGTGTTTTTGAGTAGAAGTACACCCGATGATACCCAGACTGGAACGAACGTTGTTTCGTTAATATCGGGGTCTTGACAGATCGAACAAGTCAATAATGAATTACAACGCAGAATAAAATCTATGACGGGGAAAGAACCTTAAATTGCTATTACAGTTCATGAACCAACACTATCATCTGCCATTTAAATAAACTCACCCGGATATATCAAAGACATCTATCAGAGTGCTATAATAACCGTGCTAGGATGGCCTGAAATAAGTCCACTACTTGAACCGAAAAGATCTGATTATATCACGGATAAACAATCATACCATCATATCGAGAACACCTCCTAAATAAAAAAAGTCATCACTGCCTGGTATCTATTTTAATTTTGTTGATTAAGATTCCGCCTTTTGGAGATTTAAGGTTGGACAGACTTCAGAATCAATTACATACATAAATATATACCATAACAGAATTATTGAATATTTTAGAGAGATCAATCAAAAGCATAGTCAACAACTACAGCGACTACAACAGGCTTTCACTGAATCTAATCAGAGCGAAATCATTAAACAAATTGAAATATTAAATCAACTTGTATCCGACATGGAATATATCAGCCAGCAAATAATTCAAGTAATAATTAATCATAGCGATGACAACATTAATCACTCTAAACGAAATTTCCTAACCGTATACAATATAACATAAGCTGATCTACCGAATTATATGTTTCTTGGGTATAATGCAAACAAACTAAACATTCCGTTAATGATTTTATCAGTAAAAAAATACTATGATACCCACAGCATGGATATAACAACACAAGGGTCAAATTATCCTAAAGCATAATAATGATCTAGATGGTGATGGTAGGCATATTGCACCTCAAAACGTCAATATATCCTCGGTGATTGCATTTAATTTAGTATGTGATGTTATCGAAGGAAGCTATCAAATAAATCTCGAAAGATCGAATATAGCTCAGCAAGGATATATTTTATATCCGCTTCCAGCAACAGCTCCACCAGGATTTATAATTATTGATGATCCAACTAATCCAGTCAATATGCGATGTCATAATGATTCACTAACAAGAATTAATTTCAAACTCACTGACCAGTCTAATAATCTCATTGATTTACGAGATGAGGTTTTACAAATTAGCCTGTTTGTGCGATCGTAAATAACTTTTATTTTTAGCCCATAGCAGCAGACGGGGGCGCGACAACGACTTTGGCGTCCATTTGGCAAGATGTGATTTAAAATATTCTTTTTTTATTTTATAGAAAGCATTGGTTAGCCAAATGGACGCTCCGCCAAGTTGGACTGTTCGTCCCCTCTGCTGCCCTACCCCAAAAAGGTATGTATAAAGCAGGATATAATGTGTTTTGTCTCATCTTCTATCTGGGGTAGGTAATTTAGCGCTAGGTCTGATCTTAACGCAGTCCTTATCTTAATTCATGTTGTGCCAGCATGCTAACTGGCACATCGGTTTGACAAAATACGATGCAGACTTACAGAACCATAAGTTGGGTGGTGGATTTGAGTTGGAATTCCATGACATTTATGCATGAAAGATCAGCAGAACTGTATTAATTTAAAACTTGTTACTGACATATATGATACAGTTCCTATTAATTTAGTCACTGATTAAGTGTGAATATATAAATACTTCACTCACACTTAGCAACATTTTTTATTTGCGAATCTGTTTTGATATTTACAGGGTTTTTAAAGGATTTTTTTTTTACATGTGGAATTTAAATATGACCCATTTTTTGTGCTCTAGCCAAAACTCTGACTTGTGCTCTTCTTTCTGATGCACATATATATCGGCTGGAATATCAGTCTTAATTATACTTATTTCGCGTATGGCTTAGCGTCTTACTATGAGTGTGCATTCCATTCTAATCTGTTGTAGGAGGAACTGATTGGCATCTATCCAAGAACAGTCTACACCTCGACGGCCAATAATATCGTACCGATGGAATAAATATATATAAACTGGTTTTAGCTTTGATGCAACTGAATTCAATTGAATTGTTTTGAGATTACGTTTTAAGTTTTTTATTGAGGAAGAGAAACAATTACGACAGGCACGGACAGTCTTTTGATCACATATAAGAAGTGGTATATCTTAACATCAAGTGGGTAGAACAGTAGCATATGGCAGTTCACAAAGTTGTGGAAAAATGTTAATAATTTTAGTGGGAATTAATTTGCTCCATTATTAACATGTTAAAAACTTTGCAATCATTTATGACTTCATTGGCTTCATTAGGATACAATATCAGCATTTGTTTGATTTTACTTTAAATTATAATCACTAGAACAAACCAGGAATATATGGCTTATCAGGAAGCCAATTTTGAGTTTTGGAATATGTTGTTTTATTGAATAATTTGCTTTAGTCATGTGCAGGGGTTTAGGAATATTACATGAAGAAATGCATACAAAATGTCATCCATAATATTTCATCTTATGTATATCACATGCTTATTGAACGTGTTATGCATATTTATATTGCGTTATGTCCGATTTGCATTCATGGTTTATGGAGTATTTATTCACATGTATGCTTTATTGTATAACATGCTGTGTAACAACGTATGTTTTACTTTACTTTTAATAATAATCATTATATTTTTAGTTCTGTAAAAAAGAAAACATATCAAATAGTTCATTATGAATATGGGTGAAATATTAGTATTATTCTTCTGGCCTGATTCAAGGACAGTATATTTATTCTAGTTATAACTACATGTGCACTTTCTTAACATTTGAAACCTTACAAAATGCTATTTTCATTAAGTAAATAATTATTTTTTTTTTTATAATATAATTATTAT
Organism: Unio delphinus; assembly: GCA_029339505.1. NCBI lineage: Eukaryota > Metazoa > Mollusca > Bivalvia > Unionida > Unionidae > Unio > Unio delphinus. Next base: position 924,090 of record JAQISU010000079.1, read on the forward strand.
TGTGTTGTTGTTGAGTAAATGATCTTCGTTTGACCCGGATCCATGTATATGGCTATATAATTATCTTTCAAAGAAAGAAAATTATACATTCCCGCATAAAGGTGTAAATATAAACAATTTTATTATTTTTATGTTTAGCAGTTCGTTTTGTCTTTATTTTTTGTTTCAAATTCAAATAATGTGTTCAATGAAATTCAACATGCTCATATAAAAACATCCTTGAAAATAATCCTGATTTTATTTTGAAATTTTAAATCATGAATTATTTTTGTATCATGTCTTCGTTATCCAACACGAGAATTCTGGCACTTCACCACTTCATGGGCTGCACAGGCAAATCAATCTTTTATAGTAATGGTACACTAGTTTCTCATATTAAAGTCTCTTGGAGACAAAAAAAAAGGAAGAACGGAGGCAAATGTTAATCGGACTGAATGGAATTGGACTACCAGTCCAGAGAAAGATCATACAAATAAGTAGGAACACAGGACAGGAGGAAAATCTATTACACTAAGTAAGATGATAAAATATGTCATGGTCGAGTTAAAGACGAATAATAGGGTTTTCATTTGAATTTCATTTGAGAGATGACTGTTATTTAATGATAATAAATTGTTGTTTATTTGACTTTCATATTTTGTGTATTCATTAATTTAACTGTCGGCACCACTGACTGGGTGCTCTGAGCATTGCATCTATAACTACTTCAATTCCTCACAATAACTCGCTTGGGAAGGGGGGGGGGGTCTTTTGTAATAATTTAAATAATACTGAGAGCACCCAACCCAACCTAAATAACACTGACAACCTCTATATATGCCATAATTATTCTTAGATGATATCCTTTAGTTTTGTATGCCTGTCTGTACTTTTGAATTATGTCTGTACATGCATATTTGTACTTATATAAGTTTAGTACATTTCATAATATATAACAGTTAGTTTTACAATGTATATAGTTGTGTACATTCATCTGGGTATTCATATAAAGGGTATAAGTATTTGTATAGAAAATGGACACATAAAAAAACTGACAATTTGATATTTTTAATTGGTGTCAAGTATATTTGTTTTAATTGTAATAAGACGGCTGATGATGCACCTATGTGATATAATCATTAAAAGTTGCTTTTGATGAAGTAGTATATTAATCTTTAAAACCTTATTTTGTTTCCAGAGCCATTTTGTTTTATATTTAATTGAAATTGATGAGCAGTATCTAGATAGAATAGTATCCTAATGTTTGTAGTTCTGTTCATATTTACAAGCCAATCTGTTTTCATGAAACACTGCAACAACTTTTGCTTTCTCAACTCAATATAAATATGCGTTATTTATCATTTAACTTAACGTGTTACTGTATAAGCACGATTAAAATCATATTCACCAGTGTACTTTTGTTCTTTACATCCTTTGCATCCCAAGACAATGCTAGTCAACTTCAATTCATCCTCTGCCTTTAATAAATTGTCTCCTCACAGTTGCTTTCAAAACATTGCCATATATATATAAGCATTCTTTAGTGCGTAGGTAGCTAAAAAATGCATACTACAAAATAATTGTTTTATACAACTTAAATCTGATATTTAGCGGAAGTTTTCATACTAACACGACACCATATTGCACACAATTTGTGCAATTCTTTTTTCCAGACTGATGTCATTGCTCCTATTTTGTTACTCTCGAATACTTCCCTGGATTACGTAACCGCCCCTTCGCTGAAAATGGACTTGTCTAGAAACTGGCAGTTGATGTCGAGGACGGTCATGGTTGTAATGAAAACTTGCGCAAAGCATGAGACTCGCAGACGATTAAGATGTTATGGATACCTTGGTCGCAATCGGGTTAGACGATATAAAACAATGAATGAATTGAGTAAGATTTATTGACAGTTTATCATGTTTATGCTTTTCATTACTGATATCGACAGGGGGGTAAAAACAAACGGAGATGTGTTCACAGACATTAAAACAACCAGGTCAAAGTCCTGCATACATTTTTATAAAATTGTCAGCAAGAAACGTTCCAAATAAAATAAATGCATTAAATGTTCAGTTGGAAAATATTATTTTTTGTGTTATGCAATGAAGCAAACGTGTAAATATACAAACAAATACGCAAATCACATAGAATGTCAGATACGTGACTCGTGAGCGTGAGGTGGTAATGCAAATGCATACGAAAATCAACACTATTCTGAGCCTAAGCAGCAACTATCACGAGACCTTTTAATAACGGTTCTGATTGCAATGATACAAATTATCATATTTTTGTCGGTTTATCTTACAACGTAACACAATCTCACAAACACGACAAATAAACACTTTCAAGAATGGTTGATTTATTGATTGATTAATTGAATTTTAACGGCGCACCAGCACTTTTAGACTATTTAGCGCCATACAATAGGTTATATGTTTAAAAATAGGAAAGGTTTAATATCGACCAGCGATATATTATAAAAAAAAAAAAAAAAAAAAAAAAAAATAATAATAATTAAATATAAAATGTTAAGATGTTGGTAACAGGAAAATATGAAGCTTCCCAAACAATGGGAGATGCAAGTCGTGTATGTTGATGATAAGATGTTGTAAATAAGAGTCGGTATATTTGCATTTGATAAACATGCATTTTGGTGATGTCATACATGTTATAGTTTAAAATAAAGATTTACTTCCATCAGAAAATCTAAAATACTAGTGATTTGAATAGTATCAAAAAGTTACTTCATGTCATGTACATTATAGCATTTGTCAAGCGCAGGCTCCAGGTCAGAACACTCGGTCATAAAGTGCTTAATAGTGAATGGTTCATTGTAAGAAACTCACTCTGGTGGATCTTCACCTTTTAGTATGTGGGAGTGGGTAATGTATGTATGACCGACTCTGATTCTTGCAATGATAACCTCCTACATACGGGTAGTTCTGTAGGAAAGAGTCCATTCTCCGAGGGTTGGTTTGATGGCATAAAGTTTGTTATTGACTGTATCATCTCATGACACTTGCCACATCTGAAGTAAGTACTTTTTGATACAAGGTTCGGTAATTTAAAATCTGATGGTTTTTGGGATAGAGCCATCTTAGCAGCCTAGCCTGCTTCTTCATTACCTCTAATACCAATACGGCTAGGTATCCAACAGTATACTATATTGTAGGAGGTACTAAGCTCCGAGTTTTTGACGATTATATTGACTAATAATGGATTATCCAGTTTTTTATTGTGTAGTGACTGAGGCACTGAGAACGAGTCACATAAGATAATGCTATTTAAAATGCGTTTATCTTCGAAAAATTTGAGAGCAAGGTCTATTGCTCTGATTTAGGCTGCAAAAATGGACGCATCGTTTGGCAAGCGCACTTTGGTTATGTGCTTGCCAGTAACGAAGGCTGCAGCAGCCTTTCCATCAACCTTTGATCCATCAGTAAAAAAATTTCGTGTAATTTATAAAATCGTTGAGAAGTTCATGATAAGAGTTCAGGAATATGACAGGGTTGGTCTCAGATTTAATCCCATCCTGTAACGTAAAAATCACTGGGTTGCTTAAAGAGCCAAGGTGGTGTTTTCGAGACAAACGTTTTCTGAAATGTAGAAAGTTTACTTTTAATATTGTCAAGGCTGGATGATATTCTGATGCCAAATGAAGGTATGGCATTTGGTTTATTACCATATAAAGTTTTGTATTTTGGATGAAAAGCAGCCGAAAAAGCAGGGTTCCGAGGGTATAATCTTAACTTAAGAGCGTATTGTGCAGAAAGCATTTCTCTGCGATGCGATAATGGTGGTTCATTCGCTTGTGCGAGAAAGCTTTCACATGGAGATGTCTTAAATGCTCCTAGAGCGAGTCTTATTCCCTGATGATGAGCAGCAGAGAGGGTAAACATACCACCTTTTTTCCGACAAAACATTGATTCGTATTTTAACCCAAAAAAATAAGTCTCCATTTAACAAACGGAGACTTTACGATTTTTCAATCAATTATGGTCGCAACGATGTGGTCATCACCCTCTCTGCTGCTACAAGTTAACAAAAATAATAAATGACTTCAACCAAATATTTGATCGAGTCTGATACGTAATCGTGTCCGAGGATCATGTAAATTTATTGTTATAAATCCATGCGGGGTTGACTGAGCATGACTAAAGAAATTTTTTGATTGATTGAAGTCCATATCGGAACACCATGTCTGCCAAATATTTCGTAACGTATGTGTATCAACGCCGTTAAACACAGCAAGAATATTACAGTTATCTCTGATCACTTTTGGAATCTGAGTGTAGCGTTGAGTGACAAATATCTCGTCAGTGTTTTTGTGCCTGCCTTGGGAAAATATTCTAGCTGGGTTTTTTTGATTGTCTAACATCACATCGTCGTATACGACTAAATTGTTAATGCTCCCATCAAGGTCATCCACGGATGGTGCCTCGTCAATATCAGTTATAAAATCATTGGCGTTCTCACCCTTAATTTCAGTCGCAGTGAACCAGGCACGTTATACACACGTAGCGCAATGTCGGAGAAATCTACTCTAGCGATGGACATAATACCAGAGATGGCCCTTCGAGCAATTTCTAGCTTGGGGCAACAAATGGCTACAAATTGGAGCCTAAGAGCAGCGGGGAAGAGAACTTCTCTGCTGCTTATCTGGGAAACAAAAATCCTCAAGGACATACCAGGGGCAAAAAAGTACAGAGGACAAAATGGACGGCGGCGAAGGCGGGAAACCGAGCAACCACGCCGCCCCCCCACCCCCCCCCCACCAGCAGTTCAAGAAGAGGTAACACAAGAGACTATTACAGACTCACCTGTACAGGAGGTTACATTACAAGCTCTTCAAGAACAGATAGAGATACTATCTAACCAAATGCTGGCACTTTTTACAACGGAAACAGTGGAAGCGGCCACGTCCCCTATAGACATACAGATAGAACCAGCAATGGAAACTCCAGAACCACCGCCACCACCCCCTAAAAATAAAAAAGGAAAGGATAAGGGGAAAAAGGGGAAATTATCAACATCTACACCCCCCACTCCATCACCAGGGCCGGCAATGAACCTGGATAAAATATTGGAAGAGGAAAGCCCAAAGGCCAAGTGGGAGTCGCCCGTCAAGACAGTGCGGATGCCAGATGAACACAAAGAGACATTAATGGCGAACCTATGTAGCGACATGGGACTTGAACCTTTATTAACCAACAAGAAAAAGGCATCGAATTTTATCTCTGCGGTCCAGTACATTGGTTTTAGATCCATGCAAACTTCGCCACCACGGGTGAGTCAGTGGCATCACGCACTGAATATTTTGGGGAGCTACTACTACGAGGCCTTTGAGGATAGGCCACTCCACCACATACAAGATGCAGCAGCATATATCGCCAAGAAGCACGGATTCTACTTTCCCAGACGAATCTTCTTGGAAGAAAACACTGCCGCATTCCTTGCTGAGATGGAAGACAGAAGGGCCACCTTCCAACCCGTGGAGTACTAGCCCAAATAGGGCTACTTTCATTGCCATTTTTATTATTAATAGGGGACTCATTTGGTACTGAGCACCCCTCTTTGACTAACCATTTGGCCCTGAAAAGACTAATTTGACCTTTTTGGTATTGCCTTCAATAAATTCATAACCGAAATCCCCTACCATTGACTACACTATTATGTGTCGCTTAGACACTTTAATTTAAATACAATAGGGACTTACATATGTACACTATCGTACTAGTCCCTATTTTTGATAGGATGTTAAGTAATATTTTACAACTCAGATATTTGGTTAATTGCACAGGTGGCTTACACATTATTGGTTGTTAGGTTGTCCATTAGTATAACTGGACTGAATTTGATAAAAAGAGCGTGCTTGGCTCTTCGCACCACTTCTTCCCGCTGCAGTAATTTCTCGTGCTTGCACGACCTTACTATGCAGACAAAGGCGATATGAGTTAAACTATTTTACTCTCGCTTTGCTTCACTGCTATTGCAGATTGGATAGGCAGACAGAATACTGATTGGATGGGTGTGTGTAGGTTCTATTCCTACCCACCCTACGGCCTTACATTCACCCAGAGGCAGTTCAATAATTGTCCCGTGGTGACGGCCAAATTAAATAAGTGATCCTTTGATCACATAAACGCTTAGTGGGTGCGCGGCACAATTCCCACCCACAGGATAATTAAATAACTCCTTTTAGGAGATAAAACAGTGCTAAGAGCCTCACGGACGGAGCACTTAAAACCCATTATTCAATTCAACCCTTAATTTCTGATGCATTCTCGTTATAATCCTTTAACACGTCATAGCATCGTTGATCATCTACGCTAGGAGCAACTAAATACAACTTATTCCACTTCCTCCATCTCACTATTAAATTGAGCAACAATTGCGTCTTGCCGGATCCAGATGGCCCGATTATAATTGCGCGGATAGAGTTTGGTAGCGCTGCATGATGATTAACTGGTTCTCTTGTTTTAGTCGCTGAAAAATCAATTATATTCATATCTCTGTACATAAATTATGGATCTATATTGTGTGAAGTGTAAAACGCGTACTAGCACAAATGATGTGGCGACGATTACAACTAAAAATAACAGATCAGCACTTACTGGTAGATGTGCAACATGTGGTACAAAAAAATTTAGATTTATTTCTACAAAATCAAAGATTTTACAATCCGAAGATGTTTTTGAAAAAAACAAGGAGGTGATATCGCAGCCAAATTTGCAAACCTCCATGGAAACCCATGGGCAAAGTACCCCGGAGAAAAGCACCTTCCAGGATATAGCTACTGTGGCCCCGGAACACGATTAGATATCAGACTTGATGATACAATTCAGCCCAGACCCGGCGAGTATCCGATAAACGCGATTGATAAGGCGTGTCATGCTCATGATGTTGCATATAAAAGCTGCAATCTGCAACACAGGCATCTCGCAGATGTGAAATTAATTCATGCGTTAAATGCTATTCCTGATAAATCTTTCAAAGAAAAATTGGCTTCGTGGTTGGTAAAATCAGCTATGAAAGGCAAATTGATGATGGGCGCTGGTAATTAATAATATGGAATCTATTTATTATTCTCCGAGGGGATACTGGAGGGGTAACGCTGCAATCAATAAACTCGCCAACGCCGCAGAAGTGAAAAAGGCCACTGCGGCTAATTGGTTATCCAAACAGGCTATATGGCAAATTTATCTACCGCGTCCTAAACAAATCAATTTCTCGCATTTTGATGTTACTGTACCCAATGAAGTTCATCAAGCTGATTTATTGTTTTTACCACATGACAACGGTTACAAATACGCGCTAACCGTAGTTGACGTTGCGAGTCGATACAAACAAGCAGAACCGCTAAAAACAAAAACATCACCTGAAGTTGCTTATGCATTTGAAAAGATTTATCGACGAGGCCCACTACGCTGGCCAAATCTGTTACAAGTTGATCCTCGCAAGGAATTTCAAGGCGCTGTTTTATCAGGGATGAAAGATCACAATGTCACTATCAGACGAGGGCATACTGCACTACATCGCGATCAAGCAATTGTTGAACGATTTAATCGGACGATTGCTGAGCGGTTATTTGGATATCAATACGCAACAGAATTCATCCAAGAAAAGCGATCCCGTGAATGGGTTAAAAGGTTACCAGCTGTGATTACCGCACTGAATAATGAGATTACTAGAACAATCAACATGAAACCTGTCAACGCGATTAAAAAGAAGTTTATACCTAAAATGGAAATTCGAAGAATTTCACAAAAAGATTATAGCGTTTCCCAACAATTCTTGGTAGTAATGTCACTGTTAGGTATTTAGATGAACCAGGTGAACTCGAAGGTGGTAAAAAAAGGGCTACCGATCCTATTTGGAGTCTTACTGCACACAAGATATCTACTATAACACGATCAACGGGTAGATTTCCAATCTATAAATTGGATTCAACTGCCCCTCAGCGGGGTTTTACACGCAAACAATTACAAGTGATTCCAGACCATACTCAATTGCCACCGCGGGGTCTTATCTAGCGCCGTTGCGTCTGTTGCACTCAAGACAAGTCAACATCACATTGTTTCTTACATGACCGAGACTGTTATTTTTTCTGTCTACGATAAATTGGCGAGGATCATTATCCGAATACTGCCAACGCATTATACAATTGCAACTTGCGCAGTGATTATTCTGTTGTTGCTTCAGCGTAATTATTAATTCAGCATCAATGTCAAATTCTCGTTGTTTTTTTTTTTGTCTTGTTGTTTGTAACCGGAGAGTTTTTTATCAATAATTTTAACATCAACGATGCTAGCATCATCCATTGTGGTGTCATCATTGAAAACAATTCTTCGAAGTTGATTTATTCTTCGTACTCTGGATACTGCAAGATAGACTAAATTCGACCATTCGATGTGATTATCCACCATCCAAACCATTGTATCTGATATAGTCAATCCCTGTGAAGAATGTATTGTTGCTGCGTAACCTAGCATCCACTGGGAATTATTAGCACGCAATGCATCTTCAACGACGCTGATATCAACCAGCACAATATCATTTAACACTAAATTCTGTCTTTGAAATCCTTCGGATTTTGGTCTTGGAATATCAACTTCTGTATTCTGTTTTCGTGTATCCGAAGGCATATAACACAACGGTAATGGAAGTGTTGCATATTTTTCTTTATGCGTTTCAAATACCTTCATCTGAAGTGTGTCTCTGACTATTTTTCTACTTGCAATTATCAAATCGTTTGGTCTCCACGTTTCCCAAAAATCATTCATGGGAGTTTCTGAAATTATTTCACGCGCTATTTCACACTGGATTTTATCCGGTTGTAATCTAATTAGCGCTTTGAATTCTCGTAATTGTTCATCAAGTGATCTATAATCAGTCTTAATTTCTTCATAATAGTCTACAAAACCCTTTAGCCATTCATGTGGGGATGCACCGACAAATGGTGGTGGTTGGCCGTGATCACCGCACATAACGACTTTTGTATTTTTCAATAACAACCACTCAAGAAATGTTTGTAATACTTTCAACGATACTGTGCATATTTCATCCCAAATTATGATTTCAGGAATGAATTTATCACCCATTCGATCAGGAGTCCATTCATCGCCTTTTTATCGAAAGAAACTATGATAAGTACAGGCATTTACCCTTCGTTGTTTCATCTCTCTGGCGAGTCTGTGAGTTGGTGTTAGGACAATCACGTTTGATTTTAAAACGCTAGCGTTTCTATGATATAATTCAATTGCACGAGTTGTCTTTCCTGATCCACCACAACCGTTTAAATAAACTGTCTTGTATCTACATATTGGATCAGATACCGGTGGTGCATTAGAAAATTCGGATTTAATCTCATCACACTTTAAGTACTTTTCATCCATGGTAACATCTGCCGACTCACAATACTCATGTAGCGTCTCCTTTTTAAATCTCAAACATCCCCAATTTGCCTCCGGATCAGTGAATTTAGCTACATCTGATTTGTATTTGTCGTGGATATACATAGAATCATTGGCTACTCTAACTGCGGTATTAGGAAATGTATTTATCATCGAAAATAAATTGACAGAAGCATAAGCTAGCATATACCTTCTCAAATGCGTAAATTGTTTAATATATCCATCACAATAGGTAACAGTTGTACCTAATCGTCTTCCATCGGATATGAAAGCGTCTTTACGATTTACAAGTTTTCCCTGTTTCGTTAAATCCGTTACAATAAAATCGTGTCTATGATCAACCGCGAAGAATATTTTGAATTGTCGTATATTCCACCCTGGGTAAATTTACCGATTATTCTTCGTCCAAAATCTTTTGCTTGTTCTTTTTTAATTTCAAATAACATCTTAGACCAATTCATTATTTGTTCTTCATTGAAATTCGAAGAATTTCCATCTGGAAACTGTTTTCGCTGTTCGCTAATTATACGATCTAGATCGGGTTGTGGTAGCCAAACTTCTTTCTGAGCTCGATAGCATATAATAGCTTCGGAAACAATCAACGATATTAGCATACCACAATCAATCATATATCGTAGTAACACTATTGGCATCCAGGCCTTTTCAAATATATGTCTACCAAGCCAAACATAACTACACGGATGTAACCCTGTAGCGAGTTCAAATGATATCACACGAGCGAATCCGGTTAAATCAAAATCAGGTAATGGCCCATTCATCGCAACACGAGTCATTTCATGTGTGGGGTGTCCAAATCGTTTAAAATAGTTACTACATTCTCCATACCCGAGAAAACTTCCAGGATAACACGCGGATATATCAATTGAAATCATACCGTCAGTATGGTATTTTGTATTCCACAGTCCTCCATGACCGAAATTCGACGCAACTCAATTTAACGTCCTCGAGAAAATCACTTTGTTTTGGACGCCATGAGTTTTTTTTTCTTTTGCGAAGTGAGCTACCACTGATGGAATTGTGAAGCTATCCGCGAGTACTTTTTCATGGAATGAAATCTCTTTTGGATTTTCCGATGAAAATGGAAATTGCACGGCAAATTCACTAGCGATTTTTCTCATTCTGTTATCTAATTCTTCAACGCGATATAATTCACCATTTGGTCTTACAAATTGATCAAATACTATTTCGGGATCTTCGTCACTTCTAAGTAACCACACTGACACAGGATCATCCTTACACAGCGTGTGAATAGCATCGAATAATTTCTCATTATAAAAAACATCCCCGACGAACTCCTGTGGGATATATCTCACGGTTCTATCTGGTGGAAATATTGTTACTGCAGCCGTCAACGCGTGTTTGTTATGATCAATAATTTTAATTGGAGCTCCTCGCGATTGATATTTCGGTTCGTATAATACTTCTCCGGTTAATGTCGTTACTGATATTGGGAATTTTAATGATGCTTCTAATTTAGCTATATCAGAAATCTTTGCACCGTGCTGTTTCACTGTCAGTTCCCATTCGGTTATTTTCCTACGTCGCAGATCAGTTAGTTTATTTCCTCGGGATGCATTTGAGAAGTGTTCCATTACCCGTGTTGCTACACAATTCAGAGAACTAGAATATTTCATAGGAGCTAGTTTTGCAATATCGGGTTATCATTTAACGGATATATCCCATAAACAATTGCTGTTACATGATAAGATCTTTCCTAGTATGGTTTGTCAATTCCAGTTAGAATTCCTGGTTTGGAATCTCTACTTACAATGACAGTTTCTTATCCTTGAGGATTGGTTCAATTTTATCCTTGATAATCCATTTGCCTTCGACTTCGATAATGAATTTTATTCTGAAAAAATACTTCTGATGGGAATTGCTTTGCAATTTACCCTTGAATTTCCAGCCAAGATGTGAAATTATCTCAGCTGCTGTTTCATCGTTCATAGTAGCATCGATGTTGGGTACATTGACATCTTCATCAATAATTCGAAATGTCGACCAACAGTATGCTGCACCGTCTCGATAGAATTCATTAAAACACTCCCTGATTTTACTTAGCATAGTTATATCACCGATTAGACGTTTTGGTGTATCAGAAACTCTATCGAGATTGAATTTAGCATTTCTCCAGGGCTTAATTTTCGATAATCTCTTGAACTCCTTATCGAGATTGAATTTAGCATTTTTCCAGGGCTTAATTTTCGATAATCTCTTGAACTCCTTATCGAGATTGAATTTAGCATTTTCCCAGGGCTTAATTTTCGATGATCTCTCGAACTCCTTATCGAGATTGAATTTAGCATTTTTCCAGGGCTTAATTTTCGATAATCTCTTGAACTCCTTATCAAGACTGAATTTAGCATTTTTCCAAGGCCTAATTTTCGATAAGCTTTGGAATTCTTTCATGGTATAATCAATGAATTTAGCATTTTTCCAGGGATTAATTTTCGATAATCTCTTGAATTCCTCCATGTTATAATTAAAACAACTATTTAAATAGAAAAAATATAGTATAATGAATCACTGCAAGTGGCTAATGATTGGATCAACAACCCTGTGTAACAAATCATGCACAAGCGAATTTTGTGGGTATCATTTACAAAGCGTTCGCAACGGTTCCTTTGGCCCCCTCCCGTGCCTCCGATGTGGGGTGGGGGTAAGGGAAAAATCGCAGTTGTGTCTTGCTTGTGGGGGTAAACGATGCAGGGAACTAAAACGCTATTATGACAAACGAATCATTGATCCTACCGATGACTCCGTCAGCGACAAAATCATCAAAACCCCTCAAGATTATATCAAGAGGTTTATAATTAAAGCAGATAATAAATTAGAAAAGTAGTATTATTATACAAATGAGCCAAGATTTTAGACCCCATCCAGTACTTGTTAGTTATGAAGCCTCCAGGGATGGTGTTGTCAGGCACGGCAGACTAAAGAAACCGGTTGGATATCTGAATAATATGGGATATTTGCTGTTTAGTGCTAGAAATAAAACATATCTCTGTCACAGAGCTATCTATGAAGCATTTTACGGATTAATCGAAGACGGCTTTGTTATTGATCACATAAATGGCGTGAAGACTGATAATTGTCTTGAGAATCTTCAAGCCGTCTCACAAAGTCAGAATGCAAAAAGGGGCAAGACAGGGACCTGTAAGTCAGTTGGAAAGAGATCCGTCAAATCATTTGATACATCAACTAACGAGGAGAAAATATTTCAGTCAATAAATGAAGCCAGTAGATATTCGATATTTGTATGCCTTCAGTACAAAGAGTAGCAGAAAATATAACTAAATCAGCTCTGTCAAAGAAAAATACACATATGATACAATTTTCATATATCAAGGGGGATAAATCGTTCAATAATAAAGTCGCATGACAGAGTTACGTCCCTTGAAGGTCAATTACTACTACGTGCACACAGGATAAAATTTTCATATATCAAGGGAGATAAATCGTACAAATAATAAAATCGCATAACAGAGTTACGTCCCTTTAAGTCCAATTAATATTACGATTAATTAATCATTTTACGATGAAACCAATGAAATACACGCTGTTATCTAACAACTGTATTCTTTTGTTTAGTGTTTTATTCAAATTTTTGTCTCATTTAAATGTTGTGAAACAGCATTAATAAGTAATTCAAGGAAATAAAAAAACGCACTCGTGAATCAACGCTGCTTCATTAGTCACCTTATATATGTTTTGACTCGTAATAAGCTCGGGGCTTTCGAAGGCCAGTTCGACCGATCAAAACTAACTCACGCCATTTAACTAGGGCGTGTGGTTGTCTTTTGTTCACAATCATGCAACCGGGTTAATTTAATTGGGTTGCTTTTGATTGGTTGGATTGGCCGTAGAAAATCCGCCCCGTCGTTTCATGTTTGTGCTGTCTTGTGCCGTCCCACATCATAACAAATTCCATCATCGTTTCATTGAAGATATCCATCCTTAATTGAGTTAATTAAGTACATGTTATGCCGAAAATCTGCCGCAACACTCGAGTAGAGATATATACGGCATTGTACTGTCCATTAATTAAGTACATGGTTGTGAATGTCCTCCCAAGCATATCTTTTGGGCGGTCTAAGATGATGTTTGTCACCTTAGGCCTCCCGCCGGAGATGTATGCTTTGGGGAAATCGCAAATTCCATCCTTAATTAAGTTAATAAAGTAACCTCTGGGTCTCTCTGACGTCATAGGGCGCCAGCGAGATTGCAAAATGGGGTTTTCATGTATGTGCTGTCCTTAATTAAGTTAATAAAGTAACCTCTGGGTCTCTCTGACGTCATAGGGCGCCAGCGAGATTGCCAAATAAGTGTTATTTTTTTTAAATTAAAGATAAAAAAATAATATAATTTTATAAAGATATGGATATCAAAGATGTAAATGCTATAATTGCTGAAATTTCTAATTTAAAAAATCGAGGGATAGTATTATCTGAAGGTCTCGACTGCGACAGGATTACCTCAGAATATGAAGACATTGAGTATCAGTCTAGTAAGGGTCGTTATGTTTTACCTAAGATGTACAGGCTCGTGAAAGGAATTCAAAAGTCCATCAATGCTTGTTTGTACGGTAAAGATATTAATTTATTTATAACGCTATTTAGCACCGTTGAAGCAATACGTCAAAAGCTCGGCCAAGAGTATCAAAAACGAGCTGAAATTGGTTATAAGGTTCGTGATCTTAGAAAAATATTAAACGAGGAAAACCCCGCATCTTAACCACGTGAGCGTTACTATAAAAAATAGGCTTTTCAGTAAATTTTCAGTAAAAAATTAATTTTTTTAGAGTTTTTTGTAACACTCACTTAGGATTTTCTACTGAAAGAATACTCATCAGTTTGGGCTTGCTCATGCAGTTATGTGCGTACTGGATGATCTGGCTGTGGTAGCAAGTAATCACCGCGACACCTCCATTTTCACGCATTTGTTGTTGTTGCCGCGTCGTTAATAAAAATCGTTCATCGCCGTTCTCAGATATTACAATTCTGAAACCCCCAGCGATGTTATTTCTGAAAAATTCACGAATAGCGTCGTACAATTTAACCTTGTCGGAGATGGATACGCTAGCTTGAAGGTACATTTATTTAATAACTCAGCTTTTAATTGTGATAGTTTCTCATTTGAAAACTCAATTCAAAAATAATATATGGTAGGTGAATCGCTTACAACTAGATTAGCCCGAGAGCGGCTAGCAGCAATTAAAAAGTTTATACCGGTTCGAGACAGACTTCTCGAGAAACTTCAACAACGACAACAAGCGCAGGCTGACTTTTCTGTGTCAAGTGAACAAGTATTTACTCCGATAACAAGTGCAACCAAAGATGTGAAAAAGTTAACTGAAGCAGCGATATACGGAGATATTCCTGAGCGAGATCGAGCAAAGAAGGCGCCGCTGCTTGATACATTTGAAAAGATAGCAGCAGAGACCGAACAAACACGCGCAGAGATTCAACAGCTATCCAGTGATATAAAAACCCAACGCGAGTATGAACGATTAGCTGATATTGATGATTCTGCGCCTGAACCACAACCTGTTGATGTCACCCCAATAGGTATTTCCTTTATAGACAAACTCACCGAAGGAACTATAAGGGAAATCAAACGACCTCAATTAATAAAAATCGAAGATTATAAGATTTTTGGTGATTTCGCCGCCCAAAACTTTCATTCTAGAAGGGACTTTTTAAAAGATGAGTATAAAAACAGTAGAATAAGCCGAGATGAATGGGTTAATTGGTTGTATAAAACGAATAAGGGGATTACTGGTAATTTGTAAAAGGATACAATTGAGTATAGATCTTTTAAAGTAGGAGTTGATAGTTATGGTATACAAAACCAACAAGAACGAGAAAAACAAAGACTAGGCCGACAAAATCAATTACTTGATGATAGTCAGGACGCAACTGGTACAACTGAGAAAACAAGCGGGAAAGGATATTCAATTAAAAATCCTTTGGATTTCAACGCAGCTGTGACATGTCCTGGTAACATCCTCAGTGATATATCACGGTTAGAAGTTCTCATCGGAGGGAAACGAGCTGGAAACAACTCCGTCGAGGTAATTAATGTAGCAGCTTATATCTGTAGACTATTTTTGGCCGGCGGTATCATGGGCATTGATGTATATCGAGAACTCATTGCTGAATTAGTTGAAAATCACAGAGACGCCCATGGTTATGATGACAATCCTATGGATCTTAGCGATTGATCACTAATTGAAAAACTACTAGTTTTATAACAAGATGATCATACACTACATTCATGATAAACCCGTAAGCGTCTACGTGGTGAACTCACGATTGCCTGTTTATAGAGCATATTACGGAGATGGTTTCGGCAATACCATTGCGGGGTTATTTACAAGAATGGCTCCCAAGGTGGCGCCGTTAGCTAAACAATTATCAATGAAAGCCATTGATATTATTCGTGATAAGGGAACAAGCAAAATCGGAGATTTCGTTGGAAATCTTGCCGGAAAGGCATTTTCTGCCGCGAAAGATAAAATAACATCATTGGTGCGACGACGAAAAAAGCAACCAGTTGTACTGCCATCTACAACAGTGATGCCTGCAAGTGTCAGCAAAGTAATAAATAGCGCAGTGGAAGAAAAATTAGCGTCGTTGGCGAACAGTAACCAAGATGATATTGCAAACATGATAGCAGGAAGTGGTTTGAAACGAAAACAAAAGCGATGATGATTACAAAGAATTTCACAATTGAAAATACTAGTATGTTAATATAATGTTTAAACCAACAGCTGATCCCACGTTAGATATGGAAGCCCCAGTACCCAAGGACAATTCCGTCCGCGATTATAAATTTTATTCCTATCATGCAATACAAGCAGATATTCGATCGCGAATTGAACTTCAAGTCCATGATACCAGCAAATACTTTCTACCCGCTGAAGCGTTTATCGAAGTAGAAGGAGAACTTGTACGACTTACTGATTTTCCTGCTGTACCTGCACCGTATCCAGATGGTACCAAAGTCGGCTTAGTCAATAATGGTATCATGGCGCTATTTGAAACCGCGATATATCTCATTGACGGAGAGATTGAGTCTATAGAGCGTGATGTTGATGTGGCTACAACAATAATTGGGTTAGCAAGATACTAAGATGATTACACAATATCAGCAGGTCCGTCTATGATGTTTGCAAAATATAATAAATTCACTGCTGGACACACTCAATTTATTGTACGACGACGAAATGATCGTGCTGGTCATCCCGCCCCTGCTGGTATCGAGGATATGATTATAAATACTGATACCCAGTACAATCTAGGAGCTGCAACACGAATAGCAATGTTGGCAGGACAACGTAGATCGTTTTCGTGTGCGATTCCGTTGCATCATATATGTGGATTCAGTAGAAATGTACGAAAAGTTATTTATGGAGCGAAGCATACAGTAGTACTCGTGCGAAAGGGTAGTGACAATGATGCAATCTGGAGAATTTCAGCGGATCCTGCAAATCCATATGCTGACGCTGGTAAAGTCATTTTAACTAAATTGGTCTTGTGGATGCCAGTAATGACCCCATCAATTACCACAGAACTTCGACTACTATCATTTATGGATGCGGGTGGATAAGTTGGCTAACAACAACAACAACATATGTTAAGCAATCAAATATCAATGGTACATTTACATGGAACTTGGCATCACAACAAGGCGTTTCAGCTCCACGTCATATATTTATCACATTGCAGGATATGACAAGGGTGGAATCACAATTGCACAGTCATATGATATTTGATCAATTAGGAGTTTCTGAGGTCTCGTTGAGAATAAATGGCCAGCAGGAACCATCCGAAGACATACAACTTAATTTCGGTCAAAACCATATTGCTCGCGTGTACCATCGTATGCTGTCATATATGGGCCGTGATCAAAAAGTAGATACTGGTTTGCAAATATCGCAACATGATTTTAAGAACTTGTATCCGATCTACTACTTTTCGCTGGAACATCTTGATTTAACAAGGCAATCCGTTGTTGATATACACTTCAGAGCCAATGATAAAATCAGGTGGTATATTTCCATTGTTAGCTGCAATACCAGCATTGATTGCAGCGGCTGCCTCAGCAGTAGCGATGGCGGCGGCGTTGGGAGCCGTTGGGACCGCAGCAGGTATGGCGTTTAAAAAGGCAACAGGGAAAGGATATAAAAAAGGGAAAGGGTCTAAGACTACCAGGAACCCCGTATTCATGTTACAGCGGGAGATCCGTGAACGGATCCGGCCTGAGAATACCAGGAACGGTTTTTTAGTTAAAAGCCCAATTCTCCCTATGTCCAAATTTGATTTAATTGATGCTGCTAAAAAACTAGCGATAAAAAACTTCAGAGGGGTTTTTATGAGAGATCAATTACCGAGAAAACCTTAACGCGTTGAAACCGGTATCATCAATCTTGATAACAGCAGCGGATCGGGAACTCACTGGGTTGCATACGCGATCGATCCACGTGGGATTGTCTATTTCGATTCATATGGGCTAGCCCCACCGAACGAGTTTATGCGGTATATAAATTCTTCGATGAAACTCAAAGAGTTTCCGATTTTTTATTCCACGCTGCCAACACAACAATTAAATGATCCACCGATATGCGGCCGTGAAGTATTAAATGTCCTCGCTGAGATTTCATTAAAATCCTTTGGATGTCCGTGGAAACCACCTCATCTGGTTGTAAATAAATATACCAGTGGGAAATTACAACGTAATTTTAAAGAATCAATAAATTAAAAATACTAGAGTTTTTACAATAATGATTGATATTTGGGGACGATCTCTGTCAATGTCGAAACCAACGACGAAAACATCTGTGGGTTATATCGAGGATGTAAAAAAATAATTGAAGATGAAATCGCTGAGACGTTAAATTTAGCAAGTGTTGACCCGAACGAAATAGTTGTATTTCAGGATCGCCAGGGTAAATTGAAAACCAGTGATGTGTCATTGGATGACATGTTGATACGGCAGCGCGACGCCGCTGAAAACTCTATTGCGCTGTATTCCAACGGTGGACGACTTAATCCGGGCGCACTTGTGTCTACGATCACAGACAGGATTGCCACCCACGACAACAAGATTGCCACCCACGACAGCATGATTGCCGCCCACGAGAACAAGATTGCCACCCACGACATAATGATTTCCGCCCACGACAACAAGATTGCCACCCACGGCCGTGATCTGGATGAGTATCTACGAGGTTATAATTGCAACCAAAATTGATTGAAAAATCGTCAAGTCTCCGTTTGCTAAATGGAGACTTATTTTTTGGGGTTAAAATACGAATAAAATTTTTGTCGGAAAAAGGTGGTCTGTTCACCCTCTCTGCTGCTTGATGAATTGGATCAAGCATTTTCAAATTGGACTTCCTAGCTGAACCATAAACAATGCATCCATAGTGTAGTATAGATCGGATAAATGTTCTATACAAATTAAGGAGGACTTTTTATCAGCACCTCAGTCAGGGTGCGCAATTACTTTGAGAAAATTTAAAGCTTTTAAGCATTTAGCTTTTAAATTCTTTATGTGTGGTATAAAAGTCAGCTTTCTGTCGAAGATACTACCCAAAAGCTTTGTTTCCTCAACAACTGGAATAAGTGTTCCATCCAGCGTGAGTTTAGGGTCATCATGATGTCCTCGCAATTGATAGAAATGCATGCTTACTAATTTTCGATTTAGAAAATTTGAAACCGTTATTACTGGCCCAACATTGGATCTTATTGAGATTTTGCTGGAGTTGCCTTTCAATTGTATGCATGTGCTTTGATCGATGACAAATTAAAAAATCGTCTACATATAAGGAGCAATCCACAGCGGGAGCTAAGCACTTGGTGATGCTATTGATTTTGATATTAAATAGCGTCACAGATAAAATTTTGCCCTGGGGCACACCCATCTCGAGCTGGTGCATATCGGAGAGGGTAGAGCCCACTCGTACTTTGAATTCTCTGTCGGAGAGAAAACTGGAGATAAAAGAACACAGACGGCCTTTTAGAACTAGACCGTGTAGGTCATTTAGAATCCCGTACTTCCATGTTGTGTCATAGGCCTTTTCTAAATCAAGGAAGACTGCTACTAAATGTTCCTTCTTGATAAATGCATCGCGAATAAATGTTTCCAGTCTAACCAGATGATCGGCTGTACTACGACCAGAACGGTGGCCACTTGGAAAGGAGATATTAAATTGGTAATTTCAAAGTACCATACAAGCCGAGAATTAATCATTCGTTCCATTGTTTTGCATACGCAGCTTGTCAATGCAATTGGCTGATAGCTGTTAGGAACTTCGTTATCTTTGCCTGGTTTGGGAATCGGTATTACTATTGCTTCTTTCCAGCTCTGAGGTACATTAGCAACAATCCACAAATCATTGAAGATTTTCAGAAGTAATGTCAGAGAAGATTCTGCCAGGTGTTACAAAAACTGGTAATGTACTTCGTCAGGCCCAGCGGATGTATCATGGGCCTTGTCTAAAGTCTCACTAAGCTTTAACAAAGAAAACAGCTGGTTATAGCTTTTAGAGTTGTTAGATGTGAACTTTAAATGTGACTTTTCTTTTTGAGATTTTAATCTTCGAAAGGTTTCTCAATAATTAGATGACGATGAGTTTTTTGAGAAACTATCGGCAAGAATATTTGCTATGTCACGTTTCGAACTAAAATTGTTATTGTTTGTTTTCAGTGGTCGAATATAATTGTGTTTCCTCTTTCCATTTATTTTGCGAATAGTATCCCAAACTTTTTTCATTGAGGAACGAGAGTTTATAGAAGAATTATATTTCTTCCAGGATGTACGTTTACATTCTTTGATTGTGCGTCGTGTTTTAGCCCGCGCAATACAATATTTATTTAAATTTTCGGGCGTAGGACGAGTGTTGAACTGTTTTAATGCTTCTCGGTGTTGTCTAATGGCTTCTTTGCATTCCTTGGTTACCCAAGTTTTATGCGGTTTTTAACTGTTCGGTGAGGCCTTATGAATAGATTCATCTGCAATTGAAATTAGAATTGAAGTAAAATGCTGTATAGGATTAACAGCGTTGAATATTGTATCATTATTTAGTCCAGTTTGACATAGTGTTTCAAAGGAAGTACAGTCGGCTTTCTTTATATTCCATTGTGGAATTACGTCATCAATTTTAGAGTTATATTCAAGAGCGATTGGAAAATGATCACTGCTGTGAAGGTTATCAGCGACCTTCCACTCATATTCCAAATGCAATGAAGGAGATAAAATTGTTAAATCAATGGACGTGTACGTACCTGATCCTGCATGTAAATATGTCGGTGAATTAGTATTATACAGACACAGATCGTATCTAGAAATGAAATCTTCTACTTTATGGTATATGTTGCTTATGTGATTCAATCCCCATAGAATGTTATGGGCAATAAAATTCCCGAGTAAAACGAAGGGCGTGGGAAGTTTTTGAACAATATTGTCTATTAAATTTGGTACTAGTTTGGTGTTTGGTGGTAAGTAAATAGAGCAAAATGTAATCACTCGATGTAAAGTGACGCTTACAGCAATATCATGTAAATTTGTATTTAAAGGAATGACTCTGAGGGGCTCTATTGTTCACAACAACAGAGACTCCTCCTGAGGCCCTATCAGCGTTTTGAAAGTACGTGTTGAACAGGGAAAAGTTTTTAAATGTAATTGTATCTGTGTTTTTCAGAAATGTTTCCTGTAACCATAGTACAGCAGGATCGTGTTCATTTAAAAGCAGAAGAATATCATTGTAGTTTGCTTTAAGTCCTCGACAGTTCCATTGTATGATTGTGTTCTTCATTATAAAATTATGCTGAAGATTCTGGATCTAGGTAAGACTTCGCGGAGAAAATGTGTGTTGTTATTTGTCTGGAGGAAGTACGGGAGTATATTTGGTTTTACTAGGTTTGGAGGAACCTTGAGTTCATGGAGCAGTTTCTTCTGCATCCATGCTCTCAATGTCTCCAGGCCTGTTGTAAAGTTTAATGGGGTCATCTGACCCCTTTTGCTGCTTATTTGTTTGTGGTTTTTGTTTATTTCTTAGAGCTTTTGTTGGTAGGTTGGAATTAGATGTTGTCTAAGTTGATGATGTGCTTTTCTGTGGTTGGTAATGAGGGATGTTGGCACTTAGTGAATCGGGTTGATCTGTCTGTGTTAGTGCGTCCTTCGTGATTTTTGGGTTGTGTTTCACAACTATGGAGAAGAATGGGCCAGGAAAGGTTATTTTTGCCTGGACAAGTATTCTGGCCTCTGGGTAGGGTACGTTGTAGGTAAACTTTACCCTCTGAATTTCCTTCCCCTGTTTCCAAGTATCACAATCCTTAGAATTGGCGTGATTTTCTTTGCCACAGTTGACACAATGCGGAGTTGCTCTACAATCATCTTCCTGATGAGAGTGGTATCCGCATCAGCCACATACCTTGACTCTGTAACATCGGTCCTCGTGATGAGCGTATTTCTGACATTTATAGCATCGAAGGGGGTTTGGTATGTGAATCTCAAACTTTACTTGCAAAAACCCAACATTGACCACTTTTGGGCACAATTGGTTTATTAAATGTGAGTACAAATGTGTTGGTGTCCTGCAGGGTGTTATTACGTTAATACGTATTCTACGCACTGCAATGACACCTTCATGTTTCATCCTTCGATGATATCTGCGTCGTTGACTCCAGCCAAGTCACGACACCGCATCACGCCGTTTTACGTATTCAGATGAAGTGTGAGCGAATGAGGTCACTGGAATGTCGAAGAATGTTTTCATCTTTTTCAGATTTTCCGATTGACCCTTTAGCTCACATTCAACGAGAAGACAGCCCGATTTTAGTTTTTTGACACCATTTGGTGTGCCGATTAACCACATTAAAGTTTCTCAATTACAAAAGGAGATAGTGCAGTAATTTGTTTTAAAGCACCAGTAGACTGTATGACCATGAAGCGTGGGAATGACTCCACACCACATGGTTCTTCATCAGAGTCGGATAGTGGTTTCGTTCGTTTGTTCTGATTTTTTTTTGGAATTTTCCATGATTTTGTATTAAAGTTTCTGCACCCATGCTTCCCGCCCACCATGGAGCCCAACATGGGGACATGTTTCAAGTGCCAGGGATACACAGATGCTATACTTAGTAGATAAAATTACCTAGGATCGGCAAAACTACCTCCCGATTGATCGGTTAAGCCACCGCTTTCTAGAAGGTCCTCTAGTACCTGGGAAAATGAAAGCTAGAATGATAGAATGAAGGGGCAAGAGAGATACAAGAAAGATATAGAAGGTGAGCAAGTAATACATACATACATACATACATACATACATACATACATACATACATACATACATACATACATACATACATACATACATACATACATAAATACATACATACATACATACATACATACATACATACATACATACATACATACATACATACATACATACATACATACATACATACATACATACATACATACATACATACATACATACATACATACATACATACATACATACATACATACATACATACATACATACATACATACATACATACATACATACATACATAAATACATACATACATACATCATACGTACGTACGTACGTACATACATACGTATGTACATACATACATACATACATACATACATACATACATACATACATACATACATACATACATACATACATACATACATACATACATACATACATACATACATACATACATACATACATACATACATACATACATACATACATACGTAAAGTTGTCGTCAGTTAAATGTGTCAAATCATTTTTATATTTATTCGGGTTGTAAGGAATCGATCAAGAAACAAGTCAATATGAACTTGTAGATAAACATCATTACAATCAGGAATGAACAATACATCTTAACATACATATATTGTCCTGAGCAAGGAAAAATTATTTTTGTGATACAACTATCAAGAATGAAACTCCATCTTGGTTCCATGATGACCTCACTAAAATGTCAGAGTCGCACAAGCGTGCGTAATTGATGCTTACTACATTATTCGCAGTTCCAGCGTGCTCCATATAATTCGATTGGGAGATATTTAAGGTACCAGTACCGTATAATCTTCAAGCCAATATATCTATGTATCTATCCATCTATATATCTATCTATCTATCTATCTATCTATCTATCTATCTATCTATCTATATATCTATCTATCTATCTATCTATCTATCTATCTATCTATCTATCTATCTATCTATCTATCTATCTATCTATCTATCTATCCATCCATCCATCCATCCATCCATCCATCCATCCATCCATCCATCCATCCATCCATCCATCCATCCATCCATCCACCCACCCACCCACCCACCTACCTACCTATCTATCTATCTATCTATCTATCTATCTATCTATCTATCTATCTATATATCTATCTATCTATCTATCTATCTATCTATCTATCTATCTATCTATCTATCTTAGCTCCATGCATAAATAGAACCACCATTAAGCCCCAAAAATGAGACAAATATCAGAATTTCTTCAAATATTTAATGCTGCTACAATATTATCAACAGTCTATGTCGAATGTATTGAATATAAGGAGCAAAAGAAAAAAGCGATTCATTCAACCGACTAATGGATCTAGTGGAACTTCGATTGGAATGCACCGTGATCTACCTTCTGTCAGTTGTGTTTTGGATGCCTCCACCAGACTCAAGAGGTCGTTGAAATCGATAAAAACAATACATGTTGGCCTGGTGGATTAGATACGTATGACTTCACTTCACGACCTCTTTATAAAAATAACCCAAACATCAGCCCATAAACTTTCACCTTGTCATATTCAGATGAAAATATTGTATCCTTCAGGTCCTTGGCAGCTTGCGTAGCATTAACTCCGCAGTTTGACTCCCCGTCTATTATAATCAAGACCTCTTTTTGGATGTATTTATAATTCCGCACACCTGTAATGGTAGGATACTCTGACATATAAACAATGAAGAAGACAAACTAATCAATTTATAATGGTATGCACAAGTAATTTAGACCGTTGTCTGTGATTGAAGTTATTTGAGGTATTTGTTACCTGACGTTTATAATGTTTTGCCTAATTTTTGTTTGTCATCTTGACAATTGCAAATAACATGCAAAGTGAAGGATATATATATATATATATATATATATATACACATATATATATATATATATATATATATATATATATATATATATATATATATATATATATATATGTATGTTTCAAACCGGGTCTTTGGGGAACTTGGGAAATTATTTGGGGAGTATTCAGTTGATTATTGTATAATTATTTAAATAATTTGTCTTTAGATTACTCATTGAAGTTTTGAAGTGCACATTGAATTAACATGTAATTGAGGCCGTGTCTTACATTGACATAGATGACCATGCTTATGTTGTCTATTTATGATTAAAATATAAATTCTGTGTATATATTTTCTACAGACTAGAACCTTATTTTATTAGCCAATCAAAAAAGGGCAACAAGGAAAATAGACTATAATCTGTTTTAGCAGAAAATGGTGTACTTATTAAAACTTTTTGAGTATGTAGTTTTATTATTCATTGAGCTGTGTCAATAGAAGAAAAAAGTGTTCAATGAATTTCCTGTCAAGTTCGTTGTAACAATAAATGTTAACTTAATATTTATTTCAGAGAGGTTATGGATGCGAAATCATTCATTAAAATTGCATTTCCTAATGTACTATTCTTTTGCTGAAAAACGACATAAACAGTTGTATTGTTGTATTGTATCTATAAAACGAATGTCAACATATTTGAGTCAAAACAGTCATCATCACTTGCAAATTATAATTATAACATATGAATGAAAAGACATTCTCAAGGGATGTGTAACAAACGGTTCACATGATCTTAAGTAACCGAATTAACACTTTACGCGACTCATTACATTACAATAGAAAGAGCAATAAAGCATGCATTAGTATTATAAATCGTACAAAAAATTAAAGTTTGGCATTGCAATAACTTTACAACGAAATAATAGTTTTGTTTGTTATTTCACCCTGTGAAAAATCAATTGAGTTTCCATTACTGTGATAGCGGAAACATTAAGTGACACAATTTGAGAAAAAGTTACTTATCTTCATGAATACATTTTATACGTTGAAATCAAGCAACGGATAAAGTAATTCTTTTTGTCGTTCATATTAATATACCTTTGTTTTTGCTGGCAAAAAATTTGATAGCAGCTCGGAATGCATCTCCCGTTCAAGTACCGCCACCAGTGTAAGTAATACTTTCTATTGCATTTACTAGCGTTAATGTTGGGTACTTTACGCTGAAGGGAAATATACCAGTTGGTGCACTATTGAACGTGAAGGCAGCAGCTTGATGGTATGTAAGTGATGGGTTACGAAAGGGATCTAGATCGGGACATAGAAGTTCGAGAAGATCAGAAACTCCTTCAAGGGCTTTATGAAAATTTTCAACACCTATGCTGCTGGAAGCATCTAATAAAATCAATATATCTCTCATCTTCCAGTAGGAAGCTTGGTTGCATGTGGCAGATCGAACGAATCTTTTGGTGTTGGTACCGTCAAATCCTCCAATGAAACTGCTTGCCAGCACATTTGCAGTCTGGTTGATCGATGGTAAGTTCTCGTCATTGTTATTTTCGTTTATACCTGAATCATATTTGTAAAGTGAAAGCCATTAATAAATAGTGGTAGCATCCTACACAACAAAACTATTGGAAACGAAACAAACATAATTGACGAAGACGAATTTGATTGATTATCTACAAATCAGTTATATTATATCTTGCTAAATATCTGAATGAATTTAGTTAAACTGTTTGACTTAGCTTTTGATATTGTAATATTTTGGAAACGCATATATACTATTAAAAGGGAAGATCATGTTTCTTCCAAATTTCCACGTCTGGGAATATTTGGATTTCTAAATGTGATATTAATTTGTCTGCATTTTCCTTTGCATGAACCGATTATGTATGGTTCTCTTTTTACATTTAAATTGCTGATAATGTTGATCCTATCATGTTTGTATAAGCAGATGGTCAAATATAAATAATCCTATTCAAGATTTTGAACTTGTATTTATATGTGAGGAAGTAGTTGTCAGGTGATTTATACAAATGTATGGCTTTGTACATTAGTATAATCATTCCTTATTTACATGTATGGAACAAGTGTAAATCTATCCATCTTGGGTACCAATTATTGAACAGGCAGTTAAATAAATATTCAAAAACACAATGCCATTTACGTCAGTGTGAGAGGACAAATTATGATAAATATAGAGAAGTATTTATTTTTCTTAGGAAATATCTTCCACCATATCATGGGATTTCCCAAATGTCTGGAGTTATAGTAAAATTGTTAGTGACTCCAAAATCGTGAGCGAGTAATTTGAAAAATAAACGTAAAAATATGTGAATTCTCAAACAACATTCAGAAGAGTTAGTGATCGACTATAGTTTTCAGGCTGTGTAAGTATTTCACAGACCAATGCTAAAATTTAAAGTCCAAACAAAGAAAATATTCTTTTTCCATTCAAAGATACGTCATGCATTATTTCATCTGCTCATTGACTATGTTATATTCTCTTCAACAACCAAACTAACAATATGATCTAAAAAATAAAAATACGAATATAACGGGATAATAAACGATGTTGCACCATATGTGGCCTGTTTTACATCCTAAAATACATACAGTCTTAACATTTTTTATCTTTGCATTCATGTATGTTAAGATTTGAAAGGAAATATATTTAATACTTTACTAAGTGATTTGTTGGTCCAAGTGAAAATAGTTTTATTTTAGCTCGTTATTTGCACTCAGATTATTTTGTTTACAGTTTCATTCCTCAAATATTTTAAACATTTGAATGCAAAATGGAATACAATGAAACGAAATAAGAGTTCAATTAAGAGCATATTTGTCACCCAAATGCACTTGTGTTATACATAGCACAAAACAACAATATTCCGTGCGCCATTCTGAAGAAAAAAAACTTTAACACATTCCAGGATAGTTATGATGAAAATTGTTAAATCGCCTTAACACAATTAAAAATTCGTTGATCTATACATGTGATTGTGTTCTTACCCGAGTTATATCCGGCATTCGTTTCAGGGGACCCATTCGACTTGGTTTTGTAGGTTGCTGGACAAACTTTGCCTGGGTTGACTTGTTGCACACGTACTGGTCTGTATCGTTCATATTCGCCAAATCCAAGCGGACCTTTCCATTCACCCCATTCGCCGACGACACAATCTAATCCGGAAAGTGACAAGATACTCTTAACAATTTTTGTTAGTCCCTCATGGTTATATCCGGGAAACTTGAAATTACGCAGATTGGCTTCCGTGAAATTGTAATCGGTTAGGAATCGTTGTTTATTGTCGCTGTTGTCATTGATTATTGTTTGAATAATTAGTTCATTGATATATTCCATGTCAGATACAAGCTGATTTATTTTTTCAACGTGTTTTTGAGATTTTGTTTGCCGTAGTTTTTCTTGTTGTGTTTTATATAATTGATTAATTTCATTAAAATAACCACGGACGTCATTTAGCGTAAATGAAATAGTAACAGATGAGTCGGCTGTTCTTTTAATGATAAAATCACATTGCAATGTGTTTTTGTTGGTAAATATAGATCTATCGGCGATTCTTCCTTTTTTTATATCAGATAAATTATCTCGATACCTGGGATTGATTTCATGATATGATTGTACGTCTGTGGTTAAGTCGGCAGCTGCTCCGGGTGGTCTTTCAGGCCATCCTAACACTGTTCTTATCGAGCTGTTATAGATATCTACAATGTATCCCTCTGTGCTTATTTCGATCGACGACGAGAGCGTCGGTTCATGAAATTTAATAGCTATTTTTGATTCTTTTCCAGTGATTGATTTTATTCTACGCTGAATTTCAGCATCGATTTGCTCAATTTGGTACGACCCAGTTGGTAACGAAACAGTTTCCTACGCTGGAGTACCATCGGGTTTATTCCACAAAAACCTTAACGAGTTATTGGGTTGCTTACCGCCAAATGCAACCGATCTGATATTAGGCCAGCTATGATACACTCGTAATTTGGCCAGCGCGATCTCACACACTGGAATCGGAGAAGGGAAGTTCACACTAAATTCAGGGTTTATTGATGTTATTGATATCATGCTAGTTCGTATCGGAGTGGTATTCTCCGCGATTCGTTGAAGCAGTTCGAGTGACATTATTGTTAACGCTGTCTTCAATTTCCAATTTCAACATCGCGGAGTTATACAACTGGGTCATCGTGGAAAATTCACCATCGGATATGAACGAATTATCTATCGACAGCGAGGTCAACTCGGATAATTTCGAGTACGCGTCAAATACCACCCGGTACCGAGCTATATAATCGCTCAGTTTTTTCTAAGAACACGATGATAACTTTTTAGTTATCGCGGTGGCGACTGCCGCGATTGTTGTTGCCGCGGAGATAGCAATTGGAACTGCGATCGGAGCCATCATGATCACCGTCGACAAAATAACCCCGGCGCTGGCCATCACACCGGATACCGAGTACACGATGATGTCGATGATTGCTACGCTGCGTCGGTATCTTTTCATTTTTTCACGATAGCGCTCAGAA
Source organism: Unio delphinus (assembly GCA_029339505.1). Classification (NCBI taxonomy): domain Eukaryota; kingdom Metazoa; phylum Mollusca; class Bivalvia; order Unionida; family Unionidae; genus Unio; species Unio delphinus. The sequence goes on from JAQISU010000079.1 coordinate 953,179, forward strand.
AGTTATTTCAAGTTCGCGGAAAATTCTTTCACGGTATCATATCGATATCGATGCGATTGCGATACGTCTGGGACTATTATCGGTTCAATTGATTTCATCGATGTCATTGTTATTTTAAACCCGCTAGTGTTTTCAATTATTCGCCATCGTTAAGGGGTCCAGGGGCATGCTAGGTGGGTAGATGGGTTGGGATGTCGTAGGTATGGTAACTTCAGCCGGAAAAATCATCTACAAGTTCTAAAAACCAAGTTATTTTTGATCTAACGCTGGAGCTATCAACCGCGACGACATTAAAGTTTTGACCGTTACTCCTGATAATTAACATCGCGGTGCCACCAGAGTAGGTTTACCGCCCGCGATAATATTAAATTGATCGATAGAGATCCACGTTTGCCTGTAGATACCTTCGATCACCGTTGGACTGTAGATATAATCGCCCCCGCCTCGCCCCTCTTCCAGAGACCGGCGGACAATGTAGTATAAACGCCTCTTATCCAATCCATGGTTACATGATCGACCGTATACACGACATTTTTAATGCTTATGCGTGGATGCGGAATCTTTATCTTTTCAAAATTTTCTTTTAATTTAAGAATATCATTGTAAATATCTTTGAGAGTCATCGTAGATGTAGCCGGGACACCAAAAATCTTATCGACGACGTCGCTGGCGGGTTTGTGTACCTTTTCAAAATTTTCTTTTAGTTTATGAATATCATTGTAAATATCGAGATAATTTGCCTTGATTTCGTTAGTATTTATCGTCCTCACCGCCTCCTTGTTAGAAAAGAATGAAAATAGAAGGTATTTAAATCCATCAAGAGTTTTTAGATTAAGAATATCATTGTAAATTTCGAGATCGTTTACCTTGACTTCATTAGAAACCATCCTCCTCCCATCTCTCTTGCTAAAAAAGAATGAAATCAGAAGGTCGTTGATTCCAAGCCGTGCTTGGGTTTTAATATGCTGGTCGATGTTAGAAAATTTTGTCGTGATATCTTGGAGGCTACTGCCCTCAAAGAACTTATTAACAATTTCGCTGGTGAGTTTTTGTTCGTCAATAGTTTTTTTAATTTCAGCGAGGGTCGGGCCTGTCAGAGATGTGGTTCCAGACGCAGGTGTTCTCCCTAAAAATGTATCCACGATGGTATTAAGTGTTGTTTGTCTCACCATAAACATATTAATATCGTTGAGAGTCATTAAGATGTAGCTGGGACACCAAAGAAACTATTAGCGACGTAGGTATTTTGAGTATGCTTGCCACTAAACTCGCTAATTTCAGCGAGAGTCATACCTGCCACAAGCGGGGTTCCAAAAAACTTACTAATGACATCGTTAGTGGGTTTTTGTACCTTTTCAAAATTTTCTATTAGTTTAAAAATATCATTGTAAATATCGAGATAATTTGCCTTGATTTCATTTTCATTCATCCTCCTCCCCGCCTCCTTGTTAAAAAAGAATAAAGATAGAAAGTTTTTAATTTCAGCGAGGGTCATGCCACCCACAAGCGGGGTTCCAAAGAATTTATGTACGACATTTTTGCGAAAAGAATTATAAACTCGTATATACTCATCCAGATCGCGGCCGTGGGCGGCAATCGCGTCGGTAATCGTAGACACAAGTGCGCCTGGTTTAAGTCGTCCACGCAGGAATACAGCGCAATAGAGTTTTCAGCGGCATCGCTCTGCCGTATCAAAATGTAATCCGCGGATATATTACTGCTTTTCAATTTACCCTGGCGATCTTGAAATACAACTATTTCGTTCGGGTCAACACTTGCTAAATTTAACGTCTCAGCGATTTCATCTTCAATTATTTTTTTTACATCCTCGATAGAACCCGCAGATGTTTCCGCGGTGGATTTCGACATTGACAGAGATCGTCCCCAAATATCAATCATTATTGTTAGCGCAGCTCGTGTTTTCAATTTATTTATTCTCTAAAATTACCTTGTAATTACCCACTCGTGTATTTATTTACAACCAGATGAGGTGGTTTCTGTGACGATGAAATCTCCGCGAGGACATTTAATACTTCACGTCCGCATATCGGTGGATCATTTAATTGTTGTGTTGGCAGCGTGGAAAAAAAAATCTGAAACTCTTTGAGTTTCATCGAAGAATTTATATACCGCATAAACTCGCTTGGCGGAGCTAACCCATATGAATCAAAATAGACAATCCCACGTGGTACAATCGCGTATGCAACCCAGTGAGTTCCCGATCCGCTGCTGTTATCAAGATTGATGATACCGGTTTCAACGTTATTTGGTTTTCTTGGCAACTGATCTCTCATAAAAACCCCTCTGAAGTTTTTGATCGCTAGTTTTTTTAGCAGCATCAATTAAATCAAAATCGGACATAGGGAGAATTGGGCTTTCAACTACAAAAAACGTTCCTGGTATTCTCAGACCTTTTCCGCTTTACCATGAATACCGTGTTCCTGCTAGTGTCTTAGACCCTTTCCCTTTTTTTATATCCTTGCCCAGTTGCCGTTTTCAATGCCATCCCTGAGCGGTACCAACGGCTCCCAACGCCGCCGCTTTCGCCACCGCTGGGGCAGCCGCTGCAATCAATGCTGGTATTGCAGCTAACAATGGAAATATACCACCTAATTTTATCATGTTGGCGACTGCAGCCTTTGAAAATACAATTTGAACCCCTCGCGTATTCTTTAGCGCATCATTGAAATGTTTTATTTGACGATCCGTCAGTAATATTGTATGTGTACCGCCGGACATCTGCGCTGGTTTTAACGTTATTGTTGTTCCACATTCTTTAGCGGATTTTGATCGCAATTTCTTGACCTGACCATCAGTCAGCTTGACACTAACAACGCTATATGTCATTTTATTGTAAAACACATTTATACTTTCAATTGATCTATTTGTTAATCGTTTACATATTTTCCACTGGTGGGTCAATGATTCTCATTCGTCCGCCAGCCCCTTCTAACAACATTGATTTGACGCTGAGAATGACAGCAACCGCTTTATAATCAACACCACCAGGAGATATACGAGCTCTAAAATGTATGTCAACGACGGATTGCCTTGTTAAATCAAGATGCTTCAGCGAAAAGTAATAAATCGGATATAGGTTTTTAAAATCAAGTTGCGATATTTGTAAACCAGTATCAACGTTTTGATCACGGCCCATAAATGACAGCATCCGATGATACACACGTGCTATGTGGTTAGTGTCGTAATCAAGCTGTATATCCTCAGATGGTTCTTGTTGTCCGTTTATTCTCAGTGAAACCTACTTGACTTCTAATCGATCAAATATCATATGACTGCGTTCTTGGGAGCCTAATCGATCACGATTCTGCAGCGCTATAAATATATGACGTGGAGCTGAAACGCCTTGTTTTGATGCCAGGTGCCATGTAAATGTATCAGCAACATTATCCTCTTTGGCATCAGTTGTAGTTGTTAGCCAACTTATCAATGATTTGCCACCTGTGTCCGTAAATGAAAGTAACCGCTCTTCCGTGGTAATTGATGGTGTCATTACTGGCATCCACAATACTATTTTACTCAAAACAACTTTACCATCAGCGGCACCAGTACGCCAAATTGCATCATTGTCATTGCCTTTTCGCACTAACGCGATTGTGTGTTTGGCTCCATGGATGACTTTTCTGACATTTCTGTAAAATCCAAATATGTGATGGAGTGGAATCGCACATGAAAAATATCGCTGCTGTTCTTGCAATGCTCCTTTTCGTGTTGCAAATCCTAAATTGAAATTACCATTAACGCCTCCGAGAATATCAAACGCATCTCCGGGTCTAGCTCGACGTTCTGAATTAGCTGATTCTTGTTGATCGGCTTCTCCATTATCTCTTGCTGTTAACACTTTAATGTATTGAAGGTGGTCAGCGTTATCAGAGGTATCCTTTGCAAACATCATAGACGGACCGGCCGATCTTGTATAATCATCAGAATATCTTGCTAGCTCGATTGTTGTTGTTGCAACATCAACTTCACGGTCTATTGATTCAATTTCTTTTCCATCAATGAGATATCTAGCGCTTTCAAATAGCGCCATGATGCCATTGTTGACGAAACCAACTCGTATATTTGGATCATTTGCATATGGGGTATCAGCTACAACATTTTGTTACGAGTTTTCCCTCGATTTCAATAAATGCTTCACATGGCAAAAAGTATTTACTGGTATCTTGAACTTGAAGTTCGATTCGCGATCGTAGGTCGGGTTGTATTGCATGATAGGAATAGTATTGATAATCGCGGACGGAATTGTCTTTGCGCACTGGGGCTTCCATATCAAGCGCGGGATCAGCTGTTCGTTTAAACATTATATTATTCACACTAGTGTTTTCAATTGTGACACTCTTTGTAATCATTGTCGTTTTTGTTTTCGTTTCAAGCCACTTCCTGCTATCGCGTTCATGATAGCGCTATCTGTTACCGGTGAAGCGTCAATGGCGACGGAGGCATCGAAGCAGCCAACGACGCTAGTTTTTCTTCCACTACGCTATTTATTGCTTTGCTGATTTTTGCAGGCATCACTGTAGTTGATGGCAGCACTGTTGGTTTCACCATCGACTTCGTCGCTGTTGGTTTCTTTCGCACCAATGATGCTATTTTATCTTTCGCGGCAGAAAATGCCTTTCCGGCAAGATTTCCAACAGCGCTGATTCCCTTATCACGAATAATATCAACGGCCTTCATTGATAATTGTTTAGCTAACGGCGCCACTTTTGGGGCCATTCTTGTAAATATCCCCGCAATGTTACTGCCGAAACCATCTCCGTAATATGCTCTATAAACAGGCAATCGCGAGTTCATCACGTAGACGCTTACGGGTTTATCATGGTTGTAGTGTATGATCATCTTGTTATAAAACTAGTAGTTTTTCAATTAGTGATCAATATCTAAGATCCATAGGATTTTCATCATAACCATGGGCGTCTCTGTGATTTTCAACTAATTCAGCAATGAGTTCTCGATATACATCAATGTCCATGATACCGCCGGCAAATAATCGTCTACAGATATCAGCTGCTTCATTAATTATCTATCTAATTGTTTCCGGCTCGCTTTCCACCCATAAGTACTTCTAACCATGATATATCCGAGAGAATATTACCAGGACATGTCACGGTTACGTTGAAATCCAAAGGATTTCCAATCGAATATCCTTTTCCGCTAGTTTTCTTTGAACCGGCTTCTGCTCTTATGTCTATTTGTTCCGGGATTGTATCCTCCGTATAAGGTGGCGGTTGTGTACTGCCTTTAACCGCAGCTAGAAAGCTATTATAACCAGGGTGCCGTGAAGCTGAGATTTTATCCCCGCCGTGTTTCGCCAAATATATTTTTGATGCCCAGGTGTCTCTGGTTTTTATAAAACTTTCAAACCCGTCGTTTAATAAATTCTCTCTTTTACCCTTTGGATAATTTTCTCTAGTAAAATCAGTTAATTCGGAATCCGTACCGAGTTCTCCAATTATATTTAATGTTGCGACTGTAAATATATTTTCAGGTGAATAATCTTTTCTTGCTGCTGCATCTTGTTCTTCTTCAATTTCGCTCGGTCGATATACTTGTGGGTGGGGTGCAGAATCATCAATATCAGCTAATCGTTCATATTTGCGCTGAGTTTTTATATCACTGGATAGCTGTTGTATTCCTGCGCGCGTTTGTTCGGTCTCTGCTGCTATATTTTCAAGTGTGTCAAGAAACGGCGCCTTCTTTGCTCGTTCTTGTTAAGGAATATTTCCGTATATCGCTGCTTCAGTTAATTTTTTCACATCTTTGGTCGCACTTGTTATCGGAGTAAACAGTTGTTCACTTAACACAGAAAAGTCAGTTTGCATTTGTCGCTGCTGAAGTTTTTCGCGAAGTCTGTCTCGTACCGGTATAAACTTTTTAATTGCTCTAGCCGCTCTCGGGCTAATTTAGTTGTAAGCGATTCGCCTACCATATATTGTTTGTGAACTGAGTTTTCAAATGTGAAACTATCACAATTAAAAGCTGAGTTATTAAATAATGTACCATCAAGCTAACGTATCCATCTCCGACAGGGTTAAACTGTACGACGCTATCCGCGAGTGTTTCAGAAATAACATCGCTGGGGCTTTCAGAATTGTAATATCTGAGAACGGCGATGAACGATTTTTGTTAACGACGCGGCAACAAGAACAACTACATGAAAATGGAGGCGTCGCGATGATTACTTGCTACCACAGCGAGATCATCCAGTACGCACATAACTGCATGAGCAAGCCCAAATTGCTGAGTATTCCTTCAGGAGAAAATCCTATGTGACAAGTGTAAGAAGTGTTACAAAAAACGCTAAAAAATTAATTTTTTTACTGAAAATTTACTGAAAGCCTTTTTTATAGTAACGCTCACGTGGTTAGGATGACGGTTTTTCCTCGTTTAACATTCTTCTAAGATCACGAACCTTAGAACTAATTTCAGCTCGTTTTTGATACTCTTGGCCCAGCTTTTGACGTATTGCTTCAACGGTGCTAAATAGCGTTATAAATACATTAATGTCGTTACCGTACAAACAAGCATTGATGGACTTTTGAATTCCTTTTACGAGCCTGTACATCTTAGGTAAAACATAACGACCCTTACTAGACTGATACTCAATGTCTTCATATTCCGAGGTATTCATGTCGCAGTCGAGATCTTTAGATAATACTATTCCTCGATCTTTCAAATTTGAAATTTCAGCAATTATAGCATTTGCATCTTTGATATCCATTATTGATATAATACATTTTATCTTTAATTTAAAAAAGTAACACTTATTTGGCAATCTCGTTGGCGCCCTATGACGTCAGAGAGACCTAGAGATTACTATATTAACTTAATTAACTTAATTAAGGACAGCACAACACGCATCTTGGAACTCCTTGGGTGCCTTCGCATCCATGCAAGCCCAAGGGCCCGAAGCATACCTCCCTTGAATCGTTTCAAATGTATATTAATTTTATTTGATGGCCATTTTTTTTTTGACAGAGCCGATTTTTGAATTACTTCTGCAACAAATCGTACTGAAGACCTACAAATATCGAAATATCTACTGGCTTCATTCATTGACTGAAATATTTTCTCCTCGTTAGTTGATGTATCAAATGATTTTACGGGTCTCTTTCCAACTGATTTAAAAGTACCAATTTCTGCCCTTTTTGATATATTCTTACTCTGTGAGATAGCTTGGAGATTCGAAAGAGAATTATCGGCCTTGTTATTATTGATGTGATCAATCACAAAACCATCTTTGATCAATCCGTTGTGACATTCATATACTATTCTGTAATAGAGATATTTCTTCTTTCCGGCACCAAATGTTAAATACCCTCTAGTATTTACCTGTCCAACCGGTTTCTTTAGTCTGCAATTTCTAACAATACCATTACGTGATGCTTCATAATTAACAAGCACTGGGTGAGGTCTGAAATCTTGGCTCATTTGTATAATAATACTATTTGTCTAATTTATTATTTGCTTTAATTATCAGTCTATCAATGTAGTCTTGAGGGGTTTTTATGATTTTTTCGCTGACGGAGTCATCAGTAGGATCAATGACTGCATTTTTTATTCGTTTGTCATAGTAGCGTTTTAGTTGCCTGTATCGTTTGCCGCCACAACTGAGACACAACTGCGATTTTCCCCTTACTCCCATCCCACATCGGAGGCACGGAAGGGGGCCAAAACTTCCTCGCCGAACGCTTTGTAAATGATACCCACAATATTCGCTTCTGCATGATTTGTTACACGGGGTTGTCGATCCAATCATTAGCCATTTGCAGTGATTCATTATACTATATTTTTCTATTTAAATACTTGTTTTAATTATAGCATGGAAGAGTTCGAGAGATGAACAGCAATTAAGCTTTACAAAAACGTTAAATTTAATCTCGATAGAACCCTCAAAGATGTGCCAAAACGGGCAATAACGGATAAAGCCCTGATAAATAAAATACGCGATTGTATTAATGAATTCAAGCACGACGGCGCATCTCATAGCTGGTCAACATTTCGAATTGATGGCGTTGTTGATGCCACCATGAACGACAGCAACGCAGCGTTAATGTTATCACAACTTGGCAACGAAAAGTATTTTTTCAGAGTGAAATTCATTATCCGTGTAGAATCAGGTGGTTGGATTATACGAGACAAATTTGAACCGATTCTCAAAGACAAGAAAACAGTCGTTGTTAGCCGTGATTCTAAGCCGGGTTTGTTAACTGGAATTGACAAACCATACTATGAACGAGCATATCTTGAAACAGCAGTTGTGTATGGGATATATCCGTTAAATGAAAAACCTGATATAAAAAAACTAAAACCAATGAAACAGTCGTCGCCGGCGGTTTCATCGTCAGTGGCTTTGCCACTCAATTGTGTAGCAGCACGAATAACAGAACATTTTACAAATGCATGCCGAGGGAACAAACTTACCGATCTACGGCGTAGCAAAATAGCTCAATGGGAGTTAACGGTGAAAGACCGAGAAGCAACTATTAGCGATATAGCAAAATTAGAAACTTCGCTAAAATTGCCAATAACCGTTACAACGATAACCGGGGAAGTTTTATACGAATCAAAATATAAATCAAAGGGAGCCCCAATTAAAATTATTGATCATAACGAACACGCGTGGACGCCCGCGGTCACAATATTTCCACGGAACAGAACAATAAAGTATATACCCGACGAAGTCTTACGAGAAGAATTCTCCAGGGATGGTTTTCTCGTTGAAAAGAAACTATTCGATGCTATTGCGCATTTGAGTAAAAACGACCTCGTGTCGGTGTGGTTACTTCGCAGCACTGAAAACGACATGGGAACGTTTGATCAGTTTGTAAGACCAAACGGTGAATTATACTGCACTGAAGCATTTCACAATAAAATGAAAAAAAAACAGCTAGTGGGTTTTTAAAAGCGGGCGAAGGCAACAACAATGATGAAATTATCATCGACGAACAATTATTGACAAACTATTTTACAATCCCGTCGGTTGCAGCTCATTTTGCAAGAATGAAAAACGCATGGAAACCAACACGCGTAGAATTCTTGCCAGACATTGAGGCTAGTTGTTTAGAATTTAATCATGGCGGTTTATGGAATAACAAATACGACAGTGATAATATCATTTCAGTTGATATGGTTGCTTGCTATCCAGCGAGTTTTCTTGGTTATGGAGAGTGTACTGAGTATTTTAAACAATTTGGACACCCCGTACATGAAATAACTCGTGTTGCAATTAATGGCCCGCTGCCTGATTTTGATATAACTGGATTCGCTCGTGTAGTATCATTTGAATTTGCAGCAGGACTTCATCGCTGTTGTTATATTTGGATTAGTAGACACATGTCTGAAAAGAAGTGGCTGCCAATAGCGTTATTACGGTTCATGATTGATACAAAAATGTTAATTTCGCTGACGGTCAGTTAAGCAATTATATCATATCGGAAACAAATCAATGTCTGGTTACCAACACCGGAACGTCTTGATAGTATAATTGACGAATCCAGAAAACATATTGATGCCAACGAAGAATATATCATTGAGTGGTCCAAACGGCTATTTAATGAAAAAAACATCGAAGCAAAAGATCTCGGTAGAAGAATAATCGGAAAATTCACTCAGGGAGGAAAAAAATGCGACTATAGACGATATTGTTCACGGCTGATTATGGATAACACCGAATATGACTTTGTAAACGTATCTAAAAACATATATGTGGATCGTAAAGATGCCTTTTTGTCCGATGGAACAAAATTGGGTACAGTCGTTACTTACAGCGACGGTTACATATCACCCGTATACACATTTGAGTTCGTCAGTGCTGGGTTATGCTTGTATTAATTTTTTTTTAAATGATATATTTCCTGACACTGCGGTTAGAGTTGCCGTTGATTCATTTTACATTAACAGCAAGTACAGTTGCGCAGTTGCTGAATTCACTAATTCGGATGAAACCTGTGGATCATGGAGAATTAAAAAAGAAATGCTGCGCGAGTATTCTGAATCAGCAGACGTTGAAATTAAAAGTAATTACTTACGCGGTGATAATTTATCAGAACGTTCTAATGCACCACCGATATCAGATCCAATTTGCAGGTATAAGACAGTTTATTTAAACGGCTGTGGCTGGTCAGGAAAAACGACTCGGGCGATTGAATTATATCGAACGCGAGCAAATATGATTGTGCTGACACCATCCCATAGACTAGCGCGAGAAATAAAGGAACGAAACGTTGACGCCGTTACATATCACAGCTTTTTTCGATACAAGGGTAATGAATGGACCCCTGAAAGAATGGGTGAAAAATTCATCACTGCGGTTATTATTTGGGATGAGATATGTACGGTTTTGGTAGATGTATTTAAAATGTTTATTGATTGGTTACTGCGCGCAAATACGAAAGTGATCATTTGCGGGAATCATGGCCAACCACCACCATTCGTTGGCAGGTGTCCACATGATTGGTTAAAGAATTTTTGTTGACTATTAAGAAGAAATCGATAATGATTATAGAGCACTTGATGAAAAATTACGTACACTTAAGAATTTAATTAGACTGCAACCCGATAAAGTTCAATGCGAAATAATCAGGGAAATAATTCCTGAAACTCCCATGGTGGAATTTTGGGAAGCATGGAGACCAAATGATTTTGTAGTGGCAAGTAGAAAGATAGTCAGAGACACACTGCAAAAAAATTTGTTTGAGCTTCACAAAGAAAAATTCCCAACGCGCCCAGTGCCGCTGTGTTATAGACCCTTTGATACACGGCGACAGAATATTGAAGTTGAAATTCCAGGACTGCGCGAAAGACAAACACTAGTGTTAAATGATATTGTGCTGGTTGATATCAGTGTTGTAGAAGACGCATTGCGCGCTGATAAATCGCCATGGACACTGGGTTATGTAACGACGATACATTCCTCGCAGGGATTAACCATCACGGATACAATTGTTTAGATAGTCGATAATCGCATTGAATGGTCAAATTTAGTCTATCTTGCAGTGTCTAGAGTACGGCGAATAAATCAACTTCGAAGAATTTTTTTCGATGATGACACCACAATGGATGATATTGATGTACCATCATTAATAAAAAACTCTGTGGTTACAAACAACAAGACAAAAAAAACAACGAAAATTCGATATTGATGCTGAATTAATAATTACGCTGAAGCAACAAAAGAATAATCACTGCGCGAGTTGCAATTGTATAATGCGTTGGCAGTATTCGGATAAAGATCCTCGCCAAATTACCGTAGACAGAAAAAAATAACAGTCTCGGTCATGTCAGAAACAATGTGATCTTGACTTGTCTTGAATGCAACAGACGCAACGGCGCTAGTTAAGACCATGCGGTGGCAACTGAGTATCATCAGGAATCACTTGTAATTGTTCGCGTGTAAAACCCCGCTGAGGGGCAGTTGAATCCAATTTATAGATTGGAGGTCTACCAGTTGATCGTGTTATAGTAGATATGCTATGCGTAGTGACACTCCAAATAGGATCAGTAGCCCTTTTTTACCACCTTCGAGTTCTCCTGGTTCATATAAATATATCACGGTGACATTGCTGAAAATTGGCTGAGAAACTCTATCTTGCTGTGGCTGTGGTATATACTTTTTTTTGCGTTATTAGGTTTCATATTGATTGCTCTGGTAATCTCGTTATTTAGCGCTGCAACTACCCCTGGTAACCTTTTGACCCATTCACGGGATCGCTTTTCTTGGATGAATTCTTTTGCGTATTGATATCCAAATAACCGCTCAGCAAGAGTCCGATTAAATCGTTCTACAATTGCCTGATCGCGATGTAGTGCAGTATGTCCCCGTCTGATGGTGACATTGTGATGTTTCATGTTAGATGCAACCACACCCTGAAATTCCTTGCCAGGATCAACTTGTAACAGATTTGGCCAGCGTAGTGGGCCTCGTCCATAAATCCTTTCAAATGCAGAAGCAACTTCAGGTGATGATTTTGTTTTAGCGGTTTTGCTTGTTTGTATCGACTCACAACGTCAACTACGGTTAGCGCGTATTTGTAACCGTTATCATGTGGTAAAAACAATAAATCAGCTTGATGAACTTCATTGTGTCCGGTAACATCAAAATGCGAGAAATTGATTTGTTTAGGGCGCGGTAGATAAATTTGCCATATAGCCTGTTTGGACAACCAATTAGCCGCAGTGGCCTTTTTCACTTTTGCGGCGTTGGCGAGTTTATTGATTGCAGCGTTACCCCTCCAGTATCCTTTTGGAGAATAATAAATAGATTCTATATTATTAATTACCAGCGACCATCATCAATTTGCCTTTCATAGCTGATTTTACCAACCACGAAGCCAATTTTTCTTTGAAAGATTTATCAGGAATAGCATTTAATGAATGAATTAATTTCACATCCGCGAAATGCCTGTTTTGCAGATTGCTGCTTTTATAAGCAACATCATGAACATGACACGCCTAATCAATGGCGTTTATCGGATACTCGCCGGGTCGGGGAAGATTTTGATCATCAAGTCTGATATCTAATCGTGTTCCGGGGCCACAGTGGCTATATCCTGGACGTTGCTTTTCTCCGGGGTACTTTGCCCATGGGGTTCCATGGAGCTTTGCCAATTTGGCTGTGATATCACCTCCTCGTTTTTTTAAAACATCTCCGGATTTCATAGAAACAAATCTAAACTTTTTGTACCAGATGTTGCACATCTACCAGTTAGTGCAGACCTGTTATTTTTAGTTTTAATCGTCGTCACATCATTTGTGCTAGTACGCGTTTTACACTTCACACAATATAGATCCATAATTTATGTATAGAGATATGAATATAATTGATTTTTCAGCGACTAAAACAAGAGAACCAGTTAAGCATCATGCAGCGCTACTAAACTCTATCCGCGCAATTATAATCGGGCCATCTGGATCCGGCTAGACGCAATTGTTGCTCAATTTAATAGTGAGATGGATGAAGTGGAATAAGTTATATTTAGTTGCTCCTAGCGTAGAAGATCAACGATGCTATGAAGTGATAAAAGATTTTAATGAAAACGCTTCAGAGATTGCCGGCAAGGGTATTATTGAATTTATAACCGATATTGACGAGGCACCATCCGTGGATGACCTTGATGGGAGCATTAACAATTTAGTCGTATACGACGATGTGATGTCAGACAATCAAAAAAACCCAGCTAGAATATTTTCCCGAGGCAGGCACAAAAACACTGACGTGATATATGTCACTCAACGATACACTCAGATTCCAAAAGTGATCAGAGATAACTGTAATGTTCTTGCTGTGTTTAACGGCGTTGATACACATACGCTACGAAATATTTGGCAGACATGGTGTTCAGATATGGACTTCAATCAATTTAAAAATTTCTTTAGTAAAGCTCAGTCAACCCCGCATGGATTTATAACAATAAATTTACATGATCCTCGGACACGATATCGTATCGGACTCGATCAAATATTTGGTTGAAATAAATTATTAACCCATAGCAAGAAAGGGGGCGATGACATCACGACGAGACCGTATTTTGACTAAACGATGGAAACGGTCTTGGAGTATGATTTTGCGAAAAACTTATGTTTCGAGCAAGTAATCTTTTTTTTGGTTGAAAAAGAAGGATTCGAATTAATTCTCTCGAGATGTTTGTTAGATTTAGAGCAAATGATGTCTGGAGCAAATGTCCGATTCGCCCCCTCTGCTGCTCAGCAACATGTTTATATAGCGCAAATAATATTCATGTACACATAATTTTAATTTGCCGAGCACTTCAGTTTTGTTAACCATATAATGCAATATCCTGCGAGAAGGTCATATTTATTCTTACAGCCTTTGATTCCGCTACCAATTAGTATTTGGGAAGTATTATACCATAAAAGGTCTATTTCCAATTTATATGTATGATGTATATTAAAAGTATCTTGTCCATGTTCATCGTCAGACAAATATTTTGTTGATGAGTTGCTTATCATGCAAACAGTGGTTATTTCCAACTAACACAATTAACTAAATGTAAAATAACATATATTGGTGCTAGAAATATAGTTTTACACAGAAACAACTGATTACAAGTTATTGCTAATGACATAAAGGTTATAAATATAATATACAAATCTATACGATACATTTTGATGAACAAAAAATAGCGAATGATGCAAACAAAGTTGCGTTTACAATGTGATCACAGATGTCTGACAACTAGGATTGCCTGTGATAATTTGAGTATTATTCTTCACCAAATATTTTGGTGACTGTTCCTTTGTTCTTGAAAATAAAACATATTTAAGTTTAAAACAAACATTGTTCTCTTTGCTTCAAGGCTATGTAAACAAGCAAACACATACACTCATACACGAACATTTTTTGGACATACATACTATCTTATATTGTAGCTCTTTCTAATATAGGCCATTTGATGACTCTGCTACTAACAAATGATAAAAAAAAAAATAAAAAAAAAGGTTTATATGCATTGACCTAATACCAATCCAGATGTCATATGTGTTTTAATATCACATTGCTATTACTCCGGTCAGGAAGATATGTAATGCAAACAATAATATTACGCGAAACGTATATTCAGTTGTTTGTCTTATTACTATATGATAACAAAATTAACTAGCGTTTGATATTTAATTAAATAGCACTTCACACTGTAGTCAACAACACATTTTAATATTTTAATAATAGCAATTGCTTCCATAATTGCTTCCATAATGTATCGCGTACAGTTTTGTCATATTGTAGGTTTCTGAACATTTTATTTTGATCCTTAAATAGTTCCATATAATAAATAGCGACGCATATGCTTAAATGCTAATACTGCTTCACAATGCATCCACTTTCTCCGTATATCGCACAAATTAAATTTATTTTATCAGGTTTCGATTTCCCTTTCAACCAATATTTTCTTCAATTACAGTGGTTTGAGTTTGTCAATTGTGTCATCAATAATATGACAATAATTTATATTGTGAAACATTTGTTCTTTTGGTCCCGACACACAATGATTTAAATACAACTTAATAAAATCAATAGTCATTTGTGTGGTATACATAACCCAAATGCGTATTTTCAATAATATTTATAATAGATTTATCATAATCTTTTATTGGTTCCCATAGACACATAATAATGAATATACGTATTTTGATTATGGTAACAATAACAATTGTGAAGTTGCAGTTTCCAAATGTATTCCTGACACATAAAAGTAATTACTTAGTATTGTAGTCATTTTACACGTAATGCAAAGGACGATTGTCACTAATGATGATCCATTACATTACAGTTAAACATTATATACAATTTAATTTATCAAGTATTAGGAAGCAGCAAATAGGGTGGAAAGATTAAAACTATTTCATACAAATCGAAACTATTTCAGACAAACGAAACTATTTCAAACAAACCGAAAATATTTCAGACAAACGAAACTAATTCAGACAAACCGAAACTATTTCAAAACAAAACTATTTTATCCATACAAGACTAGAGAGAAAATGGACCATAGACGCTACAGAGACAGAGTCTCCAGAGTGAGTAAATAGACCGAGTTTTCAAAATTGCGGAGACAAACTATTTCACTGTTTTGGTAAAAATCTTAAGATGAAAGTCGTTACAATGAAAATCTTTTAAGATTTCAAATACAGAATAATTGGTAAGGTGTCTCCTCTTAGGTCAATCAAATTATTGGACTGGTCAGTGAGTTTAAAATTAATTCTCGTTAATGAATCATTATGACATCGCATATACACTGGATTTATTGGCTCCTCAATTATTATAAATCCTGGTGGAGCCGTTGGTGCAAATGAATGTAAAATATATCCCTGATGAGCTTGATTTCAACTTTTGAGATTTATTTGGTAACTTACATCGATAACATCACATACTAAATTTATTGCAACCACCGAGGATATACTCACATTATGAGGAGCAATATGCCTACTACCACCGCCTGGATCATTATTATGTTTGACGATGGTTGTTTGTGGTTGTGGTATTGTTTTCCATGCGGCGAGTATGAGAGAAAAGTTTGCATTGATAAGATCACTGAGTGTTTTGTTTAGTTAATCGGTTGCAAACGCTTCTAATGTAAATGTTGATAATTGTTGTTCTGATGTTGTATAATGATCAAGATATATTTGTTTAACAGTATTGTTATCCTTACCTATTTCAAATTTACTGTTAATTAATATTTAAATGAGATCTCGAATAGCATATTCTAATTACAATATACTATAGTTGATATCCCGAATTGTTTTAATAATTTGCATTTTCAGATTATAATCAGGATAATTCAAAAGATAACTATCAAATAATCGAATTAAATTATCATATGTGTATTGATAGTAAGTTTCAATTTCATTAGCATACTATGTTACATTATTTTCACAAACATAAGGTATCTGAGTTTTGGGATCAACATCGGTTAATGATGTTTTTGCTGAAAGATTTTTCATAAATATTGTATCTGTATCTGGGTCATAGTGAGAAGAAACATAATCAAAATTTCTGAGTGGCCAAATTCCCTTTAATTTTGTGGCTTTTCAATCAGTGAAAAAAACATTTAGTCGTGGCTCTGGCGGTATCTTATATTTAGTCAGTAGATAATCAGGCCATCCTAGCACGGTTCTTAGAGATCTCTGATATATATCTACCACATATACGGGTGAGTTTATCTCAGTCGCGGATGATAGTGTCGGTTAATGAACTGTTATAGCAATTTTTGATTCTCTTCCCGTAATGGATTATATTTTACGCTGTAATTCATTAATGATTTGTTCGATTTGGTAAGACCCAGATGGTAAAGGAACTATATTCTAGTCTGGAGTTCCGTCTTGTTTATTTTTACTCACAAACACCAAGTAATTATTCGGTGGCTGACCACCAAATAATTTTGATCTAATATTTGGCCAATTGTATTATACTCGTAGCTTTTCCAGTGCTATCTCCTTATCGGGAATCGCAGCGGGAAAATTGACACTGAATTCAGGGTTGGTTGATATTTTTGATATCTTTTTTGTCTTTTGCGGCGTTGTGTTTGTCGCTATTTGTTGAATTAATTGTAATATTCTTTATCTGATAGTGTTGTGTTATCGAGACTGGATGATATCAGCGAAGATAATTGGGAATACGCGGTTGATGCAATATATAACTTAATTATATACTCGTGTAGTTTATTCTGACTGCATGTCGATATTTTTTTGGGGATGATGCTACGAATTCCTGCAATTGTTGTCGCCAATGACACACACATTGTGACAACTACAGGTGAGATTGCTGTTATCGTTGATAACAATATACCAGTTCCAGCAACTACACTTAAAATCGAATACACATTTAACGTCGACGCTGGTAATTCGCCTGCTGTATGTTTTTACTTTTATTGTATACTCGTCAAGAAGAGTTTTTAGTTTAGTTTGAAACTCACTGACTTGATCATATCGATCATGTTGGACATTCATTATACTATTTACTAGAATCAATTACAAATTCGACATAAACCGTAGATGACGCTGATGCTAAATTACCACTGAAGGGGGGTTATTATAAATGTTTCACTGGATCCCTTATCTATTACTGCACTTGCAGTATTCACACCAGTAGAAGTAATAGTTGATACGTTAAATTGCAACGGTGAAATCAGAGTCAATATAAAGATACCCTTAACATTTGAAGAAACTCCAATGATGTTAGTTTGATGTGTCCGGGTGAAAGAACTATGACCTATCGAGTGCACAGTATTCATATTCTGTTTATGTGGTGTTTTGATTTTATCAAGCTGGGTCACGATTTTAGAAAAATCACTAACGATATCCTCATGTGTTTCTTTAATCGTATCGATATTTGTTTTAATATCAGAAAGTTCCATTGAGACTACTGAGGGTTCTCGATAAAAGTCATCCATTTTTCTAAAATTCTTATGGAGGTTTGTAAACGCATTTACATGAAGATCTTACTCATCTCGCAGCGTCGATAGTTTATCATATGTGGTTTTATACTCAGCTCTCAGCGACGATAGTTCATCATATGTGGTTTATGCTCACCATATATCGTCATTATTTTTTTGTCTAACACATCTACATACATTTTTGTAACATCATCAGTATCCAGTGTTGGATCACCAAGTGTGGTTATTTTATTAGAGTTCATCTCGAGAACTCCTGTTATTGTTTCGCCGGATTTTTTTACTCGATTGTTGATACTATCTATCCCAGTTGGTAAAATAACTCCTGGATTAATATTACCAGTGGAATCAAACACCGATAGGGAATGTCCAGTCACTCCATTAATTCTAACAACACTATCATTCCGGGAAACATTACTCGTTTTTAATTTACCCTGATTGTCTTGAAATACGACTATTTCAATTGAATCCACAATAGAGATGTTTAACAGCTCGGATATTTCATCTTGGATTAATTTATTTTACTTCTTTGGTTGCAGGTATTTCTCAGGAGGGTTTTCTTAGGCTTGAGAGAGATCTTCCACAAATATCATCCAATTTTTTGTTAAAGATATCGCTAAAAAACGATTACTAATATATTCGTGTACGGTTTTATAAAATGGTTTAGTTGATGATGAAATAGCGTCGAGTACATTTATTACTTCTAGGCCGCATATTGGTGGGCCGGTCATTTTCTGTGTTGGTAGCGTGGAATACCAGATAGGATTCTTTAATTGATATATATAACGCATACATTCCTTAGGCGACAAAAACCCATTTGAATCGAAATAACCAATTAAACGCGGATCAATCGCGTATGCAACCCAGTGAGTTCCAGGTCCGATGATGTTATCGAGATTAATGATACCGGTTTCAATGCTGTTTGGTTGTTGTGGTAATTGATCTCGCATACAAACGCCTTTAAAGTTTTGTATCGCTTTTTTTAAGCAACATCGAGTAAAACAAAATTTGACTTTGGTGATATCTTCGATATCTTAGCCACCGGTTCTCGAGTTAGTAAACTGTTCCTAGTCTCAGGCCCTTTCCGCTGTACCATGAATACGGAGTTCCTGGTAGTCTTAGACCCTTTCATATTTTTTCTATCCTTTTCCAGTCGCTTTCTTTAGTGCCATCCCTGCCGCTGTACCAACAGTTCCGAGGGCAGCAGCTTTCGCGACCACGGGGGCGGCGGATAAAATCGCAGCGAGAAATGGAAATATACCACCTGATTTTATCATGTCTTTTATCGAGAGAGTGACCTGATAGCAACATTGAAATGCTTAATTTGACGAGCTGTCAGTGATTGTTTATTCTGACCACCAGACATCTTATTGTGTTTCAGCAATATAGTAGTTCCACATTTGTTAGCTAAATCCGATTGCAATTTGTTAATCTGACCAGGAGTCAGAGTGACATTAGCATGACTATATATCATTTTATTTATTATGAGATTTATGTAATTGTTTACATATTTTCCACTGGCTCATCAACTACTCTCATTCGTCCACCAACACCTTCAAGTAGCATTGATTTGTCACTGAGTATGACAACAACTGCTCTGTAATTAGGGATAAGTGGATCTGGAACAACCGGAAGAGTTACACGAGCTCGGAAACTATGTCAACGACGGACTGTCTGGTTAAATCAAGATGTTCCAACGAAAAGTAATAAATCGGATATAGTTTTCTAAAATAAACTGTGATATTTGCATACCAGTATCTACATTGTTATCACGTCCCATAAATGTCCGCAAACAATGATACGCGCCTGCTATTTGGTTTTGATCGTACATAAGTAAAATACCCTCGGATGTTTTTTGTTGGCCGTTGATCCTCAGCGATATTTCAGAAACACCGATTTGATGAAATATCATATGAATCCAATCCTGATAATTTAATCGCGTCTTATCCTGTAACGCAACAAATGTATGCCGTGGCGCATAAACAACCTGTTTTGATGCCATGTGCCACGTAAATATAACGTTAATAGAAGACTCCATGGTATATGTTGTTGTTGTTAGCCATGATAGCAATGATTTACCATGATTTACTGCATCCATAAATAATGGTAAGTTTTCCTCTGCGGTGATTGATGGAGTCATTACTGGCATCCACAACGAGAGTTTTGTTATATTTACTTTACCAGTAGCAGCACCGACATCATGACATACTGCATCATTATCATCACTTTTTCGCACGAGTACAGTACTACTCAATGTTTCTCTCCATAGATAACATTTCTAACATTTCGGTAAAATCTAAATATATGAGATAGTGGAATCGCGCATGAAAATAGTCTACGCGTTCCTTGTAACATTGATACGCGTGTTGCAAACCCTAGGTTGTAATCAGGAATAATCTCTTTTATAATATCAATGCGGCAGCAGGTCTGTCTTGATGTTTAAAAGAGATATCAATTGGTTGATCAGCAGCTCCAGTAGCTACTGGTGTCTTTAATTTAATATACTGAATATGATCAGCATGATCGGTAATATCCTTAGCGAACATCATAGATGGACCTGCTGCACCTGTATAATCATCAGACTATCTCGCTAACCCCACTATTGTTGTGGCAACATCAACACTGTGCTATATAGATTCAATCTTTCTTCCATCAATCATATATCTAGCACTACTGAATAATGCCATATTACCATTTTTGTCAAAGAAAACTCGAACATTTAGGCCATATGGTGGATCAAGTGGGGGGGGGGCAGTTGTAGCAAGTTCTTATTCTACTTCGATAAATGCTTCGGATGGTTGAAAGTATTTGCAGGTATCTTGAACCTAAAGTTCGATTCTTGATCGACTATTTGGTTGTATTACGTCAAAGGAATAAAACTGATAATCGCGTACAGAATCATCTTTGCGCACGGGGGCATCTAAATCAAATGCTGTATCACGGGACGATTTGAACATTTTATTATATATTTTGAGATCTAAATAGCGATCTCAGGCCACTTCCCGCTATCATATTTGCAGTAATATTTCCCTGAGTGTCATATCCCTTTTTTATCCTCGATGCTATATTCTGATGCAACACGTTGTTTATTTTTTTGTTGATACACGCAGGCATAATCTCCGTAGATGTCAGTTGTCCTAGTGTTGTTTTATTTCGTCTTTGAAGTAGTGTTAGTAGTCACCAACAGCACTAATACCCTTATGACCAATAACATCAATAGATTTCATTGATAATGGTTTTGCTGTTTGTTCGTTTGAATTTTAACGGCGCACCGTTAAAAATAAGAAAGGGTTAATATCGGTCAGCGATATGAAAAAACATAATAGTTAAATAAAAATGGTAAGATGTTGGTAACAGGAAAATATTAAGCTTCCCAATCAACAGGAGATGTAAATGGTGTATGTTGATGGTAAGATGTTGTAAATAAGAGGTGGTATTTGCATTAGATAAAAATATATTCTAGTTGATGGCATGCAAGTTATATTTTAAAATAGAGATTTACTTCCATCAGGAAATCTAGAATACAAGTGATTTGTATATTATCAAAAAGTTCCTTCATGTCATATACATTATAATATTTATCCCGCTTAGGCTGCAGGTCGGAACAGGTGGTTTGTTGGCATGAAGTTTGTTATTGACTGCATCATCCAATGACGCCTGCCACTTCTGACGTATGTACTTTTTGATACAAGCTTAAAAATCAGTAAACGGTAATTTAAAATCTGATGGTTCTTAAGATAGGGCCATTTTAGCAGCCCGGTCTACTTTTTCCTTACCTCTAATACCAATATGGCTAGGTAGCTAATAGTATAATATATTGTGGGAGGTACTAAGCTACGAGTGTTTTACGAAAATATCGACTAAAAACAGATTCCCCAGTTTTCTATGGTGTAGTGACTGAAGTACTGATAATGATTCACAGAAGATAATGCTATTAAAATCTGTTTTTGTACGATAAATGTCAGAGCAGGGTCTATTGCTCTGATTTCCGCTGAAAATATGGCAAGCGCACTTTGGTTATGTGTTTGCCACTAACGAAGGCTGCAGCATCCTTGTCATCAACCTTTCATCCATCAGTATAAAATTTAGTGTAATTTGTAAAATCGTTGAGAAGTTCATGATAAGAATTCAAGAATATAGAAGGGTTTGTCTCAGATTTATTCCCATAGTGTAACGTAAAAATCACTTTAGGATCGTTAAGAAGCCAAGGTGGTGATTTCAAGACAAACGTTTTCTGAACTGTATAGAGATTAATTGTGATATTGTCATGGCTGGATGATGTTCTGATGCCAGATGAAGGTAAGGCATTTGGGTTATTTCCATATAAAGTTCTGTATTTAGGTTGAAAAACGCAGGGTTCAGAGGGTTTGATCTTAACTTCAGAGCGTATTGTGCAGAAAGCATTTCTCTGCGATGCGATAAAGGTGGTTCATTCGTTTCCGCAAGAACGCTCTCGCATGGAGATGTTTCTCCTAGAGCGAGTATTATTCCCTGATGATGAATTGGGCAAAACATTTTCAAACAGGACTTCCTAACTGAACCATAAAGAATGCATTCTTAGTCAAGAATGGAGAAGATAAATGTTTTATATAAATTGAGGAGGACGTTTTTATCAGCACCCCATTCAGGGTGCGCATTTACTTTTTGTAAGTTTAATATTTTTAAGCATTTAGCTTTTAAAGTCTTGATGTGTGGTACAAAAGTCAGTTTTCTGTAAAAGATAATACCCAAAAACTTCGTTTCTTCAACACCTGGAATAAGTGTTCCATCCAGGGTGAGTTTAGGGTCATCATGATGTCTTCGCAATTGACAGAAATGCATGCATCTTGTTTTTGATCTAGAAAATTTGAAATCGTTATTACTGGTCCAATTTTGGATCTTATTGATATTTTGTTGGAGTTGCCTTTCAATTGTATGCATGTGCTTTGATTGATAACAAATTAAGTAATCGCCTACATATAAAGAGCAATCCCCACCGGGAGTTAAGCACTTGGTGATACTATTGATTTTGATATTAAATAGCTTCACATATAAATTACTGCCCTGGGACACACCCATCTCTTGCTGGTGCATATTGGAGAGGGTAGACCCCACTCGTACTTTGAATTCTCTGTGGGAAAATAACTGGAGATGAAAGAGGGCAGACGTCCTTTTAGACCTAGATCGTGCAGGTCATTTAGTATCCCGTACTTCCATGTTGTGTCATAGGCCTTTTCTAAATCATAGAAGACTGATACTAATTGTTCCTTCTTGATAAATGCATCGCAAATAAATGTTTCCAGTCTAACCAGATGATCGGCTGTACTACGACCAGAACGGAAGCCACTTTGGAAAGGAGATATTAAATTGTTAATTTCCAAATACCATACAAGCCGAGAATTAATCATTCGTTCCATTGTTTTGCATACGCAGCACGTGAATGCAAAGGGCTGATAACTGTTAGGATCTTCGTTATATTTGCCTGGTTTGGGAATCGGTATCACTGTTGCTTCTTTCCTGCTCTTACGTACATTAGCAGCAATCCATAAATCATTAAAAATTTTAAGAACTAATGTCAGAGAAGATTCTGGGATTTGTTTTAAGAACTGGTAGTGTACTTCGTCAGGCCCAGCGGACGTATCATGGGCCTTGTCTAATGCCTCCCTAAGCTCCAATAAATAAAACAGCTGGTTATAGTTTTCAGTGTTTCTCGATGTAAATTTTAAACGTGACTTTTCTTTTTGAGATTTTAATCTTCTAAAGGCATCTGAATAATTAGATGATGATGAGTTTTTCGAAAAACTATCGGCATGAATATTTGCTATGTCACGTTTCTAACTGAATTTGCTATTGTTTGATTCAGTTGTCGATAGGAATTGTGTTTCCTCTTTCCATTTATTTTTCGAATAGGATCCCAAACTTGTTCCATTAAGGAACGAGTGTTTAAAGAATAAATATATTTCTTCCAGGATGCACGTTTACATTATTTGATTGTGCGTGGAGTGTTAGCCCGGGCAATACGATATTTCTTTAAATTTTCGGGCGTTGGACGATTGTTGAATGTTTTTAATGCTTCTCGGCGTTGTCTAATGGCTTCTTTGCATTCCTTTTTTACCCAAGGTTTTTGCGATCTCTTACTGTTCGTTGAGGACTTGGGAATAGATTCATCTGCAATTCAAATTAGAACTGAGGTAAAATGATGTATAGGATTAACAGCGTTGAATACTGTATCATTATTTAGTCTAGTTTTACATAGTGTTTCAAACATAGCCCAGTCAGCCTTCTTTATATTCCATTGTGGAATTGCGTCATCAAGTTTAGAGTTATTTTCAAGAGTGATTGGAAAGTGATCAATGCTGTGAAGGTCATCAGCGACCTTATATTCATAGTCCAAAAGCAGTGAGGGGGAGCAAAATCCCCGAGTAAAACGAAGGGCGTGGGAACACGATTTTTTTTATTCCTTTTGTACTAGGTGGGTGTTTGGTGGTAAGTAAATGGAGCAAAAGGTAATCACTCGATGTAAAGTGACGCTTAAAGCAATAGCTTGTAAATTTGTATTTAAAGGAATGACTCTGTGAGGGGCTCTATTGTTCACAACAACAGAGACTCCTCCTGAGGCCCTGTCAGCGTTTTGAAAGTACGTGTTGAACAGGGAAAAGTTTTTAAATGTAATTTTATTTGTGTCTTTCAGGAATGTTTCCTGTAAACATAGTACAGCAGGATCGTGTTCATATGAATGCAGAAGAATATCATTGTAGTTTGCTTTAAGTCCTCGACAGTTCAATTGTATGATTGTGTTCTTCATTATAAAATTATGCTGAAGATTCTGGATCTAGGTAAGACTATTTGCGGAGAAAATGTGTGTTGTTATTTGTCTGGAGGAAGTACGGGAGTATATTTAGTGTTTCTAGGTTTGGAGCTGTTTTGAGTACATGGAGGAGTTTCTTCTGCATCCATGCTCTCAATGTCTCCAGGCCTGTTGTAAAGTTTATTGGGGTCATCTTACCTCTTTTGCGGCTTTTTTGTTTGTACTTTGTGTTTCTGTTTTGGTGATTTTGGTGGTGGATTGTTATTAAATGTTGTCTGAGTTGATGTTGTGCTTTTTATGTGGCTTATAATTAGGGATATTGGCACTTGTTGTTGAATCGGGCTGATCCGCCTGTGTTTGGGCTTCCTTCGTGTTTTTTGGATTGTGTTTTACGACTGTGGAGAAGGATGGGCCAGGAATGGATCTTTTTGTCTTGACAAGTTTTCTGGCCTCTGTGTAGGGACTGTTCGAGGTAAACTTAACCCTCTGAATTTCCTCCTCCTGTTTCCATGTAGCACAATCCTTGGAACTAGCGTGATGTTCCTTGCCACAGTTGACACAATGCGCAGTTGCTCTACAATCAGTTTCCTGATGAGAGTGGTCTCCGCATCGTCCACATATCTTGGCTCTGGAACATTGATCCTCGTGATGGCCCTATTTTTGACATTTATAGCATCAAAGGAGGTTTGG
The DNA here is from genome assembly GCA_029339505.1 of Unio delphinus. Classification (NCBI taxonomy): domain Eukaryota; kingdom Metazoa; phylum Mollusca; class Bivalvia; order Unionida; family Unionidae; genus Unio; species Unio delphinus. The sequence continues at coordinate 978,586 of JAQISU010000079.1, forward strand.
AATGTAGATCTCGACCTTTACTTGTAAAAACCCAACCTTGACCACTTTGGGCACTTTCGGTTTATTAAAGGTGAGTACAAATGTATTGGTGTCTGCAGAATGTTATTACGTTTAATACTTAATCTTCGCACTGCAGTGACACCTTCTTGTTTCATCCATGCGATGATATCTGTGTCGGTGACTCCAGCCAAGTCACGACATCGCATTAAGCCTTTGGACGAATTCAGTGTAGTGTGGGCGAATGAAGTCACTGGAATAACAAAGAATGTTTTATTTTCATGATATTGTCTGTTTGCCTCTTTCGCTCACACTCTATAAGAAGTCAACCAGATTTTAGTTTTTTCACACATTTTGGTGTGCCAATAGAGCCCGAAATGGTTTCCTCAATAACAAAAGGAGATAAAGCTGAAAGCAGTTTGGCATCATCCTTAGACTGAATAACTATGAAGCGTGGAAATGATTCCACGCCAATTGTTTATTCAACGGAGTCAGTTTTTTGGTACGTTTATTATTGTTTTTTTTTTTTGTTGCATTTGCCATGATTAAGTGTTTAAAATTTCATCACCCATGCTCAACACCCGCCAAGGAGCCCAATGAGGGAACACTGTTTAAGTGCAAGCGATACTCATTAGACAAAATTACCTGGGTTTGACCTATGAAGCTTCCTTCTAGGGTCGGTAAAATTATCTCCCGACTGACCCGTTGAGCCACCGCCTTCTAGGAAGTCTTCTAAAACTTGGGAAAGTGAAACCTAAAGGAAAAGATTGTAGGGGCAACGGTAATATCAAGAGAGATACAAGAAAGAAAGAGAAGATGAGGAAGTGAAAAAAGACCTCCTAGGGCTCGGCGTGATGGTTGGATGGTCTAAAGATGCCGCTGATATACCTTTTATAGGGCCTTTGTATCATATATACAAATTCAAATCGCCATGACTTCAAGATCTGCGTTGCAAAATTAGGGAACGCTTTAATGATTGCATGCATTTCATTCTACTTAATCAGAGAGGAGCCTTTCATGTATTACGCAAACAGATGGCACTGCGTATTATGCAAACCATTTCGCCGAGCTCAACTTTATCCGATGAATCAGCTGACACTTTATCTGAGCAATGCCTTGGTCAATAGGTCTGAGTTATGAAATATGGCATGATGGACCAGATCACTAAATGCTATGCATCTATCTGTCAGTGACTTTGTATTAATACATGCAAGCTCGCACGCAGTTATGTATGTATGTATGTATGTATGTATGTATGGATGTATGTATGTATGTATGTATGTATGTATGTATGTATGTATGTATGTATGTATGTATGTATGTATGTATGTATGTATGTATGTATGTATGTATGTATGTATGTCTGTATGTATGTATGTATGAACTCATTTATGAATCAAACAAACTCAGTTTAGTGCATACACTGTAGCGACTGAAAGATTTTTGCATTAAAGTAGGCACTTCAGCTGAATATAGTGTAAACTGGAACTGTAAGAGGCTTTTAATGGTATACCATTGTTCTAGCATATATTGCTCTTCTACGATCAGGAATGTGTTTCAGTTGATGACGATTAGCTCAAGATGGCTTTATCGATTATTTATATATTTGAAGATAATACTAAAATAAATACATAAATGAATTTTTAATACCACGAGATTTAACTAAATGACGTTGTTAGGACAGTGATCAAAAGTTTCTGATTATTATGCTTGAAACAATCACCAATGTTTGCTCAGAAATTAAACATTATGTACTTACTCGATAACACATTAACCTCACAACATTCTAATTGCAAACGTAAAACAGATATGAACTGATATTCAGATGCCATCTTGGACAGTCTCAATCTGGCAATATTCATTTCCATATCCATACGTTTTTTGTACGGTAGCTTAATCTTATTCTATGATTTTACGGGAAAATTGTTTCTGCAAATAAAGAGGAATGTTGAATGTTATTACTAAAACGTTCATGATGGAAGACTTTCAAGAAATGTTTTTGGTTATGTAAGAGTTTGCAAAAGCATACACGAATTAATGCATCTATTTAAAGGTTTAAATCATATTTATTTTTGATCAAATAAAGTGCAAGGAAACCTGCGGGCGCAAAGACAAACTAATAGTGTAGTTGACATACCTTATCTTTGGTAACCAACATATGTTTGCAGAACATATATATATATATATATATATATATATATATATATATATATATAGATATATATATATATGAAATTTTCTCTTTAATTTTGAATGCATAATATTTGAATTTGCATCAAGTCTTTAGTGCATAATATAAATTGATATTTAATTAAAATGATATTGTATCAAAGCTAGTAATTAAATCCGTACCAGATGCATTAATATATATTGCTGTTGGGGAATATTACATGTGATATTATACAACATTCAATTTGATACTTTCACGATCTGAGATAATTGTAGAGTACTAAATCTGAAATTGTCTATATATTTGAATTTATTTTAAACGATTTGAGAATTGTTTGCAAGTGTTCTTGTTAGACTGCATCTCAAGCATTTTGTGTCACTTTTTTGGCAATTGTTTCTTTATTCTTTATATTGTCTGTTTTTGAAGTGTTTAAACTAATAGCAAATATCAAAACGACAATTTTTAACTAATGAGTTGGTATACTTTAAACATGGTTGATGTCATTGTAACTGTTGCTTTAATTTACAAAAGTCATACTCTGTTAACACTATAAAATTAATCTAAATAACAGAGCAACACAAAACATAAATAAAATAATTATCTAATTTATGCAATATATTTGAACAGTAACTTGCAATGTTGTAAATTACATCCATAATAATTCTAGAATAATAATCGTAAGAAATAAATTCTCTCAAAATAAATATAAACACATCATTAACTATTTCTGGAGACTGACGAGAAAACAGGAAAAAGCTAGAATATTTATTCGGAATGGATTAATGTTCTTTTTTTTATCCATTACCAAGACCATATTAAGACTAATTTTGTCGCTATATATCCTACATTGCTTACGTCACTGAACTAATCATTAAATCGGAAATTACAGGAACCTGTAAAGAAGCTTATTTTATAGAGATCATGAAACGGAACAGATGATCTATATACGACGAGTTACTATATTAAAAGAGGGCCACTTTCTGCCCCCAATTGTTTTTGTTTGGTGCGGGAAACAAATCATGTAATTATCACAACTCTGTGCCTCACTATACTATTGGATGTATAAATCAACCTATTGTGCATTAAATATGCACATACATTTCTTTGTTATACTTAAATGCAACCTTTGAGCATGTTCTGGCAAGGGAAATATGACAAAATGCTACATTTGAGCAGAATGAAATTAAAAATAAGATATAAGCGCAGAATTGATCAGACAAGCTATTTACACTGATTTATTTTTTTTTTATTCAAATATTTAGGCTTTGGTATTAACTTATGTGTGTACGTTTGCGCTAATCACTAAAAATACAAATAAAAAGTATTTAATGTTGCTGTCTATGTATCATTGTCAATAATTTGCCTGTTGCACCGTGGCTGCTTACGTATCGCTACGCGTAAGCAATTGTATCCGCATTTCTAGAATGCGCAATATTGTTTCCTTTATTATGATATTAGCATATTTCAGTGAATTAACAACGATTCAGATATTTTAAAAACAATGTTAACCATTCTTTTCTTTCTTTCTTCATTCTGTCTAAATTGCCTTGGTAACAAGGTTTTCAAAGGGGTGCTGAAGGGTCATTTGGAACTATATATCAACAACGACTACGTGGAGTAAACATTACATTAAATTGTATTTTTACGTTGCTAATATACTGGCAAAAGGATGTTTTCAATAATAGGGTATGTACATATATAGCATGTATTGTATACTGCAACAAAACAGTGTTTTCTTCAGTTCCATCACCATACTGTTTGCTATATTTAATTCACTATTACAGTGCTATTAGGTCTAAGCGATCTAAATAAATCTATCAATTTTCTGCTGGAAAACAACGTTTTAAACATGCCTACCATTTCATAAATTTTGTTAACTGTGTATTTCTACATATAGTAACACTAATAATTTTTCGAAATTCAATTATTATATGTGCAATTAAAAACTAATAGTCTGCAGTTGGATAAATCTCTTGGCGAAATGTGATCCAGATAATATAACACTGCAAGTTTCATTAGCATAAACGGTAGAGCATTGATTCTGTAAGCTTGTCACACCAAGTTTGAATCTCTCGAATTTTTTTTTTATTAGTTTTTTTTAAAAATTAATACCCACAATATCAACAGGAGAAGTTACAGTTTAAACTAAAACCAGCAATAATATTGCACAATTTGAAAATCAATTTATTTGTATTTCACTCCAGGTAACATTTTTTATAAATATGCTATTGATCTTAAATCAATCATTACAAGGTTGGACAATCAGATCGCCATCATAAATAAACGGTACTGGATCCCGCTCTGTGAAGCGTTTACTCTTCCATAATTCTATAGCACAGCAATTTTTATACAAGTATATTTATATTAAATTTGTTCATACTGAATTTTTATCACATTTTCCGGTGCACTAATCTATATCAAGAATAATCGAATAACGAATAACATGAAAAACAAAGTTTAAAGTGCTTACTACACTAATGATATTCTTAACAGTTGCTTTTTAGCAAAACTGTTCCAAAGAGTAGTAAAAATGTCCACAGTCGTGATGGAAGCCAAGTAATTATGAATTTGTAATTGAAAATAGTATATACATAACTTCTATGCCAAATCCCTATTAGTTCAATATCCTGACCTAACTACTGTATTTTTATTGTAATGACATAATTTCTCTATTTCGTTAAAGGAGTACATCAACACTTTATAAACTTACTAATCTGGTTTTCGAAAACAAAAAACTATAATGCCTTAAAATATACTGGACAACTTTGTTTTTATTTAACATAGGACTTGCTTGAATAAAACTAATATCAATAATACTACTACTAGTAATAATTAATAATAACAGCAGTAGCAAATAAATACTACAAAATAGCCCACATACCATTTTTGTATGGAAAAAACAAAACAATAGGGGGATAACATTATATAAGACTTTGTCATATGTGAGAGATTGTTCAATTGTCTAAAATCAAAATGTTCACAAATCTGAAATGCCTAAAACATGTCAATGTTCCTGGTCCCACAAAATGGTAAAACCATTATACAGAACAAAAATACTTACAGCGATTCTATAAAAGCATGCAGAGGATTTATTGCAAAGGCCTGTAACACAAGATGATGTTAAATAATACAGAAATTTCTCAGCCACAACTACACCCAGTCCATACCATGATCCATATTTTCTGCTACCAACCACTTCAAATTTTGTCTCAAAACAGCCAACAATCAAATAGGATTCAAATTCCATCAACAACAAGATCACCCAGACGTTGTGTTGTATGTAAAAGACAACATGGGCAAAGAAATCATATTTTTAATGACCCAAACTGTACCATTACCCAGTCTTTAGCAGAGTGTGGTATATCTATAAATTCACATAATATATGTTGCAACTTTCGTTTGGAAAGCTCTTTCTTTATTAATAAAGCCTTACAATCTTTCAGTGCAACAAAAATGCTTGAAGACTTTTCAAGAATATATATTACCTCACTTTTACAAAATGCGCGTCAGTTAATAAAGCAAAGTTATCTTTTAACATTGATGTTTCTTCTTCCCTGTCTGATGATGACTATTTTCATCTTACTGGCTTGAAACGGGATCAATTCATGGAAATGTATTCTTTCTTGAATACACTGCGTAGTACACGTGGTAGATCTCCATTGACATGCACGGGTGTTTTTTTACAAGTTTGCGGGCAGTCCTTCCAAACACCTTTTTATCCACTTTTTTTCAATCTAACAACATAACAAGTTCAACGAATAATTCAAACAGTGAGGGAGTTGCTTATGGTTTACTTTGTTGGTCAACATCTGGGTATTCAACATATCACAAATAAATTTAATATTATCTGTCCACACTACTCCAACTGCAAGTGATAGACTTATATACAAATGATCTCTGACTATAACTTTTGTCGACGTTCATACAGTTTACATAAAAATCGACCATCATTTAAGCCAGTGATGGTTGTGGGAACTGACGGTTATATTATAAATGTTCTAGGCCCTTATTTAGCTGATCATTATAACAACGATCAAGCATAACTAAATACATTGTAAGAACAGATGCTGAAGACATTACAAATTGGTTAAAGTAGGCGATGTTCCTGTTGTAGACAGGTGCTGCGTGACTCTGCCAATTTCTAACAGGAGTAGGGATTTAAAGCTGAAATGCCAGTTTTTCTACATAATGGACAGAAACATCATTCAACAGAAGATGCCAACACTTCACGACTTTTCGAAAACAGTACGATATTTAGTAGAGAGCGTTAATGCTTGATTGAAACAGATGACTTTCGTAGAATTATCTCTGCATTAATAAATAAACTTTCGAGCACCCCTGGCGAACATGGATCCATCAACTGCTGCGACTGCAGTAAAGATGTTTGAAAAATGAAAGGAACCGAACCGTGTTTAAATTCTGGCTCAAGATAATAACTTGCTGTATTTGCGCAAAACCAACATTAAGATGGATGCATCCTTAATGAATTGTTACATCACTATGGGCATGAATCAAGTTAAACAGGCTACACGCTATACAAATGAACATCTAACAAATGAGGGGCTTTGTGATGTTAAAGTATGCATACATTTTCCTGGTCTGTTACATGAACAAATTTAGTCTTGCTACTCCAGAAATACAATACATTTACTATCGATCCAATACAAGCCATACAATTACATTGATCTCATCAAAGGTTGGTAATGTACCTGCAAGGTTGGTGCTCGGATTGTAGGGTGTTGTGCACATGTAGCAAGTGTCAAATGGTTTCTGGGTTGCACAATATGAGAAAATTATGAGGTGGCAAATTCAAAATCACTATTTGTCATCTTAAGGGTGCATCATTTTTTCCAGACTGTGAATACAAAATGGGCAATCAATTGAGTAGTGATTGCTACACTTCGACCACTATCTTCGTCAAAAATCATTTGGTTTCTCATGAACACACACACACACACACACACACACACACACACACACACACACACACACACCTATCTTTAGTTTGATCTAAATTTTGGCAATATATATCTGATAGTGCCGATACAGAAGTCATACGAGCCCTCGAAGAAAAACACTTATTAGAGCAAAACTTCGCTATATAACTGCAAAACAATTTTGGGAATACTTATTACTTAATATATGAAACGCAGACAATGACAACTGGTGTATTAAAAAATATTAAAAAGTATACATGCCGCAAACATACTAAATTGAACATCAGCAGCCGTATTTAGTACAAATTACCGTTGTGGGTGGTCCCCATATATGCTAAAAGTTATGACGACTGGAATAACGCTATGAGATTGCAGTGATATTATGATTCATGTTAGAAGGAATAATCTTGTTACTCGATACGTCTATCTATCTATGGCATAAACAAGATCGGTAAAATTAAAAATGGTTGAAAAGTTCTCACTGGTAGACCCAGAGGCTTCATATCGTTGCTTACAATTTACCTGTCACACATTTGACTGTCATACATTCACTATACTATAACTACACAGTACTTGTATGACAGCTCAATTGTAAGCAAGGATCCGAGCCACTTATGGTAGACCATGATCACTAGCTCCATGATTTTACGGAAACTTTACTGAATCACACGTGCTCGACGCGAGCTTAATGGTGAGAAAAATAATCTGAAGGAAAAATAACTCATAGAAAGTGACAAAACTACCTAAGATTACCTCAATGACCCGTTCTATCATAAGACCGCCTCTATCATAATGAATAAGAGAGAAGATACGGGAATTCTAAATACTTCGTTCCACCTATGACCCTTAATTTACTTATGCTATTTACGTCTTTAAAGCCGCACGACCATACATTATGACATATTTTACTCCTGAGATATTGTTATATTCATTTAGCCATCACTAACTTTCCAGAGTTATACCAAAATGAAGTTATGGGCTCCAAAACTCCTTAACACGATTTGGTTTAAACAAATCCATAATTTAAAGACATTTACAAAAAGGATTGAATTGAAATTTGACGAAAGACCATCACTATTATATATTGTTGTAAAACAAGGAACTTAATTGCTGTAAAATAAAATTGTCATCTTGTAGTTTAATAAAGCAGTCCCACAACCTGTATTGATACTTGGGATTTATGTTTTCTTAATAGATAATAAATCAGACGACAAATTCGTATTTCTATTACGTTCTGTTTGAGATCTGAAACCACTGCTTCAAGATTGATTTCACTGTGTAATGGTTTCGCACCAAAGATTAGCTCAGTGATTCAAAAAAAATAATAAATTCGGAATACCTCCGAATATTCCAACCCCATTTTATACATTTTGACATTTAGGATGGAGTGTGGGTTCAAAGCAATTACATATAAAACATTTAGAATCTGTAGCCACCCTAATATAGCTTATCAGCTGGCTAATCATATTTATGCTATGTTATATCGACTGACAGCAGCATAATATTTATAGTAAGCTTATTTGTTTTCTCAAAAATGGCAAGCATTATAATCGTTATGTCTTTAATCCACTGACAGACTATACGAAAATAGGAATATTTGAAACATGACCAGGTAGTCACCATTTGCGTTAATAGTCACATGAGCTTACAACTCTCACACAATGACATCGGAAGTCTCATAGTCATGTAATATCAACAACAGACTCCTTTTCAAATTCATACAAATTTCAATTATGTTAAATAAAAGTCTGATACCTTTTGTAAAATCCAGAAAGAACATGTAATTCGCAACATATTTATTTCCAGAAACTACAACTACAAGAAACTTTGCCAGTCTAATTCATCAAGCAGAGTAATATCTGGTTCATGATTAATATGCTCCCTGCGTGAGAGAACATATGTCAACTTGGTAATCGTGTGATACAACAAACTCCAGATATTGGTCTCGGAATAAATATAGAGGATATATATTATATCCACAATATATATTGTGCTCTTACCTTTTTTTAATTTTTTTTTTATAACTTGTATACGACGTTCATTTAATTATTTCTTACAATATTTGAAAATGATGGTTGTGAGATTCTTTGTGCGATTAGCAATTGAAATCGGTAATTTCAGCTCAAATTTCATGAACGCATTAGTTTTTTCGTCTTTCAGCAGATTAAAGACATAACACTTTTAATGCTCGCAATTTCTGAGAAAATAAACAATTTTCATATCGATTTCATGCTGGTATAACTTGATTTAACAACGTTTAAGTGTGCTAGCGCATCCACAAAGCTGCCATGCTTTAAGGCCACCGTATTGGTCTCTTGTGATTCTGGACTGCTTTACATAATTTCTATACAAAATATATACGAATATCGAATTGTCTGGGAAACAAAAAGACTACTAAGCATTTGTATTGTCACAACAAATAAATTTATGGGAAGCACCCAAATAATCCATAATATCACCTACAAATATTCTCGTTACCGAACTTTCTTCAATTTTTGAAAAATTCAAGGACTTCTCACGGTCGGGAAGTTTTTTAAATTTGTTCTTAATTTTTTACCGTTGTAGCGTTGTAACCCTGCTCAAAATTCTGTAAATTTGTCATCAGACTTATTCTCAGTATCCGTGATAGTCGGAACAGTCTTTTCTACCCGTTTAGGGCATTCATTTATTACTAGGCAATGACCTAGCTGGAGGCAAGGTTGTGGATAATCCACTTGTAACTGACAAGCCTGGCTTGGATCAGAAAGTCCATCCATTTCAAACAAAAATCCCTGATATATTTCCAGTTTGTGCAGTTACAAGAGCTATGGCAAAGAAAGCTCTTGAGAATGATGATGATAAGCACTGTATTTATTTAGCTGACAGGTATTGGTCAGGCTTTTAATGAGGTCACTTTCCTTTGTGATTAGATCAAACAAAAGATATTGATCACAGTGATCCTCTTGTAACGACTCATTCTCTTTATTCTAATCAGAGTGATAAATGAAAATCACTTGTCGTTTAACAGGAAATAGATACTGTTATTTCCCGTTTGTCTCAGAATGCCATTAGTGAAACAGAAGCAACTGAAGTTCCTGTCTGTTATTTCATTAAAGTGGAAGTTTTATGACAAAATGGAAACCTCATGAGGTACCTGCTGATAACGAATGGTCAGTGAACTATCGTATTGTAGTTCCAAACCATTACAGACAGGAAATAGTTTGGCCCGTGATATTCCATTGGCTGGTCATTTAGGGAACTGTACAACTTATCACAAGTTCTTAACTCACTTCTATTGACACAAAAATCAAAAGTGAAGTTGCCAAATACTGTAGACCTTGTTAAACTTTTCAGATGGTACGAAATCCAAATCAGAAAATGCCCAAGGCTACAGCTTATTATTGTCTTTGACGATCCCTTTATTATCTTATGGTAGATTGTGTTGGTCCCTTATCCAAGACCAAGTCAGTTAAACAATACCTGTTGACCATTATGTTTGCGCCAGCAAGTTTTACAGAAGCCTTTCACTTGAGGAATATTAGATCTAAAACAATAATAAAAGCTTTGATGACATTATTTTACTCATTATATCCTTCCTAAGTATATGCAGTTTGTTCAAGGTACAAATTTCATGTCTTGAATTTTCCAGCAAGTTATGTATGAATTATTCATCCAACAATTCAGATCTTCTTCCTATCACACTGATAGCCAGGGGTCTTCAGAAATATTCCAGCAGACTTTGAAAACTATGATTCGATCATATCGTTTTAATACGGGTCAAGATTGTGATCAAACAATTAATTTGCTCTTGTTTGTTGTTAGGGAATCAGTTCAAGAATCGTAAGGTTTCAGTCCCTTTGAACTGGGTTTTGGACGCACTGTGTGTAGACCATTGAAGTCATTGAAAGAGAAACTTCTTTCTAATTAAGATTCTGAAATTAATATTCTTGATTATGTTTCTAATTTTAAATACAAGTTGTTAAATGATTGTGAGGTCGCAAGAGCTAATCTACATTCGACTCAATCTTAAATGAAGTCAATATATGATAAAAACTCGAAGGAAAGGAACTTTCATCCTGGTGATAGAGTACTGTCTCTCTTGCCAATACCATAAAATCCTCTTCAGGCCAAGTAGTATCGTCGCTAGACAGTTGCCAATAAAATAATGATTTAAATTATATCATAAATACTCCTGGGAGGTGTAAACAAAACAAACTATGTTACATTAACATGCTAAAAGGGTATATTGAAAGAGAAAGCCATGTTCAATATGCAAATAATTTAGTAGTACCTGTCCCACCTATTTAATATTTATGTGAAGCAATATCATCAGATTTTACTGACATTGAAGTGACAAATCTTCGGAATTCAGAAATTATGATTGATCTGGACCAGAAACTTTCACATTTGCAAGAGCAAGAAAAAAATGAACTTAAACAGTTATTAGTTGAATATGAACACTTGTTTCCAGATATTCCTACACGGACCAAAAAAACTTTCCAAACCTGTCAAACAACATCCGTACAGAATGAACCCTCACAAACTTGGATACTAGTAAAAGAAAATTCGATGTTTGATGGGGAATGATTTTATAGAGCCCAGTAAAAGTGACTGGATTTTCACTATGCATACTTGTTCCAAAAGCAGATAAAACTGTATGTATGTGTACTGATAATAGGATGTGAATAGTTTGATAAACTTCGATTCATTCCCATTACCGAGAATCTATTACTGTATCGGTAAGATTTGGAATGACAAGTATATAACCATACTTGACCTTTTGAAAGGATTTTGTCAAGTTCCGTTAACGGAATGAACAAAGGAAATTTCAGCATTCGAGACTCCAGATGGACTTTACCAATATAAAATAGTGCCGTTTGGGACGAAATGGTCACCCAGTACATTTCAACGTCTCATGAATATGATTAACTCTGGTACAGACGATTGTAACGCTTACATCGGTGATGTAATCCTCTAAAACTACACCTGGAAAAACCATTTAGCAACAACTTTTAGCAACAATTCGGAAATTCTACGACAGTCCCACTGATGCATGTTTGACAGTTAATTTATCTAGACGTGAGTTCTGCCGTGTTAGTGTATCTTTCTTTGCACACATCGTGGGACATGGACAAGTTAAAGCTGTATATATGCGAAGGTCAAGGCAATCCCTGAATTTACCGTGTATCAAAAGGAATTATTACACATACACTGTTTATAATTCACAAGAGTATTTATGCTTTTCTTAAAAACTCGTGTACAATTAAGCTATGTTAAAAGAAAGCTTTGTCCCATAAATCCTTCTTTTCATCAGGGAAAGTGTTAACATATATATGATTCAATTCATCTGAGTCATTCTTTACATAAACACCAGGTGTTGGCCTGGATGGTGCCCTTAATTCAAAATTACTCAACAAAGTTCTAATTTTGTTTTTAAATGATTGGTTGTTGTCAAGGACATTATGAGACTACATGGATTAAGACGTAGACACTTTGTTTTGTTCTGGGAAAAAATCTTTAATCAAATCATTCCCATATTCTATGTACTTGATACGATCACGTGACCCCACCATTTTGATTTCGCAATATGGGTGAATTTCAATACTGCGTCTTATAATACAATATAACCTTTGTTTTAGAGAGAGAGATCATTTTTGGGCTTTTACACTTGATATCAAGTTGTTTTCTTTTTTAATGCCCGATTTTTGAGTTAAACTTTTTTTCAGTCAGATCAGTCGGATTTCAGACCGATTAATTCTTTGGATATATTTGAAGAGTGCTCATATATAATTTTTGGAATGACTTTGCTAACAAATTTTGTTCCATTATACACACAGGAGTGTTATTTACTAGGAACTGTAAACGACAACATTGTATAGTATACATATTACATCGTCTTCCATCTTCGATTCCTCTTCGGGACTCGAATATGAAATCAGTAGAACATTTTATGATTAGGACTCTTGAAATTTAAATCTTAGATTTTTTGGACTTGATTCTTGAAACCTTTACGTCTTATTCTTTCATTTGTACATAATGTTTCCAAGGAAAAAAAGTATTTGTTAAATTTTAAAAAGCTTGTTGTTTTCACTCTTTTTCGTTACTGTTTATTCGAGCCTAAACATGTAACAATCATGTATAGCCAGTTGTGCTGAAACAAGGCTTTGTTGTTGTACTAGTGTTTAACGCCATTTTTAAGCACAAGGTAGGCTATACATGGCGGCCAGTACTTGTATTGGAGGAAGAACCCCCGGAAAGAACCACCGACCCACGAGAAGCTACTGGCAAGATATCTCACATAATTACATTAGCCGAATCTTAGACTCGAACCCACTCAGAGAGAGGTGAGATGGCATTGATCTGTGACGGAGAGCGCTTTAGACCACTTTGCCGTTCGGGGTCCCGAAACATGGCTTTAAAATTTTTGTAAACAAAAACAAAATATCACAAAACTTTGATCACATAATCAAAATATAGACAGTATACGTTCTCCATGTCTACTAGTCTTCATAGGCTGAAATATGACCTAGTACAGTAGTTAGTTCATAAAGCATGTATAATGCTGTCGGTTTTTCTTGAGCACTTAAGGTTCCTGTCACCAATATTGAAGCAAAACACAACGAATTTGACCGATCAATGAAAATAAAATACTGCAATGCTTACCATTTAAAAAGGGGCAACTGTCACCAGAATATTCTGTCAAAATAATATTTATATTGGTCACAGAGGATACCACCCCTTTTTCATGACTCGATATATGTCGGCCTATTCTGCACGTAGCTTTGAAAAATGTATTGTGTATATATCTGTCTATGGAAATAAAATACATTACAATGGATTGTTTCTGTCAAAATTTCAGCCAAATAATTATTTCAGGTTTATAACTCGTTTATCAAAATTAAATGTAACAATGCAAAAAAGCTATGTTGATGCAGAGAAACAACAGCGAATGTGATGTAAGGTGTTTAAAAGGTCTCGCTAATGGGGAAAAAAATTAACGGATTATGTGCCGGATAATTTCTTGAGCATTCTGTTCTTGAGGCATGTTGATGGATTAGTTTTTATATGTGTTTATATGTGTGTGAGAACTTACCTGCAAAGCTGTATGCTTGGATTAAAATGTCGTATCGTTTTAAGGTATGTATTCCCATCTTTTATATGATGTATTTCTTTGTATGATTCTGAAAGATACATTGTAAATTGGATTTTCTGGATTACAAGTTAAAAACGGTAATTAAGTGGCTCTGAATGCCGATGTTTATAAATAACACTATTAAATGCATTTAGGGTGGAACTGTGTGACATATTTTGTACACTTTAGGAATGTTACTTTCCCTGATTAAAAGGACAATCATCGTTTCTTGATAAAAAATGTATTTTCTAAGAAAACGAGAATTAGTCCGATGTTTACAGGAATGTTGTATCATTATGCAGAATTACCAGACATGCAGAATTTGGCTTACATGGTATGTGTATTGATGTATATTATTTCAATGACTTCTTTTAGCATTCAGTTGATGTATGTTTCTGTTTTATTTCAGTTGAATTCTATTATTCTACCAGCAGAAAAGGGGGCGAACAGACCAACTTGGCGGAGCGTCAATTAGGGTTACCAATGCTTTTTCCAAAATTGGAAAAAAATATTTTAAATCCCATTTTGCCAAATAGACGCCAAAGTCGTTGTCGCGCCCCTCTCTGCTGCTATGGGTTAAAATGAAAATCTTGAAGATTTCAACCGAATATTTGATAAAGTCCAATACGATATGGTGTCCGAGGATCGTGTACATTTATCTTTACAAATCCATGAGGACTGAGCACGTCTAAACCAATCTCTAAAGGTACCATGTCTCCACTGCACCAGGTTCGGTTAATATTTCGTAGTGTATGTGTGTCAACTCCGTTAAATACAGCAAGAATATTGCAGTTATCTCTGATCACTTTTGGGATTTGAGTGTATCGTTGAGTGACATATATCACGTCAGTGTTTTTATGCCTGTATCTATAAAATATCCTAGCTGGATTCTTTTGATTGTCTAACATGACATCATCATAGACAACTAATTTGTTAATACTTCCATCAATATCATCAATGTTCGGTGCATCATCTATATCGGTTATAACTTCAATACAACTCTCGCCAGTAATTTCTGCTGTCCTTTCGTTGTAATCCTTTAACACCTCGTAACATTGCTGATCGTCTACACTTGGGGCTACCAAATACAACTTGTCCCATTCCATCCATCTCGTTAGTAAATTAGGTGGCAATTGCGTCTTGCCACTTCCAGATGGTCCGATTATAAAGATGCGAATACAACTTGGTAGTGCTGCATGATGCTTAACTGGTTATCTTGTTTATGTCGCCGAAAACAATTACATTCATGTTATTATATAATAAATTATGGATTTATATTGTGTGAAATGTAGGAAGCGTACTAGCACAAGCTACTTAACGACGATTACACCTAAAAATAAAAGATCAGCACTTGCTGGTAAGTGTGAACATTGTGGTACAAAGAAAATTAGATTTGTTTCTATGAAATCTGGAGATGTTTTTAAAACAACGAGGAGGTGATATTGCAGCCAAATTAGTAAAACTCCCAGGAACACCATGGGCAAAGTATCCGGGAGAAAAGCATCTTCCTGGGTATAGTCATTGTGGACTCGGAACCAGACTGGATATCAGACTTGATGATCAAAGCCATCCCCGACCCGATGAGTATCCAATAAACGCTATTGATAAGGCATGTCATGTTCATGATGTTGCTTATAAAAGCAGTAATCTACAACACAGACATATCGCAGAGGTGAAATTAATTCATGCGTTGAATTCTATGATTGACAAATCATTGAAATAAAAGTTGGCTTTGTTTGGTAAAATCGGCGATGAAAAGTAAATTGATTAACGGTACTGGTAATTAATAACATCATGAAATCTATTTATTATTATCCAAGAATATACTGGAATGGTAAAGCAGCAATCAGTAAACTCGCTAGCACCTCACAGGTGAAAAATACCACTGCAGCGGATTGGTTATTCAAACAGGCGATATGGCAAATTTATCTACCACCGCCTAAACAAATTAACTACTCACATTTTGATGTCAGCGTCGTTAATGAGGTTCATCAAGCTGATATATTATTTCTACCGCATGATTGTGTTTACAAATAGTCGCTAACCATAGTTGATGTTGCTAGTCAATACAAACAACCAGAGCCATTAAAAAGAAAATCATCAACTGAAGTTCCTTCTGCGTTTGAAAGGATTTATCGGCGGGGTCCTTTGCATTGGCCAAACCTTTTACAAGCTGATCTTGGCAAGGAATTTCAGGGTGCAGTGTTATCAACAATGAAGCATCATAATGTCACTATCAGACGATGATATACTGCATTACATCGCGATCAGGCAATTGTTGAACGATCGAATCGGACACTTGCTGAGCGGTTATTTGGATATCAATACGCGAAGGAATTCATCCAGGATAAACGATACCATGAATGGGTCAAGATATTACCAGGCGTAATAACTGCGCTAAATAATGAGATTACTCGAACAATCAATATGAAACCTAACAACTCAATTAAAGAAAAGTATATACCCGAAAAACCCCAAAATGATTTTTCAAAACAACCAATACTCGGCAATGTCACTGTTAGATATTGATATGAACCAGGAGAGCTTGAAGGTGGCAAAAAGAGGGCTACTGATCCTATATGGAGTGTCACCGCACATAAAATACCTAGCATAACAAGATCGACTGGGAGACCGCCAGTCTATACATTTGATCCAACTGCTCCTCAACAATGATTTACTCGTGAACAACTACAAGTCATACCGGAGGATACTCAATTACCACCGCGTAGTCTTAACTTGCACCTCTGCAGTGCACCTCTGCAGTCAAGATAAGTCAACATCGCATTGTCTCTGGTAGGACCTACGCTGATATTTTTTTCTGTCTACGGTAAGTTGTCGAGGATCTGCATCCGACCATCACCAACTCATTATTCAATTACAACTCGTGCAGTGATTATTATGTTGTTGTTTCAGCGTAATTATTAATTCAACATCAATGTCAAATTCTGTTATTTTTTGTCGTGTTGTTTATAACCAGAGAGTATTTTCTGAATATGTCAATGCTGACAATATCATTGATTGTTGTGTAATTATAATCTAAAACAACCCTTCGAAGCTGATTTATTTGCGGTACTCTGGAAACTGCTAAGTAAAATAGATTTTACCAAACCATGCTATTTTCTATGATCCAAACAATTTTATTTGATATAGTCAATCCATGCGACGAATGTATTGTCGCTCCGAATCCTAGCTTCCATGGAGATTTTTCAGCCCGCGATGCATCTTCGATAACACTGATATCAACCAATATAACATCATATTTCACAAGAATTTGTCGCTTTGTCCGGGAATATCAACTTTGAAATTTTGTTTTCGTTTACCATTGGGTCTAGAGCACAATGGCATTGGAAGCGTTGCGAATTTTTCTTTATGCAGGATAAATAACTTCATCTAAAGTGTGTTTCTGGCTATCTTTCTACTTGCTACTATTAAATCGTATGGTCTCCACGCTCCCAGAAATCATTTAATGGGGTTTCTGAAATTTTTTCACGGGCTATTTCACATTGGATTCTATCGGTATGTAATCTAATTAGTTTCTTGAACTCGCGTAATTCATTATCAAGTGATGTGTGATCGGTATTAATTTGTTCATAATAGTCTACAAAATTATTTAGCCAATCATGTGGAGATTTCCCATTAATTGGTGGTGGTTGACCATGATCGCCAAACATTATAACTTTTGTATTTGCTAGCAATAACCAATCGAGATACCTATGCAATGCATCTAACGATCAGGAGTCCATTCGTCCTTTTTCCATCGAAAAAAGTAGTGATAAGTGCAATCATTAACCCCCCACTGTGTCATATCTCTTTCAAGTTTATTTGTTGGTGTTAGCACACTCATGTTTGATTTTCTTTGAAATAATTCAATCGCACGCGTCGTCTTCCCTGACCCACCACAACCGTTTAAGTAAACGGTTTTATATCTGCCTATTGGATCGGAACACGACGGTTCATTAGATAGATCTGATATCTGATTATTTTCTAAGTAATTATCTTCAATTGCAACATCTGCTGATTAGGAATAATCACACGGTATTTCCTTTTTTATTCTCTATGATACCCAACTCTTGTCGGAATTTGTGAATTTGACCACTGCTTCTTTATGTTTTACGTCTATATAAAATGAATCAGTGGCGACTCTAACCGCTACGTCAGGAAATCAATTTATCATTGAAAAAATATTAATAGAAGCATAAGCCAGAATAGACGCCCTTACGTCTGTATACTGAAGATTTTATCCGTCGTTGTAAGTAGCAATTGTACCGAATTTTGTTCCATTTGACAAGAAAGCGTCTTTACGATTTACGTATATACCCTTGGATATTACATCTGCAATTATAAAATCGCATTCAACATCATCTTTAATCAACCGTGCAGAATATCGTTTATTGTCGTATTTTGCTTCACTCTGAGTGAATTTACCAATTATTCTTCTAGAAAAATATTTTGTTTGTTTATTTGTAACTTCAAATATCTCTTTGGACCATTTCACGAGATATTATTCTTTGAGGGAAGGAAATTTCTCTTTGTTTTCGCTGATTATACTATCTAGAATATCGGGTTGTGGTAACCATACTTCAGTTTGTTTTCGAAATGATATAATCGCTTTACTGACAATCAGCGATGTCAGTATTCTACAATCAATTATATACCGTAATAAAACATTTGGCATCTACTGTTCTTCTCAGATATATGTCTACCAATCCAAACATAACAGCACGGATGAAGTCCTTTAGCCAATTCAAATGATACCCCACGAGCGAATCCGGTTAGATCAAAATCGGGCAGCGGCCCATTAATGGCAACACGGGTCATTTCGTGTGTAGGATACCCAAATCTTTTAAAATACTGAGCACATTATCAATACCCGATAAGACTCCCAGGATAACACGCAATCATATTAACTGAAATAATACTTTTGGGGTCATATTTTGTATTCCATAATCCACCATGGTTGTACTTGATGCAGCTTGATTTGATATCTGATAGAAATTCAGCTGGTGGTGGTTTCCATATATTTCTCTTTCTCGCAAAATGAGCTGAAACCGACGGAATTGTAAAACAGTTTGTTAATAATTGTTGATCGTATTACAGTGAAAAACCACTAGCTAGTTTTTTCATCTCGTTGTGGAGGGCTTCAGTACGGTATAATTCGCCATTGGGTCTTACAAATTGATCGAATTTACCTTTTTCGTCTTCAAAACTGTGAAGTAACCACACTGACAAATAATTTCTCCTCAGAGAATTCTCCCCCAGAGAACTCCAGGGGTAAATATTTTATTGTTCTATCTCGCGGGAATATTGTTACTACAGGTGTCCATGCGTGTTCATTATGATGAATAAGTTTGATTGGAGATCCTCTCGATTTATATTTCGGTTCATATAATGCATCTCCTGTTATTGTCTCTACTGATATTGGGAATTTTATGTGTTCGTTCTAGTTCTGCCACATTTTGAATCGTTTCTCTGTTCCTAACTCTTAAGTCGCATTCATTTATTTTTTACGCCTTAGATCCGTCAATTTGTTTCCAAGCAACGCATTTGTAAAATGTCCTATTATTCGTTCTGCTACACAATTTATCCTCCCTGACGAAGTCAACGATGACAATTTCATTGGTTTTAATTTCTTAATACTCGGTTTATCATTTAACGGATAGATTGCATAAACCGCGGTCACGGGATATGATCTCTCGTAGTACGGTTCGTCAATTCCAGTAAGAATTCTTGATTTGGAATCCCGACTCATAGTGACCGTTCTCTTATCGTTCAAGATTGGTTCGAAATTGTCACGTATAATCCAATTTCCTGTTTCCGAGCGGATAATAAATTCCAATTTAAAAAAATACTTTCTCTGGTCAAGATGTGAGATATCACTGCTGCTCCTTCGTCGTTCATAGTAGCATCAATACTACCGTCAATTCGAAACCTTGGCTAACAGTGAGTTGATGCATCGCGCTTGAATTCATTAAAATCATCACAGATTCTACTTATCATGCTTCTATCACTTTTTAGACCCTTTAGTACATCAGTGGAGACTCTATCGAGATTGAATTTAACATTTTGTTAAGGTGTCATTTTTGATAATCTATCGAATCCTCCATATTATAATTAAAACAAATATTTAAATAAAAAAAATATTATATAATGAATCATTGCAAATGACTTATGATCGGATCAGTAACCGCATATAACAAATCATGCAGAAATGAATTCTGAGGATATCATTCAGAAAGCGTTCGTCGTGGAAGTTTTGGACCGCTACGTTGTATCCGATGTGGGGTAGGTGTGAGAGGAAAATCACAGTTGTGTCTTAATTGTGGTGGTAAGAGCTAAAGGGCTATTATGATAAGAAAATCAAAGATTCCGACACTGACTCCATCAAGGACAAAATCATAAGAACGCCTTAATACTACATTAAAAGATTCCCAATTAATAATTAAACCAAATTATTAATTAGACAAATAATATATAGTATACAAAAGAACCAAGAATTTCGACCACATCCCGTGATTACCAATTATGAAGCATCCCGTGGTGGTATTGTCAGAAACCGCAGACAGAATAAAACAGTTGGTACCTTGAGTACTCAGGTGTGTTTTGAATTTTCTGCAGGAAAGATAAGATATCACTGTCACATAATCGTGTATGAGGTATATAACGGAGAAATTCCGGATGGCCTTGCGATTGCCACATAAATTGTATAAAAACTGATAACGCCTTAGATAATCTACAGGCAATCTCACAAAGTGAAAACGTGAAAAGAGGGGGGTTGGGAAACTCTCGAAAAATAAGAGGCCTATAAAATCATTCAATACAGAAAATAACGATGAAAGAGTACTTAAATAAATAGGTGAAGCCGGTAGGTATTTTTTAATATTTGTAGATCATCAGTATAATTTGCTGCAGAAGGAATATATAGATCAGAGATTTCCCCCCAAAACGGACACAGAATTCAATTAATATATATCTGAATTCTAACTTGTACTATATGTATATAACACTAAAGGGGGATAACTAGTGCGGACATGTGTAAGGCTTATGAAAGAGTTATAGATCTGAATGTTTTTTTCATAAACGATGTCACCTAATCTCAATGGGATTTTCCGATTTCTCAATTGTTGTCAATGGATAAAATCAATTGCCTGTTTTGTAAGTAATCGTCTTTTTTTAAAATATTTTCAATAATCATTAAGTACACGAAAGATATACAGACCACACACCACATATTAGTTTTTATGTATTAGATGGCTTATATAAAATATCGTTTCTCTGTATTTTGGGGCTTTAAGCCATTCGAAACTCAAACATGAAACCACCATATGTCACACACCGTCATGCGGTGTGAATGTTTTTTGCATTCAAACCGGCTGGATTTTGTGGGTTTTATGATTGATTTCAGTTTGAGGTTAGAACCCGCCCCGTCATATCAACATACCATGATACCATTGTCATCCTATAATCCATTGTCATCCTATATCATTTAAATACCATTGACATTATTCATTGTATATATAATATAAACATAATTGATATGTGGGGAAGATTTCTTTCAGTGCTGAAGATACCCGGTGCCGATGAATTTGCAACCGGTGATGTAAAAAAATAATTGAAGATGAAATAGCTGAAATGTTAAACCTAACAAGTGTAGATCCCAATGAAGTAGTTGTATTTCAAGATCGTCAGGGAAAATTGAAAACTAGTAATATTTATCTGGATGATATTTTAGTTAAACGACGCGACGCAGTAGAGGATAATATCGTGTTGTTTTCCAAGGAGGATAAACTAAAACCGGGTTTACTTGTTTAGACGTTAACAGATAAAATATCAACATTTGATAACACAGCGAATTCATTGAAATCACTCAGTGATAAGTATGGCGACCATATAACTAAATTCGATCAGTTTTCTGAATTATAAAAAAGTATAGTTTACAACATTGACAATCCTCTATTAGATTTCTTTGGAAATCCACCAGTAACCAAACCAAAACTAACAGAGATAAAAACCTCTTTGTTAGAACTAGCACCATTACAATCTAGGTAAACAGATCTTGTCGATAATTGTACAACTTTTCGTACAAATCTCATTGAGAAATGCTTAATTACTACATTTGATAAAGTTGAAATAAAACTACCAGAACTTAAAAAATCAATGAATGATCTTAAAGCAACCAGTAATGATATAACCGCAATTAATCGGCGAATAGAAGCTATCTACGCTGATATTAAAACAACCAGCGATGTCATCAGAGATGATATACTGAGGATGATACAAGTACTTGAAAAAAGTAAACATTCCTCATGAGAAAAATATGAATTCGGTATACACGATCCAACACGGATCATTTGCATGGACCCCAACAAACAACAAACTAGACATCGCCGCGACCGTCAAGGGTATTTATCGATTAACACTAATATCAACGACGCAATTTAATATTTCATCAATGAGTTCACCTGGAGTTAACAATATGATATCAACAATCATGGACAAGGAAACAACTGAAATATTTACCATAACAACCACTGATAATAATTTGGCTAGTGTTTCAGTAACATATGGAATTCGTAGCGGATTTAAGTAAACAACTTAATTAAAAATCCATAGGAGTTTCATCGCTGGCGCTTTTATTGCTAGCAATTTGAAATCTATTGTAATAAATAAAACGTCATCATCGACGTCTCAGCAGTATCGCTATGATCAAGTTAGAGAATTTCAAACTAAACTCAAAACACTGACTGAGGAGTATCAAGTAAAATTAAAAAAATACCGCAACAGAATTAACACAGTTGATGTTACTGTGTACTCGGTGAGTTGTGTAATCATTGGGGCCGGTATTATACTCTCGTCAGTGACAATGGATGCTCTGATAACTGTTCCGATTTGTATACCAGCGGCGACAACAATCGCTGAAATAATCTCAATAATAACAAAACAAATATCATCATGTAGCCAGCGGAAAAAGCAGGATTACGTAATTGAGATCCATGTTGTGTCAACTGTATACTCGCAAATTATCCTCGATGATATCGTCGTCATTCGATGACTCATTAATATCAGATAGTGAATTCTTAGCGATGGCACGTGTTAATGATTCCTCGATGTCAAAATTAGAGCGACAAGACGGATATAATAACCATGGCAACATCGCAAGAACTACTTCAACGAATAGCGGAAAATACCAACCCGGTGAAAACAAGTATGATCTCGATAACCTCAACGAATCCTGAATTCAGTGTGAATTTTTCTTCTGCGATCCCAGTGAAAGAAATAGCGTTAGCAAAATTACGAGTGCATCACAGTTGGCCTAACATTAGATCACAAGTATTTGGTGGTCAGCAACCAAATAATTCCCTGGTGTTTGTGAGTAGAAATAAACCCGATGATATCCCAGACTGGAACGTTGTTTCTCTACCATCAGGGTCTTAACAGATCGAACAAATTAATAATGAATTACAACGCAGAATAAAATATATCATGGGGAGAGAACCTAAAATTGCTAGTACAGATCATGAAACAACACTATTGTCTGCAATTGACATAAACTCACCCGGATATATCGTAGACATCTATCAGAGTGCTATAAGAACCGTGCTAGCATGGCCTGAAATAACTCCACTACCTGAACCGAAAAGATCTGATTATATCACGGATAAACAATCATACCATGAAATTACCACATCATATCGAGAACACCTTCTCAATATAAAAAAGTCATCACTGCCGGGTAGCTATTTTAATTTCGTTGATCAAAATTCCGCCTTTTGGAGATTTAAGGTTGGACAGACTTCAGAATCAATTACATACATACATATATACCATAACAAAATTATTGAATACTTTAGAGAGATCAATCAAAAACACAGTCAACAACTACAGCGACTATAACAGGCTTTCCATGAATCTAATCAGAGTAAAATCATTAGACAAATTGAAATATTAAATCAACTTGTATCCGACATGGAATATATCAACCAGCAAATAATTCATGTAATAATTAATCACAGCGATGACAACATTATTTTCTCTAAACGAAATTTCCTAACCGTATACAATATAACAGAAGCTGATATACCGCATTTTAATTTTCCTGGGTATAACACAAACGAACTAAAGATTCTTTAATAATTGTATCAATGAAAATTTTACTATGTTACCCACAGCATGGAGACAGCAACACAAGGGTCCAATTATCCTAAAGCATAATAATGATATAGATGGTGATGGTATGCATATTGCTCCTCAAAACGTCAATATATCCTCGGTGATTGCATTGAATTTAGTATGTGATGTTATCGAAGGAAGATATCAGATAAATCTCGAAAGATCAAATCAAGCTCATCAAGGATATATTCTATATTCGCTTGCACCAACAGATCCACCAGGATTTCTAATTATTGGGGATCCAACTAATCCAGTCAATATGCGATGTCATAATGATTCACTAACGAGAATTATTTTCAAACTCACTGACCAGTCCAATAATCTCATTGATTTACTAGGTGAGCTTGTAAAAATTAGCCTGTTTGTGCGATCGTTAATAACTTTTATTTTTGACCCATAGCAGCAAAGGGGGTGGTGGCGCGACAACGACTTCGGCGTCTATTTCGCAAAATCGGATTTAAAATATTCTTTTTTTATTTTGGAGAAAACATTGGTTAGCCAAATTGACAACGCCAAGTTGGTCTGTTCGCCCCCTCTGCTGCCATATCCCAAAAAGGTATGTATAAAACAGGATCTAATGTGCTTTGTCCCATCATCTATCTGGGATAGGTAATTTAGCTAGGTCTGATCTTAATACAGTCCTTATTTTAAGTCATGTTGTGCCAGCATGCTAACTGGCCCATCAATTTGACAAAATACGATTCAGACTTACAGAACCATAAGTTGGGAGGTGGATTTGAGTTGGAATTCTTGGAGGCAGCAGAGAGGGTGAATCAGACAACTTTTCAAACAAAAATCGATTTTAACAGTCAAAACAACAAATATAACCTTCCTACGAAATTTCATGTTTTAACCCCCAAAAAAGAAAGTCTCCATTTGGCAAATGGAGCCTTAGTGATTTTGTCTGAAACACGGTGAATCCAGGCGTCGATGAGGTTTCCATGTCCGATACGATATCGTGTCCTCGGGGATGATAAATTTATCGTTACAAATCCATGTTGAATTGACTGAGCGTGACTAAAGAAATTTCTAAATCGATTATGATCCATATCACCGCAGCACCAAGTTTGCCAAATATTTCTAAGAGTATGTGTGTCACCTCCATTAAATACACACAATGAATTGCAGTTATCTCTGATCACTTTTGGTATTTGTGTGTATCGTTGAGTGACATATATCACATCAGTGCTTTTATGACTGCCTCTGTAAAATATCCTAGCAGGATTTTTTTGATTATCTAACATCACATCGTCATATACGACTAAATGGTTAATACTTCCGTCGATGGAATCAATACTCGGTGCATCGTTGATGTCAGTAATAAATTCAATAATATCATCATCGATTTGAAATTATTTTGCTTTCCCGTTAAAATCCCTTAGCACTTCATAGCATCGCTGATCGTCTACACTCGGGGCTATTAAATACAATTTGTCCCATTTCATCCATCTCGTTATCAAATTATGTAGCAGTTGTGTCTTGCCGCTTCCAGATGGTCAGATTATAATGATTCTAATTGAATTCGGCAACATTTCATGGTGTTTAATAGGTTCCCGTCGTCGGGTAGCTGAATAATCAA
This sequence comes from Unio delphinus, assembly GCA_029339505.1. Taxonomy (NCBI): domain Eukaryota; kingdom Metazoa; phylum Mollusca; class Bivalvia; order Unionida; family Unionidae; genus Unio; species Unio delphinus. The sequence continues at coordinate 1,004,547 of JAQISU010000079.1, forward strand.
TTACATTCATGCTGTTATATATAAATTATGAATCTATATTGTGTGAAATGTAGGGCGCGTACTGGCACAGATGACTTGACGACGATTACAACTAAAAATAACCGATCAGCGCTTTCTGGTAAATGCGTACAATGTAGTACAAAGAAATTTAGATTTGTTTCCCTTGGTAAACCCAAGGAACCTTTAAAAAAAACGAGGAGGTGATATCGCAGCCAAGCTAACTAAACTCCCTGGAACCCCATGGGCAAAGTGTCCAGGAGAAAAACAGCTTCCAGGGTATAGTTATTGTGGACCGGGAACAAGACTTGATATCAGACTCAATAATCATAACCAACCCAAACCCGGTGAAGAACCAATAAACGCCATTGATAAGACGTGTCACGCTCATGATGTTGCTTATAAAAGCAGCAATTTGCAGCATAGACATCTAGCAGATGTGAAATTAATTCATGCGTTAAATGCTATTCCTGATAAATCATTCAAAGAAAAATTGGCTTCATTTTTGATAAAATCGGCTATGAAAAGTAAATTGATGTTAGGTTCTGGTAATTAATAACAACATGCAATCTCTTTATTATTCTCCGAGTGGATACTGGAGAGGCAAGGAAGCAATCAATAAACTCGCTAGCGCTGCAAAAGTGAAAAAAACCACTGCGGCTCATTGGTTATCCAAACAGGCTATATGGCAAATTTATCTACCAACCCCTAAACAAATTCACTACTCGCATTTTGATGTGACCGTTCCTAATGAAGTTCATCAAGCTGATATACTATTTCTGCCACATGATGGCGGTTACAAATACGCGTTAACCGTAGTTGATGTTGCAAGTCGATACAAAGAAACAGAGCCGCTAAAGACAAAGTTGGCCACTGAAGTAGCTTCTGCACTTGAAATGATTTATCGAAGGGGTCCTCTGCACTGGCCAAATCTGTTACAAGTTGATCCTGGCAAGGAATTTTAGGGTGTGGTTGCATCTACAATGAAGAATCATAATTTCACCATCAGACGGGGGCATACTGCATTACATCGCGATCAGGCAATTGTAGAACGATTTAATCGGACTCTTGCTGAGCGGTTATTTTGATATCAATACGCAAAATAATTCATCCAAGAAAAGTGATCCCTTGAATGGGTCAAAAGATTACCAGCTGTGATTACCGCACTGAATAATGAGATTACCAGAACAATCAACATGAAACCTATCAACGCAATTAAAAAAAAAGTCTATACTAAAACTCCCACAAGAGATTCTAGCATTTCCCAACCAATTCTTGGTAGTAATATCACTGTTAGGTATTTATACGAACCAGGAGAGCTTGAAGGTGGCAGAAAAAGGGCTACTGATCCTATTTGGAGTGTTACTGTACACAAGATATCTAGTATAACACGATCTACGGGTGGAAACGCTAGCGTTTCTAGACCAGCAATCTATAGACTGGATTCAACTGCCCCTCAACGAGGATTTACTCGACAACATTTGCAAGTGATACCCGAGAATATTCAATTACCACCGCGGGGTCTTAACTAGCATCTAAAATAACTTTTCGAAGCTGATTTATTCTTCGTACTCTGGATACTGCAAGATAGACTAAATTTGACAATTCGATGTGATTATCCACTATCCAAACAATTGTATCCGATATAGTCAATCCCTGTGAAGAATGTATTGTTGCTGCGTAACCTAGCGTCCACGGGGATTTATTAGTACGCAATTCGTCTTCAACGACGTTGATATCAACCAGCACAATATCATTTAGCACTAAATTCTGTCTTTGAAATCATCCTGGAATATCAACTTCAATATTCTGTTTCGTGTATCCGTTGGCCTATAACATAACGGTACTGGAAGTGTTGTAAATTTTTCTTTATGCGTTTCCAACAACTGCATCTGAAGTGTGTCTCGGACTATTTTTCTACTTGCTACTATCAAATCGGTTGGTCTCCACGTTTCCCAAAAATCATTCATTGGAGTTTCTGAAATTATTTCACGCGCAATTTCACACTGGATTCTATCCGTTTGTAATCTAATTAGCGCTTTGAATTCTCGTAATTATTCATCAAGTGATCTATAATCAGTGTTAATTTCTTCATAATAGTCTACAAAACCCTTTAGCCATTCATGTGGGGATGCACCGACAAATGGTGGTGGTTGTCCGTGATCACCGCACATGACGACATTTGTATTTTTCAATAACAACCACTCAATAAATGTTTGTAATACATCTAATGACACTATGCATATTTCATCCCAAATCATGCTTTCAGGAATAAATTTCTCGCCCATACGCTCAGGAGTTCATTGATCTCCTTTCCATCGAAATAAATTTTGATAAGTACAGGCATTTACCCCTCGCTGTATCATCTCTCTTGCAAGTCTGTGAGTTGGGGTTAGCACAATCATGTATGGATTTTTCCCACGGAATAATTCAATTGCACGAGTCCTCTTTCCTGATCCACCACATCCGTTTAAATAAACTGTTTTATATCTACAGATTGGATCAGATATCGATGGTGCATTAGAAAATTCTGATTTAATCTCAAAGAGATTCCGATAATTATTTTCAATCGTAACATCTGCCGATTGAATATAATCATGAAGCATTTCCCGCTTAATTCTCCATGATCGCCAACTCTCGTCAGAATTTATAAATTCAGCCACATCGCTGTTTATGTAAAATATGTCAGTGGCGACTCTAAATGCGGTGTCAGGAAATTAATTTATCATCGAAAATAAATCGATAGAAGCATATGCGAGAAAAGAAGCTCTCAAATGTGTGTATTGCGGATTGTATCCATCGTTGTAGGTAACAATTGTACCTAATTTGGTTCCATCGGACAGAAATGCGCCTTTACGATTGACATATATGCCCTTATTCGTTAGATCCGCGATTACAAAATCGTATTCAGCGTTGTCTATAATCAACCGTGAAGAATATCTTGTATTGTCGTATTTGCCACCCTGAGTAAATTTACCTACTCTTCTTCGTCCAAAATCTTTTGCTTCTCTGTTTCTGATTTCAAATAACTGTTTGGATCATTTTACAATTTCTTCTTCGTTGAAATTTGGAAACAGTTTTCGCTGTTCGGTAATTTTTTTTTCTATATCAGGTTATGGTAACCAGACTGATTTTTGTGCTCGATAGGATATAATCGCTGACAATTAACGATTGTAACATTCCACAATCAATCATATATCTCAATAGCACTATTGGCATCCAGTGTTTTTCAGACATGTGTCTACCAATCCAAAGATAACTACACGGATGAAGTCCTGTAGCCAATTCAAATGATACTACACTAGCGAATCCGGTTAAATCAAAATGTGACAGCGGACCATTAGCCATTTTGTGTGTGGGGTGTCCAAATCGTTTGAAGTATTCACTACATTCTCCATAGCCGAGAAAACTTCCTGGATAACACGCAATCATATCAACGGAAATAATTGTTTCAGTGTCATATTTTGAATTCCATAATCCTCCGTGGCTGTATTCAAGACAGCTCAATCTGACATCTGATAGAAACTCACTTCGCGTTGGTTTCCACGCGTTTTTCTTCCTAGCAAAATGTGCTGCAACCGAGGGAAGTGTAAAACAGTTTGTTAGTAATTGATTTTCGATTCCCTTTGGAGAAAACTCACTAGCTAGTTTTTTCATTTAATTATGCAGCTCTTCAGTACGGTACAATTCTCCGTTGGATCTTACAAACTGATCGAATCCACATTCATCGTCTGCAGCACTGTGAAATAGCCACATCGACACAGGATCTTTTATACTCAAATTGTAAATAGCATCAAATAATTTCTGCTCGGAAAAAAACTCTCCAATTTGGAGTATATATTTTACAGTTCTATCCCGTGGGAATATTTTTACTGCAGATGACCACGCGTGTTCGCTATGATCAATAATTTGTATTGGTGTTCCTTGTGATTTATATTTCGATTCGTATAATACTTCTCCGGTTATTGTCGTTACTGATATTGGAAATCTTAATGATTTTTCTAATTTAACTATATGCTGAATTGTTGCCCCATGCTGTTTCACCGTTAATTCCCATTCATTTATTTTTTTCGTCTTATATCAGTCAATTTATTCCCCCGGGATGCATTTGTGAAGTGTTCTATTATTCGTTCTGCTACACAATTCAACGTTGAATCCGACGAAGAATATCTCATTGGTGCTAGATTTGCAATATCAGGTTTGTCATTTAACGGATATATCCCATAAAAAACTGCTGTTACAGGATAAGATCTCTCGTAGTATGGTTTGTCAATTCCAGTCAAAATTCCTGGTTTGGAATCTTGATTCACAGTGATAGTTTTTTATCCTTGAGAATTGGTTCAAATTTATCCCTAATGATCCAATTTCCAGTGTCGTCACGGATAAAGAATTTTATTCTAAAAAAAATACCTTTTTCGAAGATGTGAGATTATCACTGCTGCTTTTTCATCATTCATGGTAGCATCGATATTATGTACAATTCGAAATGTTGACCAACAATGAGATGCTCCATCACGCTTGAATTCATTTAGACAATCTCTGATTTTACTAATCATGGTTCTATCAAGAATGTTTTTCTTTGGTGTATCAGAAACTATATCGAGATTGAATTTAGCATTTTTCCAAGGCGTTATTTTCGATAATCTCTCAAACTCCTTCATACTATAATTAAAACAAGCATTTAAATGAAAGATTTATGTATAATGAATGGAGCAAATGGCTCATGATTGGATCAGTGACTCCTTGTAACAAACCATGCAGAAATGAGTTCTGCGGGTATCATATGCAAAGTTTTCGACGTGGAAGCCTTGGTCTGTTACCTTGTTTTCGATGTGGGGTTGGAGTTAGGGGAAAATTGCAGTTGTGTATCGGTTGTGGTGGCAAACGATACAGGGAGTTGAAGCGTTATTATGCCAAAAGAATACAAAACTCCATAAAAAATTCTGACCCTGACTGTGTCCCTGACAAAGATAGCGACAAAATCATAAGAACTCCACAAGACTATATCGAGAGATTCTCCAATGATATTATTATTAGACGAAACAATGAATTAGACAAATAGTATATGTATACAAATGAACCAAGAATTCAGACAGCATCCTGTGATTACAAATTATGAAGCATCCAGTGATGGTACTGTCAGAAACCGTAGATTGAAGAAACCAGTTGGGTGAGATAATTGTGTGGGGTGTTTGAGGTTTCGTGCTGGATTGAAGAATTATTACTACCATCGTTTCGTGTATGAATGTCACAATGGATTGATCAAGGATGGTTTTGTTATCGATCATATGGATTCTAATCCAAAGAACAATTCTTTATCAAATCTACAGGTTGTTACACAAAGTGAGAATTCCAAACGAGGAAAGACAGGCACTTGCAAAACGGTTGGGAAGAGACCCGTAAAATCTTTTAATACAACAAATAACGAAGAAAAAATAGTTTAACCAATAGCTAGCGCCGGTAAGTATTTCGGTATTTATCCACCTTCTGTACAAAAAATTGCAGAGAATATAATTAAAGACGGCCATTTAAAAAAAGACCGGACAAAGAGTTAAATTCATTTATGTCTGAGGCATTCATATATTTTATTTAGAAGTATATAATTGTCATAGAATATGAATTCTGAAAAAATGAATAGCATTATTGCTAAAATTTCAAAATTGAAAAGTCAGGATATTAAACTATCAGATGGTTTAAATCTGATCAAATTATGTCTGACTTTCATGATATAGAATACGGGGTTAACACTAACAAGTATATGCTACCAAAGAAATATGCGCTGTTAAAAATAAATCAGAATTCTTTTCGGGACTCTCTTGCATTTTCCAGTGACGTAAGTGTGTTTGTCCCGTTATTTACTATCGTGGAATTAATACGAAAAGAATTGGGTAAGGAATATGAATTGAAAAAGGATGTTAATTCTAAAATCAGGAATATACGAGCATTAATTCAAGAAAACAAATAGTCGAATCGAAATTGTCTACGGGAATTTTCATGCAAAATCGACTACTTGACCGTAAAATCTCAAAGAGATTTTCAACTGAAATTATTGATGATTTTTTAATTTTTTAGCATATTTTGATTGAAATTGTCGATCTTTGGTTAAAAATCATCAAAAATGAATCCTAACAGCTTTTCTCTACGAGAATTTTCATGCAAAATCGACCATTTGACCGTAAAATCTCAAAGGAAAACCACCAAAACTGTCAAAAAAACAGTGAAAAACAGGCAAAAATGCATTGAAAACACTGAATAAAAAATAAAAATATTACACACTGAAAAATAATATTTCACTGAATAAAAAAAAAATATTTCACAGCAATAAGAAATATTTCACACTGAATAAAAAATATTTCACACTGAATAAAATATCGATAATTTCACAGAAATAAAAAATATTTCACACTGAATAAAATATATTTCACACTGAATAAAAAATATTTCACAGCAATAAAAAATATTTCACACTGAATAAATAATCGATAATTTCACAGCACAGAAAAATGATTCACAGCAATATAAAATATTTCACTGAATAAAAAATCGATAATTTCACAGCAATAAATAATATTTCACACTGAATAAAAAATCGATAATTTCACAGCAATATAAAATATTTCACACTGAATAAAAAATATTTCACACTGAATAAAACATAAAAATATTTCACAGCAATAAAAAATATTCGACACTGAATACAAAATATTTCACACTGAATAAAAAATAAAAATATTTCACACTGAATAAAAAATATTTCACACTGAATAAAAAATATTTCACACTGAATACAAAATATTTCACACTGAATAAAAAAAAAATATTTCACACTGAATAAAAAATATTTCACACTGAATAAAAAATATTTCACACAATAAAAAATGAAAATATTTCACACTGAATAAAAAAATATTTCACACTGAATAAACAATAAAAATATTTCACACTGAATAAAACATAAAAATATTTCACACTGAATAAAAACTATTTCACACTGAAAAAAAAAAAAAAAATTCACACTGAATAATAAATATTTCACACTGAATAAAAAATAAAAATATTTCACACTGAATAAAAAATAAAAATATTTTACACTGAGCAAAAAATCGATAATTTCACACTGAATAAAAAATATTTCACACTGAATACAAATATTTCACAGTGAATAAAAAAAATTCACACTGAATAAAAATCGATGGACCGTTAATGGATGGTTCCGATTAGTTCAATGGAAAAGTGGAGCAAGACTTTGACGATGGTGTTAAAAATCACAAATTAACTGAAAAAAAGTGTTGTCTGTTAGGTCAGGTTCGGGAATTCAAGTGAAAATCTTCGATTTTCGGGAAAATTGTTTTACAATTGAAAAATTGTTTACAATGTCAAATAATGGTCAATGAAGCATTAACGACCCGATTGGCTCGTGAGAGACTAGATGCAATTAAGAGATTTATACCAATTCGCGACTCTGTAAGGAATAAACTGCAAGTTAGACAAAGTTTACAAACTGATTTTGCTGCGGGATCTGAAGCATTTATCGAAGTAGAAGGAGAGCTTGTAACAGCTGCTGATACTCCTGCTGTACCAGCACCGTATCCAGTTGGTACTCAAGTCGGGTTTGTCAGTAATGGTAACATGGCGCTATTTGAGAGTGCAAGATATGTCATTGATGGAAAAGAAATTGAGTCGATAGATCGCGATGTTGATGTGGCTACAACAATAATCGGGTTAGCGAGATATTCTGATGATTATACAAGATCAGCAGGACCTTCAATGATGTTTGTAAAAGATGTTAAAAGTACCGCTGGAGTAAATCAATTTATTATAAGACGACCAAACAATAATGCTGGTGCCGCTGATGTTGAAGTTGAAAATATGATTATAAGTACTAATGAGAATTTCAATCTAGGAGCTGCGACGCGTATATTAATGTAGGAAGGGCGGCGTAAATCATTTTCATGCGAGATTACACTACATCATATATTTGGATTCTGTAGAAATGTAAGAAAAGTTATTTATGGAGCAAAGCATACAGTAGCACTCGTGCGAAAGAGTGATGATATTGACGCAGTTTGGAAGATTCCAGCAGATGCTGCAAATCCAGATGATGATGCCGGTAAAGTCATTTTAACAAAACTATCATTGTGGATCCCAGTGTTGACTCCATAAATCACCGCAGAAGAACGATTATTATCATTTATGGACCAAGGAGGAAAATCATTACTAAGTTGGCTAACGGTAAGTACAGATGTTAAATAATCAAATAATAACGGGTTATTCACGTGGAACATATCTTCAAAACAAGGTGTTGCTGCGCCACGTCATATATTAATTGCGTTACAGGATAATACACGAGTTGGCAATCAACTCTTGAGCCATATGATATTTGATCCATTAGGTGTTAAAGACGTCTCACTGAGAATAAACGGCCAGCAGGAACAATCCGAGGATATACAACTTAATTACGGTTCAAACCATATTGCACGAGTTTATCATCGTATGTTGTTATTTATGGCACGCGATCAAAATGTCGATACTGGTCTGCAAATATCACAATATGATTTTAAGAATCTGTATCCGATCTATTACTTTACGTTGGAACATCTTGATTTAACAAGACAATCCGTAGTTGATATACATTTTACAGCTAATAATGTGACTCGTGGTGCTATTGCTAATTATAGAGCAGTTGCTGTCATTCTCAGCGATAAATCAACGCTATTCGAAGGTGTTGGTGGAAGAATGAGAGTGGTAGATGCGCCAGTAGAAAATATGTAAACGATTTTCTCTATCGGCGATTTAGAATCAATCTGTTATTGTATAATGTCATACAGTGTTATTAGTGTTGCGTTAACTCCTGGTCAAGTCAAGAAATTGCAATCGGAATCAGCTAAAAAATGTGGAACCACTATCACGTTGAAACCCAATCAAATGACTGGCGTGGCGAATAAGTTGTCGCTGACAACTCGTCTAGTAAAACACTTCAATGATGCTTTCAAGGATAAAAAGTCGTTCAGATCACTCTCTCCGCTGCTGCTATAAAAAATATGATTAAACCGGCGGTATATTCCCGTTATTTGCTGCGTTACCAGCGTTGATTGCGGCAGCGGCCCCAGCGGTGGCTTAAACGGTCGCATTGGGGGCAGCTGGAGCATTGGGATCAAACGCGGTACAAAGCATTGATGAATCATATGAACCGAAGAAGAAAGGACGAGGGTATAAAAAAAGGGAAAGGGTCTAAAACTACCAGGAACCCCGTATTCATGGTACAGCGGAAAGGGTCTAAGACTAGGACCGGTTTACTAGTTGGAGAGTCTTCGATTGTAGAATCTTTGACTCCAATGTCCAATTTTGATTTAATGGATGCCGCTAAAAAACTCGCGATTAAAAATTTTAGAGGTGTCTTTATGAAAGATCAGTTACCGGCACAACCCAACAGCGTTGAAACCGGTATTATTAATCTCGATAACAGCACCGGACCTGGAACTCACTGGGTCTCATACGCTATTGATCCACGTGGGATTGTTTATTTCGATTCATATGGATTAGCACCGCCGAAGGAATTTATGCGTTATATAAATCGCTCAAAGACTTTTCCAAAAATCAAAGATTTTCCAATGAAGACTTGGTATTTTACGCTACCAACACAACAAATGAATGACCCACCAATATGCGGCAGCGATATATTAAATGTCCTTGACGCTATTTCTAACTCCTTGGGTAATCCAAGGGAAAACCACCACATGTTGTCGTAAATGAATACACGAGTGATCGCTGGAAATCAAAAGATTTCAAAACGAAGATTTTAGAGAGAGAAAGTGTTTTACAATAACAATGATTGATATTTGGGGGAGATCTTTATCAGCGATGAAGAAGCCAGTGTCACAGAATTAGGCGAAAATTAAATTTATTTTCTTCTTGATTTACAAACTAATCTCACCATTTTCTTTGTTTCGTCGTACATGCATTACCTGGGGTGAATAAGTGGTTTTCTCCAAGGTAAGCGGCGTGTAACGATTTGCATGTGCCTGATTTTTATTTACATGAAATCCGGAACTTTTAGTTTCACGTGGTGCACGGTAATCTTTCTGTGATTTATGTTCACCTATTTGAGGGTATATAAGGCAGAAGATTTATGATCAATTTTACGGGACCTAAAGTATCTAATCACAGGATAGATAAGCTCGTTTTTCAATCTCCAGCCAAAGGGGTGAGTGTTAAATGTATATTTCGTTTTATTGTGAATTTTATTCAGTTTATCATTTCATATAATGATGCCTTTCTTGCAATGCAGATTTTAAACGTGGAATATTTGGAATTACTAGTCACTATTAGACTTTAAATGCATTAGCGTAATCTAAGGTTTAGATTATTTTTTTGAGACAACTATTATTAGTCTGGTTTCTTTATTGTAGCTGATAGCGCATCTAATAACATCGTTGATAACGCATCTGAAAACATCTCTGATAGCGTCTCTGATAGCGCATCTGATAACGTGTGATAACGCATCTGATAACGCATCTGAAAATATCTCTGATAACGTCGGCTGATAACACCTCTGATATCGTAGCTGAAATTGTTGCTGATGTATTGTGCAATCGAATTGAAGTATCTGACTGTCTGTCTGTCGAACTGTCTGTTCGTCTACATCTGTCGTGACGTGTAAATATCCGGAAATCTAGAAGTCCGAGTGTCGGAGCTGTCTAAAGTTGTAAAACATCCGGGGCGACATCTAGGGCATTGAGGAACGTTGGTTCTAGTAGATGTTGTAAGCTGTATGTACGTATAACTGTGGTGGATCCGTGAAGGGCAAACGGCCGATAAAAGTATTGGTCAACCCTAGGTCTTTGGGGAAACTGGGCGGCGATTCAACTGTTAGTGAATCGTACGGTCATACAGGGTCGAGACACATATGTGTGTTGCAATTGTAATACAATTGAATACATTGTTGTATTTACATGGTCATTTCAGATCACAATAGTATTTCAAGGCATTGCATGATTCTCAATAAAAGCTAACAACTTGATTAAATACATGTATATGTTCGTGCTAGTTGTCGCAATCCATACTTGCGATAGTATAGTTTGTTGTTTGTGTTTATTATCGTAATTTATACTTGCGTTAATATAACTTTAGTAAAGGTTCTTTGGATCTGTGTATAGTCCAAGAGATTCCTTTGTATCTGTATTTTATTTTGTATCAATATTTCATTTATTCATGTATTGTGAATGGTTGTGAGTGTAATTGTGGGTTGAACGCATGAGTTATTGTGTTGATACATCATTATTTTTCATTAATAATTTATTTCATAAATTTATATTTTCTTTCACATATTGTGTTTGTGTTGTTCATTTAATCCACCATCCTATCGGTAACAATTCTGTTACAACCCGGTGCCGATGGCACTGCAGGAATACCTGCAACCAGTGATATAAAAACAATAATCGAATATGAAATAGCTGAGACGTTGAACTTAACAAGTATTGATCCTAATGAAATAGTTGTATTTCAAGATCGTCAAGGTAAATTGAAAACTAGTAATGTGTCGTTGGATGATATTTTGGTTAAACAACGAAACGCAATCGAGGATACTATCGCGTTATTTTCCGATCAGGGTAAACTCAAACCGGGTGTACTTTTTTCGACTATTACAGATAGATTAAAAACTCTCAACGATGAGTTAAAAAATTCTGTGTTAGAACTAGCAACACTTCAATCTAAAACTGAAGAACACGGAAAACAGTTTTCAAATTTTCGTAGAAACATCCTGGATAAAATTGAAATAAAATTGAAATAAAACTCCCTGATATTAAAAAATCCATCGATGAGACGAAAAACTTCATCGAAGCAATCAAAGGTGATGCAACGAGGATGATAACAATCATTGAAAAAACAAAAATTCCTCATGAGAAAACCAGCAACGTGGTATACACGATCAAACACGGATCATTTGCGTGGACACCTACAAACAACAAATTAGATATCACTGCAACCGTTAAAGGTATTTATCGATTAACACTAGTGACAACGACTCAATTTAATATTTCATCGTCGAGTTCATCTGGGGTCAACAATACAATATCGACGATCATCGATAAGGATACAGCTGAAAAGTTCACGATATCATCTACTGATACAAATTTGGTTAGGGTTTCAATATCGTGGTATTTGGAATTCGTATTGGATTTAAGTAAATAACGGTTTCAATTGAAATCGGAAACTGATTTGGAAATAAAATGATTTCATCATCGCAATATCGCTATGATCGGGTCAGAGAATTTCAAACTAGACTCAAAACCCTCGCCGAGGAATATCAAATAAAAATAAAAAAATACCGACGAAGAATCACTGCAATTGATGTTACCATGTACTCGGTGTCAGGCGTTCTCGCTGGCGCCGGAATAATACTTGCCTCGGTTACAATGATTGCCCCGGTCGTAGTTCCGATTTGCATTTCTGCGGCGGCTACAATTGCGAGTATATCAACCGGGATAACAAAAAAAATATCATCATGCAGCCAGAGTAAACTGCAAGATTACTTAATTCAATTTCATATTCTATCAACCCCATACTCGCAATTATCCTCGATGATATCGTCGTCACTCGATATAATATCAGATAGTGAGTTCTCAGCGATGGTCAGTAATTATAATTCCACGATGTCAAAATTAGAAATACCACAACAGTATAATAACAATGACAACACCGCAGGAATTACTTCAACGAATAGTGGAGAACACAAACCCAGTACAAACAAGCATGATATCAATAACCTCAACGAATCCATAATTCAGTGTGAATTTCCCTATCCCAGTCCTCGTGAAGGAGATAGCGCTAGCAAAACTACGAGTGTATCACAGTTGGCCTAATATCAGATCAAAATCATTTGTTGGTCAACAACCGAATACTTCCTTGGTATTTGCGAGCAAGAATAAAGACGACGGTACCCCATACTGAAACGTTGTTTCGATACCAACCGGATCATACCAAATTGAACAAATCAATGCTGAATTGCAGCGTAGAAAAAAATCGATTACTGGAAAAAGAATAAAAAATAGCTATAACGGTTCATGAGCCGACGCTATCGTCTGCCATTGAGATAAACTCGCCTGGTTACGTCGTAGATATTTATCAGAGTTCTATTAGAATGGCCTGAATTACCACCTCAACGAGAACCCGTTAATTTACCACCTGAACCACAAAAAACTGATTCTATCACCGACAGGATAAAATCTGACAATGCAGTAAAAGCTATAGCGATTACAATAAATTGAATTTTTTTTTCATGAATTTGTAGATCCTCCCACTAAGAGAATAATCCACTATCTTCGACAAGATGACACCACTGAAAATTTCACAGCGTTCAATAACGATTTTTCATTGTTGTTAATATCCCTTAAATCCAGCACTCTCACCCGAGATGAATTTATCAGCGTTGTAGAAACATGTAACAAAATCATCAATGACATGGAACCATTTCATTCACAAATTATTCAAGAGGTATTAGGTGACGATAATCCTAAAACAAGATATTTATTTACATCAGACTATAAAATCCCCGTCAAAGATATTTCCACATTCAAACTACCAGGATATAATATTTCAGAACTACAAAAATCTCTCAATGATGCCATCGATATTGGTTTTAAAATAATTCATGATACGTGGAAAAAACAACATCACCGGAAATAAAAATCCTCAAACATAATAATGACCCAGATGGTGGCGGCAGTCATATTGCTCCTCAAAATGTGAATATATCCTCGGTGATAGCGATCAATTTAGTATGTAATGTTATCGAAGGAAGCTATCAAATAAATCTAGAACGATCAAATCAAGCTCAGCAGGGATATATTTTGTATTCATTTGCACCAACAGCTCCTCCAGGATTTCTAATTATTGAGTCTCCGGTTAATCCAGTCTATATTCGATGTCATAATAATTCATTAACGAGAATCAATTTTAAACTCACTGACCAGTCCAATAATCTAATTGATCTACAAGGTGAGATTCTACAAATTAGTCTGTTTGTGAAATCCTAAAAGGATTTTCGTCCTAACGACTTTCGTCGTGAAAATTCTTCGAATTTCATCCTAACTACATAGTGAGTTGTCCATCTTGTATTTTTACCCATTCCGATGCCTGGATTCACCGTATTTCAGACAAAATCACTAAGGCTCCATTTGCCAAACAGAGACTTTATTTTTTTTTTTGGTTAAAACATGAAATTTCGTAGGAAGGCTCTATTTGCCGTTTTGACGGTTAAAATCAATTTTTGTTTGAAAAGTTGTCTAATTCACCCTCTCTGCTGCTCTGGACATTTCTGCATGAATGATCAGCAAAACTGTATTAATTTAAAACTTGTTACTGACATATATGATACAGTGCCTATTCATTTAGTCACTGATTAAGTGTGAATAAATAAATACTTCACTTGCACTTAGCAAGATGCTTTATCTTTGAATCTGTTTTGATATTTACAGGGTTTTCAAAATATGTTTTGTTACATGTGGAATTTAAATATGAGCCATTGTTGGTGCTTTAGCCAAAAACTCTGACTGGTGCTTTTCTTAATGGTGCACATAGATATCGGCTGGAATATCAGTCTTAATTATACTTATTTCGCCTCTGGCTTAGTGTCTTACTATGAGTGTGCATTCCATACTTAATCTGTTGTAGGAGGCACTGATTGACATCTATCCAAGAACAGTCTACACCTCAACGACCAATAATATCGTAGAGATGGAATAAATATATATGAACTGGGTTTAGCTTTGATGCAACTGAATTCAATTGAATTGTTTTGAGACTAAGTTTTAAGTCTTTTATTGAGGAAGAGAAATAATTACGACAAACATGGACCGCCTTTTAATTACATATCAGAAGTGGTATATCTTTGAACAGGAGCATATGGCAATTTACAAAGTTGTGGAAAAATTTTAATAATTTTAGTGGCAATTAATTAAGCATGTCAAAAACTTTCCAATCATTAATGACTTCATTGGCTTCATTATGATAAAAAACAGTATTTGTTTGATTTTACTTTCAATTATAATCATTAGAACAAAACAGGAATAAGTGGCTTATCAGGAAGCCAATTTTGAGTATGGGAATATGTTGTTTTGTTGAATAATTTGCTTTAGTCATGTGCAGGGGTTTAGGAATATTACATGAAGTCATGCATACAAAATGTCATCCATAATATTTTATCTTATGTCTATCACATGCGTATTGGACAAATGCTAAGAGAGGATGTGTTATGCATATTTATATTGCAGTATGTGAGATTTTTATTCATGTTTTATGGAGAATTTATTCACATGCATGCTTTATTTTATAACATGCTGGGTAACAACGTATGTTTTACTTTCCTTATCATTTTCGAATTGATAATAATCATTATATTTTTTTAGTTCTGTAAAAAAACATAGCAAATAGTTCATTATGAATATGGGTGAAATATTAATATTATTCTTCTGGCCTGATTCAAGGACAGTATATTTATTCTAGTTATAACTACAAGTGTACTTTCTTAACATTTGAAACCTTAAAACCTTATAAAATGAAATTTTCCATTAATGATCCAATACGAGAATTTTTGCACTTCACCATTTCATGAGCTGAACAAGCAAATCAACACTTCCAGCGTTTGATTTAAGTTTCATTTCCAGTATAGTTGATGCAGAAAATTAATCGTAATGCTAGGGTCATTAAATATAGTAAACAAGCATTACAGGATTGACAGTGCAATTGTTACTAATTGAAGCTCATAGCATATTTAAAAATTTACTGTTTTGGTTTTGATTAAACTTGTACCTTTTATGCTTAGTCACATGAAGGTACATTATAGACATGTACAAGAAAACCAAACATCATCCTTGTGTACTGGACGGAATACAAAACTGTCTCTGTCTGTTCTAACGCTGGTCACGGTTAAGCTATGGTTTGACGATTTAATTGCTACATTAGTAAGACACGCCAATATATGTGCATGCCTGAAGAGATGGAGTAAGGAAGATATGGACACCTTACTCAAAAACCTGCGTTTGATGCAATGCTTTTTGGGATCTAGTTCGTATCATTCATGTTATATTCAGAGTGTTACCTTGTCAAGAAATTGCCATTTAATAAACATGTTCATGGAATATATTGCATTTTTGCCAAAGCATTCGAAGACCTTTCCACCAATGAGACGGATCTCTCATGGTAATCATTAAATTATAATCATTATTGTCTGTCTCCCGACTGTTTACCGGTCAATGCGTTCATTGATTCCCAGGAGGATCGAGGGTTGATAGTATGTCAAGTAGTAGAGTAATGGTAAAAATGTTATTTAAGAATATCGGAATAGAGAAAAAACTGTTGATTTAACAAATCTTTAAACCGTAATATTGAATTCTATTTTGCTCCAATAGAAATAAACAACGTGAAATTTACAGATATACAAACCTACTGAAGTAATATTTATTCCCTTTCATAGCTACAAAAGCACAATTAGAGCATAATTTCTTCTCAGGTCCACCGATCAGATTTCGATACATCCAGTATATACAATTTGCTGCTGAATTTGATCACCACTACCTATCACTGATTCATTGTTGATAATGCATACTTTCAATGTGCTAAAGACGCGTCTATCGTAGTATTTTGCTTTGATCGTACAACCACTTGCTAACCTATTTTGGATTAGGACAACGAAGACGGGAAAAGCAGGACAATATTTAACTCAAGAAATGTTATGAGACTGTCAATGTCTTGCAATTACGTTTGAAAATAGTGAAATCGTATGTGAATTAAATAATGTTACTGTCATTGATAATACATCAAATGTTTCTAATTCATTATATACAGTTCAATTTTAACATACTCTTTACTTTTTGATGTATCTGTAAAGAAAATCCGACATGGTTAAGTTTCGATAAATATCCCCTTACCATTGATACCTAAAAACGAACTTTATATATTATTTTATAATCAATAATCTTTAACCAAATTATTTTGTGCAAAAACACCGACGCTGATTTAATATAGACTATACATTATCGTAAGATCAATTTGTTTAGAAAAGTTATTGATGTTTCGGGTAAGGAAACCATGTTCCATTAGGTACAAATACAATCTAGATTCACGATAATGTAATATGACCTAATATTAAATCATGGCACTTTCCTCCAGATCTTACGTAAAACTGTCCGCATTACAATAATCTGTTTGATATCATTGTTCAGTCCATACTTAAGTTATATGAACGCGTAGAGGCTTAGGATGTGTTTATCCAAGTCAGTACTGCTCGAAGAGAACTAAATGTCATTACAAGTTGTTACGAAATACCCGACAGGGCTCATTTAGACTTCCATATTT
The DNA here is from genome assembly GCA_029339505.1 of Unio delphinus. Taxonomy (NCBI): domain Eukaryota; kingdom Metazoa; phylum Mollusca; class Bivalvia; order Unionida; family Unionidae; genus Unio; species Unio delphinus. Next base: position 1,021,899 of record JAQISU010000079.1, read on the forward strand.
TTCATATAATCAGGGTGTATTGTTTCACGCGCCGTAATATTTCTGTATAATTTTTCGTCGTATCGCGTGACGCTTTTATTGCTCGAATAGCACCTGTGAGTTAAAGTATTATTGCGCACTACTGTATATATATATATATATATATATATATATATATATATATATATATATATATATATATCGGGTAGAGATATTGAAGGGCACAGCCACTATAGAGGGAAGCTCTAAACATATTCAGCTGTCGGGGCAGGTGCCATTGTAACTTAGTTAGTCGAATGATTTTTAGTCAACTAATTTTATTATTTACAATAATTATTCAGTTTGGTAAATGCACGTTCGTTGTTGAATTATGTAGTCACATCGTTTCTGGTATTTTTAATTCAATTTATTAAGATATAACCTGTGCAATGTGGTAGCGAGTTAATTTTATCTGGTCGCTGCTAGGACTAATTTCGGAAACATACTATGTATGTAATAATGTTTTAGCATTACGTATTTGTATATTAATTGCATAGCATTCCTACGTCATACTTCAGACGGATTATGTTAACACATTCGTAACTATCATATATTCTTAATGTAGTTGCAACTAAAACCATTACAATTAAAATAGACTATTGGCTAGGTTGTTTTTTTTTCCATGTTCAGCTCGCTGGTTATGAGCAGCCGGATGGGCTCGTGAATACCATGACGTATGGTGTACCATTACTAGCATCACCCACCAATTCGGTGCCAACTTACGGGTACAAATTCGGAGGGGAAAGTCACCGTGCAAGAGAGCAGGCTGTCTCAACATCCATTTTCGAATCATAGTAGTGTTTTGACTACGAGAAAAGAACAATAACAAATAGTCTTTTGACTACATGTAAAATGTAATAACAAGTAGTGTTTTGACTATATGTAAAGCACAATAACCAGCAGTTTTGACTACATGTAAAGCACAATAACCAGTATTGTTTTGACTACATGTAAATTATGACAGTAGTGTCTGACCACATAAATATTTGCAACCAGTGGTTGATTATATGAAGGTTCGCAACAAGTATTTGTTGATATGAAAGTTTGTTAGAGATATTTGCATACATGAAGTTTATATGGAATTGCTAGAACTTTTTAACTACATGAGTTTGACATAGTAGTCAAATCAAATGTCATATGTGTTTTATATTCATTTTATATGCATTACTGTGTGTGATTGTCGTATCGTTAGTGTGAGTGTCTAATACATTGTCGTTGTCACTCGAGAACGCATTTATTATTTGTTAAAACCCTGCCCAGTCTCAAAGAGTCAGCTCGATTACGTTCCACAAGTCCTTCCAACATCGTGTGCAAACATTATACTCCACAATACAACTGCTAAACAACATTACATCCACATTGTGAAAAATGTTGAAAGTAAATTTAAAATGTGAAATTATTTTTAGCAGATTTGATCATTCCTAAACATTTATCAATGTATGACCGTTGATACATTAAATATTCTTTGTTTACTGGTCTCATCTACTGGCTGTGTGTTCATTTAGCATTGTAAAAAATTGCATTTGTATACATTTGGCAAAAATTAGGCAAACATCTATTTTTTTATTTTGATTAAACTAGTATTTTTATCTGTATTTCGTATGAAACTACGTTATAGACATGTAAAATACAACCAAACAACATCGCTGTGTACTAGACGGAATACAATCATATTCCGATTGTTCAAACGCAAGTCACAGTTAAGATATGGTTTAACGATTTCATTTGCATTCTTGGTAAGATATGTCACTATTTGCGTGTGCCTGGATATCTTGAGTAAAGACGGTATGGACACCTTACTCGTAAACTGAGTTTGATGCATTGGTTTTAGTGATCTAGCTATGTGAACAATTCTTCCCCAAGCAACTAGTTCAAAAACAAAATGTCTACTGCAAACAATTTATATATCATCCGCCCTCCGCCATTATATCATTCGCCCTCTTTGTATTTTTATGAACAACATCAACTGTTCTTTCATCATCACACACATTTTAAGATATATACAGTTAGTGACCGTCGTTAACAAACCACAATAATGACCGATATGGAGCCGGCAGTGATATGATTACCGATCATAACACGGTATCATTGCCCAGGTAAACACGTGTATATATATATATATATATATATATATATATATATATATATATATATATAATATAATATAATATAATATAATATAATATAATATAATATCATATCATATCATATCATATCATATCATATCATATCATATCATATCATATCATATCATATCATATCATATCATATCATATCATATTATATCATATCATATCATATCATATCATATCATATCATATCATATCATATCATATCATATCATATCATATCATATCATATCATATCATATCATATAATATAATATAATATAATATAATATAATATAATATAATATAATATAATATAATATAATATAATATAATATAATATAATATAATATAATATAATATAATATAATATAATATAATATAATATAGATCAGGCTAGTATCGGAAATTTTGTGATAAAATACGCAATTTTTCATTACTGTCTGGCAGACAAAAATTCGCTATTTTCCACTCCTATATTCATGTAACCTCTACGTTGACCTCTCCCGAAGACTAGGAATTTAAGCCATGCGCAAACACGTGTTAGCGAAAATAATGGCGGACGCAACTATATCGAATGCAAATAATTAGATCTGAAAGAAAAGGGGAAAAAGCTCTCTGAACAAACTATGGCAGCACACTCATATGTATTGGTGAACAGCATTAACGATGGAATAAAAAGAAATCCACTTCGAGCCTGAAAACTAATCCAAAGGTCGCCAAATTCTTGCTGGATAGGTGAGTCTAAATTTTGCAAAGAACAGTCAAGTTTTTATACCATTATTTTATTTCTGTATTGTTAATTCTTGATCAAAACTCATGAAAAACATATTTTATATGAACTGGCATTATTCCATTTAGCTGGAAATAAAATGTCAAAGCCCTGCAACAATATCGCTGAAAGTTTGAAACCCGCATGTGCACCATGACATATGTATACTGCTGTTTTTGAGGCTACCAGAGTGGTTTTAATGATCATCTTCATTTTCGCACGCAACTATAAGACTTTATTTAGAGGCATGCAGTCACTACTGTTTTTATAAATACAAATTATATATAATGTAAATGGTGATTACTGTAAATTAAAGTAATGCAATACAGTTAAGTTTATTTTATGCATACTATTATTTGTAAAGTATATATAATTATTGTGTCTAATGAAACAGATTTTACCCTTGCTATATTAGTTATGAATTATATGGCAGAGCAAGGAAAACATCAGAAACAGTGTGGAATGTCACAAAAGACATGGCAACAACTTCTACACCTGGGCCAAGAATTCATAGGACACAAATTCCTGCTGTGTCTGATATAACCACACCAGAATCAGATATGGAATATGTGTAAGTATTACTACCTTTATTAAATTTCATGTATATTTACTTGTTTACAAATATGTTGGTAGATGCACATCTAAAAAGACAAAGGAATGTATGTATTACCTGGAAATGTATCATTCTATATTACTTTAATATTTTGCAGTTGGTAAAGATTGTATCTTTTGTTAAACTATGGTTTGTTTTATTTAGAATAATATTTTTCTTGGTAAATTGTTTGTTGGCAAATGTCTTTTTTTGTTATTGATATGTTCCCTATCATGTTGTTTATATTTTAGTTAAATCGCCTCAAGTGAGAATATTCATTTAATAAATGAGTCACCATTTTAAATAAATTATTATTATTATTATTATTATTATTATTATTATTATTATTATTATTATTATTATTATTATTATTATTATTATTATTATTATTATTTCTTGAAGCATTATCATTCCCATGATAATAACCAAGATAAATGATAATGCTTCCTTTTGATACAAACTAAAGATTTCCAATTTCAACATTAGTATTTACCCATTCCAAAATTTTATTTTAAGTGATTCAGTCTTGTCTGAAATTGCAAAACTTAAGCAGAAGGAAAGTGTAACGATGGAAGAGTCTAAATGTTTTATCAACCCATTTGAGAAAGTATACTAACAAAAAATTGTGATACATACATAAAAGGGGAATATTTGTGTTAAGTATACTAAAAAACAACCATTACATTAACGATAAATGCATGATGTATGTAAGTAAACTGAAAGTAATTGCATAATATATATATATATATATATATATATATATATATATATATATATATATATATATATATATATATATATATATATATATATATATATATACATATATATATATATGTGTGTGTGTGTGTGTGTGTGTGTTTGTGTGTGTGTATATTATTGTATTGGTATTTGTGGATGGTATTTGAGTATGAACCAGAAAGCTGCTCCAACAAAAGCTTCCTTGCTGTATACGAACAAACAAGATAAAAATGTGTAATTACAATATATTTTATCAATATAGTATTGATGCATAATTGAAAGAATGAAGATATACTGGTTATCCCGGAAAGAAAATGAATACATTGTATTATACATACAAACCACACCAAGGCCAAAGATATTGTTTGTCAGTTTAGAACACATGGAGAGGGCGGGTGTGGGGGTTACCCAAATGCATATGGTTTTGTATGGTAGTGGGTGGTCTACTGATACTGTATGTACACATATACCTCGATAGTAATTTGTGTAATATGTAACCTGCTTGACTGGGTTCAGTTGGTGTTTGAGTTTTAGTGGACAATAGACAAATTTGTAAAGTTACGCAGCTTACTTTTTTTGATGCAACCAGATATACTAAAATTGGTGGACTAACTGTTATATTAAATACATAATATTGTTAATCCTTGATCTTTTCTGTGTGGATTAAATATAGGCTGTTCTACAGAATGAGGAGGGAAATCGCATGTGCGCAGATGGGGTGTGTGTAAAAAACCTATGCATGTTTACAGGGAGGGAAGGATCAAGCTTTGCCTGATTTGTGTGCACATGCCCATCGTTGGAATCAGATTTTGTTTCCGGAGTTTTATATTTTTGCTTGCAAACTAATTCGCACCGGTCTGAGTTATACACAGATAGGTGAACATTTGCAAAAGTAGGATTTGGGATTGGAAGTAAAAAGTTTCCAGGAGGAAAATGATGGGATAGAACAAGAAAAAAAACCAACTTGTACCCTTAAGCAGATGCCGAATGATGTTTCTAACACACCTAGGCATATATCAAAGCAAACAAATCTTGGAAGCAGATGTATTTCGATGGTTACAAAATTAGCCCACAAATGTTTTCCCTACCCCCATTTCAAGTGACAAGGAAAACAATTGTAGGGGTGGAATGAGTTGAATATTCTCTGCTGTATAATGCCACTGTACATTAGCCTTTTCATCCAAACAGATTTATGGGGATTTATACATTTTTAATAGTTATATGCATCTGAATCTTTTTATTTATTTAGTCCTTTTACTTTGATTCAGACATAAAGCAGAACTGGAGAGTTTCCAGAAGTTTGATTTTATTGTATGCCTCCAAAAGACAAGTATTTAAGCCATCAGCATTCAGAGCTAGGAATCTGTTGGCAGCTCTTCATCATAATTATCATATTGACACAGATGTGATCGTAAACAGAGATAGAACAATAAGGTAATTAACTTTGTTTTTGTTTGTTAAAGTAATAATTAATGTTCGTTAAATTATGAATACTTTACCTGAAAGTTGATAAACCATCTGTTTGTGGTACAATGTGATCTTTTACAAATAAATATTTTTAAAATAAATTTGTGTAAACCAATTTTGGTTAGAATTAGTCTAATGTATTTAGAAAAGTCTGTAAATAATCTACGTATTTGTATGATATATGTGTAACATACAGGTTTGCTATATTGCCATTTTCATCTGTAGCCAGAATTATTTGTTACATTTAATTTTATGCAGTTTTTATTTAGACGTTAGAGAATTAAAAATATATAAAATAACCTTGTCAGTGAAATGTTTGCATTTTCTTGTCAGATACCAAAGACCATTTAACAAAACAGGAAGAGATGATCAAGAAACCCAAAGAAAGCTGATCAAAAGTACCTGTATATTCTGGAAATAATTATGAAAATATTGAAAATGAGATTATATGATAGAGTTGGCACTAACCAGCCACTTGTGTTGGACATAAATGATCCTAGGTGAATATCTGATGTTCTTTCTCCAATACCACCACCATCTACAGAAGAGATTGTTACAAAGCAGAAATCTCATTTTAAAGTTAAAATAATTTAGGCCTATTAGTCAGATAACACCTATTGATATAAAATTGTTATGGAGAGACAATTCTAGTGATTGTATGATAAGAAATGATCCCTACCATGGATCCATATAGACTTTTACTAAGTCTTTCTTGAAGTGCCGACCATGAGCCAAAGTCCTGCATATGTTTTATTTCCATGTAGCAGTTTATCTTCAGACCACTGTTTATTATGTTATTAAAGCTTCTAAAAACATACATGCATTTGAACAAAAAGATGTACGACCTTTCCTAACTTTTCATACCCATTGCATTTATACTTGTCTTATATATGTTTAGATTGAGGTAAATGCAGTGTATTTAGATCATATGATGAATTTAAAAAGCACAGCATAAACTATAAATTGTAATTCATTTAATCTTATAGGAGTAATAAGAATCAAATCATGTGATTGCCAATCGGTATTATTGCATAAAATTTACCTTTTAAAATTTTATTTTCTAAATGTGTTGTGTAAAATTGCAGTCAGAATGAATACTAGAATAATTTGAAGAAGAAAAAATGTACATTGGAGCAAATGACGTCAATCCATACTCCTCATTTTGATTTCATTGCTCCAGCCAAACATTACTGTACCTATTAATATACAACACACTGAAGCATTAAAATTTAAATGTAACTGATTCGGACTCGTTTTTTCTAACATAATCCATGAAAGAATATGTTTTGTACCATGTGAATGCATCTTTATTTACCTATACACTTTTTAGATTTATTACAAACATCCAATATTAGGACTGCATATTATGTTTTTATTAATTGCCTAAATACTGTTAGCAAAGATATGCACTGCTTTAAAGAGTTTTATATATAGATATATATATATATATATATATATATATATATATATATATATATATATATATATATATATATATATATATATATATGTGTGTGTGTGTGTGTGTGTATGTATGTATGTATGTATTTTGATGAAAATGAATTACATCAGAAAACAGCATTGAGCTTAACCGCATTGTTTCGAATTCCACATCATAGTATTGTCCCATATTTCGTAATACATTATTAAATATGTAAGCTAAATCTTCTAGCACAATATATTTAGACTGTTTAAATTAGATTACATATTTTCCTGATTTTATTTGCCCAATTTGTATTGAATACAATTTAATGAAGTGGTTTATCACAGGTGCAGCAATGTATATCATTACAGGTTCACAAACAGTTTCAAACTGAATTTATGAACAAAATGATGCTGTTAACTACTGTTTTAAACAAACATAAAAACATAGATTAGAAATAATCTTCACTGATTATATTTGTTAACAAGAAATTAATATTTACATACTGGTGTTGACCGTTCCAGTGGCCTAATTGTAAGAGCAGCAACCTCAGTTGCAAGAGGTTGTGGAGGCCTTGATCTATAGCCAAGTCATAACAAAGATATAAAAATGGTATTAATAGCTGCCTCATTTGGTGCTCAGCATTAAGTGAACAGTGTATGGATTGGTTTTCCTACTATCAGAATAATGTAACTGGGTGGAATGTCATGCTACATGTATGCTGCATGATGCCTCAGTGCTAGACATCACTATAAACTGCCACATTGCAAACACCATATCAATATGACTGAAAAAATTGTTCAAGGTAAGTTAAATCAAGAGAACAAAGTTTCCTCGCCTGGTACCATGCCCCCTGTATTCCTGAATTTGATATGCATATCTGAGCTAGTTTTGCACTACACTTAGTACATTATCTATATTATTTAGTATATATATATATATATATATATATATATATATATATATATATATATATGGGTGTGGGTGTGAGTATTTATCTACCCTAATTTTAAAGGAATGCAATATGAAACATACATGGGGGTTGGTGTGGGCTTAATTTCAATATTTGTTTCTCTCCAGTAGTTTGTTTAGGTGGTGTATAAAAATTTGGCATTGAGTAAAATGGTAATCACTTCTGTCAAAAGCATAGAAACCAAGCACAGGTTACTAATACATCAATGTAATTTCTATGGAACTGTCTAGTATTTTGGAATGGGATGTCTGTAACCAATCTTTTATAGTAATGGTACACTAGTTTGTCATATAAAATTATCTTGGAGACAAAGAAAAAGGAAGAATGGAGGCAAAGGTTAATCGGACTGGATGGAATTGGACTATAAGTTCAGAGAAAGATCATACAGATAAGCAGGAACACAGGACAGGAGGAAAATCTATTTTACTAAGTCAGATGATAAAATAGGCCATGGTCGAGTTAAAGACGAGTAATAGGGTTTTAATTTGAATTTCATTTGAGAGATGACTGTTATTTAATGATAAGAAATTGTTGTTTATTTGACTTTCATATTTTGTGTATACATTAATTTAACTGTCGGCATCACTGACCGGGTGCTCTGAGCATTGCATCTATCACTACTTCAATTCCTCACAATAACAAGCCGGGGGAGGGAGAGGCATTTTGTAATAATTTAAATAATATTGGGATCACCCAAACCAGCCTAAATAACAAGGAAAACCTCTATATATGCCATAATTATTCTTAGATGATATCCTTTACTTTTGTATGCCTGTCTGTACTTTTTAATTTAAGTTATGTCTGTACATGTATATGTGTACTTATACAAGTTTGGTACATTTCATAAAATATAACAGTTAGTTTTACAATATATGTAGTTGTGTACATTCATCTGGGTATTCATATAAAGGGTATACTTATATTTATAGTAAATTAACACATTTTGAAAAAAAACTGAAATTTGATGTTTTTAATTGGTGTCAAGTACATTTGATTTTAATGTAATAAAACGGCTGATGATGCTCCTATGTGATATAAGCATTCAAGGCTGCGTTTGATGAACTTGTATATTAGTCTTAAAAACCTTATTTTGTTTCTAGATCCATTTGTTTTATATTTAATTTAATTTAATGAGCAGTATCTGGATAGAATAGTATCCTAATTATTGTAGTTATGTTGATATGTACAAGCCAATCTGTTTTCATTAAACACTGCAACAAATTTTGCTTTCTCAACTCTATATGAATATGCGTTAGTTATCATTTAACTTAACGAGTTACTGTATATGCTAGTCAATTTCAATTCATCCTATGATTTTAATAAATAGTCTCCTCACAGCTGTTTTCAAAACATAGCCATACATATAAGCATTCTTTAGTGGGTAGGTAGCTAACAAAATGCATACTACAAAATAAATACTTTATACAACTTAAATCTCATACCTTGCGGAAGTTGTCATACTAACACGTTCCATATTGCACACAATTTGGAAAATCTATCTTCCAGACTGACGTCATTGCTCCTATTTTGTTACTCTCGAATACTTCCCTCGATTATGTAACCATCCCTTGAATGAAAATGGAATTGTCTAGAAACTAGAAATTGATGTCGAGGACCGTCATGGTTGTAATGAAAACTTTCGCTAATCATGAAACGCGCAGACGATGAAGTTGTTATGGACACCCTGGTCGTAATCGGGTTAGACATTATAATCAATGAATGAATTGAGTACGAACCGCTTCGGTGGCCTAGTGGTTAGAGCGTCCGCCCCGGAAGCGGGAGGTCGTCGGTTCGATCCCCGGCCGAGTCATACCAAAGACTTACAAAAATGGTACTAACAGCTGCCTCGCTTGACGTTCAGCATAACGAGGTTAGTGTTAGGACTGGTCGGCCTGGTGTCAGGATAATGTGACTGGGTGAGACATCATGCTACATGTCTGCGGCATGATGTCTCAGTGCTTAGACATCACTATAAACTGCCTCACTGCAGACATCGTAGCGATATATCTGAAAAAATGTTAAAGCTACGTTAAAAATCCTAATCAAACAAACAAACAAATGAATTGAGTACGATTTATTGACTTTTTATCTTTTTTTATGTTTCTCGTTGTAACAGAATTGTTACCGAGAGGAGGGTGGATTAAATGAACAATACAAACACAATTTGTGAAAGAAAATATAAATTTATGTAATAAATTATAAATGAAAAAAATACAGATGTAACAACACAATAATTCACGCGCTCAACCCACAATTACACTCACAACCATTCACAATACATGAATAAATTAAATAACAATACAAAAGGAATCACAAATGTAAAGGGATCTCTTGGATTATACACAGATCCAAGAATCCTTTACGAAAGTTAAATAAATGCAAGTATGATTCACGAAAAAAATAAACACAAACGACAAACTATCTATCGCACGATGGATTGCGATAACTAGCACGATCATATACTTGTATTCAATCAAGTTGCTAGCTTTTATTGATATCTATGTGATCACTCGAAATATTATTGCGATCTGACATAAACATGCAAATACAACAATGTATTAAATTATATCACAATTTCAATACACCTATGTGTCTCCCCTGTATAACCGCACGATTCAGCAACAGTTGAATCGTCTCCCAGTTTCCCCGAGAACCGAGGGTTGACCAATACTATTATCGGACGTTTCCCTACACGGATCCACCACAGTTATACGTTCAGACAGCATACAACATCTACCCGAACCAACGGTTCCTCACTACCCTAGATGTCTACCCGGACGTTTTACAACTCTAAGACAGCTCCGACACTCGGACTTCTAGCTTTCCGGATATTTACACGTTACACAGATATTGACGAACAGACAGTTCGACACACAGACAGATACTTCAATTCCGTTTGCACAAATTAACGGCACAATCACATTCAGATATTTATACAGAGATGTTCCAGAACAAACAATAGATGTCCCACAACAAATCAAACGATTTCAAAGACGTTTATCAAAAGATGGTATCAGATGTGTTTAACAGCTACGGTATCAACGATGTTATTAGCAGCTACGGTATCAACGATGTTATTAGCAGCTACGGTACCAGAAACAATGTAACAACTATGTTAGCAGCTACGGTATCAGAGACGGTATCAACGATGTTATTAGATGCGCTATCAGTGATGAACTTCTACGGTATCAACGACGGAATCAGCTGGAATCAGACTGAATCAGACTGAATTAGCTATAATAAACAAAACCAGACTAATAATAGTTGTCTCAAAAATAATCTAAGCCATAGATTACGATATTGTATTTAAAGTCTAAAAGTGACTAGTAATTCCAAATATTCCACGTTTAATTGCAATAAAAGCATCATTATACGAAATGATAATCTGAATAAAATTCACAATAAAACGAAATGTAAATTTAACACTCACCCCTTTGGCTGGAGATTTGCAAGACGAGGTTATCTATCCTTCGATTAGATATTTGGGTTCCCGTAAAAATTTATGATAAATCCTAAGCCTTATATACTCTCAATAGGTGAACATAAATCACATCGAGCTTGCCGTACACCACGTAAAACGAGTATTTCGGATTTCATGTAAATTACAAATTAGCACATGCAAATCGTTACACGCCACTTAATCACCCCAGGTAATGCGTGTACGACGAAATCAAGAAAAATGGTGAGTTTCGTTTGCAATTGAAGAACAACAAAAATCAGTTCAAATTTTCGCCTAATTCTGTGACAATACCTCCCCCCTAAGAATAAAAATGTACACATTTTTAAAACTAACACAGAATAGAAGAAAAATAACTACTGATGATATCTTACAACATTTACACTGGTTATACTACAAACTGGATTTTATTACTGGGCAAATTCATACAAATTTCCCATCATGCCCTACTCAAGTAGTCTGCGCCTATATTTTCAACTCCCCTTATTGACATTGTCGCTCTGTCTCTTGATGTATAACTTGAGCATGTTTGCATGGAATGTTTTTACATTACCGTCCATGTCAATTTTATAGTCCATGTCACCTTTTACTTCTTTAACTTCATATGGACCTTTCCACTGGACTAATAACTTATTCGAACTCGTTGGAAGAAGCAATAGCACCTGATCTCCCACAAGAAATTTCCTATTACGCGCTCTGCGGTTGTAATACTTGGCATATCTGCGCCCCGATTTAATCAATTCGTCACGTGCCATCTGGCATGTACTCTCAAGTTTATTTCTTAGATCTAACACGTACTGGTAAGTCGTTTTTATTTCCTCGTTCGAGACATCACCAGTCCATAGTTCGCGTAGTATCCGCATCGGGCCTCGAACCGTTCTACCATACAACAGTTCAAAGGGTGAGAACCCTAAACTTTCCTGCGGTACTTCACGGTACGCGAACAGAACAGCGTTTAAATAACGGTCCCAGTCTTGCGGACGTTCCGCGCACATCTTTCGCAGCATGCTTTTCAGGGTACCATTAAACTTCTCTACCAGTCCATTGCACATCGGATGGTATGGGGTAGTGTTTAGCTGTTTGATGGACAACAGCCTACTTATTTCACCCATGAGGTCAGAGGTGAATTGGGCACCACAATCAGTGAGGATTTCCTCTGGCACCCCTACCCTACTGAAGATATCAACTAATGCTTCAGCTACCCTTTCCGTTTCAATAGTTGGTAACGCTACGGCTTCAGGGTATCTGGTTGCGTAGTCAACCAGAGTAAGTATGTACCGATTCTTTCTTTCGGTAACTGGGTGTATTGGTCCTACAATATCTACTGCCACTCTTTTAAACGGTGTATCTATTAATGGCATCTGTCCCAAGGGCACCCTTGTGACCCTTCCCTTACAGACGGTTTTCTGACATACGTCGCACGACCTACAGAACCGTGTGACATCGCCATTAACACCTGGCCAGTAGAATTCAGCGACTACCCTGTTAGTGGTCTTAGCCTTACCTAGGTGTCCTGCCATGCTTGACTCATGCGCCACCCTAAGTACTTGAGATCTATATCTCTGGGGTACGACCACTTGCCAATACTTCTTACCCTCCCGAGCGCTAAACTCCCTATGAATTAATCCGTTCTTGCGTACGAATCTAGAGCTACCCCCACGCTTGCAATGTTTAATCGCGCCGGACGTGATTTTCTCAACAATTGTTCTGATGGATTCATCACGATCTTGCTCTTGTTTGAAATCATCACGGGAAATTCCTGAGATCGATTCAGGGACTATTAATTTATGAAACGCGGTTTTCTCTCGCCGTGTTTGCGCTCGCGTTTCGACTGCCTGGGCCAAAGGTATTTTAAAATCGGCCATGGTTGGAAGACGGGAACCTTCAACATTACCGATCGTCAGATCGTATATAGGATTGTCCATACAAAGGGCATCAACAGTTCCCGTTAAGAAAGGTGTTTTTACTGTGATCCTTGCTACGGGAACGCGACCCATCGTCTGATCAAGTAACATACATGGGGATTCCCACCCGAGCATTTGGTTATCCTGCACGAGACTACGTTTGATCACTACGCTCGTACAACCAGTATCACGCAATACCACGACTTCTCGACCGTTGACAAACCCTCTCGCGGTTGGTACACGCGCTTCAGGAAATAAACACGTGCCAAGTGAATGAATACAAGGTTCTACATGTACGTTGTTATCGGATATACCTTTACTTTGTATAGCCACTGCTACCTTATGTATAAGTGCCTTTCTTTTAGGACAGTCTTTTTGAACATGACCCAATGCATTACACAAGAAACACCGCACACGCTGAAAAACTGGATTCCCAACTGACCTTTTTACCTCAGCTGATTTTACAGGCTCCCTAGGCATAGGTCTTACAGACTGGTTTCCAGACTTAAAATCTTTTAAAACCACGTTCTGGGTTCCCCCATGAGCTTCGGCAAATAAATCGGCTTGCTTAGCCATATCTTTTACGTTTGTGAAGACTTTCTCCTTCAGAAATTGATCTAATTCTCGCCCAACTGTATTAAATAATTGATCTCTGAGCAAGAAATCAGTCAACCCTTCAAACGTTTTCACCGCTTTGCCGCATTCAATCCACCGCTCAAAATAGTTCGCAATTCTGACGGTGAACTGACCAAAGGTTTCTCCCTTATCGGGCTTGCTATACCTGAATTTTTTTCGAAAACCTTGTTCAGTGAGCTCGTACCTTTTGAGAAGTGCTTCCTTTAGGACGTCGTACTTAAACACATCGTCCCTAGGAAGTCGCGAGTATACATCCAGTGCTTTACCTTTTAATAAAGCACTCAGATGCAGCGCCCAGTCATTTTGACTCCACTTCTGGTTTTCGGCATACCGCTCAAACCGATGAAGATAACTATCTATGTTATCTTTTTCATCGTCAAAGGGAGGTAATTTGGGGCCCCTTAATTTGTTAGTGGCAGAATCGTGTTCTCTTCCAGATGTCGCTAATTCTACCTTACGCTCATGATCCCGTTGTTTTGCTCTTTCTTCTAACTCTAACATTTCTACTCTAGCTAGTTTATCTAACTCTATTCGCTTTTGCTCCGCTTCCATTTCCCATTCTATCCTGTCTTTTTCGGCCTGCTTCTCTAATTCTATCTTTTCCTTCTCTAATGCCCATTTCCTATCTTCGGATTCCCTTTCTAATTCCCGTTTCCTTTCATCGGATTCCCTTTCTAATGCCCGTTTCCTCTCTTCGGCCTCCCCCTTTTCCTTTTCTAATTCCCTATGTAATTCCCTTTCTCTTACCCTTTCTTCCCTTTCCCGGGCTTGTTCTTCTTGAATAAATTTCCTTAGGCTTTCACCTTCATATCCAAATTCTTTGCCTAAGGCAACCAAGTCCTTAAGGGATGACATGACAATTGTAATATGAATATAGATAGGTAACCAAACCAATGTTTTAAACACGTTTATACTGGACACACGGACCTAGGTAAACTAAACAAAAATAAACTCCAACTAGAGTATTATCTTAACAGAAGGTCACGCTCAAATATAAACATTAAATGTATACCTTCACAAAAATGATTGACAGTTCACTTAATCCAACGATCCCACTTCTGACACCATTGTAACAGAATTGTTACCGAGAGGAGGGTGGATTAAATGAACAATACAAACACAATTTGTGAAAGAAAATATAAATTTATGTAATAAATTATAAATGAAAAAAATACAGATGTAACAACACAATAATTCACGCGCTCAACCCACAATTACACTCACAACCATTCACAATACATGAATAAATTAAATAACAATACAAAAGGAATCACAAATGTAAAGGGATCTCTTGGATTATACACAGATCCAAGAATCCTTTACGAAAGTTAAATAAATGCAAGTATGATTCACGAAAAAAATAAACACAAACGACAAACTATCTATCGCACGATGGATTGCGATAACTAGCACGATCATATACTTGTATTCAATCAAGTTGCTAGCTTTTATTGATATCTATGTGATCACTCGAAATATTATTGCGATCTGACATAAACATGCAAATACAACAATGTATTAAATTATATCACAATTTCAATACACCTATGTGTCTCCCCTGTATAACCGCACGATTCAGCAACAGTTGAATCGTCTCCCAGTTTCCCCGAGAACCGAGGGTTGACCAATACTATTATCGGACGTTTCCCTACACGGATCCACCACAGTTATACGTTCAGACAGCATACAACATCTACCCGAACCAACGGTTCCTCACTACCCTAGATGTCTACCCGGACGTTTTACAACTCTAAGACAGCTCCGACACTCGGACTTCTAGCTTTCCGGATATTTACACGTTACACAGATATTGACGAACAGACAGTTCGACACACAGACAGATACTTCAATTCCGTTTGCACAAATTAACGGCACAATCACATTCAGATATTTATACAGAGATGTTCCAGAACAAACAATAGATGTCCCACAACAAATCAAACGATTTCAAAGACGTTTATCAAAAGATGGTATCAGATGTGTTTAACAGCTACGGTATCAACGATGTTATTAGCAGCTACGGTATCAACGATGTTATTAGCAGCTACGGTACCAGAAACAATGTAACAACTATGTTAGCAGCTACGGTATCAGAGACGGTATCAACGATGTTATTAGATGCGCTATCAGTGATGAACTTCTACGGTATCAACGACGGAATCAGCTGGAATCAGACTGAATCAGACTGAATTAGCTATAATAAACAAAACCAGACTAATAATAGTTGTCTCAAAAATAATCTAAGCCATAGATTACGATATTGTATTTAAAGTCTAAAAGTGACTAGTAATTCCAAATATTCCACGTTTAATTGCAATAAAAGCATCATTATACGAAATGATAATCTGAATAAAATTCACAATAAAACGAAATGTAAATTTAACACTCACCCCTTTGGCTGGAGATTTGCAAGACGAGGTTATCTATCCTTCGATTAGATATTTGGGTTCTCGTAAAAATTTATGATAAATCCTAAGCCTTATAAACTCTCAATAGGTGAACATAAATCACATCGAGCTTGCCGTACACCACGTAAAACGAGTATTTCGGATTTCATGTAAATTACAAATTAGCACATGCAAATCGTTACACGCCACTTAATCACCCCAGGTAATGCGTGTACGACGAAATCAAGAAAAATGGTGAGTTTCGTTTGCAATTGAAGAACAACAAAAATCAGTTCAAATTTTCGCCTAATTCTGTGACACTCGTTACTGAAATCGGCAGGGGGGGGTACAAACAAACGGCGATGTGTTCACAAACATTAAAACAACCAAGTCAGAGTCCTGCATACATTTTTATAAAATTGTCAGCAAAAAATATTGCAAATAAAATAAATGCATTAAATGTTAAGTTGGAAAATATTAATTTTTGTGTTATGCTATGAAGCAAACGTGTAAATATAAAAACAGATGCTCAAATCAAATCAAATATCGGATACGTGACTCGTGAGCGTGAGGTGGTAATGCAAATGCACTAGAAAATCAACTTTATTCTGAGCCTAAGAAGCGACTATAACGAGACCTTTTAATAACGGTTCTGATTACAAAGATACAAATTATCATATTTTTAGTCAGTTTATCTTACAACGTAACACAATATCACAAACACGACAAATAAACACTTTCAAGAATGGCCCTTTAAAGGAACTTCTTATTGTGACACTGTGACTTCGGAGTATATCGGTAAAATCCGTTTCTGCATAATTAATTAGCAATCCGTAGAGAAAATCGTTACATTTTCATTGATTAAACTTACAATTGTACCCTTTGTGAAACTGAATGACCTGTAATTACTCATTATTTCTACTATACTTTTGATAAGATCATGCTTTTGCAAGAACAGTAAACAATTTAGGTTGTATGCCTTTAAGAAATAAAATGTTATTTCGGGTACAGCAAGCTTCTGTCACAAGCTGCACATGTAATCTAGATTCAGGATACTGTGACAGGAAATCAAGGCACATTCCTCCAGATCTTGGGTAACATTGACCGCATTAACCCGTTCGAGACATCGGTTGATATCGTTATTCAGCAGATAAGTAAATTATGCACACCAGTAAAGGTTTATGATTCTTTTATCCAAGACAATAGAGACAAAACAGAAATAAATGACATTACATGACATCTCAACATACAGTGCGAAAATTATACGTCAAAGGACAACTGTTAAAAACATTGCACCAACAATCTAACAGAAAAGTACAATTAAACTCCAAATGTACTATTATTTTTTGTATGTTTGATCTATCCTATACGTATAGTATCACCTTTACTGCTTTTAATTTGTATTGTTTAGCTGTCTCATCTTCTGGGATTGTGTTCTTTTATTATTGTAAGAACTAGCATTCAAACACGAATGGCTCACTTATACAAATGAAATATTTCGTAAATTTAAGAAGGTATGCCCAAGTTATTATTGTAATATATGTTTGTTTTAATTTTAACGTTCGGAAAACATAATCAATGTAAGGAATATCGCCATTACCAGATAAAAAAAGTATTAAAGTGAACATATATTTAGACACATCAAATAAACTGGACAGAACTTAGTACAATCATATTCGCTACAGGTTATTTACTGATACTAGACAAATGATTCAATGATGTCATAATCTAAAAAGTATTCTTGCTTTCTTATAAGAATCAACACTACAATAAATCTGAAGACTTAAAACGTTGCTTTGAAATCGGTTGGTTTATCCCTTCTGAAAGGACTTGCTCACACGAACTTATTCTGCAAACAAATTCTGATTAAAGGGCATATTTTGTGCTATTGTTTGGTCATATATTTTACTTATTTTCAGGTTCAAAGTAATATGTCGAAATAACTTCAAAATAGCTCGGTCGAAAGAATAGTACAGATATAATCCAAACTAATTGATTTGGGTGCATAATTGAATCTTAACTTTCACCCATTTATATTTAGATACCCATATATTAGATTATAATTTCAGTTTAAGTTAATAACGTTATTATTTGACCGTACAGTGTTATCATATACACTTTATAATATGATAATAATAATAATAAAAATAAGAGGAAGAAGAAGAAGAAAAGAAGAAGAAAAAGAAGAAGAAGAAGAATGATAATGATAATAATAGTAATAGTGATAATAATAATAATAATAATAATAATAATAATAATAATAATAATAATAATAATAATAATAATAATAATAATACTACTACTACTACTACTACTAATAATAATAATAATAATAATAATGAGGAGTTTGTACAGCGCCTAATCTTTAAACGCCCTAAGCGATTTCAATCTTTAAACAACACCAATAAGATAAAAAGCATATTAATATTATTACGAAAACAAACAACATGAAATTAGGAAAACATTGTGAGAATATTTTTTGCAGGAATCATTATTAGGTCTTTAAGTTTCTTCTTGGTGTCGAAATAAGTGAGTTTTCAGAGCGCTCTTGAATGTGATCACTGTGTCCTTGTGTCTATGTTCAGTGTGCAATTCATTCAACGTTGCTGGGCCCTAGTATGCAAAAGAACGCTGTCCATATGACTTTATTTTCATACTTGGAATAGTGAGTATAAGATTGTCAGAAGAGAACCGTAAGTATCTTGCTGGTGTGTACACATGAGTGAGGTCAGATAGGTACGTTGGACTAGAGTCCGACAGTTAAATGTAGCACAGAGATCATATGTTAAGTTTGATTCTGGATCGAATGGATAGCCAATATAGGGTACAGAGCAGCGGGGAGGTGTGCTCTGATCGTGATACTCTAAGTATGATCCGAGCAGCTATGTTTTGAACCTTTCGAAGTTTCTGGAGTAAATACTGATATGAACCAGACAGAATTGAGTTACACTCGTCTAATCTTTAAAGTACTAATGAACACACAAGTGTTTTAGTGGCATGAACTGAAAAATATTAGCGAAATGAGCTGATGTGTTTCAGCTCAAAATATGCATCATTGTATATGTTCCTGACATGTTGGTGCAATGTGAGAGTACTGTCCAGAGTAATACCTAGGTTTCGTACTGATTGTGTGAATATAATGTTGGCGCTGCTGAGATGTATTGCTTTAAGTAACTGATGTGAATAAGAAATTCGTTGTGATATGATCAGAATGGCCTCAGGTTTATCAAAACTAATCTGCAGCTTTTTACAAGTCATCGATGATTTCACATCAGAAATGCACCTTTCTACTCTTTGGATGGCAGAATCAACTTCAGTTGGGTGGCTAGACTTGTATATTTGCGTGTCATCAGCGTAAAAATGATGACAGACTGGATGATCATACATACATACAAATACATACATAGATACATACAAACATACATACATACATACATACATACATACATACATACATACATACATACATACATACATACAGACAGACAGACAGACATACATACATACATACATACATACATACATACATACATACATACATACATACATACATACATACATACATACATACATACATACATACATACATACATACATACATACATACATACATGCATTCATATCTATCTATATATCTATCTATCTATCTATCTATCTATCTATCTATCTATCTATCTATCTATCTATCTATCTATCTATCTATCTATATATATATCTATCTATATATATATATATATATATATATATATATATATATATATATATATATATATATATATACATTAGCTACATGCATATATATAACTACCATTAAGCGCAAAAAAGGAGACAAATATCACAAGAATTTCTTCAAATATTTAATGCTGCTACAATATTATCCAAAGTCTATTTCGAATGTATTGAATATAAGGAGCAAAAGAAAAAAGCGATTCATTCAACCGACTAATGTCTCTGGTGGAACTTCGATTGGATGGCACCGGGATGTACCTTCTGTCAGTAGTCTTTTCGATGCTTCCATCACACTTAAGAGGTCGTCGAAGTCATTAAAAGCAAATAAATGTTGGCCTGGTGGATTAGATACGTATGACTTCACTTCATCACGCCCTCTTTGTGTAAATAACCCAATCGTCAGCCCATAAACTTTCACCTTGTCATCTTCAGATGAAAATATTGTATCCTTCAGCTCCTTGGCAGCTTGCGTAGCATTAACTCCGCAGTTTGACTCCCCGGCTGTTAGAAACAAGACCTCTTTTTGGATGGATTTAGAATTCCGCACACCTGTAATGATAGGAAACTCGGACATATAAAAAATGAAGAAGACAAACTAATTAATTTATAATGTTATGAACAAGTAATTTTTAGACCCTTGCCTGTGATTGAAGTTATTTGAGGTATTTGTCACCTGACGTTTATTATCTTTTGCCTAATTTTTGCTTGTCATCTTGACAAGTGCAAACAACATGCAAAGTGAAGGATTAATATATATATATATATATATATTATATATATATATATATATATATAGATATATTATATATATATATATATATATATATATATATATATATATATATATATATATATATATATATATATATATATATATATATATATATATATATATATATATATATATATATATATGCTGTTTGAAACCGGGTCTTTGGAGAACTTGGAGAATTATTTGGGGATTTTTCAGTTACTTATTGTATAATTATTTAAAAAAATTGTCTTTAGGTTACTCATTGAAGTTTTGAAGTGCACATTGAATTAACATGTAATCGAGGCCGTGTTGTCTATTTATGATTAAAATATAAATTATTTGTATACATTTTCTACATACTAGAACCTTATTTTATTAGCCAATCATAAATGGACAACAAGAAAAATAGACTATAATCTGTTTTAGCCGAAAAAGGTGCACTTATTAAAGCTTTTTGAATATGTAGTTTTAGTATTCATTGAGTGGTGTCATAAGAAAATGGTCCGGAATGAATTTCCTGTCAAGTTCGTTGTAATAATAAATGTTAACTTAATCTTTATTTCAGAGAGGTTATGGAAGCGAAATCATTCATTAAAATTGCATTTCCTAATGTACTATTCTTTTGTTGAAATACGACATAAACAGTTTTATTGTTGTATTGTATCTTTGTTAGAAAATATTAAACGAATGTCAACATACTTGAGTCAAAACAGTCATCATCATTTGCAAATTATAATTATAACATATGAATGAAAAGACATTCTCAAGGGATGTGTAACAAACGGTTCACATGATCTTACGTAACCGAATTAACACTTTACGCGACTCATTAAATTACAATAGAAAGAGCAATAAAGCATGCATTAGTATTAAAATCGTACAAAAAAATAAAAGTTTGGCATTGCGATAACTTTACAACGACATAATAATTTTCTTGTTATTTCACCTTGTGAAAAATCAATTGAGTTCGCATTACTGTGATAGTGGACACATTAAATGCCATAATTTGAGAAAAGTTACTTATATTAATGAATACTTTTTATACGTTAAAATCAATCAACGGAAAAGGAAATGCTTTCTGTAGTTCACATTAATATACCTTTGTTTTTGTTGGCAAAAAAGTTGATAGCAGCTCGGAATGCATCTCCCGTACAGGTACCGCCACCAGTGTAAGTAATACTTTTTATTGCGTTCACTAGGGTTGATGTTGGGTACCTTGAGCTGAAGGGAAATATCTCAGTTGGTATACTGTCGAACGTGAAGGCAGCAGCTTGATGGTATGTCACTGACGGGTTACGAAAGGGGTCTGGCTCGGGACATAGAAGTTCGAGAAGATCAGAAACTCCTTCAAGGGCTTTACGAAAATTGTCAACACCTATGCTGCCGGAAGCATCTAATAAAAGCAATATATCTCTCGTCTTCTTGTAGGATTCTTGGTTGGATGTGGCAGATCGAACGAATCTGTTGGTGTTGGTACCGTCAACTCCTCCAATGAAACTGCTTGCCAGCACATTTGCAGTCTGGTTGATTGATGGCAAGGTCTCGTCATTGTTATTTTCGTTTATACCTGAATCGTATTTGTAAAGTGAAAGCCATTAATACATAGTGGTAGCAGCCTACACAACAAAACGATTGGAAACAAAACAAACATAATTGACGAAGACAAATTTGATTGCTTATCTACAAATCAGTTATATTATATCTTGCTAAATATCTGAATGAATTTAGTTAAACTGTTTAATTTAGCTTTTTTGATAATGTAATATTGTGGAAACGCATATGTACTATTAAAAGGGAAGATCATGCTTCTACCAAATTTCCACGTCTGGGAATATTTGAATTTCTAAAAGTGATATTAATTTGTCTGCGTTTTCCTTTGCATGAACCGATTATTTATGGTTCACTTTTTACATTGATATTGCTGATATTGTTGGTCCTATCATGTTTGTATAAGCAGATGTACAAATAGCAATAACCCTATTTAAGATTTTGAACTTGTATTTATATGTGAGGAATTAGTTGTCAGGTGATTTTTACAAATGTAAGGCATTGTTTATTAGTATAATCATTATTTATTTACATGTATGGAACAAGAGTAAATCTATCCATCTTGGGTACCAATTATTGAACAGGCAGTTGGAATAAATATTCAAATACAAAGTGCCATTTACGTCAGTGTGAGAGGAAAAATTATGCCTAATATAGAGAAGTATTTATTTTTCTTAGGCAATATCTTCCACCATATCATGGGATTTTCCAAATGTATGGAGTTATAGCTACATTTTAGTGACTCCAAAATAGTGAGCGAGTAATTTGAAAAATAAATGTAAAAATATGTGAATTCTCAAACAACATTCAGAAGAGTTCGTGATCGACTATAGGTTTCAGGCTGTGTAAGTATTTCACAGACCAAATGCTAAAATTTAAAATCCAAACAAAGACAATTTTCTTTTCTCATTCAAAGATACGTCATGCATTATTTGATCTGCTCATTAACAATTATATATTCTCTTCAACAACCAAACTAACAATATGATCTAAACAAAATACGAATCTAACGGGATAACAAACGATGTTGCATCATATGTTGCATGTTAAACATACTAAAATACATACAATCTTAAAAATTTTTATCTTTGTATTCATGTATGTTAAGATTTGAAAGGAAATATATTTAATACTTTACTAAGTGCATTGTTGGTATAAGTGAAAATAGTTTTATTTTAGCTCGTTATATGCACCCAGTTTATTTTGTTTACAGTTTCACTTCTCAAATATTTTAAACATTTGAATGCAAAATTGAATACAATGAAACGAAATAAGAGTTCAATTAAGAGCATATTTGTCACCCAAAATCACTTGTGTTATACATAGCACAAACCATGATAATATTCCGTGCGCCATTCTGAAGAAAAATATCTTTAAAAAATTCAAGGACAGTTATGATGAAAATTTTTAAATGGCCATAACACAATTAAAAAATCGTTCCTCTATACATGTGAGTGTTTTCTTACCCGAATTATATCCTGCATTCGTTCCAGGGGACCCATTCGACTTGGTTTCATAGATTGCTGGACAAACTTTGCCTGGGTTGACTTGTTGCACAAGTACTGGTCTGTATCGTTCATATTCGCCAAATCCAAGCGGACCTTTCCATTCACCCCATTCGCCGACGACACAATCTAATCCGGAAAATGACAATATACTTCTGGCATGTATAGGTAGTTTACAAATGATTACATCCTACAGGGCAATTTAATAATCGTATTTATTATAGAACTTATAATTTTACTTGTTATGTGTGTATGTGTATGTTTCTGTGTGGTTTGTGAAATTGAGTATGCGATTGTGTTCTCACCCACTCCTGCTGCGTTTGTCCCGGGGGATCCAGCCGACTCTGTTTCATGGAGTTCTGGACAAGCATTGCCTCCATTGAATGGATGCACAAGGACTGATCTGTATCGTTCATATTTGCCAAAACTAAGCGGGCCAGACCATTCACTCCATTCGCTTACCACACAATTTATCTTTCTACCGGAAAAGTAAAAAGCTTGAGTGGCTCCAAAATATGTTAGTACAAGAGTAAGTGCGGAAAACATCTTTCTCTTATGTCGATAAACTGCTGGAAAAAAATATTGTGCAACCTTGAAACTAGGTACAATTGCTAGTGCATATAGATTTTATGTTTGATATTCACACTCGCGGGGTTTAAAATAAGTGTGGCCATCGAAGAAAGAATGTTCATATTTCGGAACCTTAGTATGAGTGAAGAAATAAAGAGTGATGATATATTTTTTAGTTGGCAATGTTTTTTATCGTTTATGTTCATGACGACATCGGTGATGATGGCGATGATGAAGCAGTAATTATTTGCAGGCGGAAATTTGAAATATCGCATCATACAGGTATGTTACGTTATTTAAAAAATAGTGTGTCATACAATTAATACTCCTGAATTACAAAAACATAGTACATATTGAATATATTAAAAAAAAATAATAATAATATTTATAATGCTAATACAAAACAAAATCATAATAATAATAATAATAATAATAATGATAATAATAATAATAATAATAATAATAATATCAATATTAATACTAATAATACTTACCTATTTTGATTAGCAAATGCAAGGGCATATACTTACGACAGGAAGATAAAGTAAGTGTTACCAAAACAAATACGATAGCTCTCGCGTTTGCAAATTATGAGTTTCACTGAACATGTTTGGGTGCTTTATATGCTTGTAGAATTTGCAAACGTCCAATCAGTGTGCTAAAACAACACGGAATAAACTTGAAATCCACCTCTGCTTGGAACAAATGATATTTTCAGTGCGTACTGTAAATAATTCAGATAACCTATTTGTACGTTCTTATTCAGCAACATGTTCATATAGCGCAAATAAATATTCATGTACACATAATTTTAATTTGCCGAGCACTTCAGTTTTGTTAACCAGATAATGCAATAACCTGAGTAAAGGTCATATTTATTCTTACAGCCTTTGATTCCGCTACCAATGAGTATTTTGGAAGTCTTATACCAAAAACGGGCTATTTCCCATTTATATGTATGATGTATATTAAAAGTATTTTGTCCATTTTCATCGTCAGACAAATATTTTGCTGATGAGTTGCTTATCATGCAAACAGTGGTTATTTTCACCTAACACAATTAACCTATTGTAAAAAAAAAACATATACTGGTGCTAGAAATAATGTTTTACACAGAAATAACTGATTACAAGTTATTGTTAATGACAGAAAGGTTATAAATATAATATACAAATCTATACGATGCAATTTGATGCACAAAAAAGAAAGCGAATGATGCAAACAAGGTTGCGTTTAAAATGTGATCAAAGAGGTCTGACAACGAGGATTCTCTGTGATAATTTGAGTATTATTCTTAAACCAAATATTTTGGTGACTGTTCCCTTGTTCATGAAAATAAAACATAATTAAGTTTAAAACAAACATTGTTTTCTTTGCTTCAAGGCTATGTAAACTAGCAAACACATACTCTCATACAAGAACAATTCTTAGACATATATACTATCTCATGTCTGTCTCGAAAACGAGCACAAATATATTGTAGCTCATTCTAATATAGGCCAAATGATGACTGCCACTAACAAATGATAAAAAACCCTTTGAAAAAAAAAAACGTTTATATGCATTGACCTAATACCAATAAAGGTGTCATATGTGTTTTAATATCACATTGCTATTACTCCGGTCAGGAAGCTATGTAATGCAAACAATAAAATTACGCGAAACGTAACTTCAGTTGTTTGTCTTATTACTATATGATATAAAAAAATAAACAAGCGTTTGATATTTAATTAAATAGTACTTCACTCTGTAGTATACAATACATTTTAATATTTTAATAATAGCAATTACTTCCGTAATGTATCGCGTACAGTTTTATCACATTGTTGGTTTCTGAATATTCTTTTTGACCCTTAAATAGTACCATATTATAAATATTGACGCATATGCTAAAATGCTAATACTGCTTCACAATGCATCCACTTACTCCGTATATCTCAAAAATTAAATTTGTTTTATCAGATTTTGGCTTCCCTTTCAAACAATATTTTCTTCAATTACGGTGGTTTGAGTTTGTCAATTTTGTCATCAATAATATGACAATAATTTATATTGTGAAACATTTGTTCTTTTGCAAATTCTAATTACGATATACTATAGTTGATATCCTGAATTGTTTTAATAATTTTCATTTTCAGATTATAATCAGGATAATTCAAAAGATAACTATCAAATAATCGAATTAAATTATCATATGGGTATTGATAGTTAGTTTTAATTTCATTAGCATAATATGTTAAATTAGTTTCACAAACATAAGTTATCTGAGTTTTTGGATCAACATCGGTTAATGATGTTGTTGTTGAAAGATTTTTCATAAATATGCTATCTTTATCTGGGACATAGTGAGAAGAAACATAATCAAAATTTGTGAGTGGCCAAATTCCCTTTAATTTTGTGGCTTTTAAATCAGTGACAAAATCATTTAGTCGTGGCTCTGGCGGTATGTTATATTTAGTCAGTAGATATTCAAGCCATCCTAGCACGGTTCTTATAGATCTCTGATATATATCTACCACATATACGGGTGAGTTTATCTCAGTCGCGGATGATAGTATCGGTTTATGATCTGTGATAGCGATTTTTGATTCTCTTCCTGTAATGGATTTTATTATACGCTGTAATTCATTATTGAGCTGTTCCATTATGCAAGACCCAGATGATAAAGAAACTATGTTTTAGTCTGGAGTTCCGTTTTGTTTATTTTTACTCACAAACACCAAGGAATTATTCGGTGGCTGACCACCAAATGATTTTGATCTAATATTAGGCCAACTGTATTATACTCGTAATTTTTCCGTTGTTATCTCCATATCAGGAACCTCAGTGGGAAAATTGACACTGAATTCAAGGTTTGTTTAGGTTTTTGAGATATTTGGTGTCATTTGCGGCGTTGTGTTTGTCGCTATTTGTTGAAGTAATTGTAGTATTCGTTATCTGATATTGTTGTGTTATCGAGACTGGATGATATCAGCGAAGATAATTGGGAATACGCGGTTGATGCAATATGTAACTTAATTATATACTCGTGTAGTTTATTCTGACAGCATGTCGATATTTGTTTTGTGATGATGCTACGAATTCATGTAATTGTTGTCACCAATGACACAAATTGTGACAAATACAAGTAGCAGTGCTGTTATCGTTGATAACAATATGCCAGTTCCATCAACTACACATACAACCGAATACAGAATAACGTCGACGCTGGTTATTCGTCTGCGGTTTGTTTTTACTTTTATTGTATGCTCGTCAAGAAGAGTATTTAGTTTAGTTTGAAACTCACAGACTTGATCATATCGATACTGTTTAACATTCATTATACTATTTACTTGAATCAATTACACATTCGACATAAACCGTAAATGACGCTGATGCTAAGTTACCACTGAGGGGGTAATTATAAATGTTTGACTGGGTCCCTTATCTATTATTGCATTTGCAGTATTCACACCAGTAGAAGTACTAGTTCATACGTTAAATTGCAATGCTGAAATCAGAGTCAATATATATATATACCCTTAACTTATGCAGACTTCTGCAGACACTCCAATGATGTTAGTTTGAGCTGTGCAGGTGAAAGAACTATGATGTATCGAGTGCACAGTATTCATATTATGTTTATGTGGTGTTTTGATTTTATCAAGCTGGGTCACGATTTTAGAAAAATCACTACCGATATCCTCATGTGTTTGTTTAATCGTTTCGATATTTGTTTTAATATCAGAAAGTTCCATTGAGACCACTGGTGGTTCTCCGAAAAAGTCATCCATTTTTCTAAAATTCTGATGGAGGTTTGTAAACGCATGTACATGAACATCTTACACATCTCGCAGCGTCGATAGTTTATCATCTGTGGTTTTATACTCAGCTCGCAGCGGCGATAGTTCATCATCTGTGGTTTTATGCTCACCATATATCGTCATTATTTTATTGTCTAACAAATCTACATACCTTTTTGTTACAACTTCAGTATCCACTGCTGGATCACCAAGTGCGGTTATTTTATTAGACTTCATGTCCAGAGCTCCTGTCATTGAGTCGCCGGATTTTTGTTCTCGATTGTTGATACTATATATCACAGTTGGTACAATAATTCCTGGTTTAATCTTCCCAGTGGAATTAAACAACATTAGAGCATTTTCAGTCACTCCATTAATTCTAACAAGAATATCATTCCGGGAAACATTACTCGTTTTTAATTTACCCTGTTTGTCTTGAAATACGACTATCTCAATTGGATCCAGAATAGCGAAGTTTAACATCTCGGATATTTCATTTTTGTTTTACTTCTTTGGTTGCAGGTATTTCCCCGGAGGGTTTTCTTAAGCCTGAGAGAGAGATCTTCCTCAAATATCAACCAGTTTGTTTTTAAAAAGATATCGCTAAAAAACGATTACTAATATATTCGTGTATGGTTTTATAAAATGGTTTAGTTGATGATGAAATAGCGTCGAGTACATTTAAAACTTCTAAACCGCATATTGGTGGGCCATTCATTTTCAGTGTTGGTAGCGTGGCATGCCAGATAGGATTTTTTAATTGATCTATATAACGCAAACATTCCTTAGGCGGCGAAAACCCATTTGAATCGAAATAAACAATCAAACGCGGATCAATCGCTTATGCAACCCAGTGATTTCCAGGTCCGATGCTGTTATCGAGATTAATGATACCGGTTTCAATGCTGTTTGGTTGTTGTGGTAATTGATCTCGCATAAAAACACCTTTAACGTTTTGTATCGCTTAGTTTTAAGCAGCATTGAGTAAATCAAAGTTTGACATTATCGATATCTGCGATATCGGAACCACCAGTTCTCGTGTTAATAAACTGATCCTAGTCTCAGGCCGTTTCCGCTGTACCATGAATTCGGAGTTCCTGGAAGTCTTGGACCCTTTCCTTTTCTTGTATCCTTTTACAGTCGCTTTCTTTAGTGCCATCCCTGCCGCTGTACCAACGGCTCCGAGGGCAGCAGCTTTGCGACCGCAGGGGTGGCGGCTCAAATTAGTGTTGCAATCGCAGCGAGAAGTGCAAATATGCCACCTGATTTTATCATGTCTTTTATCGCGGCCGTAGGGAGAATGACCTGATAACATCATTGAAATGCTTAATTTGACGAGCTGTCAGTGATTGTTTATTCTGACATCTTATTGTGTTTCAACAGTATCGTAGTTCCAAATGTTTTAGCTAAATCCGATTGCAATTTGTTAATCTGACCAGGTGTCCGAGTGACATTAGCATGACTATATATCATTTTATTTATTATGAGATTTATGTAAGTGTTTACATATTTTCCACTGGCTCATCAACTACAGCAACTGCTCTGTAATTAGGGATAATTGGATCTGGAACAACCGGAAGAGTTACACGAGCTCGGAAATTTATGTCAACGATGGACTGTCTGGTTAAATCAAGATGTTCCAATGAAAAGTAATAAATCGGATATAGGTTTCTAAAAGATATTTGCAGACCAGTATCTACATTATTATCACGTCCCATAAATGTCAGCAAACAATGATACGCGCCTGCTATTTGGTTTTGATCCTACCTGAATAAAATACCCTCAGATGGTTTTTGTTGGCCGTTTATCCTGAGCGATATTTCAGGAACACCAGTTTGATCAAATATCATATGAATTCAATCCTGAAAATTTAATCGCGTCTTATCCTGTAACGCAAAAAATGTACTCCGTGGCGCAGAATCACCCTGTTTTGATGTAATGTGCCACGTAAATATACCGTTAACAGAAGACTCCATGGTATATGTTGTTGTTGTTAGCCATGATAGCAATGATTTACCACCTGTATCCATAAATAATAGTAAGTTTTCCTCTGCGGTGATTGATGGAGTCATTACTATCATCTACATCGAGAGTTTTGTTATATTTACTTTGCCAGCAGCAATACCATCATCATGCCAGATTGCATCATTATCATCAACTTTTCGAACGAGTACAGTACTACTCTATGTTTCGCTCCATAGATAACATTTCAAACATTTCAGCAAAATCTAAATATATGAGATAGTGGAATCGCGGATGAAAATAGTATACGTGTTCATTGCAACATTGATACGCGTGTTGCAAACCCTAGGATGCAATTAGGAATAATCTCTTTTATAATATCAAAAGCGGCAGCTGGTATATCTTGATGTTTAAGAGAGATATGAATTGGTTGATCAGCAACTCCAGTAGCTACTGTTGTCCGTAATTTAATATACTGAATATGATCATCATGATCGATAATATCCTTAGCGAACAACATAGATGGACCTGCTGCACCTGTATAATCATCAGAATATCTCGCTAAACCCACTATTGTTCTGGCAACATCAACATCATGCTCTATAGATTCAATCTTTCTTCCATCAATCATATATCTATCACTACTGAATAATGCCGTATTACCATTATTATTAAAACCAACTCGGACATTTAGGCCATATGGTGGATCATTTGGGGGTAGGGCATTTGTAGTAATTTCTTCTTCTATTTCTATAAATGCTTCAGATGGTAGAACGTATTTGCTGGTATCTTGAGCCTAAAGTTCGATTCTTGATCGACTATTTGGTTGTATTGCGTCAAAGGAATAAAACTGATAATCGCGTACAGAATCATCTTTGCGCACGGGGACATATAAATCAAATGCTGTATCAGGGGACGATTTGAACATTTTATTATATATTTTTTTATTTAAATTGCGATCTCAGGCAACTTCTCGCTATCATATTTGCAGTAATATTTCCCTGGGTGCCATATCTCTCATTTGTCTGCGATGCTATATTCTGATGCACCACGTTGTTTATTTATTTTTTAATACTCGCAGGCATAATCTAATTAGATGGCAGTTGTCGTAGTGTTGGTTTCTTTCGTCTTCGAACTAGTGTTAGTAGTCACTAACATCACTAATACCCTTAGGACGAATAACATCAATAGCTTTCAATGATAATTGTTTTGCTGTCTGTTTGTTTGTTTGAATTTTAACGTCGCACCAGCTCTTTTTGGCTATCTAGCGCCATACAAGAGATTAGATGTTTAAAAATAAGAAAGGTTTAACATCGACCAGCGATATAAAAAACATAATAGTTAAATATAAAATGGTAAGATGTTATTATCAGGCAATTATGTAGCTTCCCAATCAACGGGAGATGTAAATGGTTTATGTTGATGATAAGATGTTGTACATAAGAGGTGTTATTTGCATTAGATAAAACTATTATAGGTGATGACATACAAGTTATAGTTTAAAATAGAGATTTACTTCCTTCAGGAAATCGAAAATACAAGTGTATAGTACCAAAAATTTCCTTCATGTCATGTACATTATAATATTTATCTCGCGAAGGTTGCAGGTCAGAACACTCGTTCATAAAGTACTGAACAGTGAACGGTTCATTGCAAGAAACGCACTCTTCACATTTTAGTATGTAGGAGTGGGTAATGTATGTATGCCCGATTCTGATTCTTGCAATGACAACCCCCTCCCTACGGATAGTTCTGTTGGAAGGAGTCCATTCTCCGAGGGTTGGTTAGATGGCATGAAGTTTGTTATTGACTGCATCATCCCATGACGCCTGCCACTTCTGGCGTAGGTACATTTTGATACAAGGTTTAAAATAAGTAAACGGTAACTGAAAATCCGATGGTTCTTGGGACAGAGCCATCTTAGCAGTCCGGTCTGCTTTTTCTTTACCTCTAATACCAATATTGCTAGGTATCCAACACTATACTATATTGTACGAGGTACTAAGCTCAGAATTTTTGACGATAATATCGACTAATAATGGATTATCCAGTTTTCTATGGAGTAGCGACTGAAGTACTGATAGTGAGTCACAGAAGATAATGCTACGAAAGTCCGTTTTTGTTCGATAAATTTCAAAGCAAGGTTGATTGCTCTGATCTTCGCTGAAAATATGGACGCATTGAGTGGCAAGCGCACTTTGGTTATGTGTTTGCCACTGACGAAGGCTGCAGCAGCCTTGTCATCAACCTTATGATCCATCAGTATAAAATTTAGTGTAATTGTAAAATCGTTGAGATGTTCATGATAAGAGTTCAGGAATATGGAATGGTTTGTCTCAGATTTATTCCCATCGTGTAACGTAAAAATCACTTTGGGTTGTTTAAGTAATCAAGGTGGTGTTTTCGAGACAAACGTATTCTGAACTGTATAGAGATTAATTTTGATATTGTAAAGGCTGGATGATGTTCTGATGCCAAATGAAGGTATGGCATTTGGGTTATTTCCATATAAAGTTCTGTATTTTGTTTGGAAAACAGCCAAAAAAGCAGGGTCCAGAGGGTTTGATCTTAACCTAAGAGCTTACTGTGCAGAGAACATTTCTCTGAGATGCGATAAAGATGATTCATTCGCTTCCGCGAGAAGTCTTTCACATGGAGATGTCTTAAATGCTCCTAGAGCGAGTCTTATTCCTTGATGATGATATGGGACAAGCATTTTTAAATAGGAGTACCTAGCTGAACCATAAACAATGCATCCAGAGTCTAGTATGGAGCTGACAAATCTTCAATACAAATTTAGGAGTACATTTTTATCTGCACCCCAGTCAGTGTGCGCTATTAATTTAAGTAAATTTACAGCCTTTAAGCATTTAGCTTTCAAACTCTTGATGTACGGTATAAAAGTCAGTTTTCCGTCGAAGATAATACCCAAAACCTTTCTTTCTTCAACAACTGGAATAAGTGTTCCGTCCAGCGTGAGTTTCGGGTAATCATGATGCATTCGCAACTGACAGAAATACATGAATACTGTTTTAGATTTAGACAATTTGAAACAGTTATTACTGGCCCAATTTTGGATCTTATTGATATTTTGTTGGAGTGGCCTTTCAATTGTATGAATGTGCTTTGATCGATAACAAATTCAAAAATCGTTTACATATAATGAGCATTCCACACCGGGAGCTAAACACTTAGTGATGCTATCGATTTTGATATTAAATAGCGTCACATATAAAGTACTGCCCTGGGGCACACCCATCTTTTGCTGATGCATATCAGAGAGGGAAGAGCCCACTCGTACTTTGAATTCTCTGTCGCAGAGAAAATTGGAGCTGAAAGAGGGCAGACGGCCTTTTAGACCCAGATCGTGCAGGTCATTTAGTATCCCGTACTTCCATGTTTTGTCATAGGCCTTTTCTAAATCAAAGAAGACTGATACTAAATGTTCCTTCTTGATAAATGCATCGCGAATATATATTTCCAGTCTAACCAGATGATCGTTTGTACTGCGACCAGAACGGAAGCCACTTTGGAAAGGAGATTTTAAATTGTTACTTTCCAAGTACCATACAAGCCGAAAATTAATCATTCGTCCCATTGTTTTGCACACACAGCTTGTCAGTGCAATGGGCCCATAGCTGTTAGGATCTTCGATATGTTTGTTTGGTTTGGGAATCGGTATTACTATTGCTTCTTTCCAGCTAAAAGGTACATTACCAGAAATCCATAAATCTTAAAGATTTTAAGAAGTAGTGTCAGAGACGATTCTGGGATGTGTTTCAAGAATTGGTAAATATACTTCGTCAGGCCCAGCGGATGTATCATGGGACTTGTCTCAAGCCTCCCTAAGCTCCAATAAAGAAAACAGCTGTTTATAGCTTTCACTGTTATTTGAATTAAATTTCAATCGTGACTTTCATTTTTGAGATTTTAATTTTCGAAAGGCTTCTGAATAATTAGATGACGATGAGTTTTTTGAAAAACTGTCGGCAAGATTATTTGCTATATCACGTTTCGAACTAAAATTTATATTGTTTGTTTTCAGGTGTCGAATACAATTGTGTTTCCTCTTTCCTTTTTTTTTTCGAAAAGTATACCAAACTTGTTTCATTGAGTAACGAGAGTTTAAAGAAGACATATATTTCTTCCAGGATGCACGTTTACATTCCTTGATTGTGCGTAGAGTTTTAGCTTAAATTTTCGGGCGTTGGACGATTGTTGAATAGTTCTAATGCTTCTCGGCGTTGTTTAATGGTTTCTTTGCATTCATTGGTTACCCAGGGTTTTTGCGATTTCTTACTGTTCGGTGAGGACTTGGGAATAGATTCATCTGCAATTGTAATTAGAATGGAAGTAAAATGCTGTATGGGATTTACAGCGTTGAATACTGTATCATTATTTAGTATACTTTTACATATTGTTTCAAACATAGCCCAGGTGGCCTTCTATATATTCCATTGTGGAATTGCGTCATCAATTTTAGAGTAATTTTCAAGAGTGATCCGAAAGTGATCACTTCTGTGAAGGTCATCAGCGACCTTCCATTCATGGTCCAAAAGCAGCGATGGGGAGCAGCTTGTCAAATCTATGCATGTGTACGTACCCGTTCCTGGATGTAAATATGTCTGTGAGTTAGTGTTATATAGACACAGATCGTGTCTAGAAATGAAATCTTCTACTTTATGGCCTTTGTCACTTATGTGATTCGATCCCAATACAATGTTTTGGGCATTAAAATCCCCGAGTAAAACGAAGGGCGCGGAAAGTTGCTCAACAGGATTGTCTAATTCCTTTTGTACTATGTTGGTGTTTGGTTGTAAGTAAATGGAACAAAAAGTAATCACTCGACGTAGAGTGACACTTACAGCAATGGCTTGTAAATTTGCATTTAAAGGAATGACTCTGTGATTGGCTCTATTGTTCACAACATTAGAAACTCCTTCTGAGGCCCTGTCAGCGTTTTGAATGTACGCGCTAAACAGGAAAAAGTTTTTAAATTTAATTTTATATGTCTCTTTCAGGAATCGTTCCTGTAAACATAGAACTGCATTGTCGTGTCGATTTAAAAACAGAAGGATATCATTGCAGTTAGCTTTATGTCCGCGACAGTTCCATTGTATGATGGTGTTCTTCATTAGATTGCTATGCTGAAGATTCTGGAGCTGGGTTAGGCTATTCGCGGAGGAAGTATGTGTTGTTATTTCACTGGAAGAAGTACGGGAGTATATTTGTTTTTTCTAGGTTAGGAACTACTTTGAGTGCATGGAGCAGTTTTTTCTGCACCCATGCTCTCAAAGTCTCCAAAGTTGTGCAGTTTAATGGGGTCATTTGACCTCTTTTGCGGCTGATTTGTTTGTGCTTTGTGTTTCTGTTTTGGTGATTTTGGTGGTGGATTGTTATTAAATGTTGTCTGATTTGATGTTGTGCTTTTATGTGGCTTATAATTAGGAATATTGGCACTTGTTGTTGAATCGGGCTGATCCATCTGTGTTTGGGCGTCCTTCGTGGTTTTTGGATTGTTTTTGACGCTTGTGGAGAAGGGTGGGCCAGAAAGGGATGATTTTGCCTGAACAAGTTTCTTGGCTTCTGGGTAGGGAATGTCCGAGATAAACTTTACCCTCTGAATATCCTTCTCCTGTTTCCATGTATCACAATCCTTGGAACTGGCGTGATGTTCCTTGCCACCGCTGACACAATGCGGAGTTGCTCTACAATCAGCTTCCTGATGAGAGTGGTCTCCGCATCGGCCAAATACCTTGGCTCTGGAACATCGATTCTCGTGATGGTCGTATCTTTGACATTCATAGCATCGAAGGGATTTGGAATGTAGATCTCGGCATTTATTTGTAAAAACCCAACCTTGACCACTTTGAGCACTGTCAGTTTATTAAAGGTGTGTACAAATGTATTTGTGTCCTGCAAAATGTTATTACGTTTAATACGTATTCTTCGTACTGCAGTGACACCTTCATGTTTCATCCCTTCGATGATATCTGTGTCGGTGACTCCAGCCTAGTCACGACATCGCATTACACCTTTGGACGAATTCAATGTAGTGTGGGCGAATGAGGTCACTGAAATATCGAAAAAGGTTTTCATTTTCATGATATTTTCTGTTTCACCTTTTCGCTCAGACTCAATCAGGAGGCAACCCGATTTGAGTTTTTTCACACTGTTTGGTGTGCCAATTGATCCCGAAATAGCTTTCCTAATAACAAATGGAGATGAACTTGAAAGCGGTTTGGAATCATCCTTAGACTGAAGAACCATGAAGCGTGGAAATTATTCCGCGCCACATGTTTCTTCATTAGAGTCCGACAGTGGTTTGGTGCGTTTATTGTTGATTTTTTTGGTTGCATTTGCCACGATTAATAATGAGAAATTTCAGCACCCATGCTCCTCACCCGCCAAGGAGCCCAACGAGGGGACTCTTTTCAAGTGTCAGGGATATCGAGATGAGATACTCGTTAGATACAATTACCTGGGTTTGACCCATGCAGCTTCCTTCTAGGGTCGGTAAAATTATCTCCAGATTGACCCGTTGAGCCACCGCCTTCTAGGAAGTCTTCTAAAACTTGCGAGAGTGAAAGCTAAAGGAAAAGAATGCAGGGGCAACGGTAGTATCAAGAGAGATACAAGAAAGAAAGAGAAGATGAGTAAGTAAAATAAAGACCTGCTAGTACTCGGCGTGACCCGCCGATTTGTCGATTCCGAATCCATCTCCACCAGCCGTCTAAAAGACGTAGAGGCCAAAGTAGTGTATTGCAACTACCAGGATTCATTCCTCCTCTTTCACGGGTCGCAATCCACGGCAAACAGTTTGCCTCTACTTAGTTGCCTTTTACGACAAGTGGCGAGGCACGTCGTTTCAATTCTACAACCCCGAACCCGCAGGGGGATGAGACTAGGTAATAATATGTATGTTTAAATAGAAAACACGAGACCTAAACTAGGAAGATTATTTGTGAATGAATGGACCTCCTTTTTATCCCCTAACAAGAAAACAAATTTGTTCCAAATCTTAAAACAAGGGGCGTAACATATTTAAATATACATTTGGAATTTGACTGGCTTCGTCATAAAAATAATTCAACCAAGGCTTCCATATATGGTATGGCTGACTATCGAACCTTGTAACTGTCTGATGGACTTAAAATAGTTAATATCTTAAAATGTGCATTGATTCTGATGAGATGATGCGTTTTACATTATGGGAATAAATAGCAATAGCATCACAACAAAATTCACTCGCGATTAAATCACAGTTTAAATGTTCAACATAAGATAAAATAGTTTTAACTCAAGAGAGATGCAAAACCCATTCTTTTTGTTGGAAATTCTCTCTAAAAACGTAATTAACCACATTCGTAAAATGCATTTATGCCCTGGCCATAAGTTGCAGTAAACGTCCTGTTAATGCGATGCCGAAGATAAGTTTTTTTACAACCTTGACATCTCATTCTTCACCATGTTCATTGGAGAATGAATATGCTGCCACAACGTTAAATCATTTTTAAAATTCTTGATTCAGGAAAAATACAGGACGTTTGTACACTTTGTGTACCATTCTTTTATTATGATTCAACATAATTATATTTTTCTCTCATTATAAATATATTAGTCCGACTGTATGGTAGTAAAAGAAGAAAGAAAACACCAATACATTTAATAAATCACCGACGAAACAAAAAACAATATGCTAAACCCAATCCCATGCAACACTGTTATCTTTATAAAACATAATAATTAAGCACAACTCATATATATATATATATATATATATATATGTTATATATATATATATATATATATATATATATATATATATATATATATATATATATATATATATATATATATATATATATATATATATATATATATATAAATGACAGGTCCCCTAATTCACAAAATCAATGTATTATACAAAAAACGTTTTGTTTTCAAATCAATCAAATGCACATGCAATTACAGTAGATAAAAAGATCTTATGATTTTATGATTGATTGAAAATATATTCAAAAGAAAGCAGTATAGTACTGCTGTTGGAGTGAAAGTGCATTTGGAAACATGTGTTAAGGTCACTTGATGTTAATAGGGTTGTATTCATTCAACATCGAACTTCAAAAGAACAATTTCTGATTTCCCTTTTTCTTTTCCCGTTATGAAAATTCGGGGTTTTTTGTCACTGCGTGTAACAGTAGAGTAAAGCTATGAACAAATGCGAACGTTATATTAATGCAAAGCCAAAACAGACAAATATCCCTTTTCAATTTGAATAATTTTCCTGTTTTTTAATTTTACAAGGAAAAAACGCACACAAGATGATTGACACCAGCTATGTACTCTTCCATAAAATCTCTACCAATAAACAAGCAAAAACAGACCGACTAAAATTTGACTTGATAAAATCTGTAACTCTCTTAAATATTGCCATTAATCCTGACAATTGTTAGACGATACAGACTTGCTTTTGGTACTCAACAAAATGGACTGGGTTTCACCTATTAGGGAAATATCTGAGCAAACTGTCTGATATTTGAAAATCCAACCAAGTCTGTCTCTTTTGATATGATTCATCATGTAAGGATGCTTTTACAATATTTATGATCTCCAAAATACTCTTTAATACAATCTTACTACATTCAGAGTGTGTGAGACTGATTCAACGCTATTGATTAAATGATTCCAATGTATATCTGTAACAAAATACCACTTTCCCATAGTATGGCTAAGTTGTTTCCTCCCATCAGAAGTTTTGATGATATATTGATGTTTTTTAATTTCTATTCAATGTAACAAAGGCAATACAAAACCAAAGAGCCTTTTTTATGTGTAGGCAGGATAGTAAGAACTATGTTATCAGACCAGAATCAAATGTTCTTTTCTTGTATGTGAACCTTAT
This sequence comes from Unio delphinus, assembly GCA_029339505.1. NCBI lineage: Eukaryota > Metazoa > Mollusca > Bivalvia > Unionida > Unionidae > Unio > Unio delphinus. Next base: position 1,061,132 of record JAQISU010000079.1, read on the forward strand.
TTTCATTATTGAATGAGTAGTGTGACGATTCGTCCTTGCTAGCATTTGACAACTTTTTTCTTCAAACAGAGACATAATCAAGAAGAAAAATGTATGAATATGCGATTGGAAATAGTTTTTCATTGAATGACTTCAATATTCTGCAAACAATCTGTCTAAAAAATAACTATATATGACTAATACCTAATGATTATTGACCTGATTATATAAAACTAAACAACAGCAAATGAGTACCCAACATCATTTAGTTCCTAGAGTTTACATATTTCCATGTCCCTTCTGTTGTATTGGTTATATAAAGAATACTTAAATTATTCGGTTTCTAATTGACGCATAACGTTTCGGAAAACTCAGTGCATAAGCTGTGACCATATTTTCCAAAGTCTAACATTTTTATAAAAAAGTCTAATCCTTTGCATTGTTTAAAGATGGTCTCCCTTATCGTAACAATATACACATTTTGCACAAATACAAATCTGGGTCATGTGTGACATCAGTTGCTGTAATAGCTATTTGAAAGAAATATGAAATCCAATATATTTTCCAGTCCAAGAAGAAAGAGCAATTGTCGGCCGCTATCTTGATTAGAATAAGGAGAATGAGTAGAAAAGTATAATCAATGTGATATATACATTTTGAGTGATCGATTGTAATATTAATTGTCACCTTTTGAAGGAATTATCAATAAATGTGTCAGCTAAAAGAATATTTTTTCAATAAACGTCATTCTCAATAGTTGTTTATTCGTATCTCTGGTAACTACTCAACCGGGGTAAAAACAAAATCATGTGCTTCAATATCGACATGATCAACATTATGATCGGTAAAAAGTTGTCAGTTAGATGTGGATTAGAATCATACTTTTCGCAGGCTAACACTTTGCTTATTTATAAATTACAACCTTAAGTAAGTATGGAATGCATAATTCCGACTATCACGGATACTGAGACATCGTATGTTTGCAAATATACGTAAATATTAACAAAGCCGAAGTTTGCTCCATCATGAAGAAAACTTTTATTACAAAAACACTTCTCAAATAGAGTCAATGTACCTGACAAAAAAAATCTTTAAATAGGCAGGTAGACAGCAATCATGTCATTACCAAACTCGTAATTTTATGCAAGCTTTCCGATTTTCGTTAATGTCCGAATCAAGTCTTCACGTATAATGTGCCCGTGGTTAGCTACGTATAAAATATCGTTAATGAGCTGAAATATCGACATGAAACTGCCAAGTATTCAATATTTGACATTATTGGATGTCAAATTAATAGTTCTATAATATATTACATAAATCGTTCGTTCTGTTATACGATGTTCCATGTATGTATGTTAGACACCGACACTATTCTTTGAATTCATTTTTATCTTGAGGAAACCAGATCTAAGAACGATAGCTGCTATCTTCTTTCTTTGTATATTTGTCTTTGTATCCTTCATAGTCCATAGACGTGACTGTTTGGAATCTTTATACCATATATATGCCAAATTTAATATACTTACAAGCATTGGTCTCAGCGTTCAAAAGCATAAACCAATTGTAATCTGACCAATGTTTCTTTCTAACCTCGTTCTTGATCATCTTTTCAATAATGGTGGTATTGATTATATATTTCAGCACACGTAAAGGATAGACGAGACAACATTTTTGAATGCAATTGTCAGGACACAATAATAGGTGCAAAATATTTCTGATGGACACAGTAGAACTTTATCCAAACCCTTTGTTTAAATGAGTAAGAGGATGCTCTTTGAATTCTTAACATAATTTATCTCGTTGGAATGTTCTCTTCTGTGTAACTATTCGCATAAAGTAATCAGTGAGACATTGTTCCGCTTGCCTTTGCATAAACAAGTTCTTGCAGGAATATCATCTTGAGCCTGAATAAAGCCTCTTGTTTGTGTAGACTGAGAACGCCAGACATTTACTAATTTCATCACGTGTTAATTCAAAGACGTCAGACTAAAAAAAATAAAAGCATTATATGTTTCTTTACCTCTAATTCACTCCACGTATGTGTACCCTATCATGTGCAGATTTAACAACCTTTGCTTTCAGTTTCATGAGCATGAAGGTACAATGAGAAACGAAATATAAAAAATGAATACAGAAAAAACTTTATATGCAAAAGGCCAAGCAATATATAACTGCCTAGCAAAAATTCACTTATATTCACTCCAAAGATACCGTATATGTTCTTATATAAATGGATAATCAGGCCCATAAGGTCTGCACGTATTCCAACACATCATGTACCAATGCGTTTTGTTCTTTCTAAAAATACAAAACATATAGTGATGGTCTCACGTAATGCGATATAAGTATGGTAACTACAAGTTTCCGTATGTGCATGTGCACCACTTGTTGTAGGTTCTACGTTCTACTCAATATAATATGAAACACTAACCTCTTAATGCTGGGCGTGCAGCAAGGCAGAAGTTAGTTCCATTTTTGTAAATCTTTAGTATGACTCGCAAGGGATCGATCATACCGCAGACATGTAGCATAATATCTCATCCAGTCACAATATCCTGCAACAGGACTGACCAGTACTAACACTAACATTATAATGCTGGGCGTGAAGCGAGGCAGCAGTTAGTATCATTTTTGTAAGTCTTTAGTATGACTCGGCCAGGGATCGAACCAAGGACCACGCGAATACTAGTTGGACGCCTTAACCACTAGGCCAACGAAGCGGTCCTGTTAGTGGTGTGGTTTGTGTGATGTCAAAAATAAATTCGTGGGTAAGATAATGTTGTATCAGGCTGTTACTGGTTTGAAAAAGTATATCAGATCAATTTAAGGTCATTTATCAAACCGATTGTGGGTCACGTAAGGGAAAAACCTAAATAAGTCATTTAAACATAATATGATGCTCACACTCTACACGTGCACTCTACATCATATTTGCATAAACTGATATCTAGACAATTGACACATCGCAACAAACCAAGATGTTTCAATCGTTATGTTCAAGATATCCCTGTGTCAAGTGGGCAAGAACTAGAACCGATATAGATAGGATATTATAAATAAATGTATGGTCCGGGAATGTTTCTATGCTGACAGCATCGAAAACAATGACACTCTTCCTCACAACGCATAATAAATTAGAAACCAGTAGCTGACCAATAATATTAATCATTATCGCATATATTTACACTAGCTTTTAATAATGTTCCAAAATGGTAAAATACATAATCTCTACGTTTTCGAAGGGTTCTAAGTATCTGGATAAGAAAGTATACGTAGTATATACATTATCATTTAAGCGGCAGCCTGGTATATATATTTTTTATCTGCTAAAAGAGTGTTTGTTTATTGTTTCCTATATGTTAACACTGAATTTGTAAATGCGTACACATGGTTTTTTTTGCTAGGAAAATCTCACTTAGCTAATTACCGAACTGGTAAATGATACAAGGATGGTGTTCTTTAGAATGAGTAGCAACGGATATTCATAATGATTAACGTTAGTTTCAAGTGTCCAGGCAATAATACGCTTGTAGACTTGTCTCATTGTGGGGTTTGTTACAATTATATATATGCATTACCAAAACATACATGTAGAGACATAAATTAAGTCAGGGACTAGCAATACTTGTTGGGCTATCATTCTCAAGATACCATGTTTTAAAATACGCGTCAGTGCTTGTAGGTATTAATAAGCTATGTTTACATAACAGTCACATGTTAAAAACAATATTAAAACATTGATTCAGCCCCCATGTTGTTCAGATTTGTTCTGATACACCCAGCAACTTATTTTTTTCCTTCTATCTATACATTTTTCAGAGAAGATCCAATCTACATAAAGTGTAGTATAGTAGGTTCATTTTAGGGCTCTGAGTTTGAAGCTATAACCGGGATAAAAGATTGTACACTTCAATCCTCTAGCCAGATATAAAATCTTCTGCTTTGTCTTAGATGTTTAAATATTACTATTATCAAACTTAATATCAACAGTGTTAGTCTGGAAGGAACGAAGGAGGAGCCTCTAGGTATGCAACATATAATGATATAATGTAATGGCATGATGACGATATGTCACGGTGTCTCCAAATGATAAAAAAGTTACATCACTCAAATATTTAATTATTTAATATTATTTTTGCATACGTAAATAAGAAATTACTTTAGTGATTCATAGATACGTCTGGTAAAAGTCTGACAGATGACCAAGATATTCTTAACAGTCGTCCTAATACTGTACAGAGCTTTACAATCATGAGACGTTTTCAAACCGAGCTTTATTAAACTTCCACTGATTGCAATCCAAGTTGACCACTCGATCATCATTGAATACTTCGAAGCTGCATAAATGGTACTGAAGAAAGTGAAGCTAGCTGAGGCAGATATTATATATGCAGAACATGTTCAAGCATGATTAACTTTCATGATAAATGTACAAACATCAATTTGAAACAAAATTTGGAAATAAAGGAAATTGTCCCACCTGGAGGATGCGGCCTATATAAACACTCTTCCTAGCAAAATTGATCTGCATTTGTGTCATGCTTAATATCATCCTCAATATGCTTAAACCAAAAGAAGAGCACACAATTACTGAAAAACAGTTTTGTTACAGAGCAGCCGTGACACTATAAAAACATATTCAGCATTATAAGTAAGACTTACTACATGGTATGGCATGGAGATTTGTGGTACACCATGCGGATATGCAATATAAAGCAAAAACTAATCAGAACCATAGACCATTTGCATTTCAAGAATAATAGTGCAGTTCTCGTCCATGGCAATATATGATATTGGTTTACAACTGCAGTGAGAGTCAGACAGTGGTGCTTTTCTCATCAACTCTCCTCAACATCTGCCTGAAAAGTATCATGTCCGTTGCATTGGAGCACCATGAGAGCATCCTGAATGTTGTTGGCAGAAATTATCACCAACCGGATGATGATGGAGGCTTAGCGAAAGTTGAACAACAGCAGTAAACCTTTGTGAACCGCCTCAACCAAGAATTACTAAGACACATAATGGAGATTAAAGCTGAAAGGACCAAGCTAACAATACAAATCTCGAGAGGCATCGAAGAGCAAAAAATGTGAATGAACACAACCTAGGCACAGGAACAAGCTTAAAAAGTCATGTGTTACAGTCTCAAATGAAGGTTCAAAACATGAGGTTCTTTCATGGCTGCATATGGAACTATTGCACTAGCCCGGCTGAAATCTTTTTTGAAGCAATGCAAACCCACGATTTGGTTAAATTCAAGCTTATTCACGTCCTCGTCACGTCCATATTCTTATAAACATGAGAGACAACTACCCTGACAGCAAAACTTGAAAACAAATCATGACTGTATATGTTTTGATTCCAATGTATCCAAATACTAAAAGAGTAAGATAAACACAACAGGTGTCAACGTATCAGCATATATGCATTGCACGTGATACGTCTTTTCCACATTGTCGGGTGGTAATGTATACCTACGGAGCGCTAGGTAATATCCTATTACATAATGTATGAGATAACACTGTGCGGTATAGCATGACGTTATTAACTTGAAGTTAACTTGTAACCGTGTATGTGGGCATCCAACAAGAAATGGGAGAAAGTAAAGATCCAACTATGCATCCATTATCAAATTATATTGGCTTATATCTGCATTATCCTTTCGACAACGAGAAATGTTGAAGTGATACGGATATAACATGCAGATAAAGAATACAGGTAGAATCCTTGATCAAATAATAACACAGAAACTGTTCTTTACTCAAAACAAAAGTTTTCAGAATAAGATGGTTTACGCGTATCCGTTTCAAAGAGATACACCAATCGATATAAAAGCCATTTTTTCTTTTAACTTTTCAGAAAGGGTATTATTCTTTGATTTATGATAGTGGTTATTCTTGGACAAAAGCAATAATACGTTCAAATAATGCCATTATTGACTCCATTGTATAAAATCAGTATATGGCAAGCATCGATTATGATAGCGCTAATTTACATATTTGATGTTGTATGTTCATGTTAATATCCGTTTCTCTGATAGTGGAGTATTACCTTACACGGATTATGTTTTCTAAACCTAATGAATAAAAAACACTAATGTCAAAAAACGGAACGGACATGTTTTCTTAAATTTTACGAAATATTCCATTTGCCTAAGGCAACCAGTGGCGTGTGAATGCAAGTGTTAACAGTAATAAAAGAGCACGAACCCATTAGATAAGAGAGCGAACAAATAAAAAATGAAAATAGTAAAGTTTATATATTGATAGTGGTTTAGGATAGATCAAACGTGCCGAGAATATTGATTATTTTGGAATTTAAGTTAGAATTTGGGTGTAATGTTACATCAGGTGACGTACTGTTCCAATTGTATTCTTTTGTACAATTATTGCACATGATGTTGGAGGAACTTGTATTGTCATCTTTTACGGGTTTTTTTTTCTTGGAGAAAAAGATCTTAAAACTCTACGGGTACACACAATTTAAGTGCTTATAATACCAGTCAAGATATCGATCAGGTTAATGCTGACAGTTTTACCAAATACTTGTAAGAATATGGCATGATTTAGTAGTAAGTCATATTACATTATTTTAAATCCAGATTAAATTTTTACCTAGTTACACATAATTGCTTTACCAGAAATAACAATACTTTTTTCTTAATAAGTTGCTCTTAAGGTGTTTTACATTGTCTGGTTTAAAGTTTGCACCGATATGTTTCAACAGCACAATGGGAAAATATATTATAACAACAATAGACATGTCGTTTTCGGTGTTGAGGGGATGATACATTTATCGAACCTTTACTGTGTGGAATTTCTGACATCAACAAAATAAGGAGGATGTTCAAATTCAAATGTGTAATCGTGAATTACAGAAAAGATTGATATATTAGCAGTGACATTAAGACTATTTAATTCACTCATGAATTCTATATTTCCTAACGTAATCGCAAGTCTTTGATTATCTTATTAGATTTATTGAATTATATAATTTACTTATTTCCCCGTTTATGTATTCCTACTGCAAAATGACTTAGCCAGTATTTATAAGACCGAACCAAAACACTGCGATACACGAGTTCCTTTGCAGATTGCACGTATGCATAGTTGGAATGTCAACTATGAGTGAAGGATACGTACTGAAGACGAAAATCAACATCAACTTTTGTGTTGCATGGCTGTATCGAAAACCATCGGTGAACTTCATAAGAAATTAAATATTAATGGCAGCAGGTGTAGCGACAATCGTGAATAAATATTAGTTCCTTGACTTAAATAATGTCCTTATTTTTCCGTGTACTTTGTCCTACCGCAAAATGGGATAGCCAGTGGTTGTACGACCATAACAAAATACTACGACAGACGAGTCCTTTGCACATTGCAATTAAGCGTAGTTGCACTATCAACTATGAATCAATGACAAGTAGTGAATACGATATTCAACAGCAATTTTTTAAAAATTTTTTTTAAATTTTATAGTTATATCGAAATATGATCGGTGAACCTGAAAAGAAATTGAGTTGTATTGGCGCTTTTGAAGCTATGAACGGGAATAAATATTACTTCCGTAGGTTTGGATGTGTGGCAAATTCACATTATGGAATCGTATTGGTTCACACGAGTATATTTCTCTTTATTCCTGCTATTTTTAAATAATACTGTCCCATTTCTTGTCTATTTGACATGCTATTAGCCCCTGATACTCCCAGTAATCTATGAACGCGTTGACCAGTAAACCATCCATACACTCACAATACTTTATATCATTTCATAATTAATATGGGAGATTCATTTCATTGGTGGAAAAGGATTCGAACGTTTGGGAATAATTAAATGTATTGCAATACCATGTTACTCAAATGGCAATTTCGTGACACCGCAACAAGTGAAATTTAAACGTTTGGGTCAGGTTTTTTAAAGACAATATACCTTCGCTTTGGTGACAATAATTTTTTATGACAGGTAATTATATCACCGCCGGCCCCACATCGGTAAGTACGGTATTTGGTATATGAAAGTCACTAAATTTTAATATATGTGATGGGTAAGGAACAATTGATGTTCAGAGAAACACAGCTGAGGGCGGCTGATAATTAGGAAAGTAATGAAATCAACCAGGCAGATAATTTTGTACGTGATGATAGTGAAAGTTGTTTCACTGCCATTCAAAAATGGTCGGTAGCTGACATTTTGCATTTGACCTAGCTGCTGGGGGAAAGAATGGTCATGCCACGAGATTCCCCAAAACCAATGCATCAAACGCTATTCGGAGGATGGTAAGTGAATCTTCAAACCAATAGCTAAACTGTGATAATGCTAAACAACGGTCATTAGAACAGTCTGAAACATTAGTATATTCCGTTTAGTACACAACGTTTTGGAAGTATTGTAGAGATTTATAATGTACTTTCACTTGACTATGCATACAAAAGTACAAGTATAAAATAAATAAAGAATACAATTTTGCGTAAACTATGAGTTTCATTGGGCTCGAACCGCACTGTCAATCTAGTAATGACGGTTTAATAAAATTAATGCCGGCATTAAACTGGCCACTTAACAGGAAATATGTGTACATGCTACAAACGAAAACAACTCAATTTTCTGCTTGCTTTGGTTCAGTCTCGTTTCGATAATTTGTCACACATGACAAATCGGCGAGATTACTGACTGAAATATATATCTGAAGCTGTAAGTTTAGAAACAAACACCAAATTGCAATCCAACGACTATTGATTGTGTGTTTCTTAAATTACGGCTAACTACACTTATTAGTTTCTTCCTATATTAATGCATGTATTAAATTGTATGTCGTGTTGGAAACGATATGCTTAGACGTTAGTTGGATTATTTGTCACGGAATTGTGTAGGAGTTATAGTAATATGCATATGTTGTCAAAACTGTACTCGGTTTCGTTGCCGCGTACAGCGTCACCTGAAGGTGGTATATTTTTGGCTTAGTTATTTCGAAATCTTGAGTGAAACTCAGACCATGCTGCACGAACAAAGTGCCTGCATGGGGAAACTAAGTACCTAGATGCGCATATCTGTCACAGCTAGTGCATATATATATATCAAATTCTCTATAACCAAATCACATTACGCCAAGTCTTGTCAGAAAGCTTACACCTTTACGGAAGCAAATCTCCAGCTGTAGAGCTACCTAAATGCCATGACTTGTATATGGTTTGATGTGGAGTCACCATTTGTAGAACTGCTTTATAATACCTGCAATGCCTTGTACATCGTTTGATGAGGAGTCACAAAACGCTATGTGGATTCGTGTGACTTATACGCTGTGTTTTGTTGACGTTGGATCGGAAGAGTGGACTGGTTTTCTGGATGCGAGGGACCAAGGCGTCGCGAAAAGGGGTCTGTGATGTAAGGGATCCTTCAGCAGACTGAGAGGAGCGAACCATGCATGGGTGCTTCTCAGGCTATTTCCTAGAGCGCGTTGAACCGGAGTTAACATCTTGGTCGTCAAATGGGCGCCACGATAGCTGTTCCGTGTTATTTCCACAGTTGCATTTATTTCATTCATTCCTATTGTTATTTCGTCATATGAACGATCGATAAGTTCACGTCATTCATCCATATTCCAATGGCGTTATATGAACGATCAATATGTTTATCATTTCATTCATTCTTATCGTTAGCTATATCGTTATGCGAACGATCGATAGTTTCATAATTTCATTCAATAATATTGCTATATCGTTATGCGAACGATCGATAGGCTCTTAATGTCATTCATTCCTATCCTATTGCTATATCGTTATATGAACGATCGATAGGTTCATAATGTCAATCTTTCCTATTATGTCGTTATATGAACGATCGATAGGTTCATCATTTCATTCATTCCTATTCCTATTTCATATCGGTTTACGATCGATAGGTTCATAACTACACGTATTGCTTTATCGTTATGTGAACGATCGATAGGTTCATAATTTCATTCTGAATCATTCTCTAGAAATGGGTTTAAACTCTGAATATAGCTGTTTTTGTTCAATTTGGGTTAAAATGAACATGAAAATGTCCTATATTTATATTATATCTTCTTCTGGGAACATACATGTTTGAAATAAAGAATCGCAGACCGATCAACACTTTGTAGTGAAAGAATAAAGCTACCAAAAAAAATCCAATTTTGGCTCTAAAGAATGCATACACTGCAACGGATGTTCGAAATACAATTGTATGGTCTTCCACTCATTTGTCATAACATCGTCATTCATGTTTCTCTCTGATAGAAACAATTCCTTGAAACTTCAGCAAACTTGCGATTTAAAGCATGAAATACACATGTTATGATCTCTCTGACGTTTAGATGATCTCATATATCGTTTCTTTAATGGAGCAAAACAACAGTTGCCGATATGAATGATTCATATCTTTAAACAGACACTACCTCATGAAAGAAAATTTGATAAACAATTATTCGGTTTAAGACTTCCATTTTGTTATGTTCCGTGGTGCTAGAAAACGCAAATATTTCTGAAGAAACATATCAAGCCATCATTACCAGGATACGTATCAATTTCACTCATTCCTCCTTCATACATTGTCCCTATATAGCTCTCTGTAGATAGCTTTGTAACATTTCGAGTATTCTTCGGGTAGACACATCCCTTAAAACTTGGTACTATTGACTGGGTAATCTGTGAGCTGACTTTCACAAATCACTCACATATATTAATCGTATGTTATAAATCCAGTTAAGTTTATCAGTTTATGTCAACAATACAATTGTTCTAAATATCAATATAAATGCTATGGGTGCACAAAATAGGCCCTGCTGTCTAAATTAACATGTGTTTAAGCATGAAATATTTCCATATCAATGTTTGTCCTTTATATTCCATATCATATTCATTTCAACGAATTTAACAAATCTATTTACTCTTTGTCTTTATTCAGCTTATGTCGTTTAATTTAAATCGAGTTAAAAGCTTTTGACCGGCTTAAATTGTTAGTGTCATTGACACAAACGCAATAATTATCCTGAAAGGAAGAACATCCTTGTATATTCATGTGTTAATATAATTATATCATATTAGTAACTTATATCACTTTATAATTTATGAATGATCGTTTTATCATAACAGGTAAAAAGGTGCATAGTAGTGAGAGAGAATTTGGTCTTTACGATCGTCAACATCTGAATATAAGACATTTACCTGAAAGGGTCCTTTTTGATTTGTTCCATGTGCGTACCACTCGTTTTAAGTACTCAAACATTATAACCTCGACTAGCAATTGGTAAACTATATATTTATAGTGATGCCTAAACTCAGGATGTGAGCCCTTGCTTCTTTAACGCCATTAGAGAGTGATATGTGTATGCATAAATGGTCAATGCCATTGTTACACCTTTGTTAAATAAAATAATCCGGCTGTAAAATTAACGAGCAAAGTAAGAAAAAAGAAAGTACTTGTATGACTACCTTAAATCCAATAAACATACACGTCTTACAAAAGTAAAGAAAAAAACAATTCCTGATGGTGTTTGTAGCAAACGTTTTGGTCACATTAGACAGAAAACCGTTTGTTTTCATGAACACTGCAAGAAAAGGACATAGGTCTACGTTACATAACCTAATCTTGTCTATGATTGTAGATTATAAGCTGATACATGTCTACGCTCTTAAAATACGTAATTTGGAAAAACGAAGACCAACCAGTTTTGTAAAATTCAACAAATAATTTATTTATATGGAACAGAAATTGATAATATAAAACCAATTTCCGGCATTGCGAAATAAATCGCTAATAAACATATATTTGGTAAAAGATGTCCTAGCGAGCAAAATTGGTAAATACACTTTAGTGATATTCCCAAAAAAAATAAATGGTGTTGATGTGCTTGTCATGGCCTCTGAAGTCTCGACATGCCAAGAGTCTTATGTTGAATCGCAGTAATTTAATGTAAGGTTACCTTTCTTAATTTCTATATAATCCCTTGCTAATATCTCTTCCCTAAAATATAATAGATGAAAACGTTATATTTCTAGCCAATAAATAATGTACGTAAATATATTGCAGCACAAATTAAATATTGGATACAACAATAAGAGTGATTTCTGTTTCAGATAGTATTGCAGGATAGATTAACCTTTTAGTACAAACGATATATAAAAGCTAAGACACAAATGAAAAGGACGTAGGATAACAGTTACTTTTTCTAAGAATACTAGTTATTAGAAAGTCTGCTACAACGATCGTACAAAAAAAATTGATAATGGTAACGACCTTGACTCAAACCAAAATAAAGATCCTAATATTTTAACCACTGTTATGATTCAATGGTCTTATAATAAATAACAGAAGAAAAGGCAACATGCTTTGTACATTTATAAAAATGATTTATTCCTCTAGAATGCAAAGTGATAATACAAAGAGAACTTACGGTATTGTGATTTAGATCCTAAACAGTTCAAGAATTACGGACACAAGTCTGAAAAATTAAAATCCTTAACAAACGTTTGTAAAAATTCAATTTAAATCCAACGCTTCAGATAGAAACATGCCTATGGTGGTCTGCATAGTGATGTTGTACCATTAGTCTGGGTTTGAATCATATTAACTTAATCGCAGGTTTGAATTGATAATAAAACCCAGTGAATTTCTCTGTCCAATAATAGTATTGTTTGAGCGCTATGCATTCCCACAGAAAATTACCCGAATTAAATAAATTAATGAAATTTCAGCACAAAATAGCTTTCTTGACACACCAATAATCAAATTAATTCTGCTTCATCTTGGAAAAAATCTGCATAATCGTTCCAGCAACAACATTGTATATTAAAACATATTTTGTTCGATGAATTTCAGAGCAAGGTCTATTGCTCTGATTTTCCACTTAAATAAAATGGACGCAGCGTTTGGCAAACAATATTTTGCTATGTGTTTGCCACTAACGAAGGCCGCATCAGCCTTTTAGTCAACCTTTGATCCATCATTATAGATTTTTTTGTAATTTGTAAAATCGTTGAGAAGTTCAGGATTAGAGTTCTGTCTGATGACCGGGTTTGTCTCAGATTTATTCCCATCGTGTAAGGTAAAAATCACTTTTGGTTATTTAAGGAGCCAAGATGGTGTTTTCGAGACAAACGTTTTCTGAACTCTAGTGGGATTAATTTTGATATTTTCAAGGCTGTTTGATATTCTGATGCCAAATGAAGGTATGGCATTTACTTTATTTCCATATAAAGACTTGTATTTTGGTTGAAAAACAGCCAAAAAGCAGGGTTCAGGGTTCTCAATTTGAGAGCGTATTATGCAGAAAGCATTTCTCTGCGATGCGATAAAGGTGGTTCATTATCTTCCGCGAGAAGGCTTTCACATGGAGATGTGATAAATGCTCCTAGAGCGAGTCTTATTACCTGATAATGAATTGGGTCTAGCATTTTCAAACATGACTTCCTAGCTGAACCATAAACTACACATCCAGAGTCTAGTATGGAGCGGATAAATGTTCTATACAAATTGTGAATGATTTTCTTTCAGCACCCCAGTCAGTGTGGGCAATTACTTTAAGTAGATTTAAAGATTTCAAGCATTTAGCTTGCAAATTCTTGATGTGTGGAATAAAAGTAAGTTTTCTGTTGCATATAATACCCAAACACTTTGTTTCCTCAACAACTAGAATAAGAGTTCCATCCAGCGTGAGTTTAGGGTCATCAGGATGTCTTCGCAACTCACATAAATGCATGCATACTGTTTTTTATTTTGAAAATTTTAAACCTTTAAGACTGGCCCAATTTTGGGTTTTGTTGATATTTTGTTGAAGTTGCCTTTCAAATGTATACATGTGCTTTTGTTTGATAATACATTAAAAGTTAAATCATTAAAGATTTCAAAAGTAAAGTGAGAGACGATTCTGGGAGGTGTTTCTGGAACCGGTAATGTACTTCGTCAGACCAAGCGGATGTAGCATGGGCCGTGTCTAAAGCCTCCCTAAGCTCCAATAAAGAAAACAGCTGGTTGTAGCAGGAATATATTTCTGATTGGATTTCTACCATTTTACAAGTGTTTCACGATCTACAATATTCACAAACATCACTGTTAATATCTGGCGGCTAAATGTAATTCAATATATTATGATCAACCTAATTGATCCCTAATGACCTGACGGATTATTAGTTTAATGGGCAAAAGTAAGAATTTTCCCTATACACGATATTGGAAGGACAATCGGATAATTTACCGACAACTGACCATCATGAGTTATATCGGTTGGTCTGAGGACTCTTACAATGATCCCCATTTGAACAAAATGACAAAGTGATACTTTTTTGGCTTCAGTTTTATCAATGACCTCTGAAACAGACATTTTGTCTGACCGTCCGTCTTTCAACATATGTGTATATGTATGTGAGTATGAGTGTATATGTCTGCATGTACGTATATATAGCTATATTCGTGCTTTCAATGGTGAGACTAATCTATAAAGGACATCCGCCTAAAACTGATTGAAGTCCCGATATTTTCTAACCAATATTTGACCATATATTATACTGTCTGAAATAGTTGATGAATTTATAAATACAAATATGCAGAAATAGAGATATCAATTCAAAGACTAAAATACGGTTCCTTTCATACAAATGTGAACATGTGTAATGCTGCAAAACTAATCTCAATTTCATCACTTTCTCTTACTCCTGTTTGTCAAACAGAGCTCGAACTGGTTGACCCAGGTGTATTTTAGTATTTGAAAGTAATTATATATTCTAGCAATGAATTGCCTAAATGTCTCCTTCTTCCCAGGTTTACTACACCCAAACTTTTTTCAGAAGTCTTGCCCTGTCAGTTCACACCGTTGTAGTAGTACTTCCTTAAAAGCGTCGTAGTTGAATACATTGCTACTAGGGAGTCAAGAGTATACGTCGAGAGCCTTACCCATTATTAAAGCAATGAAATTAATAGCCAGTCATCTCACTTTCATTTCTGGTTATCGGCTTACTGTTAGAATCGATGAAAATAACTATCAATGCTATCTTTTTCAAAGATAGGTAAATTATGACCCCTATATTTGCTAGAGGCAGAATCTTGTTCTTTACTAGGATGTCTCAAATCTAATTGTCTTTAGGACTCTTTTTGTTAATTTCTTTCTTTTTCTCTATAATCAACTCTTTCCTACGCTTGCTCTTCACTTATGAATAAATTACGATTTGCCCTTCCGTAATCCAGTTGTGTTTCCAATTAAACTAGTTCCATTCGCAAAGCCATGATTGTTTGGTGATAAGAACGTAGTACAGTGGTTTAGAGGTTGTCAAACCATAATTAACAATCTTATATATCAAGGCAATACAAACAAAACACGTGAGTACATGTAGGGAACCCAGCACCTACTAAAATACACTTTTCAAAAAGTCCACGACTTACAGTCTGCAAATGATTTAAATAGTGTGTATTGGTAGACTATTCAATCCAACGCATCCCATTTCTGACACCAATTGTAACAGGATAGACATAACATGATACTTTGATTGAATGACAGCAATGTGATGAGGGATGAAAATTTATAAATAACCTTAATATATACCACACACACAGTGATTCTTCCACGCTACAAACATAGTCTCACTCAAATACTCTATCCAAGTATTCACAAATTGTTGAACTAAAAATGATTAATGTATTTTCATGTATGACTAAGATCCAAATGATCTTATCTAATCTCTTGTAATGAAAGTCAGATCTAACTAATCTCAAGGAACGAAAATAAATCTAGTTTTACATAGAGTTTCAAACTAAGCACAGCCTTCTTTATATTCCATTACGGAATTGTGTCATCAATTTTAGAGTTATTCTAAAGAGTGACTGGAAAGCGATCACTGCTGTGAAGGTCATCAGCGACCTTCTATTCATAGTCCAAAATCAGCGATGGAGAGCAATTTGTCAAATCTATGTATGTGTACGTACCCGTGCCTGGTTGTAAATATGTCGGTGAGTTAGTGTTATATAGACACAAATCGTGTCTAGAAATGAAATCTTTATCTGTATGGCCTCTGTCGTTTATGTGATTCAATCCCCATCAAATGTTATGGGCATTAAAATCCCCGAGTAAAACGAAGCCACGGAAATTAGTTGAGCAAAATTGTCTAATTCCTTTTGTATTAGGTTATAGTTTGGTGGTAAATAAATGGAGTAACAAAAAAATCACTCGATGTAGAGTGACGCTTACAGCAATGACTTGTATATTTGTATTTAAAGGAATGACTCTGTGAGGGGCTCTATTATTCGTAACAATAGAGACTCCTCCTGAGGCCCTGTCACGGCTTTGAAAGTACGCGTTAAACAGGAAAAAGCTTTTAAAAAAATGTAATTTTTTCTGTCTATTTTAGAAATTTTTCCTGTAAACATAGCACTGCAGTATTATTTAAAATCAGAAGAATATCATTGTAGTTAGCGTTAAGTCCTTGACAGTTCCATTGTATGATGGTGTTCTTCATCGTAAAGTTCTGCTGGAGATTATGAAGTAAGGTTAGAGAATTTGCGGGGGAAGTTTGTTTTGTTATTTGTCTGTAGGAAGTACGGGATTATGTTTGGTTTTACTAGGTTTGAAGCTACCTTGAGTACATGCAGCAGTTTCTTTTGCAAACAGGCTCTCAAAGTCTCCAGACTTCTTGTAACGTTTGATGGGGTCATGTGACCGATTGTGCTGCTTATTTATTTGTGCTTTTTGTTTATGTTTTGGTGATTTTGGCGGTGGATTGTTATTAAATGTTGTCTGAGTTGATGTTGTGCTTTTATGTGGCTTATAATGAGGGATATTGTCACTTGTTGTTGAATCGGGCTGATCCGTCTGTGTATGTGCGTCCTTCGTGATTTTTGGATTGTGTTTTACGACTGTGTAGAAGGATGGTCCAGGAAGGGATGCTTTAGCCAGGACAAGTTGTCTGGCCTCTGGGTTGGAAATGTTGGAGGAAAACTTTACCCTCTGTATTTTCTTCTCCTGTTCCATGTATCAGAATCCTTGGACTTGGCGTGATGTTCCTTGCCACAGTTGACACAATGCGGAGTTGCTCTACAATTAGCTTCCTGATGAGAGTGATATCCGCATCGGCCACATACTTTAACTTTGGAACATCGGTCTTCTTGATGGCCGTATTGTTTACACTTATAGCATCGAAGGGGGTTTGGAATGTAGATCTCGACCTTAACTTCCAAAAACCCAACTTTGGCTACTTTAGATACTATTGGTTTGTTGAAGGTGAGTACAAATGTGTTTGTGTCATCCAGAAATTCAGTACGTTTAACACATATTCTCCGCACTGCAATGACATCTTCATGTTTCATCCCTTCGATGATAGCTGTGTCGGTGACGCCAGCCAAGTCACGACAGCGTATTACGCCTTTGGAAGAATTCAATGTAGTGTGGGCGAATGAGATCACTGGAATATCGGAAAAGGTTTAAATTTTCATGATATGATCTGCTTGACTATTTTGCTCACACTAAACCAAAAGACAACCCGATTTGAGTTTTTTGACACTTTTTAGTGTAGCAATGGAACGCGAAATATTTTTCTCAATAACAAATGGAGATAAAACAGAAAACGGTTTAGAATCAGCCTTAGACTGAATAATTATGAAGCGTGGAAATGATTGCACGTCACATGTTTCTCCGAGTCAGACAGTGGTTTGGTACGTTTATTGTTGATTTTTGTACTACAATTGCCATGAATCATAGTTACAAATTCATCTTTTTGCGATTTTCCGATTGACCATTTCGCTCAAGACAGCCAGATTTTAGTTTTTTGGCACCAGTTGGTGCGCCGATTAACCCCATTAAAGTTTTCTCAATTACAAAAGGAGATAGTGCAGCAATTCGTTTTAAAGCATCAGTGGACTATATAACCATGAAGCGTAGGAATGACTCCACACCACATGGTTCTTCATCAGAGTCGGATAGTGGTTTCGTTCGTTTGTTCTGCTTTTTCAAAACATTTTCTATGATTTTGTATTAAAGTTTCTGCACCAACGCTCCCCAGCCACCAAGGAGCCCAACATGGGGACACTTTTCAAGTGCCAGAGATACACAGATGCCATACTCGTTAGATAAAGTTACCTGGGATCGACCCATGAAGCTTCCTTCTAGGGTCGGTAAAATTACCTCCTGATTCACCCGTTAAGCCACCGCCTTCTAGGAAGTCTTCTAAAACTTGGGAAAGCGAAAGCTAAAGGAAACGAATGTAGAGGCAACGGTGGTATCAAGAGAGATACAAGAAAGAGAGAGAAGATGAGTAAGAAAAACAAAAAAGGCTACCTAGGGCTCGGTGTGACCAGCCGATTTGTCGATATCGGGCCCATCTCGACCACCCGTTTAAAAGAAGTAGAGGCCAAAGCAGTATATTGCATCGTAGAAGCCTCCGCTCAACTACCAGGATCCTTTCCTCCGCCGACACGGGTCGCAACCCACGGCAAACAGGTTGCCTATACATAGTCGCCTTTTACGACACGTGGTGAGGCACGTCGGGGCAATTCTACAATCCCGGACCCGCAGGGGATCAATGACGTCTGACAACAAGGATTCTCCGTGATCATTTGAGTATTATTCTGCACCATACATTTTGGTGACTGTTCCAATGTTCTTGAAAATAAAACACAATTTAGTTTAAAACAAACATTGTTTTTGTTGTTTCATGGCTATGTAAACAAGCAAACACGTACACTCATACAGGAACAATTCTTATAAAGATATAGTAGCTCTTTCTAACATAGGCCATCTGATGGCTCTGCCATTAACAACTAATACAAAACTCTTTCAAAAAGAACATTTATATGCATTGACCTAATACCAATCCAGATGTCATATGTGTTTTAATATCACATTGCCATTGCTCCCGAGAGAAATTTATGTAATGGAAACAATAAAATTACACGAAACGTGTCTTCAGTTGTTAGTCTTATTACTATATAATATAAAAAAGTAGCGTTCGATTTTTAATTACATATCATTTCACACTGTAATCGACAACGCATTTTAATATTTTAATAATAGCAAATGCTTTCATAATATTTCGCCTACAGTTTTATCACATTATGGTTTCTGTATATTTTATTTTGACCCTCAAATATTACAATATAGTAAATAGTGTTCGCATATGCTTAAATGCGAATACTACTTTACAATACATCCACTTACTCCGGATAACGCAAAGTTTAAATTTATTTTATCAGACTTTGGTTTCTCTTCAGACCAATATTTTCTTCCATTATGGTAGATTGAATTTATCAATTGTGTCATCCATGAAATAACAATAATTTATATTTTGAAACATTTGTTCTTTTGATCCTGACAAACAATAATTTAAATACAACTTAATAAAAGCAATAGTCATTTGTGTGGTATACGTATTGAGATTTTTCAATAATATTTGTAATGGATGTATCATAATCTTTTACTGGTTCCCATATAATAGAACAGCGAATATGTGTATTTTGCTTATGGTAACAATAAAAATTGTGAAGTTGCAGCTTTCAAATGTTTTCCTTACACTCAAAAGTTATATATGTTACTTTGCATTGTAGTCATTTTACACGTAATGTAAAGAACGATTATCTCTAATCATGATCCATTACATTACAGTTAAACATTATATAACATTTCATTTATCAAGATTTAGGCATATATATTACGCATATATCATTTTAATATGACCATGGCAAGCAGTGACTGTATTGTTGCCCCTCATAGCATTCCCATATGGAACGAAAAGGATGTTCAAAAGAAAAAGATCTTTATTAAACATTTTTTATTACAATCTTAAAGATTTCTAAATTTTAATACGACTGAAAAGTTGTGTTCATACATCTCACAATATGTTTGTCTAATTTTATTGAACTCCTTCATATTATAATTAAAATAAGTATTTAAATAGAGAGTTTATTATATAACGAATCATTGCAAATGGCTTATTATATGATCAGTAACCGCGTGTAACAAATCATGCATAAATGGATTATATGGGTATCATTTACAAAGCGTCCGGAACGGGAGTTTTGGTCTGTTACCTTGTCTCCGATGTGGGGTAGGTGTCAGAGGAAAATCGCAGTTGTGTCTTAATTGCGGTGGTAAGCAATACAGAGAACTAAAGGGCTATTATAAGAAAATCAAAGATTCCAACTCTTACTCCATCAACGACAAAATCATAAGAACGCCGTAAGACTACATTTAAAGATTCCCAATCAATAATTAAACCAATTTATTAATTAGACAAATAATTTATAGTATATAAATGAACCAAGAATTTCAACCACATCCCGTGATTACCAATTATGAAACATCTCGTGACGGTATTGTCAGAAACAGCAGACTAAAGAAACCAGTCGGTAATTTTAAATTCTCGTGGATATTTGATATTTAATTATGGAGGGAAAAACTATTTTAATCACATAATAATATATAAATGTTACAATGGATTGATCGAAGATGGTTTTGTAATCGATCATATTGATTCCAATCCTAGGAATAATTCTTTATCGAATCTACAGGCTATTACTCAGAGTGTAAATACCAAACATGGGGAGACTGGAAAACATCCAAAAAATGCAAAATGTATAAAATCATTGAATACAGAAACTAACGAAGACAGAATATTTCAATCAATTAATAACACCAAATGGGGCATGTATATGGTTTATGAAAGAGAGATAACCATTACGGATATCAAAGGGAATAACTCGTGTGGGCTTGTGCATATTATTTCTGAACAGACAACTCTCTTGTTGTTCAGAGATCTCATGTATTTGTTTTGTCAGATAACAAATCAAATAAATAGGTATTTACAACAACAGTATTCTTTTTCTACTACTTTTTTAGGTATCTTGACTTATCTAGATGATGTCTATAATCACAATTAAGTAAACGAGAGATTAAAAATCATACACCATTGATATTATATCCGTGTATTAGTTAGCTTATATAGAAATCTGTCTATTATAGTATTGGGCTTTGCGAAGCTCAACATGAACCAATCTAATCACACCATCACGTGGTGTGAATGCTTTTTGCATTCAACCCAAGTGATTTTGTGGGTTGGTGGTTCATGTTGAATGTAGCTTATTGCCCATGCTATGTTATGTGTAGTATTGTCCTTATACAATAAGACTCGTATGCCCTAATAAACCCGTCATAACACTCGAATGGGGGTTAAGAGGGGTGTACTCGGTGTAAATATCATCATATCATTTCATTGTATATATGTATACTGTAGTATCATTTATTTTCGTTGGGCTCAATTTTCGTGGTTTTGTAAAAAAAGGCATTTTCGTGGGGACGTAAATTCGTGGTTTTGCCTGTCAAATTTTGCATATTATAAGGTAGTTAATTTCATGGTTTAACCTCTACAAGTACCCCAAATAAAGAATACAAAAGAATAAAACGGTGCTGACGCAAACGGCGGTCACATTAATGTTTAAAACAATACTACTACCTGTATGAGTACATATCTAAGACCCGGCAAGTTCAATACTTACAAAGTGTTTTTGACCAAGTGATTAACATCTGTCAAAGCAGACTCAGCCAACAACACTAAAACAATACTTCCACCTATGTGAGCACATATCAAACACCCGTCAGGATTAATCAGTTTCACCATGTTTTCGTTTGAGTGTTCAAGATCAAAGGAAGCCGACGCCGCCAACAAAACCAGACCAATCAGTTAGTAAAGTACATTGGAATGATCTCTTACTTAAACCACTGTCCATAAAGTTGCAATATCAGTACTTTATGACTATCGTGGCGTTAACACAGTGGCTTAAGAGTGGTCAAATTCAACATAAATCACCCTCGGTTCCTGGACTTCCTAACCCATCAGAAGCTAAGAACCCGGCGCAGGCTCTCGCTTACCAGGCAACTAATGACGCAGTAGAACCACTGCTTCAGTCTGTGTCCCGGAAAAGAAAGAGAGGAGAGTATAACTGTTATAGCGAGGAATTACGGGCAAAGATAGCCAGATATTCCATCGATAATGGTGTTGCCAAGAGTCGGGAATTGGGGGGGGGATCATCAACCTAAGTGGCTCATTTTTCGTTGGGGATTTAAATTCGTGGTTTGTGGCAACCACGAAAACCACGAAAATTGATCCCCCACGAATATTGATGATACTACAGTATATGACGTTCATTGTAAATACCATCGTTCATTGTATATATGTATATATGACGTTCATTGTAAATACCACATTTCATTGTATATATGTATATATGTGTGCCTTACAAACTCGCCATAACACTCGAATTGGGGGTTGAAAGGCTGTGCTGTCCTTAATTAAGTATGTGTGAATTACAAACTCGCCATAATACTCGAATTGGGGGTTTTAAGGTTGTGCTGTCCTTGATTAAGTATGTGTGAATTACAAACTCGCCATAATACTCGAATTGGGGGTTTTAAGGTTGTGCTGTCCTTGATTAAGTATGTGTGCCTTACAAACTTGCCATAACACTCGAATTGGGGGTTGAAAGGCTGTGCTGTCCTTTAACTTTTAACTTTAAATTTACGATAAAATTAATATTTCGTGGTTGCTTAAAGATGATAACATTAACGTGTCATGGCTGTTCAAAGATGGTGAATATGAAGCTTTCTCCGAATATCATCAATATGATAACCCACAAAATAGTTTACATTCCAGACTTGATGAAGAACAAATGCCAAATTATTTAGAGTATGTTGCACTTTTTGCTAAAGAACAAGTCCAACATTTATATTCCTGGTGTAATAAAAGGATTATAATAACCATTAAATATATTATATTTAATAAAAAAAATATTATATGATGAGTTTCAAGAAGAAGAGAAATTAAAAAAAATAAAGGAATCTTTTGAAAAATGTATTTAAAGAAATAGATTTATATATAACATGAACGACGAAAATAACACAGAGTTAGAAATCGAACTTGATCGTATACAACACCTCCATGACAGTAAAATATTCACAAATAAATATCTCGACGATGAATACTCAAAAATAACACGAGTACGACAATTAAGACAATCTACATATCAATCATACCGTATAGTTAAAATTCTAATTCAGAAGCGTAATCTTATCTTATATGAGAAATCCCCCGAACAAGAATTCATTGAACCAAAATCACAAAAGTGATGCATTCTGATTATGATAATTATATGGCTATGGTAAAAGGTGTCACACAACCAACACCATCATATGCCCCTCCAGAAATAAAAAATAAGAGCAGAAGATGATCCCACACAAGGTTCAACTGATACAAATAAACAAGTTACTGATAAAGGATATTCAAGTGTAACCCCAAAAGGGATTTCAGGTAGTGGTCTACTTCGTTGTCCTATTAATATTCTCGGGGATTTATCACCATTAAAATTTATCATAGGAGGGAGACGAGCCGGAAATAATTCACCAGTAATAATTAATGAGGCAGCTGATATCTGTAGACGACTATTTGAGGGCGGTGTCACGGATAATGGTGTATATCGAGACTTTATTGACGAGTTAGTGAACGGTTACCACAGTGACTAATTGAAAATCCTTAAGATTTTAACGATTAGATAAATAGCATATAAATAAGATGATCATACACTACAACCACAACAAACCAACCATGGTCTATGTAGTATACTCACGATTGCCTGTTTATAGGGTGTATTACGGAGATGGTCTTGGTAATACCATTGCAGGGTTGTTTACAAGAATGGCACCAAAAATAGCACCATTCGCAAAACAGTTATCGATGAAATATATTGATGCTATTCGCGATAAGGGTAATAGGTCTATTGGTGATGTGGCCGGTAAAGCATTTTCTGCGGCAAGGGAAAAACTAATATCGTTAGTTCGGCGACGAAAGAAAACACCATTGTCGGATTCACTACCATCTACGGAAGTGATGCCAGCAAGTGTTAGCAAAATAATAAACAAAGCGGTGGATCAGGATATATTATCACAGATAAATGATCATGACAATATTAATGCAAATATAATAGCGGAGAGTGGCTTGAAATCGCGATTTAGATCCAGAAATATATAATACAATGTTCAAACGGTCACCTGATTCAGCGTTTGATATGGACGCCCCAGTGCGCAAAGATGATTCCTGTCCGCGATTATCAATTCTATTCCTATCATGCATTAAAACCAAATATTAGATCAAGAATCGAACTTCAAGTCCAGGATACCAGCAAATGCTTTCTGCCATGTAAAGCGTTTATTGAAGCAGAAGGAGAGATTTTAACAAACGATAATCATGGTGCACCAGTACCATATGCAGATGGCACAAATGTCCGAGTTAGTTTTGTCAATAATGGTATCATGGCGCTATTCAGTAGCGCTAGATACATGATTGATGGAAGAGAGATTGAATCTATAGAACATGATGTTGATGTTGCCACAACAATAATAGGGTTAGCAAGATATTACGATGATTATACAAGATCGACGGGTCCATCTATGATGTTCTCTAAGGATATCACTGATAACGCTGATAATATTCAATATATTAAATTACGGACACCAGTGGATACCGCATCTAATCCACAAATAGTTGGTTCATTTGAACACGAGGTTTTACCAGGTGCTGCCTTTGATATTATAAAAAACGTCAATAGTATTCACAACCTAGGATTTGCAACACGCGTATCAACGTTGAAAAGGCCGCGTCGACTATTTTCAAGCGCGATTCCACTACATCATATATTTGGATTCTGCAGAAACGTTAGAAAAGTTATCTATGGAGCGAAGCATACAGTAGTACTCGTGCGAAAACCAGACAATAATGATGCAATCTGGAGTGGTCCCGGCCACCTTGCCGCAGCTTCTATAGCTCCAGTAGCTGTTGGTTTTGTAAATATAACAAAACTATAATTGTGGATGCCAGTAATGACTCCATCAATCACCAGAGAAGAGCGATTAATATCATTTATGGAACATGGAGCAATATCGTTGATATCATGGCTAACAACGATCACATATACCACATAGTCCTGTGTTAATGGCATATTTACATGGCACCTGACTTCAAAACAAGGAGTTGCTGCGCCACGCTATATATTTGTTGTGTTACTGGATTAAACTCGAATTGGTTCACAATTACGCAGCCGTATGATATTTGATCAACTCGGTGTTTCTGAAGTCTCGTTGAGGATCAACGGTCAACAGGAACCATCTGAGGATATACTACTTGATTACAACACCAACCAAATAGCACGCGTGTATCATCGTCTGTTGTCATATATGGGACGCGATAATAATGTGGATACTGGTCTGCAAATATCACTAATTGATTTCAAAAATCTATATCCGATTTATTACTTTTCGCTGGAAGCAGCAGAGGGGGCGAATCCGACAACTTTTTTAAAGGGGTCGATTCGGCAAACTGAGGCTTCCTCGAAAATCGTAAAAAAAGCGTCGATTCGGCTAACCAACGCTTCCTCGAAGACGCCAACGTCGTTGTCACTCACCCCCTCTGCTGCTATGGGTTAACAATGAAAATCACTACGATTTCACAAACGGACTAATTTGTGGGACCTCACCTTGTAAATCAATTAGATTATTAGACTGGTCAGTGAGTCTGAAATTAATTCTCGTTAATGAATTATTATGACATCGCATATAGACTGGATTAGTTGGATCCTCAATAATTAGAAACCCTGGAGGAGCTGTTGGTGCAAATGAGTATAAAATATATCCCTGCTGAGCTTGATTTGATCGCTCGAGATTTATTTAATAGCTTCCTCCGCAAACATCACATACCAAATTCACTGCGATCACCGTGGATATATTGACGTTTTGAGGAGTGATTGGTCTCCCGCCGCCGTCTGGATCATTATTATATTTAAGAATTGTCGTTTGTGGTTTACATTTGGCGAGTATCGGAGAAACGTTTTCTTGAATAAGATCGTTAACATATTTTTAGTTCATTTACGTTATACCCAGGAAACTTGAAATCGGGTAAATAGGCCTCTGTTTTATTGTAACCAGTTAGGAATGTTTGCTTATCTCCGCTCTTATCATTAATTATTGCTTGAATTATTCGTTTGTTGATATATTCCATATCGGATACAAGTTGATTTAATATCGCAACATATTTTATGATCTCATCACGTGGTTTTGTTATATCAGAGAGATGCTCTTGGAAGCACCGTCGTAGTAGTTCTAGTTGTGTTTTATGTAATTGATTAATCTCATTAAAGTAATCAATGATGTATTTGAGCGTAAATGCAATGGTAACGAATGAATCAAGGGTTTTCTAAAAAATAAAATCCCATAGCATGTTATTATTATCGGTAAATATAAATCTATCTGTTAATTTTGCATTTTTTATATTATACAAATCCTCTCGATATGACTGGTTGATTTCATAATACGACATTTCATCTGTGGTAAAATCAGATTTTTTGGATTGTGGTATTTGATAAGATATCTGAGGTGATTTTTCAGGCCACCCCAGTATTGTTCTTATAGAACGTTGATATATATATATATATATATATATATATATATATATATATATATATATATACGACATGACTTGGTGAGTTTATCTCGATCGCGGATGATAGTGTTGGTTCATGAACCGTTATATCGATTTTCTATTCTGTTCCGGTAAGGGATTTTATTCAACACTGAAATTCAGCATTGATTTGTTCGATTTGGTATGACACAGCTGGTATTGAAACAACGTTCCAGTGTGGAGTCCCGTCTTCTTTATTCGTATTCGCAATTACCAAGGAATTTTTCGGTTGTTGACCGCCAAATGCTACCGAACTAATATTAGGCCAACTGTGGTATACTCGTAGTTTCGCTAACGCGATCTCCTTCACGGGAATCGGAATAGGGAAATTCACACTGAATTCAGGATTGGTTGATGATACCACCGGTGTGGTATTTACCGTTATTTGTTGAATTGGTTCGGTATATTTTACTATTCGTTGAAGTAATTCCTGCGGTGTTGTCATTGTTATTATATTCATGTTGTATTTCTAATTTTTACATCGCGGAATCATAAATACTTACCATCACTGAGAACTCATTATCTGATATAAATGTATCATCGAGTGACGCCAATATCAACGAGGATAATTCTGAATACGCGGTTGATAAAACATGAAATTTAATTTTGTAATCTTGCAGTTTGCTCTGGCTAAATGATGATATTTTTTTTGTTATTATCAAAATTATTCCCGCGATTGTTGTCGCTGCGGATATGCAAATTGGAACAGCTATCGGAGCAATCATTGTCACCGAGGATAATATTATACCATCACCGGCGATTACACCACACAGCGAGTACACGGTAACATCAGCTGCGGTGATTCTTCGTCGGTATTTCTTTATTTTTGTTTGATACTCCTCAGTGAGGGTATTGAGTTTAGTTTGAAATTCTCTGACTTGATCATAGCGGTATTGAGATACTGAAGGTATCGTCGGTGATGACATTTTATTTTCAAATCGATAACGATTTCAATTGAAACCGCTAGCGGTTTAATTGTTTACTTAAATCAGCTACGAATTCCATATACCATGTTACTGAAACCCTAGCCAAATTCTTATCAGTATATCCTATCGTGAATTGTTCAGTTGTATCCTTGTCGATAATCGTTTATATCCTATTGTTGACCCCAAATGAACTCGACGGTGATATATTAAATCGAGTTGGTGTCACTAGTGTTAATCGATATATGCCTTTGACGGTTACAGTGATACTTAGTATATTGTATGTAGGTGTCTATGCAAATGATCCGTGTTGGATCGTGTATACTATGTTGTTGGTTTTTTCATGAGGAATATTTGTTTTTTCAATGATTGTTATCATCCTCGGAAAAACAAATTTTGATTGCCTCGATGAAGTTTTTTGTCTCATCGATGGATTTGTTAATATCTGGGAGTTTTATATTAAGTTTATCCAACGTGATTCCAAGAAATTTATCTATGATATTTTTACGAAAAATTGAAAACTGTTTTACGTATTCTTCATATTTGGATTAAAGTGTTGCTAGTTCCAACATATGAGTTTTTGTCTCTGTGAGCTTCGGTGTGGTCACTGGAGGATTACCAACAAATTCTAGCACGGGTTTATCAATATTGGTAATTCGTTCCAAGATGGATTTTTGTAATTTACTAAATGTATTTATATGATCATCATACTTATCATTGAACGATTTTAATGAATTTTCTGTGTTATCTAGTGTTAATATTTTATCTGTGATTGTTGACATGTGGACACCCTGTTTGAGTTTACCCTGATCGGAAAACAACGCGATAGTGCCTTCGGTTGCGTCTCGTTGTTTAACTAAAATATCACCCAGGGAAACATTACTAGATTTCAATTTACCCTGACGATCTTCAAATACAACTATTTCATTAGGATCAACACTTGCTAAGTTTAACGTCTCAACTATTTCATCTTCGATTATTTGTTTTATATCACCGGTTGCAACGCCATCAGGTTTTTGTTTCTTCATCACTGATAAAGATCTCCCCCAAATATAAATCATGTTATTCTATATAATCTCTCTCTAAAATCTATTCGTTGACGACTTCATCGTTACCAGTGAGTGCAAGTGTATTCATTTACGACAACATGTGGTGCTTTTCCAGATGTTGAAATTGCATCAATGACATTTAATGCTTCGCTGCCACATATTGGTGGACCATTCATTTGTTGTGTTTGTATTTTAGAATACCAACGAGGAGTTTTTAAGCGGTTTATATAACGCATGAATTCCTTCGGCGGTGCTAATCCATATGAATCGAAATAAACTATTACACGTGGATCAATCGCGTATGCAACCCAATGGGCTACAGGTCCGGTGCTGTTATCGAGACTAATAATGCCGGTTTCAACGCTGTTTGGTTGTGCCGGCAATTGATCTCTCATAAAGACGCCTCTGAAGTTTTTAATTGATTGTTTTTTAGCAGTATCAAGTAAATCAAAATTTGACATTCGAGTCAAAGATTCCTCAACTAGTAAACCGGTCCTAGTCTCAGGCCTTTTCCGCTGTATCATGAATACGGGGTTCCTGGTAGTCTTAGATCTTTTCCATTCTTTTTTTATATCCCTTCCCAGTTGCTTTCTTTAGTGCCATTCCTGCCGCGGTACCAACGGCTCCTAGCGCCACCGCTTTAGTCACCGCTGGGGCCGCTGCCGCAATCAACGCTGGAATCGCAGCTAACAACGGAAATATACCGCCGGTTTTTTCATATTGTCTATTGCAGCCGCAGAAAGTTTAATTCGAATTCCTTTTTTATTTTCGAGCGCAGCATTAAAATGTTTTGTTTGGTTAGACTTCAACGATAATTTATTCGCCCCGCCGGTCATCTGATTAGGTTTCAATGTGATTGTAGTTCCACATTTTTCAGTTGCTGACGATTGTAGTTTCTTAATCTGATTAGGAGTTAACGTCACACTAATAACATCATATGGCAATAGATCGGATATCGGTTCCAAAACTCATTATGTGCTATTTGCAGACCAGTATCAACATTTTGATCACGTGCCATATATGACAACATACAATAAAACACGCGTGCAATATGGTTTTCATCATAATTAAGTTTTATATCCTCGGATGGTTTATGCTGTCAATTTATTCTCAGCGAGACATCAGTAACACCTAATTGATCAAATATCATATGACTGAGTTGTTGATCACCAACTCGTGCGGTATTCTGTAACGCAATAAATATATGACGTGGGGCTGAAACGCCTTGTTGTGATGCTAGATTCCATGTAAATAACCCATTAATAGCTGATTGCTTAACAACTGTAGTCGTTTTTAGCCAAATTAGTAATGACTTTCCTCCTTGGTCCATAAATGATAGTAATCGTTCTTCTGCGATGATTGATGGAGTTAACACTGGCATCCACAGTGATAGTTTTGTTAAATTGACTTTACCAGGATCAGCAAGTGGATGTGCTGGATCTGTTGGAATTGTCCAAATTGCGTCATTATCAGTACCCTTTCGCACGAGTGTTACTGCGTGCTTTGCTCATAGATAGCTTTTCGAACATTTCAACATAATCCAAATATATGATGCAGTGGAATCGCGCATGAGAATGATCTACGCCTCCCTTTCAACATTGACATACGTGTTGCTGCTCCTAGGTTGAAATCGGGATTATAACCAAAAACTAGATCCTCAACATCAACATCAGCATTATAAGCATGATTCCTTGGTCGTCTGATAGTAAATGGATTTATTCCAGTCGCATTCTTACCATCCTTTGCAAACATCATAGAAGGTCCTGCCGATCTTGTATAATCGTCGAAATATCTTGCTAGCCTGATTATTGTTGTGGCCACATCAACATTACTGTCTGTCGACTCAATCTCGTTTCCATCAATGATATATTTTGCGATCTCAAAAAACGCCATGATACTATTATTGACATATCCGACTTGGGTAGCAAGTGGATATTCTGTATTAGCTGCATCCTCTAGTACAGTTACTCCTACTTTAATAAACGCTTCACACGGTAAAAAGTATTTACTGGTATCATGAACCTGAAGTTATATTCTTGATCGAAGATTTGGTTGTATTGCGTGCTAGGCATATTATTGATAATCACGTACGGAATCATCCTTGCGCACTGGGGCGTCCATATCAAACGCTGGATCAGGTGACCGTTTGAACATTTTATTATATATTTATTGATCTAAATCATCGTCGTCGACCCCGCCGTGGTTTTGTTTAAGCCACTTCCCGCTATCATATTTGCGATGTTGTTTTGGTCGTTAGTCACCAGCGACGCTAGTTTTCGATCTACTGCGTTATTTATAATTTTACTAACACTCGCGGACATTTCCGCTGTAGATGGTAGTGGTCCCAATTGTGGTTTCCTTCGCCCCGAGCGGCCGAAAACGCTTTCCCGGCAAGACCTCCAATAACACTAATACCCTTATCACGAATAACATCAATGGCTTTCATTGCTAACTGCTTTGCTAGCGGCGCTACTTTCGGAGCCATTCTTGCAAATAACCCTGCAATGGTATCACCGAGACCATCTCCATAGTACGTTCTATAAACTGGAAATCGTGAGTTTACTACATAGACGCTGGTTTGTTTATCGTGGTTGTAGTGTATGATCATCTTATTTAAATGATATTTATCTAATGCGATGACTTCGTCATCAGATTAGTCACTGTGATAATCATGATGGTGAAAATCCGTAGGATTTGCCACTAATTCATCAATGAAATCTCGATATGCTTTGATATCCATGATGCCACCTTGAAATAACCGCATGCAGATATCAGCTGCTTCATTAATTATTTCCGGTGAGTTATTTCCAGCTCGTGTCCCTCCAATGAGTACTTCTAGTCGTGTTATACCACCAAGAACATTACCAGGACATTGAATTAGACCACTACCTGAAATTCCAGTCCCAGAATATCCATGTCCGAAATTTCCTTTTAGTTGTACCAGTTGCCCCTTTTTCAGAATCAGCTTCTGATATTTCCTGGAGGGGTTGGGATATAAAGGGAAGAACTGGTATCGGTGGGTTTTCTATTTGAGTTATCAACTTTTTAAATCTCTTAAATTCTTCTTCGTTGGTTGGTAGTTGAGACTTATTGATTTTTACCAAATATAATGTTTTTATCCAATCCTTCTTATTAGTTATAGCGTCTTCATATCCTTCATTCATATATTGTTCTCGTTGACCCTTTGAAATGAATCAACGATAAATTGAGCAAACGTTTAAAAAAAAAAATAATTTTTTTAATATCATTTATCACAACACTTTTAAATATATTTTCTTGGTTAAGATTTCTTCGTTCTTTTTTGCCCTTTTGTTCTCCTTGTTGAAATTTAGGTGGTGGGGGATAATAGGAATATCACCTGGTAGTGCATTTCCTTCTTCTTCTGCAAGTGGTGCTTTGAGTTAAGGTGGTGGGAGGTCAATATTACCTAATCGTTCTATTTCTTCCTGAAGTTCTCGTTGAATTTGTTCTCGTTGTCTTGCAGCGGTTATTATATCACCAGGAAGTGTTCTTAAAGTTTGTTTTGTTTGTTTGGATCTTCTTGCTATTTCTTCAGTTTCCGCTGCTATTTTTTCAAGTTCACCAATAAGAGGCTTTTCTTTTCTTTTTTCCCCCGTCTCAGGGTCATCCCATCTCCCCATATGGCTCGCTTTACCCTTTTCGTTACTTTGGTAATTGGTCAAAATAACTCTTCAAATCCCACATAAAAGTCAGTTTGAAGATTTTGCCTAGCTTGAAGTTTATTTCTGACGGAATTCCGTACGTGAATATACTTTTTAATTGACGCTAATCTCTCTCTCGCTAATCGAGTGGTTACTGCTTAGTTTCCCAATATTGAAACAGTAAAGCAATTTCCAATTGAAATCCTTCTGATTTTCATGTAATATGTAGTGATTTTGTCATCATAAAATGATTTCTACGTTTTAACTCGACTCAGGCAAAAAAATAAATAAGCATTAATGAACAATTACCCAGAAATGACAGAAAAAACATTCACTAAAATATTTTTCAGTTTCATTATAGGCAATTTACTTCCTCGTAGCAACGTGTTTATTGATCAAAGCCGGTATTGATTACCTTTACAGTTATAACTTTTCCATTGTATTTGCAACATCTGTTCACGTGCAGTCAAGTATTTATAGCGAGAATTTTACTAACGCGCTATACATGTCAAATCGTTAATTATATAACCGGGGGTAAGAAGAAAACAAAGAAATTCATGAAATCACTCTTGGTCGTTATGCAGCGGGGTTTTTTCATGTTCATTTATTAACGCTCGTATATTTCTAATTTTTGCATTGACCTGCCTTTTGATCTCATATTGTTGGCCTAATTCTCTTCTAAGCCTTTCTACGATGGTAAATAACGGGACAAGCACACTAATAATGTTACATATTAAAAGGGAGTCGCGGATGGAATTTTGGATTCTTTTTATAAATGCATACTTTTTTGGTAATACATATTTATTACATATATACACAATTTAAACCATCTGACAATTGTATATTTAGAAATTTTAGATTTGATATTTCATTTATAATCTCATCAATATCTTCAGAGTTCATATATAATTATATAATATATTTCTAATACAAAATATATATTGATATATTTTTCGAAAATAAACAGTAATCGCGATTAGCGGTTATTCATTCATTAGGTCCCTTATTAGGCCTTTGTGTCTTTCATAGGGTTCATTCTTTGAGAGTTGTTTATGGTATATACAATGTATGGTAGATGGTTATGTAGATGGTTATATACAGTGAGTATTTCTTATGTTGTTATGGTATATACAATGAATGCTAGATGGTTATATACAGTGAATATTTATTATGTTGTTTATGGTTTATACAATGAATGGTAGATGGTTATATAGAGTGAATGGTAGATGGTTATATACAATGAGTATTTTTTTTTTGCTCTCTTTGAGATGTGACCCTATGACAGTTTCTTTGGCCGATAATTACCCAAATGTGTTGGAAAGCTAAATCCACGTTACTGTTTATTTCGAAGTCCATAATCATATACCAGAAATAATATTCCCCCATCAGGGACCTAACCCGGTATTTGACGAGTTAGAAACCAAGGAATATATGCTTAGGGGAATTTGCGTCTTACATATATTAATGAATAATGTCAATGATGTGGTATTTACAATGAATTGATGATGGATGAAATGAATGATGGATGAAATGGGATGAAATGAATTATGGGATGGATGAAATGAATGAAGGGATGGATGATGGGCGGGTCTACATTCATACGTGACCAATTCATACAACCCATATAAAATCCGGGGTTGTATGGATACAAAAAGTAGTGTGTGGGTTGTATGATTAGTTCACGTATGATTTTCGACGTTAAAGCCCGATAATATAACAGACGATATAGTATATAAGCTGATTATAGATGAAAGCCGAACACAAAGGTGTGTGATAGCTATATCGTTCATGTGTTTAATAATGATTATTAACAGCATTTAAGCAAGACCTAATACTTGAAAACAACAATAACAAAATAATACAGCTGTTTGTAAACACTGCGTAATTGATTCGTTTTCTTACAAGAACAGATAATATAATTGATTATCTCCGCTGAGAATCATGATAATTATAACAGCCAATCGGAAAGCAGATGACACACTGTTTCAAAAAAAACTATTGAGATCTGTAACTCTTTCATAAGCCATTTATACCCGGACGAGTTATTTCCCTTGGTTTTATAACGAAGATTACAAAATGGAATTCAAGCATATGTGAACTTCATGCTGTTTTTAAAACGATTTGAAAAAGCGGAATTTTGTATTCCCTCTGCAACAAATTGTACTGAGGATGCGCGAATACCAAAATACCTACCGGCGTTATTCATTGATTGAAATACTATTTCGTCATTAGTTGCTGTGTTAAATGATTTTAAGGTCTCTTCCCAACTGTTTTACAAGTACCGGTTCTTCCTCGTTTTGAATGTTCACTCTGTGTAACAGCTTCTAGACTATCCAACGAATTATCAGTCTTAATACCTTCTTCGATTAATCCGTTATACACTTCATATACGAAACGATGACTATGATAATGTTTCTTTCCATCAGTAAACATCAAACATCCCTGATTAATCACAGCACCAACTGGCTTCTTCAATCTATTATTTTTGACAATACCATCTCGGGATGTCTCATAGTTGGGAATCACGGGATTGCGGTCTAATTCATTGTTTGGCTGAATTATTACATTACTTGAAAATCTATCAATGTAGTCTTGGGGTTTCATTATAACTCTGTCCTTGACAGAGTCAAGGACGCTGACACGGTCAGAGGTAGAGTCATAGATGGAGTTCTTAATTCGTTTATCATAGTAGCTCTTCAGCTCTCTGTTTCGTTTACCACCACAACTGAGACACAATTCTGATATTCCTCTCACAAACCATACTACGAAATATCTTATCCTGTAACAGCAGTTGTTTATGGGATATATCCGTTAAATGATAAACCAAGTATTGAAAAATTAAAACCCATGAAACTGTGATCGTTGAATTGTGTAACAGAACGAATAATAGAACACTTCACAAGTGCGCTGCGTGGAAACAAATTGACTGATCTAAGACGCAAAAAAAATAAATGAATGGGAATTAACAGCTAGGAAGAGCGGAGCATCAATTCAGAATATAGCCAAACAATTATTAACAAACTGTTTAACAACTCCATCTGTTGCAGCTCACTTCGCGAGAATGAAAAACACGTGGAAACCAATGCGAGCTGCATTTTTATCAGATGTCAGATCAATTTGCGTGGAATATGGTCATGGCGGGTTATGGAATACAAAATATGACCCTGAAACTATTATTTCTTTTGATATAGTCGCGTGTTATCCCGGTAGTTTTCTCGGGTACGGAGAATGCGCTGAATACTTTAAGCGATTTGGACACCCACCCATGAGATGGCTCGTGTTGCGATTCATGGGCTGCTGCCCGATTTCGATTTAACCGGGTTCGCTCGTGTGGTATAATCTGAATTAGCTACAGGACTTTATCCGTGCTGTTATGTTTGGATTGTTAGACATGTATCTGAAAAACACTGGGTGCCAATAGTGTTATTACGGTATATGATTGATTGTAGCAAGCTGATATCGATGATTGTCGGTGAAGCAATTATATCATATCGAGCCCAGACTGAGGTCTGGTTACCACAACCCGATCTAGATAGTATAATCAGCGAAAATAGAAAACGGTTTCCCGATCTCGACGAAGAATATGTCATGAATTGGTCCAAACAGTTATTCGAAATCAGAAACAAAGACGCAACAGATCTCGGTAGAAGAATAATCGGTAAATTCACTCAGGGTGGCATATACGACAATAACAGATATTCTTCACGGTTGATTATATATAGCGTTGAATACGATTTTATAATCGCGGATGTAACATCTTAGGGTATATATGTAAATCGTAAAGACACTTTCATGTCCGACGGAACCAAATTGGGTACAATTGTTACTTACAACGATGGATACAGTCTTCAGTATACACATTTGAGGGCGTCTATGTTGGCTTATTCTTCTATCAATCTATTTTCGATGATAAATAGATTTCCTGACACCGCAGTTAGAGTCGCCACTGATTCATTTTACATATACATGAAACACATGGAAGCAGTGGCCAAATTCACTAATTCTGACGAATGTTTGGGATCATGAAGATTTAAGCGGGAAATGCTATGTGATTATTCCAAATCAGCAGATGTTACAATTGAAGATAAATATTTGAAACATAATCAGATATCAGAACTATAAAATGCATCGAAGATATCTGATCCAATAAGCAGATATAAAACAGTTTTTTTAAACGGCTGTGGTGGGTCAGGAAAGACGACTCGTGAGAATGAATTATTTCGTAGGATATCAAACATTATTGTGCTAACACCAACACACAGACTTGCCAGATAGATGAAACAACGAGGAATTAATGCTTGTACTTATCATAGTTTCTTTCGATGGAAAGGCGATGACTGGACTCCTGATGGAATGGGTGAGAAATTTACTCCCGAAGTCGTAATTTGGGATGAGATATACACGGTATCGTTAGATGTATTACAAAAGTTTCTCGAGTGGTTATTGCTATCGAATACAAAAGTCGTCATGTGTGGCGATCATGGCCAACTACCACCATTTGTCGGTTTATCCCCACATGATTGGCTGAAGAATTTTGTAGACTACTATGAAGAAATTAGTACTGATCATGATTAGTACTGACTTGATGAACAATTACGTGAGTTCAAGAAACTAATCAGATTACAACCGGATATAATCCAATGTGGTATAGCCGGTGAAATAATTTCAGAAACACCATTAAAAGATTTTTGGGAAACGTGAAGACCAAACGATTTGATAGTAGCAAGGAGAAAGATAGCCAGAGACACACTTCAGATGAAGTTATTTGAATTGCATAAAAAAAATTGCAACACTTCCAACACCGCTGTGTTATAGGCCTTCGGATACACGAAAACAGAATATTAAAGTTGATATTCCAGGCATGACAGAGAAGCAGAATTTAGTGCTAAATGATATTGTGCTGGTTGATATCAATGTCGTCGAAGATGTATTACGCTCTGATAAATCCTCATGGGCGCTAGGTTACGCGGCAACAATACATTCTGCACAGGGATTAACTATATCAGATACAATTGTTTGGATGGTGGATAATCACATCGAATGGTCGAATTTAGTTTATCTCGCAGTATCCAGAGTACGAAGAATACATCAGCTTCGAAGAGTTGTTTTAGATGATAATAACAGTACAATAAGTGATATACGCGATGATATAATCAGAAATAAACTATCCGGTTATAAACTACAGGATAAAAAAAAATAACAGTGAATTTGATATTGAAGCCGAATTAATAATTAAACTGAAACAACAACAGAATTATCACTGCGCGAGTTGCAATTGTATAATGCGTTGGTACTGGTCGGATAAAGATCCTCGCAAATTTACCGTAGATATAAAGAATAACAGTATTGGTCATACCAGCGATAATGTGATGCTGACCTGTCTTGAGTGTAACAGACGCAGAGGTGCTAGTTAAGACCACGCGGCGTTAATTGAGTATCCTCGGATATCACTTACAGTTGTTCACGTGTAAATCCTCGCTGAGGAGCAGTTGAATCCAATCTATAGATTGCTGGTCTACCCGTAGATCGTGTTATACCGGATATTTTATGCTCGGTGACACTCCAAATTGGATCAGTAGCTATTTTTTACCACATTTGCACTCTCCTGGTTCGTATAAATACCTAACAATGACATTACCGAGTAATGGTTGTTTTGAAAAATCTTTTCGCGGTTGTACGGGTATATACTTCTTTTTAATCGCGTTGTTAGGTTTCATGTTGATGGTTCGAGTAATCTCATTATTCAGCGCGGTAATTACACCTGGTAATCTCTTGACCCATTCACGAAATCGTTATACTAAATAAACTCCTTGGCGTATTGATATCCAAATAACCGCTCAGTAAGTCTGCGATCAAATCGTTCAACAATTGCCTGATCGCGATGTAGTGCAGTATGTCCTCGTCGTAACGCGGTATTATGATTCTTCATCGTTGATAGAACCGCACCCTGAAATTCCTTGCCAGGATCAACTTGTAATAGATTTGGCCAACGCAAAGGACCTCGCCGATAAATCATTTAAAATGCAGAAGCTACTTCAGTTGATGATTTTGTTTTTAACGGTTCTGCTTGTTTGTGTCGACTCGCAACATCAACTACAGTTAACGCGTATTTGTTACCACCACCATGTGGACGAAATAATATATCAGCTTGATGAACTTCATTAGGAACGGTCACATCAAAATGCGAGTAGTTAATTTTTTAGGCGGCGGTAGATAAATTTGCCAAATCGACTGTTTGGATAACCAATTAGCCGCGGTGGTATTTTTCACCGCTGCTGCGCTAGCGAGTTTACTGAATGCTGCCTTACCCCTCCAGTGTCGTTTTGGAGAATAATACATAAATATTCCATGTTATTATTAATTACCGGCACCTAACATCAACTTACCTTTCATAGCCGATTTTACTAACTATGAAGCCAACTTTTATTTGAAGGATTTATCAGTGATAGAATTCAACGCATGAATTAAGTTCACAACTGCGATATGTCTGTGTTGCAGATTACTGCTTTTATAAGCAACATCATGAGCATGGCACGCCTTATCAATGGCGTTAATTGAATATTCACCCGGTCGAGGTTGGTTTTGTTCATCGAGTCTAATATCGAGTCTAGTCCCGGGTCCACAATAACTCTATCCTGGAAGGTTTTTTCTCCTGGATACATCGCCCATGGTGTTCCTGGGAGCTTTGCTAATTTGGCTGTAATATCACCTCCTCGTTTTTTTTAAAAATTCTACGCAGATATCATAGAAACAAATCAAATTTTTTTGTACTACACGGTACACACTTAACAGAAAGTGCTGATCGGTTATTTTTAGTTGTAATCGTCGTCAAGTCATCTGTGCCAGTACGTGCTTTACACTTCACACAATATAGATCCATAATATATTTATAATACCATAAATGTAATTGATTTATTCAGCTACCCGACGACGAGAACTTATTAAACACCATGCGATGTTGCCGAATTTTATTCGCGCGATTATAATCGGACCATCTGGAAGCGGCAAGACACAACTGCTACTTAATTTGATAACGAGGTGGATGAAATGGGACAAGTTGTATTTGGTCGTCCCGAGTGTAGACGATCAACGATGCTATGATGTGATAAAGGATGCTAACGAGAGAGCAATATAAATCAACGACGAAGGTATTATTGAATGTATAACCGATATCGGGGAAGCACCGAGCATTGATGATATCGATGGAAGTATTTATAACTTAGTCGTATATGATAATGTGATGTTAGAAAATCAAACGAATCATGCTAGGATATTTTCCAGAGGCAGGCATCAAAAAACACCGACGTGATATATGTCACTCAACGGTACACTCAAATTCCGAAGGTGATCAGAGATAACTGCAATTTATTGTGTGTGTTTAACGGTGTTGATACTCATACACTACGAAATATTTGGCAAACTTGGTGATATGGATCATAATCGATTTATACATTTCTTTAGTCACGATCAGTCAATCCCAAACCCATAGCAGCAGAGGGGTGAGTGACAACGACATTGGCGTCTTGGCCTATAAAAATTTGTCCGATTCGCCCCCTCTGCTGCTCTGGAACATCTTGACTTAACCAGACAATCCGTTGTTATATACACTTCCGAGCCCGTGTATGTCTTCCAAATAACGCAGCAGGTGGTATCACTACCCCGAATTACGGAGCAGTTGCTGTTTTTCTCAGTGACAAATCAATGTTACTCGAAGATGTTGGTTACGGATGAGATTAGTTGATGCACCAGTAGAAAACATTTAACAATTTGATCCATCTGTTATTAAATAAAATGTCATATAGTCATGTTAATGTCACATTGACCCCTGGTCAAATAAAAATATTGCAATCGGATTCAGCTAAAAAAAGCGGAACGAAGATAAGGCTGACACACGATAAGATGTTTGGCGGTCAGAATAAACTATCACTGACACCCCGTCAGATTAAACACTTTAATGATGCTTTCAAGGATAAAAAAGGCGTTCAGATTACTCTCGCTGCGTCAGCGATGAAAGATATGATAAAATCAGGTGGTATATTCCCACTGTTAGCTGCGATTCCACGTTGATTGCAGCGGCCAACCCAGCGGCGGCGAAAGCGGCAGCTTTAAGGGCCGTTGTTACCGCGGCAGGAATGGTACTAAAGAAAGCTACTGGGGAGGGACATAAAAAAAGAAACGAGTAATGGGTCTAAGACTACCTGGAACTCCGCATTCCGGGATCATTAAGCTCGATAACAGCACCGGACCTGGAACCCATTGGGTTGCATTTGCGATTGATCCACGTGTGATTGTCTATTTCGATTCATATGGGTTAGCGCCACCTAAAGAGTTTATGCGTTATATACACCACTTAAAAATTCCTATCTGGTATTCCACACTACCAACACAGAAAGTGACCGACCTACCAATATGCGGCGGAGAAGTGTTAAATGAATGTCCCCAACGCTATTTCATCATCGAGAAAACCACATCATCGGGTCGTAAATGAATATATGAGTAATCGCTTTTTAGAGAGATCTTAGAGTATAATGATTAATATTTGGGGAAGATCTGTCTCAATGATAAAAACCCACAGAGGAAATATCTGCAACCGGTGATGTAAAAAAATAATCGAAGACGAAATATCCGAGATGTTAAACCTCGCAAATGTTGATCCAAATGAAATAGGCGTATGTTAAGATCGTAAGGGTAAATTGAAAACAAGTAATGTTTCCCTGAATGATATCTTAGTTAAACAACTCGGTGTAGTAGAAAATACTATCGCGGTTTTTTCCAGTTGGAGCAAACTCGAATCGGGTGTACTTGTTTTGA
Source organism: Unio delphinus (assembly GCA_029339505.1). NCBI lineage: Eukaryota > Metazoa > Mollusca > Bivalvia > Unionida > Unionidae > Unio > Unio delphinus. The sequence continues at coordinate 1,102,053 of JAQISU010000079.1, forward strand.
CGATCACAGATAACATCAATGACCGATAATTATATATCATCTGCATAATCATTAAAAACACTCGATGATAAATTAAATCAATTTACTGTTTACAAAAATCCATCACTGAAGTTCAACTTTCCATCGCTGATTTCTTTGGGTTTCCACCGGTAGCCTCACAGAAACTCTCATCGATAAATCTGCCATTGATGACTTAATAACACTTAATTACGCGTATGAAGAACACGTTAAGAGTTTTGCGGCGTTACGTAGAACTGTTATCACGAGTTTCTTTGGGACCCCACCGGTGACCACACTAAAACTCGAGGATATAAGAAAATCTCTCGATGATCTCAAAACAACAAGCGACACGATCAAAGATGATTTTCCGAGGATGATAGAAAAAATTGAAAAACTAAAAACTCCTCACACGCGAACAAACATTGTAAATAGCGTATACACGATTCAACAAGGATCGTTGGCGTGGACACCACAGACTAACACACTAAGTATCACTGAAACCATCAGGGGTATTAATCGACTAACAATAGTGTCACCGATTCAATTTAATATTTCATCAACGAGTTCAACCGGAGCCATTAATACAATATCAACAATAATCGATAAGGATACAACTGAACAATGCACGATAACAACCATATATAATAGTTTGGCTGGGGCATTAGTAACATGGTACGTTGAATTCGTGGCTGATTTGAGTAAACAACCTAATTGAAATATGTTATAATAAATAAAATGTCATCGCAGCTGTATCGCTATGATACGGTCAGGGAATTACAACAAAACCTCAAAACACTCTCTCAGGAATACGAAGTAAAAAAAAAATAGCAAAAAGAATTTCAATCGTTGACGTTACTGTCTACTCGGTGTCAGGTGTAATCACCGGAGCAGGTATTATACTCTCTTCAGTTACAATGGTTGTCCCGATAGCTGTTCCAATTTGTATATCAGCGGCGACCACAATCGCTGGAATAATCTGAATAATAACAAAAAAATATCATCTGGTAGTCAGCGCAAACTACAGGATTATACAGTAAAATTCCATGGTAAGTCAACCGCATACTCGCAATTATCCTCAATGATATCGTCGTCACTCGATGACACAATAATATCAGATAGTGAGTTTTCGCGATGGTAAATGTTTATGATTCCGCGATGTCGAAATTAGAGCGACAACAACAATATAATAATGGCAACATCGCACGAACTACCTCAACGAATAGGGGAAAATACCACTCCGGTGAAAATAAGTATGATATCAATGATATTGATCTCGATTTACTAATCCGATATCTCGGTTTACTAATCCGAGATCTCGGTTATTAATCCGAGATCTCGATTTACTAATCCGAGATTTTGGTTTAGTAATCCGAGATCTCGATTTACTAATCCGAGATCTCCGTTTAGTAATCCGAGATCTCGATTTAGTAATCCGAGATATCGATTTAGTAATCCGAGGTCTCGATTTAGTAATCCGAGATCACGGTTTACTAATCCGAGATCTCGGTTTAGTAATCCGAGATCTCGATTTACTAATCCGAGATCTCGATTTAGTAATCCGAGGTCTCGGTTTACTAATCCGAAATCTCGGTTTAGTTATCCGAGATCTCGATTTACTAATCCGAGATCTCGGTTTAGTAATCCGAGATTTCGATTTACTAATCCGAGATCTCGGTTTAGTAATCCGAGATCTCGATTTACTAATCCGAGATCTCGATTTAGTAATCCAAGATCTCGGTTTACTAATCCGAGATATCGATTTACTAATTCGAGATCTCGATTTACTATATAGATTTAAATTGAATAATTTCTCATCTTGTGTCCTCGTTTTGACTGGATGTGTTTATTGTGGATATACTGCTAAAGGTTGGAGGCGAATTATTCAAGCATCTGATGTAAGTTGTAACTGTAGATTAGATTATAAGGGCGTTTATTACAAATAAAAAAATACTACTTCGTAAAGTCACGAGAATAGATAAGAAAATATGCTTTGCTGTATCAAGTAAGTCAAACCTTCTCACGGTCAAAGATCCACTAGTAAAGCATCACATTATACTTGTACAGTTAAGCGTTCATGATTATTAATTTCGTCATATTTGATTCAGAATGTCTGCCTGCGCAAATAAAATCTGGTATATTTCTTTTGTCACGGCAGCTGAGTGTTTGTCACCTGGTCCGTCTGCAAGTCCATCGTTCTGTATTGTCTCTTGAAACACCATTTTAGTGTATGTAATTAAGTTCCCTATAAGGCTTGTTAATATTATGTGAATTTAGGATTCAGGTTCGATCATAGGGAACCCTTGTTTGACTTAAAAGATCTAAAGATTACTTGTCTGTGTTAATAAAGAAAAAGTCTACACTACGATGTCTTTGTTTTTAAATTAGATGAGGAGTATTCGGCTTAATCAATTAGTTATCGGTCTTTAATTTTACCGCAATCAATTCATAAAGAGATGGCATAGAGATGAAAATGTCAAAGTATGCTTGATTGAATATTCCGATATCTCGATGTACTAATCCGAGATCTCGATTTACTAATCCGATATCTCAGTTTACTACTCCGAGATCTCGGTTTACTAATCCGAGATCTCGGTTTAGAGATTTGTCATGCGCAAGCCTCACTTTGATTCTTGCAAAAGGAAGGAGGGACGTTTGAAAGAAGTACAGCATCTGAAGTAAGTAATTGCTGTATCTGTACAAGTTTAATTCATAAGTGACATTCTTTATCAATCAAATGAAACTCATAATCACGAAAGTGACGAAGCAGTCGGTTTATTGCGCAAGTCAGAACATCGCACCGTTACATAACCTATATTGTTCAAGTCATTAATACAGAGAAACAAAAGCCACGGAGCTTGTGCTAATATTTTGAGGATAACGTTTTGGTCGCAATATATAGGCTTGCTGCAAGACATTTTGTAATGTAACTAAAATATGGTTTAACAATTTGTGTATACACCTATTTGCATCTCGTTTTATGTTTAAGATATTTGTGTGATCCACGAAACCCAAACGGTGTTAAATCATTTTAAATCGGATATAAATTACCACCTAACCCCCACCCCACCCACCCCCGACGCCTGCAGAAAATACTTCTTGACATTATTTCTTCAGATCAAAACATTTCTTTAGTTCATGCGAAAAACTGTACAAATGTGACGTTATGGCTAAAGGTCGCTACGCCCATAAATGAAAACGTTCCTCGGAATAATGTTAACTGATTTAAAATACTAGTCACTTTTAAGGCTCAGATATAGAACATTATAAAGATGGAGCACTGCTTATCAGATGTACATTTTTGTGTGAGATGTACAAGACCGGAGAACAATGGATTGGGGTTGATCATTATAGTAAGTTAAGAAACAAAGAGGACTTATCCACGTCCTGTAAAGTTGATGTGATGTTATTTAAAGATCCTGGAAAAGTAACTTTGATAAACTGTTTCACAAATGGTTTCTATAGATATCTTTCCACTATTTATTTACTTTTTAAAGAAAATATTTTACCCTCGTAATAGGTTGACTACTGGGTCAGAGAACCATCCCAAGGTGACCTTACAATCTAACATTTCTGATAATCTAGAGATAATAAATATAATCTGTAGAAAAAGAAAACACTCACACACGCATGCATATGGCACACAATCTAGGTGGCAATGTGATATTACACTAGTTAAGTTCCATATACGTTTCCTTCATTTTATCGCTTATTTGTATGAAATCAAGTAAAATAAGTAGAACGTCAATGCACCAAGACTATTTTACTTTTGTTAGGTACTGATTTATATGCACCCTGACCACAAATCGGTTTAGGTTACGTGGCATGTTTTGGAAATATCTACATACAAGAAGTGGCGTAGCGACCGGGGCTGGGGATGGTGGAGGGGCAGGAGAGGCATTGGCCCCGGGCGCCAATGGCTAGGGGGCGCAAAATGGGCCCAAGGTCTCAACATAACTGCGCAACAGGCCGCAAATAACTTAAATCACTGAACTTTCTAATGCGATAAACCTTTTCAAAACCGGTTGAAAAACACTTGTTGTTTGACCTTTCTGTGTTAAATCCATGGGCAATACTAAAACAAACATTGTATTTTCTGTTTTGGCTTTATAACCGCTTTCGATTAATGCAGATCAAATTGTTCGCTATTTAGCAAATCTCCAGGGAACGAAAAACATAGAAAATGTGTAGATTATTTGTTACAATAGGACACCTCAGAAAAGCTGACTGGTTGAGTTTGTATAGTGATGTCGTATCTCAGTAAGAACCAGCGTTCAGTGATCGGATTAGAAACTGGAACTTCACCAAAATTAGATTCTAATACATTTTTATTTTCGTTGAAGATGATGTCATTAATGTGACATTTGGTGGAAGCAGAAATTCGGACCAGGCGATTTATCGTATCTAAATAAGAACCAAAGTTCAACGACAGCTACATATTCGTATGTAGGAAATGGGGTTAAAAGCTAATAATTTTAAATTCATTTTTTATCTTCATGTTTCAGATGTACACAAAACATTTAATTGAGTTGTACTTCTATATGGGCTTCACATATGACGAAATAACGATGATTTTATCAATAAAGCACAACATGACGATCTTTGTGCGTCATCTAAAACGGAAATTGCGTGAACTAAAATTGACAAGGAGGAAAGGCTATTCTGATTTAAAGACTGTGCTTTCATTTATTGAATATCAGTTAACAACATCTGGACAGATGCATGAATACAGATGGATGTGTCAAAAGTGCCTTTTAAATGGTTTGAAAGTGAAGAAAGAAGATATTAGACTCATGCTTAGGATGCTGGATCCACAAGGAGTTAAATTAAGACAAAGACGATGCTTAAGACGCCGACAGTACTTCTCCAAAGGCCCAAACTACTGTTGGCACATTGACTTATATGACCAACTTAAACCGTATGGATTGTGCATACATGGCTGCATTGATGGATATTCCAACAACATTATCTGGTTAAAGGCTGGAAGATCTAACAGTCACCCAAAGGTCATTGCAAAATATTTTCTTGATGCTGTTGAATAATATGGAGGATGTACAACGTTTATGCGTGGCGATATGGGTACAGAAAACGTCAGAGTTGCCGCTATGCAGAAGTTCCTTTGATAATCTGATGACCTAGATATTGAAAATGATAGAACTTTTATTTATGGCAAAAGTACTCTTAATACCAGGATTGAGTCATGGTGGGGAATACTTAGAAAAGAGTGCTGTCGAATTTGGATGGAAGAACTAAAGGTACTTCGAGATAGTGGATTATTCTCAGGGAATGCACTAGACATCAACCTCGTACAATTTTGCCTTATGAGGTTATTGCAGGTACAGTATATGTACGTATATGTATATGTGTGTGTGTGTGTGTGTGTGTGTGTAGGTAGGTAGGTAGGTAGGTACATACATGTAGGTATGTATGAATGTGTCTCCGTCTTACCTAAATTTTAGAACTTCGAGACGAATATTTAAACAACGATAATTTACCCCCAGCATCAAACTTAATAAATGTATTTCATAAACAAATTTCTTCGGGGGAGGGGGAACCAAAGTTACTACTTTCAAATTTGTTCCTAACATATAAAGAACACACACAATGGATTTTTCTGTGGTAATAATGTAATAACGTTTGTCGTTAGTATCACCTGATTTAGCAAAATATAATTGTTCAGTTTACATTGGCTTTGAGTATTGAATAAATTTCACCAGATTTGAAAACAAATTACATGTAGTCTCGTCTAAACACATAAAACACAGTACAAAATACAGGAACCCGAGCAAAAAGGAATACAAATTAAATAGTCATAATTAGACAAGTGCATTTTAACAACATAAGAGATGTTGCTATGAGGCCAATGATTCCATTCAAGAGGATCTGTTTTAGAAACTTTCGTATAAAATTTGTGCAAATTCAAATGCATAGAAAAATGCATACTCCACAATTTTGCCTTATTCTTCTTATGGAATTTTAACTTTTTTATTTGTTGCTTTAGCATCTTCATGGAATTATTTTTAAACAGCTTTTGTTTGCTCAATTTAGAAGACTTTTCCAACTTTTATAATTGATGTCTACCTGACATTTTTCTGTGTACCAATATTACCATGCCAGAACGAATACGTACTTGTTTTTATTTCAGGATGAATTAGACGACGTTATGATGGTTTGGAATACACACAGAATAAGAGCAAACCGAAACAACTCTCCAGCGGGTAGGCCACTGAGTCCACACTTATTGCCAGATATGGAGAATGTAGACAATCATTTGTGTGATGTTTCAGAAGAGGAGATAGAAGTGTGCCGCATGGAATGTGCTGAGTAAACGATATATCCTTGCGAGGAAGAATTATTCGAACTTTGTTGTCTCCATATGGAAGAAAACAACTTGAATCTTCCGAAAGCTATCACCGAGGTAATAGACTTGTATTTGCGCTTACGCCACTGGCTTTTAACACAACTGTGACTGGCTTGATGCCAGATGTTGCAATTTCTATACATCTTAATTTGTCACAAAAACCTTCCTCAATGCATGTGTCAAACAGTTAGTAACAAGGAATTATTTCTTGGAGGCGATATAAAGGTGTTTATATTTGCTTTCCTATTAAAGTCATATCATTTATGTAAATTCTAAAAATTATCATATTTTGACTGTATTATGCTACATCGCATTTTTATTAGCTCTGTATGCATTAATATTAGCGGAGGTTAGGCGAAGATGTGCCGCCGTCGATATTTTTATTTGAGTTTTTATTGCTAACTCCTCCACAGCTGGTGGTCAAGAAACATGGCAAAATACCTTGTATTGAGATCTAATGGGTGCTAAATGAAAATGATTTTCCTTTTTTGGCATTTAACTCTATGCAGTCATCATTATAGTTGCTTTTAGTCGCTACTCCTACTGGATGAATGGTCATATCAACACGAAATTATCTTTTCTCCAGCAACACTTCTTACCATGCACTGCTAGTAAACTAAATAAATACAAATCGTTCTGATTTAATATCCGATAACGTGGCCTTCGTAGAAGCCATAATTATGTGCTGTCGCCACACCATCTGAACAAATAATAATATTGATATATGGTTTCTCACTTGAACACTTCATCCAACAGGTAATGGTCTTATATATAAAAAGGAGTTCTGGCCCAACGTCCTACATGATTAATATGTCCAAAATGCCTGCATTTCTTTTTTTAAATCATGTCATCGCTTTTCCTTAATGAACGACATTTTCAACATAGCGAAACTTAGGAACATATTTAATATAGTTCTAAATGAAAATGGTTTTGGCATGATACAAGCACGATCACCTCTGCAGCCCCATTGAATTCTTATAGCTCTAACAATTAAAATAATAAAAAGGCAGCAATCTTTCCACAGTGTGCTGGGCTGCCGTAAAATAAATGGTACATGGATACAAAAAAGGATATCCATCAATGTAACTAATACATTAAAAGTAAAGTAAAGAAACGTTCCTTCCGTGGATTTCTGCAAATGTTATATGGAGATTGCATATAGATTTTACATTCAGATTCAGCTCAGAATTGTGACATTGGACTGGTTAACGAATTGATATTAGCTATTGTGATAAGTCTCACTTTTAGAATGCGAAGTTATTGTAATTTCAGGATACTTTGTGCTTTGCATGGTGGGTTTTCTAATTTTGGACTCCTTGTCTCCCATTGGTTATCTTATATGTTGACTCGTCACATGGGGTTGGGTTTACGATGCATTTTAATTATTTCTGAATGAGTAACATGAATCCTGCAAAACTTATTCTAAGCAACCTAGTAGGACTGAAGCAGTTTCAATGTTACATGATACTAAATACAACTATCGCACTTGCGTGACGAAACGAGAAGACCGTACTTGGCTAGGTGGCACTTATATAATTACTTATAATCAATCGTACGCTTGATTCTGTTTTTAAGTTCTCATTAACCTATAAATGTAACATTTGTAAATCCTTAACTGGTTTAAGATCTCATCTCTCTCTCTCTTTGCGTGTTAGCATGTAAATTTTTAACTTGACTGATCATGATCAAACTCAATTTTTCCCTGGATCTATGATGGTAAAATCTGACAGATTAATCGATAAACAAATATCCAGATATGGACGATATATACAATGTTCCCCGGAGAGAAAAAAGGATCCAGCATACACCGATCTCTCTCTCTCATCGTCGCAAGACACAGGCGGAAATCAAAGGTCGTTTCGGATTTGTATGAGACCAAGTCTATGATGGTAAATATGACGAACTTACAGCGAGAGAGATAAGGAGTATAAAAACAATAGTATGGTCAGTAGTAACGATACGTAAAGCACTGTAACTGGCTCAAAGGTTATCGTGACAGACTCATTACTGAAGGAGTATGAGTTCGAATCATTCAGCTTTGGTTGGTTATAGTGGCGTGCTCTTGAGAGAGGCACTTTACTCCAATTACTTAAATAACCTGTTTTGTTGTGCCATTGGTAACTAACGTTTGTTGCTGTACTATAAAGCACTAAATCAAACCAAAACTTTAATTTTGTGAATTTCAATTGCCTTTTATTTGGTTAGTCATTTTATTTAGCATATTCCACACTCATTTAAAGTATTTGCCTATTATCGAATGGCAGCATCTTCACTGTTCGGCAGGCATGCTAGCCATAAATGCTTGTAGCGGACTCTTCATTTAAGCCAATTTTCATTGTTAAATTATACGCAACTATAATAAACATAAATGAAGCTCAAAGAATTGTAATTATAACATATGCAAATCTTTATTTCGTAGCAGGGACCCCACATGGCCGTGTAGTCAAAAGGGTCAAGCTTTACCGATCTCTGCCTTCCTACCTCTATCCTTTATTGTTCTATTTTCGGGACTAGCCTATGTGGATTTGTGAGAAAGCTTGCTAGTGACTTCCCATAGGTCGATGGTTCTTATTGAGATTTTCCCAGGTTCTTTATCCATCAGTTTTACTGGCAGCCATGTATGACCTATATTGCGCTGATGTTAAAGTCAAAAGGACATTTCGTAATGGGCATACTTGGAATAAATGTACAAAGAACATTCCCTCTGTCATTGTAGTTTCCTGTCTTGGCTTGAATGTTGCCAAAAACACATCTTTTCTTTGCATAGTGTCAGTTTCTATGATGATGTCAGTGTCAAAATGGAAATTCTCTTGCAAAGATGCTCATTTGATACAGATAAATAAAAAACAACTATGGTTAATCGTATATATTTTATAAACTTTCACTGGATCAATAGTCCAAGATATGAAGAAGAGTATAACACTCAACAATCTATTTCAGCTGTATAGTAATCCATGGCATGTAACAGAATTGTTACCGAGAGGATGGTGGATTAAATGAACAACACAAACACAATATGTGAAAGAAAATATAAATTTATGAAATAAATTATTAATGAAAAATAATGATGTATCAACACAATAACTCGTGCGTTAAACCCACAATTACACTCACAACCATTTACAATACATGAATAAATGAAATATTAATACAAAATAAAACACAGATACAAAGGAATCTCTTGAACTATAAAACACATCCAAGGAACCTTTACAAACGTTATATTAATGCAAGTATAAATTACGATAATAAACACAAACATCAAACTATACTATCGCATGTATGGATTGCGACAACTAGCACGAACATATACATGTATTTAATCAAGTTGCTAACTTTTATTGAGATTCATGCAATCCCTTGAAATACAATTGTGATTTGAAGTAACTATGTAAATATAGCAATGTATTCAATTGTACTACAATTGCAACATACATGTGTCTCGACACTGTATAACCGTACGATTCACCACCTGTTGAATCGCCGCCCAGTTTCCCCGAATACCTAGGGTTGACTCAATACTTTTATCGGTCACTTGCCCTTCACGGATCCAAAACAGTTATACGTACAGACTGCATACAGCATCTACTAGAACCGACGTTCCCAAATACCTAGACGCCACCCCAGATGTTTACAACTCTAGACAGCTCCGACACTCGGACTTATAGGTTTCCGGATATTTACACGTCACGACAGATGTAGACGGACAGACAATCCGACAGACAGAGATGCTCCGCTACAATATCAGCTACAATTTCAGCTACGATCTCAAAGACGTTATCAGAGATGTTATCAGAGATGTTCCGCAACAAATCATCTACAATTTCTGCTACGATCTCAAAGACGTTATCAGAGATGTTATCAGAGACGTTCCGCAACAAATCATCTACAATTTCAGCTACGATCTCAAAGACGTTATCAGAGATGTTATCAGAGACGTTATCAGCTACAAGAAAGAAACCAGACTAATAATATTTGTCTCAAAAAATAATCTAAACCTTAGATTACGCTATTGCATTTAAAGTCTAATAGTGACTAGTAATTCCAAATATACCACGTTTAAAATCTGCATTGTAATAAAGGCATCATTATATGAAATGATAAACTGAATAAAATTCACAATAAAACGAAATATAAATTTAACACTCACCCCTTTGGCTGGAGATTGAATGACGAGCTATCTTTCCTGTGATAAGATACTTTTGGTCCCGTAATATTTATCAGTAATATTCTGCCTTATATACCCTCAAATAGGTGAGCAGAAATCACGGCAACATTACCGTGCACCCCGTGATTCTAATGTTCCGGACTTTATGTAATTCGAAGTCAGGCACATGCAAATCGTTACACGCCGCTTACCTTGGAGAAAACAACTTATTCACCCCAGGTAATGCATGTACGACGAAACAAAAAAAATGGTGAAATTAGTTTGTAATTCAATTAGAAAATAAATTAAATATTCGCCTAATTCTGTGACAATACCTCCCCCTAAGAAGAAAAATGTACACATTTTTAAAACTAACACAGAATAGAAGAAAAAGAACTACTGATGATATCTTATAACATTTACACTGGTTATACTACCATCTGGATTTTATTACTAGGAAAATTCATACAAATTTCCCATCATGCCCTACTCAAGTAGTCTGCGCCTATATTTTCAACTCCCCTTATTGCTTCTACACGGAAGCGATAAGGTTGTAGTATTAGCGCCCAACTCATCAACCGAGCGTTGGCGACCTTGGCCTTGTTTAAATACAGTAGGGGTTGGTAATCAGTCTCGAAAACGAAATCTCTCCCAAAAAGATATGCGTGATACTTCCCAATTCCCCATACTACGGCCAAACATTCCTTTTCTATAACGGAATAATTGTTCTCCATGGGTAGTAATTTCCTACTAGAGTAAGATACGGGTAACTTACTGTCGTCTTGCTCTTGCAGTAAAACTGCCCCCAACCCAGTTTAAGAAGCATCTGTTCTTAGAATAAAAGGTTTACTGACATCTGTCAATTTTAATATAAGTGCACTAACCAGTTTCTCTTTCAGAGCACAAAATGCTTTATCTTGTGGCGGTCCCCATTCAACTTTGTTTGGTTGACCCTTCTTGGTCAAATCAGACAGCGGGCTAGCAATGGCTGCAAAGTTCGGTATAAACTTTCTATAAAAACCTACTAGACCTAGAAATGATCTTACCTGCGTTTTGTTGGTTGGCTTTGGTGCGTCTCTAATTGCTTCAACTTGCTTGGGGTGAGGTTTAAACTGACCCATACCGCTGACCCTATGACCCAAACAATCTAAATCTGTATAATCAATACTGCATTTAGTGGGTCTCACTGTGAGGTTCGCTCTGCGGAGTCTATTGAAGAGCTCGCTCAGGACGGTCACGTGCTCACTCCAAGTATTCGTGTACACGAATATGTCGTCTACAAAGCTATCAACGTTTGCTAAACCTTTAAGCAACTTTCGCATCAAACGGCAACAGGTGGCGCTGGCTCCAAATAACCCGAATGGCATCACTTTGAATTGATACAATCCTTTCTGGGTCGCAAATGCTGTCAAAGTTCGGGACTCTGGGACAATGGGAACCTGCCAATATCCCTTGGACAGATCCAATTTGGAAATCTATCGGTTTCCCGACAACTTTGCAAATAGACCCTGCATATCTGGCATTGGTTCTGCATCGAACACAGTGATTTTATTCAACTGCCAAAAATCGATACCTAATCGGTTCGTCCCGTCCTTTTTTCCTGACAAGCACTACTGGAGAAGAATATGGCGAGTTGGAGGGTTCAATCATCCCCAGATCCAACATTTTACCCACCTCCTCGTCCACAGCTTCACGTGCGTTGTATGGCACCGGATATCCCTTCATTCGGATATGGTCAGACTTGTTCAGCTTAATTTTGAGGTCCAACAGAGTTGTACAACCTGGCCTGTCTGTGAATACATAAGAGTGTTTAGCCAAGAGCGCATTAATCTGTTGACGCTGGTCTTTCGTCAACTCCGCACTCACATTGACTTTATCCATCCCTTCCCCCGCAACTCCCAAGGGACATTCAAGGGAACTCTCGATATTCGAATCTGCTTCATCATCGTCTATGACTGCCGTGCAAACGACATTTAAGACCCCCTTTCCAACATTGTCGCTCTGTCTCTAGATATACAACTTGAGCATGTTAGCATGGAATGTCTTTAAATTACCGTCAATGTCAATTTTATAGCCCATGTCACCTTTTACCTCTTTAACTTCATAGGGACCTTTCCACTGGACTAATAATTTATTTGAGCTCGTTGGAAGAATCAATAGCACCTGATCTCCTACAAGAAATTTCCTATTTCGCGCTCTGCGGTTATAATACTTGGCATATCTGCGCCCCGATTTATTTAATTCGTCACGTGCCATCTGGCATGTACTCTCAAGTTTATTTTGCAGGTCTACCACGTACTGGTAAGTTGTTTTTATTTCCTCGTTCGCGACATCACTAGTCCATAGTTCGCGTAGTATCCGCATCGGGCCTCGAACTGTTTTACCGTACAACAGTTCGAAGGGTGAAAACCCTGAACTTTCCTGCGGTACTTAACGGTACGCGAACAGAACAGCGTTTAAAAAACGGTCCCAGTCTTGCGGACGTTCCGCGCACATCTTTCGTAGCATGCTTTTCAGGGTACCATTAAACTTCTCTACCAGTCCATTGCACATCGGATGGTATGGGGTAGTGTTTAGCTGTTTGATGGATAACAGCCTACTTATTTCACCCATGAGGTCAGAGGTGAATTGGGCACCACAATCAGTGAGGATTTCTTCTGGCACCCCTACCCTACTGAAGATATCAACTAATGCTTCAGCTACCCTTTCCGTTTCAGTAGTTGGTAACGCTACGGCTTCGGAGTATCTGGTTGCGTAATCAACCAGAGTAAGAATATACAGATTCTTTCTTTCGGTAACTGGGTGTATTGGTCCTACAATATCTACTGCCACTCTTTTAAACGGTGTATCTATTAATGGCATCTGTCCTAAGGGCACCCTTGTGACCCTTCCCTTACAGACGGTTTTCTGACATACGTCGCACTACCTACATAACCGTGTGACATCGCCATTAACACCGGGCCAGTAGAATTCAGCGACTACCCTGCTAGTGGTCTTAGCCTTACCTAGGTGTCCTGCCATGCTTGACTCATGCGCCACAATAAGTACTTGAGATCTATATCTCTGGGGTACGACCACTTGCCAGTACTTCTTACCCTTCCCGAGCGCTAAACTCTCTATGAATTAATCTGTTCTTGCGTACGAATTTCGAGCTACCCCCACCCTTGCAGTGTTTAATCGTGCCGGACGTGATTTTCTCAACAATTGTTTTGATATATTCATCACGTTCTTGCTCTTGTTTGAAATCATCACGCGAAATTCCGGAGATCGATTCAGGGACTATTAATTTATGAAACGCGGTTTTCTCTCGCCGTGTTTGCGCTCGCGTTTCGGCTGCCTGGGCCAAAGGTATTTTAAAATCGGCCATGTTTGGAAGACGGGAACCTTCAACATTACCGATCGTCAGATCGGAAATAGGATTTTCCATACAAAAGGCATCAACAGTTCCAGTTAGGAAAGGTGTTTTTACCGTGATCCTTGCTACGGGAATGCGACCGATCGTCTGATCAAGTAACATACATGGGGACTCCCACCCGAGCATTTGGTTATCCTGCACCTGATTACATTTGATCACTACGCCCGTGCAACCAGTGTCACGTAATACTCTACATCTCTAGCCAATTTTAGATCATCATCACTAACCATGTCTCTAAATCAGTTCTTGCCATATTTAGCTAAAATGGTGTCTTCTGTTCCATTACATCAGCGGTGCCTAACCTTTTCTTATACGGGGCCGCGCTCGACATTTAGATAAATCGCGCGGGCCAAAACACATGCAAAATTTTAAGGCGAATATTTAGAAATGAAAATTGTCCTAGCCCTAGTTAATGTACAGCGTCGGAAAGCAAAGAAGAAATGATTAACCAAGATTTTGCACTTACCATTTGATGCTTTATTAATGTGAAGTCTGAAGCTGTTTCTCAGAAATCAGATTCTGAATATTTTGGTCGAAATTTGTCACGCTTATTCTTAGCACAGAATGAAGGTGATCATCTGTTAGACATGAACGTGAGCCAGGTTTCGCTCTCTTCAACACTACTACGACTTCTCGACCGTTGACAAACCCTAGTCCTAGTTCGTTCAATTTTGACCACAATGTAGTATTAAGAGCCAAGGTGTCGTTATTCAATGTAATTAATGAGGGTCCACTATATTGTAATCGGGTTGACTGGCGATCTCGTGACGGCGGTTTATTAAAAAAAAAACAAATGACGTCTTAACAGTGGAACAAAACAGTTGAGAAAAATTCTAATTGTTCTCGTTTCCAAAACAAGGAGATGAATTAACCAATACGAACTGAACAGCCAATGGATGATGAAACACAATAATGTAAATGAAGATAGACAACAAGTACAAACGTCACGAAATATAGCACAAAATTGGAAGAGCCTTCCTCAAGCAATTAAGCGATGGCGGCCATCATTCCCAACATCAACAATTAGCGGAAGAGTGTCATAGTAGACTGCCAAGTGTGTGAAATGTTCCTGAAACTTTACAACCGACATCGAAACACATAGCAAGCGCTAAAACAAAAACGTGTGCCATTCTTTATATATGGCTAACATGCTGAACTAATAGGGGATCGTATCGTTGCAAAAAACTGACCTGTCATCAGAAGTGCCAACTGATACAATTTTGCCGTAAGTCTTACAAAAAAATACTAAAATTACCGACTTACGGACTGATAGCAAAGAGTACGGAAATATGAACATTTTTTCTGTTCAGGATATTTTTTGTAATGGCTCGTTCCGGATCCGGATTTTTAAAATCGAGTACCCGTGTCAGGATTCGAAATTTTATCTTAGACTGAGTGGATTTTGGTTGGGAACCAGACTAACTATATTGTGGTACCTAAGATGCTTAAAAACAGCCTATTTTGTTCGTGAGAACAACGCTTCTAATCTAGACTCTATTTTTCCTTTTGTCATCAGGTCGTCTGAAAATGGTTTAAAAACGAAAATGCGTCAAAGGTAGAGAGGACAACCAGTCTCGTAAAAAGCTGAAACAGTGGTTGCAAAAGTATAAAACAGATTCCTCGGATACCTGCTCATGCTTAGAAAAAAGTGAAAAAGGTGTCCATTACATTTATTGCACGTTATGTCATGTTGACTTGAACATTTCCCACCGTTAACGAGTAGACCAGCTAAGTTGGTCTCTGAGCCGTAAAATCAAAAAAAAAAGGCTTAGAGAAAAACATAGCTGGTCTAGGTGAACGAGATGATTGTCGCCGCCACGTGAATTCCAAAACAAACCTACAGAGACGTTGCAATGAAATCAAGTTGTGAGTTGCTGACATCTAAAGGATTTGGACCTTCAGTGTCAGAATCTGAATTCGAGGTCATTAAGGCTGAAGTATATTTTACAAACTTTTCAGTTGAGCATAATGTTGAAAAATTGTTGCATATATGCTTCTAACTATTCAAGTGCATGTTTCTAAATCGTCAGTAGCAAATAGTTATCAGTGTGGCAGAACGAAAACTACTGCTATTGTATTACAACAGGCTATAAAGGCTATACATGTGTGGCAGGCTTTGCAGTCCCGGAGGGCGAAGATTTGTTGCTTTTTACTAGACCACATAATTCCATTATTTGACAAGTACAATTTAATCATGCAACAGGAGGAGCCTATTATCCACAGACCTAGAAAAAACATGCTTGAATTATTAAAGCAATTGCCTATCAGATTCGTGAAGGCTACAGTAATTTCACAAGATAAGAATCTTACTGATATTGAGTATCATGACTGGAAGAAACAAGTCAGATGACAAGCTTTTAGTAGGTTCAAAAACTTAAAAAATACTTGCTGAAAGTAAGTTGTATGAATGTAGCCTTTGTCAATTCTATACAGATGTAAGGGACTATTACACAACTGTTTGTGATTACATTGTTAAGAGGTTTCCCATGAATAATAAACTTCCAAACACAATGGGGTTGCTGATGTGTCGAAAAGGATGATGAGCGCTTTTAGCAGTGTGATGTATTTCCCATCACTCAAAAATACCTTTCAAAACAACTTAGAAGCAGACTTTTTGAATTATCAAATACATGAATTGAATCCTGAGATCGTAAACACTAAACGAGTTGACAAGCAATGGGATCTTATTACTAAACTCAAGGATGCTAATGGCCAGTTCAAATACAAATTGTTGTCCAGCATCATCAAGAATGTACTTATTGTTCCTCATTCAAATGAAGGATGTGAGAGTGTGTTCTCATTTGTTTCAAAACGCCACTCAAAATCCAGATCATCTATATCAGTTGATACCTTGGAAGCACTACTAGTCATGAATGTGAAGGGGAGAGAATGCTTCAAAATGGAGTTTGACCAGACGTTTCTTCGAAAGTGGAAAAGTACCCTGTACCAGTCACATCATTAGCTATTTATTGTAAGTTACAACATGGATATAAATTGTAATGGTTACAATCTACTTGTTGCCAGAACATAAGTTTTCCCTTACTGAAAATTAGTATAACTTAAAATTTCGACTGAGTTACAGTAATTGTGTCTTTAGGGTTGTTATGTCTGTGTCATACATGTACTATATAAAAACTGCAGGGAGGACACCGATAGTTTAAACTATGCTTTAAGTAATATAACAAATTTGGTACCGCTAGTTAGCTGAGCTTGGAAGATCTTGTTTACATTAGAAGTTGATGGGTCTAGGTTAGAGATCTCACTAAACACCCCAAGAATACCTTAAACTTTACATAACCCTCACTTTAAATTTCAACAACAGCACAAAAACACCCAAAACAAACAAACAAGCAAACAAAAACTGCGAATAAGTAGTGATATTTTGTGTAACAGAACAATTATTAAGGGCAGTAGTTGCCAAGGGAAATAACTCCTGTTTTGACAAAGAGTGTTCTGTTACAGTAACGTAAATATGTATCAACATTGTAATTTGTTTAGCAATACCTCAAAAAAGTGGTTAAATAGGTTAAACAAAATAGCAAATTTATTGTATATAAAATTATTTATTTATCTCAAAAACAATTTAACTTATCCTCGATTCCTTTGGTTTGACAATTTATTAACATAGAGCATAAACAATTCAAATAAATGAAAAGTATGGTGGATTGCCATTTAATGAGGAAATTGTGTTAAAAATACATAAATAAAATTAAAGAGATTTGATGCATAGCAGTTTGTTCCTATAGATTATCGGATATAGGACCATCAATCAATACTATAAATAATTAATAGTAAAAATGTCCATATGTTTGTTTTCATTTCTCTTTGTCCACTTCTTGGTAAGTATTTGTGAGATTTAGTGCAAATATATGCAATACTGGGGTATCTTGGGGTGTTTAGAAAGACTGTCTAGGTTAGTCCTACAGGTAAGACCTCAATGCTGATATTGATGTTGTGAGCATAGCACCAAAGTAAAAGCAACATGTGCTGTCTTACATTGTAGGACGAGGTCTAATTCATTTGTGTGATTGGGGATCCACACATAGTTCTAGAGAATCATAAGAATATTTAACCAAAACTAGGCACAAAAAAAATCATTTAAACGCCCTATATTTATTTCTTTGTTAATTTCTGAATTGATTATTGTTTACATGGTCTTATTTCTGAATAATGTTGATGCTGCAAAATGATTTTTATATAAAAAATTAAATACAAAAACCCAATAGTTATAAGGTATGAAAATAAAGAAAAAGAGTTTTGCGATTGAGCATAAAGGTCAGTTGATCGTACATAATGCATATAGTACCAAATCAGCACGTACTATTACATAATTTGCATATGTTAGATTGTCAGCAATTATGATTCCATATCAGCTGCTTAACTATGATTTTTTGTGAAAAATATTTTCACTCATTTTAGTTGAATAAAGAGTACGGTGTATGTCACACTGGCAATACAACAATGTATACATGACTTTACTATTTTGAGGATCATACATTTTAAGTATAATGTGCAAGATTTCATAAGTATTAAATATTTTCCTTGCTGAAGAGCATGATGCATGTAACCACAAGTATCAGACATTTTTAACATTAATATCGGTCACTTAAGATTGCCTGTTAAATAATGTGAGTAAGGAAAGCAGCACACAGTAAAATAATATCACAGTGTTTTACCATTTGTTGCTTTATGAGGTATCAAAAAGGATGAATGACAGAGAATATGATGTGATATAATTCACTGAAGAAAAGGCAGTGGAAATTGTTCAAAAGTCATGGATTGAAAATGCTGATTAGGTATGGATATTTGCCAGTACTCTTAAATAATGTTACATATCTATCTATCTATCTATCTATCTATCTATCTATCTATCTATCTATCTATCTATCTATCTATCTATCTATCTATCTATCTATCTATCTATCTATCTATCTATATACATATATATACATATATATATATATATATATATATATATATATATATATATATATATATATATATATATATATATATATATATATATATATAATATATATTATTTTTATGAAGCGTGTTCCAGATGTAGAAATATACTTTCATGTATTTCAAGTTATTTAAAACAAAAACAAAACCAATATCATTTCAATGAATTATGGGTCAGTTACCTATGAAAGAGTGTAACATTGGCATTGTTTTTTATACTAATGATCTGTTGAACTTTTAGATAGCACATGTAGTATATACAGTCCTACCCGTTTATATAGACATCACTTATGTCGACAAAAAAGCAATGTCCCGGTCGCATGCTCTGCTATTACTATCAAATTGTCATGGTAATGTCGACGTCGAGATAAAAGAAAAACGTATATGTCGACAGAAATCCTTGGTCCCAGCTTAAACAAATCCTTTTGTTTTCAAAATGTTTTTGTCGACAAGCTGCCAGTTAAGACCAATACTTTGTTCAACATTTACTAAATCTTGCCGCCAGACTACCATTTTTCCGCCTAATCGTTAATGTCGACCATCTGCCAGTTCCGACCCATACATTGTTTCAACAATGTTTTGATCTTGCTACCAGGCTTAAATTTCACCACCAAGTCCTTAATGTGGACCAGCTTGCCAGTTCCGACCCATACTGTGTTCAAGATTTAGTTGATCTTGCCATCAGGTCGGATAAAAAAAAACAAACATAGCAGCACATGTTCTTACCACTCTGCAGATAGTTAAGTCTTTGATCTTGCCGCCTAGCTTGTGGGTCATATTCTGCAGATGTACTCTTACAATGACATGTACATCTGTGGCTCTTTCAGCCACTGAATTTTCTGATTATAAATATCAGCACAGGATCAATTGATGAACACAATTTCCCAATCAACATGTGGTCGAAGCAGGACTAGCAAGCTCTTAAATTTACGGTCCAGGAAAATGATTCGTACAGAGGACACCTGTATACGTGATTTTCTAAAGATTGCATGAAAATATGGATTACGCGTTTCCAATACCTTTGAAAGTGTCTAAAACAAGGTTATATTTTTTGCTGTGAAAGTTTTTAACTTTATGATGGCTACCATCAGCAGGGTAAAACGCATATTAAATGTACAGTCTCTGGAAACTTAACATCTGGTTGTTAAGGAAGTTAAGGGATGAACATCTAACAAAGAGGTCTGTGACATTTTTTTCACTTAAAAATAACATCTGTTAAGGAAGGATGAAAGCTGGTGAGTCTATAAAGAAAGACTACATTGAAGGTAAATGCACTCCCCAAAGGAAGAAGCAAGACTGCTACATTTGAAAACGTGGATGAAGCATCAAAATGGTTCAGTGAAGCATTTGCAAAAAATAATAGTGTGGAGAACTTCGCTGCAACAAGTGGTTGGTTCAGTCGCTTTAGTGTTCGTCATAATGTCGGATACAAAAGTATTTGTGGATAATACATGTTCTGTAGATAGTTTTACACTTCCCTGTGAATAGCCCAATCCCCTTAGTAGCCTCATTAAGATGAGAACAGATTGACCAAAATCGAGGCCAATTTAAGTACATTCTAATGTTGACGTTGAATATCATAACGTTTTTCATATCAGGATGTGATGAACGCAATATTTTAATTTGGATTTTACAATAAAAGGTAACCAAAATGTAATTTGTCAATATCAAATGTATTTCACACTGATTCTGTCATGTGCTCAAAATTTCCATTGTTTTCTCAGAGTGTAAATGCTATTCACTGACGACGGGTTACCCTTTGCCGACGAATTTTAACTTTTATCTTTTTTCAGCCCCCCCCCCCCTAACACTTATCTCGACATCCGCATATGTCAACAATATTTCCTCGGGCCCAAGGATGTCGACATAAACGGGTAGAACTGTACTTGACTTTATCATGGTTTGGAACTTGAATTTGACTTTACCAAGTATACACGGAGGGATATGATATGAGCAGGTATCTAACTTGTGACCCTTGTTTTACAAATCCAGTGTTACAACCGCTCCGGTGGCCTAATGATCGGTGGCCTAGTGATTAGAGCATCCACCGTGGAAGCGGGAGGTTGTGGGCTCGATCCTTGGCCGAGTCATACCAAAGACTTCCAAAAATTGTACTAACAACTGCCTCTCTTCACGCTCAGTATTAAGAGGTTTGTGTTAGGAATGGTCGGCCTGGTGTCAGGATAATGTTCCTGGGTGGGACATTATGCTACATGTCTGCGGTATGATGCTCCAGTGCTGGACATCACTATAAACTGCCGCACTGCAGACATGGTAGCAATATGACTAAAATAGTTTTAAAGCTACGTTAAAAATCCTAATCAAACAAACAAAAAAGCAAGTCCAGTATTGTACCAATTGAGCAACAGTGGCGATCTATACAGTATAACAAATGATTGGTAACCTGGCTAATATTTGCAGCTATATATTTTCAGGATTTGTAAAGCTATTGGCCCCAGTTTGATGCTGCTGAGCATATAAAATGGGGCAAGCAGTATACATGATTTGTTTTCAATTTTAAAGTGGAATTCCGCTTTTCACCAGATTTTTCTTGATACAGTCCGTTTTTTATAATATCTCCAAATCTGTTTTTTTTTTTAATGCTCTTTCTGCTCCCATTCTGCAACAACCCTTGTAAATCATTTGTTCCATATATTAATTAGCAAATGACTCTCATAGGGAGTGTTCTTATTGGTCAAAGATTTAAATTCATCCAATGAATCTTTATGTAATGGAAACTGTATGCAATGGAAAGAAGAAACATGCTTTCAAACAATGGCATCCCAGCTTCTTAAGAGAGACCATGACACTAAAACGTAAGATAAAGGTTTAAGAAAGGTACAAAACTGGGAATGGCTGGAGCGAAAATTTGACCTTAAATTTAGGACTGGCATTTTGTAACCTCTGCAAGAAATATTTCTATTACATTACTCTCTGTTGGAAATCTTTGGAAAAGCACTTGTAAAAGAAGCTGCATATAGAAACATTAAAGTTCAGAAAAGGTGCATATAACTACCATAACGAAAAGGTTTTCTTGCATCATGAGAGAACAGATGTAGCCCTTTGTCAGAATGTGTGCACTGCATGTTGCCAATTGACCTTACGCCAAAAGGTAGATCACTCCGCATACCGAACACTTGACTTGACAACTGCTTAGCCTCCGACAAACATTCTGTGAAAATGGCGGGCGTGATAACATTAAAATATATACCAGACGATATTGGTGATTAATATTTGCCATATGAAACAACACTGAGACATAGACAGAAAACGAGAGCATTTATCCATTGCTTGCACTTCTCAAAGTTACGTCGTTATGCGAAGAACTCGCCCCATGTAGACTCGCCCACACATGTCTGGAGAAGTCGATCCAGAGTGGATGGAGAAGTCGCCTCACGTGGTTGGAGAAGTTGTCCCAAAACTTCTCACCCAAATAACCTTTGTATAACATAATTATCAGCAGCAGAGGGGATGAACAGACCAACTTTTTAGGCGTTAGATAGACTTCCTTCTCTTTAATATTTACTAGAAAGGTCTATTTGACAAACTGAGGCTTCCTAGTAAATATTTAATAGAGGGGTCGATTCGTCAAACTAAGGCTTCCTGGTAGGGTCTATTTGGCAAAAAAAGACGCCAACGTCGTTGGAATGCACCCCCTCTGCTGCTATGGTTAACAATTGTTTTACGATGAAAATCACAACGATGAAAGTCCTTAGGATTTCACTATCAGATTAATTTGATAAAACCTCACCTTGTAAATCAATTAGATTTTTTGACTGGTCAGTGAGTCTGAAATTAGTTCTCGTTAATGAATCATTATGACATCGCATATAGACTGGAATATTCAGATCCTCGATTATTAGAAATCCTGGAGGAGCTATTGGTGCAAATGAATACAAAATATATCCCTGCTGAGCTTGATTTGGTCGCTCAAGATTTATTTGATTGCTTCCTTCGATAATATCACATACTAAATTAAATGCTATCACCGTGGATATATTCACGTTGAACGGAGCGATATGCCTGCCACCTCCGTCTGGGTCGTTATTATATTTGAGGATTGTTGTTTGTTGTTTCCATTTGTTGAGTATCAAAGAAAAAATTTCTTGAACAAGATCATTAACAGACTTTTTTAATTCATTTGCATTATACACAGGAAACTTGAAATCGGGTAAATTGGCTTCTGTTATATTATGACCGATTAGGAATTGTTCTTTATCCCCATTCTTGTCATTAATTATCGCCTGAATTACTCGTTTGTTGATATATTCCATGTCAGATACAAGCTGATTTCATACCTCAACATATTTTATGATCTCGGTACGTGGCTTTGTTATATCAGAGAGATGCTCCTGAAAGCTCCGTCGTAGTCGTTCTAGTTGTGTTTTATGTAATCGATTAATCTCACCGAAGTAATCAATGATGTATTTTAGCGTAAATGCAATTGCAACGAATGAGTCAAGGGTTTTCTCGAAAACAAAATCCCACTGCATGGTATTATTGTCGGTAAAGATATATCTATCGGTTACTTTTTCATTTTTTATGCTATACAAATCATCTCGATATGACGGGTTGATTTCATAATATAATTGTACACCTGTGACATAATCAGACTTTTTAGGTTCGGGTATTTGATAAGATGCCTAAGGTGGAATTTCAGGCCAACCTAGTATTGTTATTATAGAACTCTGATATATATCTACGACATAACTAGGTGAGTTTATCTCGATCGCAGATGATAATGTCGGCTCGTGGACCGTTATAGCAATTTTCGATTCTTCTGTTCCAGTAATTGATTTTATTCTACGCTGAAATTCAGCAATCATTTGTTCAATTTGGTACGACCCAGATGGTATTGAAACAACGTTCCAGTCTGGAGTTCCAACGGGTTTATTCGTATTCGCAAATACCAAGGAATTATTTGGTTGTTGACCGTCAAATGCTACCGACCTAATATTAGGCCAACTGTGATACATTCGTAATTTTGCTAACGCTATTTCATTCACTGGAATCGGAATCGGGAAATTCACACTGAATTCAGGATTGGTTGAGGTTATTGAGATCATGCTGGTCTTCATCGGTGTGGTATTTTCCGTTATTTGTTGAATTGGCTCGGTATTTTTTACTATTCGTTGAAGTAGTTCCTGCGGTGTTGTCATCGTTATTATATTCATGTTCTATTTCTAATTTTGACATCGCGGAATCATAAATACTTACCATCGCTGAGAACTCACTATCTGATTTAAATGTATCATCGGGCGACGACGATATCATCGAGGATAATTGCGAGTACGCGGTTGATACAACATTAAATTTAATTAAGTTATCTTGCAGTTTACGCTGGCTGCATGATGATATTTTTTTGTTACTATCGAAATTATTCCCGCAATTGTTGTCGCCGCTGATATACAAATTGGAACAGCTATCGGAGCAATCATTGTCACCGAGGAGAGTATAATTCCGGCTCCGGCAATTACACCACTCACCGAGTACACGGTAACATCAATTGCGGTGATTCTTCGTCGGTATTTCTTTATTTTTATTTGATTCTCGTCGGCGAGGGTTTTGAGTCTAGTTTGAAATTCTCTGACCTGATCATAGCGGCATTGAGATACTGAAGGTATCGTCGGCGATGTCATTTTATTTTTAAATCAGTTTACGATTTCAATTGAAACCGCTAGCGGTTTAATTGCTTACTCAAATCCGCTACAAATTCCACGTATCATGTTACTGAAACCCTAGCCAAATTCTTATCAGTGGATGCTATCGTAAATTGTTCGGTTGTATCCTTGTCGATGATCGTTGATATCGTATTGTTGACCCCAGATGAACTCGACGATGATATATTAAATTGAGTTGGCGTCACTAGTGTTAATCGATTAATACCCTTGACGGTTGCAGTGATATCTAATTTGGTGTTTGTAGGTGTCCACGCAAATGATCCGTATTGAATCGTGTATGCTACGTTTTTGGTTTTCTCATGAGGGATTTTTGTTTTTTCAATGATTGTTATCATCCTCGTTACATCACCTTTGATTGCTTCGATGAAGGTTTTCATCTCATCGATGAATTTTTTAATATCCGGGAGTTTTATTTCAAGTTTATCCAGCGTGGTTGCAAAGAATTTCTCGATGATATTTTTCCGAAACGATGTCAATTTTTTAACGTGTTGTTCATATTCGGATTGAAGTGTTGCTAGTTCCAACATTGAAGTTTTATCTCGGTGAGCTTCGGTGTGGTCACTGGAGGATTACCAAGGAAATCTAATAACGGCTTGTCAATATTGTTAATTCGTTCTAAGATAGTTGAAACAAGTACAACTGGTTTGAGTTTACTATGATCGGAAAATAACGCGATAGTGCCTTCGGTTCCGTCTCGTTGTTTAACGAAAATATCATCCAAGGAAACATTTCTAGATTTCAATTTATCCTGACGATCTTGAAATACAACTATTTTACTGGGATCAACACTTGCTATGTTCAACGTCTCAGCGATTTCATCCTCGATTATTTTTGTATAACACCGGTCGCAGATGTTTTTGTGGTTGATTTCTTCAGCGCTGATAGAGGTCTTCCCAAATATCACTCATTTTATTATAAAACTCTTTCTCTCTCTAAAATCTTCGATTTCCAGTGACTACTCGTGTATTCATTTACGACAACATGTGGTGGTTTTCCAGATGTTGAAATAGCGTCGAGGACATTCTATACTTCGCTGCCGCATTTGGTGGAACATTCATTTGTTGTGTTGGTAGCGTAGAATACCAACAAGGAGTTTTTAAGCGGTTTATATAGCGGTTAAATCCTTTAGGCAGTGCTAATCCATATGAATAAAAAAAAACGATTGCACGTGGATCAATCGCGTATGCAACCTAGTGAGTTCCGGGTCCGGTGCTGTTATCGAGATTAATAATACCGGTTTCAAGGCTGTTTGGTTGTGTCGGCAACTGATCTTTTATAAAGACACCTCTGAAGTTTTTAATCGATAGTTTTTTAGCAGCATCGAGTAAATCAAAATTGGACTTTGGAGTCAAAGAATTCTCAATCGAAGGGTCCTCAATTAGTAAACCGGTCCTAGTCTTAGACCCTTTCCGCTCTACCATGAATACGGTATTTCTGGTAGTCTTAGACCCTTTCCCTTCTTTTTTACATCCCTTCCCATTTGCTTTCTTTAGTGCCATTCCTGCCGCGGTACCAACGGCCCCTAACGCTGTCGCTTTAGCCACCGCTGGGGCTGCCGCCGAAATCAACGCTGGTAACGCAGCTAACAACGGAAATATACCGCCGGTCATTTTCATATTGTCGATTGCTGCCGCAGAAAGTTTAATTCGAATTTCTTTTTTATTTTTGAGCGCGGAATTAAAATGTTTTGTTTGACGATTTGTCAGCGTGATCGTAGTTCCGCATTTTTCAGTCTCTGATGATTGTAGTTTTTTAATCTGATTAGGAGTTAACGTAACACTAATAACATCATATGGCATTATACAATAACCGATTGATCTAATTGTTACATATTTTTCACTGGTGCATCTATTTCTCTCATTCTTCCATCAACACCTTCAAGAAGCATTGATTTGTCGCTGAGAATAACAGCAACCGCTCTATAATTAACAATAGCACCACGAAGTATATTAACTCTAAATGTATATCAACGACGGATTGTCTTGTTAAATCAAGATGTTCCAACGAAAAGTAATAAATCGGATATTAATTCCTAAAACCATATTGTGATATTTGCAAACCAGTATCGACATTTTGATTGCGTGCCATAAATGACAACAATCTATGATACACGCGGGAAATATGGATTTGACCGTAATTAAGTTGTATATCCTCGGATGGTTCTTGCTGGCCATTTATTCTCAGTGAGACGTCAGTAACACCTAATTGATCAAATATCATATGGCTGAAGAGGTGATTGCCAACTCGTGTGTTATCCTGTAACGCAATAAATATATGACGTGGCGCAGCAACACCTTGTTGTGATGCGAGGTTCCATGTAAATAACCCATTGATATTTGATTGTTTAACATCTGTACTTACCGTTAGCCAACTTATCAGTGATTTTCCTCCTTGGTCCATAAATGATAGAAATCGTTCTTCAGCGGTGACTGATGGAGTCAGTACTGGCATCCACAGTGATAGTTTTGTTAAATTGACTTTACCGAGATCATTTTCCGGATGTGCTAGGTCTGCTGGAATCCTCCAAATTGCGTCATTGTCGTCACCCTTTCGCACGAGTGCTACTGTGTGCTTTGCTCCATCAATAACTTTTCGAACATTTTTGCAGAATCCAAATATATGATGCAGTGGAATCGCGCATCAGAATGATCTACGTCGTCCTTGCAACATTGACATGCGTGTTGCAGCTCCTAGATTGAATTTGATATCCTCTATTATAATCATATTCCCAACATCAATGTCAGCGGCACCAGCAGTATTCTTTGGTTGACGTACAATAAATTGATTTTTTCCAGCAGTGTTTTTTACCATCCTTTGCAAACATCATAGAAGGACCTGCCGATCTTGTATAATCATCGGAATATCTTGCTAGCCCTATTATTGTTGTGGGAACATCAACATCACGTTCTATCGACTCATTCTCTTTTCCATCGATGAGATATCTTGCACTCTCAAATAGCGCCATGATACCATTATTGACAAACCCGACATGGGTATGAGCTGGATACGGTGCTGGTGCAGCAGGAGTATCAGCAGCTGTTGCAAGTTCTCCTTGTACTTCGATACACGCTTCACAAGGCAAAAAGTATTTACTTGTATCATGAACTTGAAGTTCAATTCTTGTTCGACTATCTGATTGTATTGCGTGATAGGCATAGTATTGATAATCACGTACGGAATCATACTTGCGCACTGGGGCGTTCATATCAAACGCTGGATCAGGTGACCGTTTGCACATTTTATTATATTTATCAGTGTCTAAATCATCGACTTCGACGAACACGTCGTGTTTTTTTTTTAAGCCACTTCCCGCTATCATATTTGCGATGTTGCTTTGGTCGTTGGTTTATGACGGAGTTATCAACGACGCTAGGTTTTGATCTACTGCGTTATTGATTATTTTACTAACCCACGCAGGCATTTCCGCTGTAGATGGTAGTTGTCCCGGTTTTT
The DNA here is from genome assembly GCA_029339505.1 of Unio delphinus. Lineage (NCBI taxonomy): Eukaryota > Metazoa > Mollusca > Bivalvia > Unionida > Unionidae > Unio > Unio delphinus. The sequence goes on from JAQISU010000079.1 coordinate 1,130,072, forward strand.
TTCGCCGTCGAACTAGAGCTGTTAGTTTATCCCGAGCGGCTGAAAACGCTTTTCCGGCAGCATCTCCAACAGCGCTAATACCCTTACCACGAAGAACATCAATAGCTTTCATCGATAACAGTTTTGCTAGCGTTGTCACTTTTGGAGCCATTCTTGCAAATAACCCTGCAATTGTATCATCGAGACCATCACCATAGTACGCTCTATACACTGGAAACCGTGAGTTTACTACATAGATGCTGGTTTGTTTATCATGGTTGTAGTGTATGATCATCTTATTTAAATGATATTTATTTTTCGCAAAATCCCTTGGATTTTCAGTCATGATGATTAATCACTATAGTAACCATCCGTAGGATTTTCCACTAACTCGCCAATGAAATCTCGTTATGTTGCAATGTTCATGATACCACCCTGAAATAACCGCATGCAGATATCAGCTGCTTCATTAATTATTTCCGGGGAGTTATTTCCGGCTCGTTTCCCTCCGATGATAACTTCTAATCGTGCTATATCACCGTGAATATTACCAGGACAACTAACTAAACCACAACCTGAAAAAGTCTTTTGATATCCATCTCCGCTTTTACCAGTTGCACCCTTTTCAGAATCAGCTTCTGATATTTCCTGGAGGGGTTGGGATACAAAAAGTGCAATTAGTGGCGGTGGTTTTTCTATTTGCTTTATCAACTTTCAAGTTTCTTAAATCCTTCATCATTGTGTGGTAGTTTAGACTTACCGATTCTTGCACAATATAGTATATTTCTCCAATCCTTCTTATTAGTTATAGCATCTTCATATCCTTGTTTCATATATTGCTCTCGTTGATCCTCTGGAAATGAATCAATAATAAATTGAGCAAACTCTTTATCAGTCTTATTTTTAATATCACGTATCATATCACTTTTAGATATCTTTTCAGGGTCAAGATCTCTTCGTTCTGTTTTACTCTCTTCTTCTTGTTGAAATTCAGGTGGTGGGATAAGTGGTGGTCTACTAGCAAGTTCTTCTTCAATTTCTTCAATAAGTTCTCGTTCTTGTTGTTCTTGTTCTTGTTGAAGTTCTCGTTCTTGTTGTTCTTGTATTTTTGTAGCTGTTATTATATCACCAGGAAGTTTTTTTAAGACGTTTTTGTTTGTTTGGATCTTTTTGCTATTTTTTTCAAGTTCACCAATAAGAGGCTTTTCTTTTCTTGGTTCGTCCTTGGGAACATCCCCCCCCCCATATAGCTGATATTATCCCCTCTGCTGCTTCCTTCGTTACCTTGGTAATCGGAGGAAATAACTGTTGCGATCATACGGAAAGGTCAGTCTGAAGACTCTGCCGATTCTGTAATTTACCCCTGACAGAATCACGGACGGGTATATATTTTTTGATAGCCGCTAGTCTCTCTCTCGCTAATCGAGTGGTTAATGCTTCATTTACCCATATTGAATCAATACCGGCTTGATTATACATTTGTGCGTACATACCTTTCCATTGCAACATCTGTTCCATTGTATTGCAATCCGTGTTTATTTATAATACAAATTTTACCTTTCAGTTACAACCTTATAGCGGGATGCTTCGTTTACCATTATTTAAACAGTAAAGCAATTTCCAATTTGAATCCCGAAGAGATTTCATGTACGATGTAGTGATTTTGTCATCATAAAATGATTTTCACGTTTGACCAGACTCAGATAGGCAAGAATTAATGAAAAAAAACATAAAAAATCACTTGCTAAAATGTTTTTCACCATGGCAATTTACTCCTGTGTTATTTAATCAAGCTGGTATTGATTATACAGTTGTGCGCACATACCTTTCCATTGTATTTGCAACATGTAACATGCAGTGGTGTATTTATAGCGAAAATTTTACTACGCGCTATACATGTCAAACAAATAGAGGTGAGGAAAACATGGACATTCATGCAATCACTTGGTCGTTATCTAGCGTTTTTGTTCGTGTTCATTTATTAATGCCCGTATATTTCTAATTTTTGCATTAACCTGCTTTTTTATCTTATTGTTGGCCTAGTTCTGTTCTAACTCTTTATACGATGGTAATTAACGGGACAAACACATTAATATCGTTACAATGTGTAAGGGTATCACGGAAAGAATTCTGGATCTTTGTTAGCAAAGAATATTTCTTTGGTAATACGTATTTAGTATGCATAGAAGCAAAATTAATATCTTGATAATCAGAGAGGATTTTATCACAATCTAAACCATCTGACAATGGTATTTGTAGGGATTTTAGATTAGATATTTCATTTATAATCTCATCAATATCTTCAGAGTTCATATATAATTATATAATATATGTCTAATACAAAAATACATTGATATATTTTTCAAAAATAAACAGTAATCGTGATAAGCGGTTATTCATTCATTGGGTTCCTTATTAAGCCTGTGTGCCCTTCATAGGGTTCTTTTTTTGAGAGTTGTTTATGGTATATACAATGAATGGTAGATGGTTGCACAATGAATGGTAGATGTATTACAGTAAGTATTTTTTATGATATTTACAATGAACGGTAGATGGTTATATATAGTGAGTTTATGATATATACAGTGAGTATTTTTTTATGATATTTACAATGAATGGCAAATGGTTATACAGTGAGTTTATGATATTTACAATGAATGGTTTTCTGTCTTTGAAATGAGACCCTATGATGGTTCTTTTGGCCGATAATTACCCAAATGTGATGGAAGGCTAAATCTACGTTACTGTTTATTCCGACGTCCATATCATACACCACAAAGCATATTCCTCCTCATAAGGGACCTAACTCGTCAAATAACGAGTTAAAAACCAAGGAAGATATGCTTAGGGGAATGGGCGTCTACATATATACAATACAATGAATGATGTGGTATTTACAATGAATGATGGGATGGTATAAATGATGAATGAAGGGATGGTATATATAATGAATGATGGGATGGTATAGACAATGAATGATGGGATGGGATGATGGGATGAAATGAATGATGGGATGGGATGATGGGCGGGTCTACATTCATACGGACCTAATTCATACAACCCAGAACTAAATTACCAGGTTGCATGGATACAAAAAGTACCCTCACACCGTGGAATAGTGTGTGAGTTGTTTGAATTGTTCACATATGAGCTTCGACGCTAAAGCCCAATAATAACACAGACGATATAATATATAAGCTGATTATAGATGAAAGTTGAACACAAAGGTGTGTGATCGCTATATTTTTCGTGTTTTAATGATAATTATTAACAACATTTAAGCAAGACTGAATGTTTGAAAAACACTAAAAAAAGGAATACAGCTGTTTGTAAACAGTTCGTATTTGATTCGTTTTCCTATTAAAACCGATAATTGATTATCTCCGTTGAGAATCGTGATAATTATAACAGCCAATCAAAAGATAGCCCATCAAAATCGGTGACACAATCTAAGGAAGATAATTATTTCATAGGCCGTAAACACACCTAAACGAGTTATCTCCGTTTATACTATATAGAATGATGCCAAAACATAATCAGGCATACGAAAGTCATTTTTCGTAAAAAAGTATACGAAAAATCCCATGCAAAATCGACTGCTAGACCCGACTGAGACCACCGCGATATTTTGATGTTATTTGACTGATTTTTGTCTGTTTTTTGTTGTTTTTTGTCTGATTTTTACTGATTTTTAACGATAAAATGAACAAATTTCGCAAAAAATGATTTTCATGAAAAAGTCTAAGAGAAATCCCATACAAAATCGACTACTTTACCCGACTGAAACCACTGAAAATCAATCAAAAAAATAGTAAATTTATTTATTTTTTGGAAGCCAATCAGAAGATAGCCCATCAAAATCGGTGACACAATCTAACGCAGATAACTCTTTCATAGGCCTATATACCCTGACGAGTTATCTCCGTTGGTGTTATAACGAATAATACAAAATGGAATTAAAGTGTATGTAAACTTAATGCTATTCTTAAAACGATTTGAAAAAACGGAATTTTGTATTCGTTCTGCTAATCTTCGTACTGAGGGTATACAAATATCAAAATATTTTCCGGCTTCATTCATAGATGGAAATACAATTTCTTCATTAGTTGCTGTATTAAATGATTTTACGGGTCTCCATGTAACTGTTTTACAAGTACCAGTTCTTCCTCGTTTGGTGTTTTCACTCTGAGAAATAGCTTGCAAATTCGATAAAAAATTATTCTGAGAATCGGAATCAATATGATCGATAACAAAACCATCTTCGATCAATCCGTTATAAGCTTCATACACGAAACGATGGCAGTAATATGTATGCTCCCCAGCGCCAAACATCAAATACCCTCGATTAGTTACAAAACCAAATGGCTTCTTAAATCTCAGGTTTCTGATTATACTATCAGGGGAAGCCTCATAGTCTGGAATCTCGGGATGTGGTTGAAATTCTTGGTTCATTTATATACTATATTATTATTTGTCTAATTCATTGTTTGGTTGAATTATTACATTTTGAAATTTCTCAATATAATCTTGAGGGGTTCTAATGACCTTGTCACTGTCGCTGTCAGGGGTACAGTCATTAATGGAGTTTTTGATTTTCTTATCATAATAACGCTTCAACTCTCTGTATCTGTTACAAACGAGACATAATTATGATATTCCTCTCACCCCAACCCCACATTTAAAGCACGGTAAATGCCCATAACTTCCCCCAGGCACACTTTGCATATGATTCCCACAGAACTCCTTTCTGCATGATTTGTTACACGGGGTTGCTAATACAATCATAGGTGATAGAACCGTGATAAGTAAAATCAGTGACTGTTTTAATAAATTCAAGCGCGATGGAGCATCTCACTGTTGGTCAACATGTCGAATTCATGGTAGTGTTGATGCTACCATGAACGACGAAAACGCAGCAATGATAATCTCACATCTTACGCGGAAAAAGTATTTTTTTATAGTGAAATTCATTATCCGTTCAGACACGGGAGATTGGATTATCAGCGATAAATACGAACCCATCTTGAAGGATAAAGGATCGTCGTTGTGAGTTGAGATTCCAAACCAGGAATTTTGACTGGAATTGACAAACCGTACTACGAAAGATCTTATCCTGTAACAGCAGTTGTTTATGGGATATATCTGTTAAATGATAAACCGAGTATTGAAAAACTAAAACCCATTAAATTGTCATTGATGACTTCGTCATCGACTTCGTCAAGGGTGAATTGTGTAGCAGAATGAATATTAGAACACTTCACAAATGCATCCCGGGGGAACACATTGACTGATCTAAGACGCAAAAAAATGAATGAATGAAGATTAACTGTGAAACAGCGTGAAGCGACAATTCAAAATGTAGCAGAGTTAGAACGAATACTAAAATTTCTAATATCGGTAACGACAATAACAGGAGAAGGATTATACGAACCGAAATATAAATCGAGAGGACTTCCAATCAAAAGTTTTGATCATAATGAACACGAGTGGACATCTGCGGTAACAATATTTCCGCGAACACGAACAATAAAATATATACCCGGGGAATTTTCCGCTCCAGAATTCTCTGAGAAAAAAATGTTCGGTGTTATTTACCAGTTGAGTAAAAACGATCCGGTGTCAGTGTGGTTACTTCACAGTGCTGAAAACCCCGAGGGTGGATTCGATCAATTTGTAAGACCCAATGGAGAATTATACCGTACCGAAGCCCTCCATGACAAGATGAAAACACTAGCAGGTAGTTTCTCTAAGAATTTCGACGACGAACAATTACTAACAAATTGCTTTACAATTCCGTCGGTTGCGGCTCATTTTGCAAGAAAGAAAAATACGTGGAAACCAACACGAGCTGAATTTTATGTATATGAAACACTGGATGCCAATAGTGGTACTACGGTATATGATTGATTGTAGCATGCTGATATCGCTGATTGTCAGTGAAGCGATTATATCATATCGAGTATAGACTCAAGTCTGGTTACCATCACAACCAGATCTAGATAGTATAATCAGCGAACAACGAAAACAGTTTCCCGATCTCGACGAAGATCATATCATGAATTGGTCCTAATTATTTTTTGAAATCAGAAACAAAGACGCAAAAGATCTTGGTAGAATAATAATTGGTAAATTCACTCAAGGTGATAAATACGACAATACAAGAAATTCTTCACGGTTGACTATGGATAGCGATGAATACGATTTTATAATCGCGGATGTAACATCTAAGGATATATATGTCAATTGTAAAGACGCTTTTTTATCCGATGGAACCAAAATTGGGAACAATTGTTACTTAGAGCGATGGACACAGTCTTCAGTATACACATTTGAGGGCATCTGTGCTGGCTTATATTTCCTGACACCGCAGTTCGAGTCGCCACTGATTCATTTTACATAGACATGAAACACAGAAACGCAGTGGCCGAAATCACAAATTTCGACGATAGTTGGCGATCATGCAGAATTAAGCTGGAAATACCGTGTGATTATTCCAAATCAGCAGATGTTACGATTGAAGATAAATACTTGAAAAATAATCAGTGTTCAGAACTATCTAATGCACCGCATATATCTGATCCAATATGTAGATATAAAACGGTTTCTTTAAACGCTTGTGGTGGGTCAGGAAAGACGACTCGCGCGATTGAGTTATTTCGTGGCAAATCAAACATGGTTGTGTTAACACCAACCCACAGACTTGCCAGAGAGATGAAACAACGAGGGGTTAATGCTTGCACTTATCATATCTTCTTTCGATGGAAAGATGATGAATGGACTCCTGATCGAATGGGTGAGAAATCTATCCCCTGGCGTCTTAATTTGGGATGAGATATGCACGGTGTCGTTAGATGTATTACAAAAGTTTCTCGAGTGGTTATTGCATGCGAACACAAAGGTCGTCATGTGCGGCGATCACAGCCAACCACCACCATTTGTCGGTTTATCCCCGCATGATTGGCTACAAAATTTTGTAGACTACTATGAAGAAATTAACACCGATCTTAGAGCACTTGATGAACAATTACGCGAGTTCAAAAAACTAATCAGATTACAACGTGATAGAATCCAATGCGAGATAGAGCGTGAAATAATTTCAGAAACCCCCATGAATGATTTCTGGGAAGCGTGGAGACCAAACGATTTGATAATCGCAAGTAGAAAGATAGTCAGAGACACACTTCAGATGAAATTATTTGAAACGCATAAAGAAACATTTGCAACACTTCCAGTACCGTTATGTTATAGACCTTCGGATACACGAAAACAGAATATTGCAGTTGATATTCCAGGCTTGACAGAGTCAAGAAAGCAGAATTTAGTGTTAAATGATATTGTGCTGGTTGATATCAACGTCGTCGATGATGCATTACGCGCTGATAAATCCCCATGGACGCTAAGTTATGGGGCGACGATACATTCTTCACAGGGATTAACTATATCCGATACAATTGTTTGGATAGTGGATAATCACATTGAATGGTCGAATTTAGTTTATCTCGCAGTATCCAGAGTACGAAGAATAAATCAGCTTCGAAGAGTTATCCTGACAAAGTCAGGAGATGATAATGACATTACAATAAGTGATATTGACAGCGTCAAGTATATAATAAGAAAAAAACTCGCTGGTTATAAACAACAGGATAAACAAAATAATAGAGAATTTGAAATTGATGCTGAATTAATAATTAAACTAAAACAAGAACAGAATAATCACTGCGCGAGTTGCAATTGTATAATGCGTTGGTGTTGGTCGGATAAGGATTCTCGACAATTTACCGTAGACAGAACAGATAGTAGCGTAGATCATACCAGAGATAATGTGATGCTGACCCGTCTTGAGTGCAACAGACGAAGAGGTGCTAGTTAAGACCAATCGGCGGTAATTGAGTGTCTTCGGGTATCACTTGTAGTTGTTGTCGAGTAAATCCTCGCTGAGGAGCGGTCAAATCAAGTCTATATATTGCTGGTTTAAACGTAGATCGTGTTATACTATATATTTTATGCGCGGTGACACTCCAAATAGGATCAGTAGCCCTTTTTGTGCCACCTTCGAGTTCATATAAATACCTAACTGTTACATTGCCAAGTATTGGTTGTTTTGAAAAATCTTTTTGCGGTTTACATGGATATACTTTTTTTTAATCGCGTTGTTAGGTTTCATATTAATCGTTCGAGTAATCTCATCATTCAACGCAGTAATCACGCCTGGTAATCTCTTGACCTATTCACGAGATCGTTTATGTTGAATAAATTACGTCTCGTATTGATATTCAAATAACCGCTCGGCAAGCGTCCGATTAAATCGTTCAACAATTGCCTGATCGCGATGTAGTGCAGTATACCCTCGTCGTAAAGCTGTATTATGATTCTTCCTTTGCTGATAAAACCACGCCTTGAAATTCCTTGCCAGGATCAACTTGTAATAGATTTGGCCAACGCAGAGGACCTCTTCGATAAATCCTTTCAAGCGTAGAAGATACTTCAGTTGATGATTTGTTTTTAGCGGTTCTGCTTGTTTGTATCGACTCGCAACATCAACTATGGTTAGCGCATATTTGTAGCCACCATCATGCGGCAGAAATAAAATATCAGCTTGATGAACTTCACTAGGAACGGTCGCATCAAAATGCCAAGTTAATTTTTTTAGGCGGCGGTAGATAAATTTGCCATATCGCCTGTCTGGATAACCAATCCACTGCAGTGGTATATTTCACCTTCGCGGCACTAGCGAGTTTACCAATTGCCTCCTTACCTCTCAAATATCCTTTTGGAGAATAGTAAATAGATTCCATGTTGATATTAATTACCAGCACCTAACATCAATTTACCTTTCATAGCTGATTTTACTAACCATGAAGCCAATTTTTCTTTGAAGGATTTATTAGTGACAGAATCCAACGCATGAATCAATTTCACATCTGCGATATGTCTATTCTGCAAATTACTGCTTTTATAAGCAACATCATGAGCATGACACGCCTTATCAATGGCGTTTATTGGATATTCACCCGGTCGGAGTTGGTTATGATCATCGAGTCTGATATCGAGTCTTGTTCCGGGTCCACAGTAATTATACCCTGAAAGGTGTTTATCTCCTGGATACTTCGCTCATGGTGTCCCTGGAAATTTAGTTAGCTTGGCTGCAATATCACCTCCTCGTTTTTTTAATCCATTTGATTTATCAAGGAAAACAAATCTAAATTTCTTTTTACTGCATTGTACATATTTACCAGAAAGTGCTGATTGTTTTTTTTAGTTGTAATCGTCGTCAAGTCGTTTGTGCCAGTACGCGTCTTAAATTTCACATAATATAGATCCATAATTTATATATAATAACATGAATGTAATTGATTATTCAGCTACCCGACGACGGGAACCTATTAAACACCATGGGATGTTGCCGAATTCAATTAGAATGATTATAATCGGACCATCCGGAAGTGGCAAGAGACAATTGTTACTTAATTAAATAACGAGATGGATGAAATGGGACAAGTTGTATTTGATAGCTCCTAGTGTAGACGATCAGCGATGTGACAATGTATTAAAAGACTTTAACAACAACGCGGAAGAAGAATCCGGCGAGGGTATTATTGAGTTTATAACCGATATCGATGAAGCACCGAGTATTGATGATATTGATGGATAATATTAACAATTTAGTCATATACGACGTTGTGATGTTAGATAATCAAAAAAAACCTGCCAGGATATTTTCCAGAGGTAGGCATAAAAACACCGACGTGATATATGTCACTCAACGGTACACACAAATACCAAAAGTGATCAGAGATAACTGCAATTTATTGTGTGTGTTTAACGGAGTTGATACTCATACGCTACGAAATATTAGGCGAACTTGGTGCTGCGGTGATATGGATCATAATCAATTTAGAAATTTCTTTAGTCGCGCTCAGTTAATCCAACATGGATTCGTGACGATAAATTAAGCAGATCCTCGAACGCGATATCGTGTCGGACTTGATAAAATATTCGGTTAAAATCATTTACTGAATCTCGTAAAACAATTGTTAACCATAGCAGCAGAGGGGGTGAATTCCAACGACGTTGGCGTCTTTTTTGTTTGCCAAATGGACCCTACAAGGAAGCCTTAGTTTGATGAATCGACCCCTCTATTAAATATTTACTAGGAAGCCTCAGTTTGTCAAATAAACCTTTCTAGTAAATATTAACGAGAAGGAAGTCTATCTAACGCATTAAAAGTTGGTCTGTTCACCCCCTCTGCTGATTTATGTCATCTTATGTACGTGATTCATATTTATATATTTTCATATATATATATATATATATATATATATATATATATATATATATATATATATATATATATATATATATATATATATATATATGCGATCGCGAAGGAGATATTAACTAAAGTAAAGAAATATCATAGTAATATTTATAAGGATGAAATTAAGTATGTATATATTCTAATGAATGATGACAGTATAGTGATTTCAAAGGATGATAAGTCAAACATTGTTGATATTGTGCATCAATATGATTATGTTAAGGAAGTTGAACGTTAGTTAGAAATTAAATAAACAAATTCAACATGCATTAATGAGATCGCTGAAAATAATAATTGCATATGTGAGGAATTCAATAGTTTCCCTCTTAACATACGTACACCTAAAAAATAATCTGATTATTTAAATCCGGGTATCATTAGATATAGCATCACTATATCCGCATGCAGATGGTATTGAAGCGTGCAAATCTTTTCTTGATAAGAATCCAAATAATAGCGAAGGTATTTGTAAAAAAATAAAAACTTATCTGGGAAAATAATTATTTTCAATTTAATAATACGAATTACATACAAATAATGGGTACAATTGGTATTAATATAGCTCATTCGTGCTCTTTCCTTAAATGTGTGAATTAGAAAAGGATTTTATTCAAAACGTAAAGTTTAATCCATCTCTTTGGTTCAGATTTTTAGATGACATATTTATGATCTGGAAGCATTGGATAGAAGAACTGAAAAAAGTATTGATTGCCTAAATCATTTTCACCTGACGATTAAATTTACTTATACTGCATCTAGTACGCATGTTTCATTTTCGGATATAATTGTAATACAAAATATTGATAACACTATCTCTACAAATATTATTAAAATGCAAATAATGATTTGAAGAGCAGATCCAAAGGACAGATGACATTTATTTTTCATTCAGTACAGATGCGGAATTGATCAAATTGAAAAGTTTAAAAAATTGCAAATTTTATAAATTTAATAAGTTATCAAGTTGAACAAGTTCTCCCAGGGTGAGTACTCCATGGGGCACATTTTTATTATTAGTTACGTCTTGGTTTTAGGAAGGAAATAAATTTAACTCATCCATTTTGACGAGCTGGATAACAACTATCAGAACTGCACTGCGCCCATTGCATTGTGAACTAGAAAATTGCCGAACTATTGTAAAAATTATAAATATACTATATATACAATAGCCGAGTCGATATCGACATAAGCAGCTTGTCGGATGGAAATGGCGGATATAAACAATACCTGGAGTTGTGTATAAATGTGCTCGCTGATTGGTCAAACGAGCAGAATGATTGACAACTGGCGATAGGTCAATACAAGAACCAGCTTGAGAGGAAAAATGCTCTCATTGAGAAGGAAAAGTAGCGATTGCACATTGAACCATAAGAGTATGTGGTGACTTAAAAGAAGGGCAAAAGAAAGCATGTGTCCATTGTAGAAAAAGACAAGTGAATGTATGGGCTTATATTTTTTATCTAGTTGATGTACTTGGGTGTTAATTTTTAGAATTTTATTATGAAAAGAGATAAGTATAATAGATATCCTGCAAACATTAAGAGTGTATTGTGATTTAATTATGATGTGAACACTGACATGCACATGAAATAATTTAAGCATTAATAGTATTGGAGAACAAAGTCATGTTACTTTAAATATTATGAAAGTTCTTAAGTCAAAAGTTGAACATTTTTGGTAAGTTTATTAGTTTTTCATATTACTGTATTGGTTTATTTTATAATCATAAGGTGCAACAAGAGCAATTTTTATTCGTGTAAAATGCACTTTTTGTCCAGGGTCTATTGCCCCCAGAATTCCTGGATCAGGGTCACTGTACCTTAACACCTGGTTATGGAAGGACACCCAAACCCTTCTTTAAAAAAATTCGGCTTTTTTATGCAGACCAAAATCATACCTGGAGCTCAGTGAAAAATGGACAAAAATACAAAGTCAGGATCATTGTCACAAATGGTAGGCTAAAAATGGATAAATTTAATTGTGTTTCTTTTAGGACAGTAATTGCAGATTTACAAGGTATGTACATATTTTGGAATTTACTTTTGCATTTAAAGTTCTCTTAAACAAGATTAGGAAAAAATAAAATTTCTGGATTTTTTAAAAAAAAGTACAAATATGGAAACATTGTATAGCCTTTTATAGTAGGCGCAATAGTCATGAATTAAATCAATGAAGTTGGCATCAAGTATTTAACTGTATGATTTTTAAATTCAGAATATTACCAGACAAATTTATTTAATGCCAACAGGCAGAAGAGACCTCTAATGTTAAATCAAAGGCGGAGCAAAGTCCAGGCCAAACACAAACAACTTAGCACTGCATCATTTTGTCTGACAATGAGAATGTTGATGGTCAGTATATGCTGGAGAATTATCAAGCCTTTACTTGCTTCTTTATAATGTGATGCTTGACACTGTGGTATATTGTTTATAAAAGAATTTTGGCCGATGTTAAGGGATTAAGTCTGCATTACCGGTAGACCGTTATGAAACTTAAATAAACTTTTTGTTATCGAATAGACTACTTGCAAAGGGTTAATGCATTTTATACATACATCATGGATGGTGTCCACATACGTTTATAATCAGAAATCAAAATCCAATTGTTTTAATTATATCTTGCTGTAGTAACAATTTTAAAAAATATTTATCCAAGCTAAAGATATGACAGTTACTTAATAATACATTTAATGGTGGTGAGAGACTAAATACATGACTTATAGTTATGTTTAGCAATTATTGGAAATCTGAAGATTAGTAATCTTTTGATATACATATCTTGTTTATACCATTTAATTAACAATTAATTTGCATTAGTAAAATGTGTTGCAGAAGAACATTTATCAAGAAACCAAGAAAAATACATGTAATATATATTTGGTTTGTCTGGAGCTTGGACTCATTTATTGCACATTTCTATACTGTTTTGCCTTTAATCCAGTTTTATTCACTGTATTTGGGTGCATTTTGTGGTGAAAATTCACCAGCTTGATTGAAAAGTGGTGACTATTGTTTGCGATTGTTTTGCAAACCCTGTATGTTACAATGAGTAAGTGTAATCATGAACTAGCATAGTATTTACAAGTTCTCATTAATACTGCAGCTGAAGATGAAGTGAATAAAAGATGAAAACCTTCTTTCCAGATAGCCATCTCTTTGTAAACCTTCTGAAATGGAAGAGTATTTTGCAGACTCCAAGATTTCCTCTTTTCCTGCTGGTATGTTATATTTAGTTTCGCTGGTTTCTTTTATGAATTGCTTTTGAACCATGCCACAATTGGAAATTCCTTATTAAAAGTATGTATATAATTGTCTCTTTAATAAGATGTGCTTAAGAGTACTTATTCAGGCTCTACGTATGAGAATATATGGTTTTGTTCAAAATGAATGCATTTTGTTATATATTGTATCACTGCATAAAATACAATGGTCATTGTGACCAGTATGCATTTTAGTGTAAAAGCCAAACAATTCAGACTGATTTCTTTGTTTATTCTTTTACTGTAATTTAGGACTACTGATTATTTTTGTATTTATAGCTGCATCCAGAAGGACAAGACCTTCACCATTCTTTCTGCCAGTTCTTCTGCAAATAGTTAGTATTGAGGATGGGAAAAAATATGCATTAGAATAATGAAACAAATAATATAGATGTTGACTTAGATACAATCTCTTACTTGTTTACTACTCTCTAAATATGAGTAAGTCTATTATACACTGTATTCATGAATTTGATTCTCATCTAAGGTAGAACTTTTTTAAGTCGGACAAAGTGTTGAGAAATTCGCGGCACTATACTTCAAAAACGCATTTTGTAGAATTTAAAAACTTTTATGTTTCAGTGCACATCAAACCCATTGGTATGTTGTCAGCTAAGTTGATATTGGTCTTGTCATCTTGTAGAAATTATAAATGTTAGTGCTCAATACTATAGTACTATATTGTAGTGATTTTAAACTAATGCTTAATTTCATCACAAATCTCTTACAGAGAATCGGCAGGAACAGCTGGCCCTCTATGGAAATTTTTAGTTAATACACAAGGCCTAGATACAGAATGTACATAAAAAAATATTGCAATGTCATGCAATACATGTAATGGAGAAATTATAGGGTCTTTGTCAGAGGTTAGAGCAAAATCCTGATTTCTCCAAGAAGATGGTAATCTGGGACCTTATTTTCTCAAATAAAACTGTTATTGTGACTATAACCTTTATTTGCTGTTGTGAGCCTCAATATGCATCATGTAAGTGTTAGGGTGACAGCAGTAGGGAATATATATATATATATATATATATATATATATATATATATATATATATATATATATATATATACAATAAAACCTGTCTTGACAGACGACTGCTATGAGACCATCTTTTCACTGCACAAGTTTATAGATTATGTAGCATTGTAACCTGTTATGAGAAACCACCTGTCTTGAGAGACCATATTCTCTTGGCAAAAGAAGTGGTATTTCAAGACAGGTTATACTGTATATAGGTTTTGAATGTTGTCAGAATGTTGTACAAAGATTTTATTATAACGTTAAACATCAATGTTGTAGTAACTTTCCAGCATGTTCACTAAATCCAAAATGCCACAACCTTACTGCAACGCTATAGCAACGTGGAATTGTTATGTGGGTTACACCTCTTCGCGATGATGATGTCGACAGCCTGGAAGAGGACCACTCCCACAGACTATTATGAAAACAAGTTCATTTACAATTTTACAAATTGCTCCAGGTCTTCATGGCCGAAAACATGGAAATGGAGGAACATGAAGGAAGATCATTTGATGTCAGCAGTCTCTGAAACGATTAATCATGTGTATTTGGATGGCGATCTTTAATCTGAGACACAACAAGTAACTTAGGCAGGAGTCCTCCAAACGCATGTAATCGGTGGGTGACAGGCACAATTTGAAGGTTTGCCAGTCCTGCTTCTGCCACCTACTTAGTGGGAAAATGCACTGATCATTTAGTTGTGCTGATATTTACAATTACAGAGTTCAGTAGCTGAAAGAACCCTTGATGTACATGATCTCATAAAAGGAGTATATCAAAAGAGCATGACGGAATAGCTGGGCTGCGAGTTCAAAGACTTTGACTGCTGGATGGCTTGGAAAATGTACTGATATTTACATTGATAGAATTCAGTGAATGAAAGACCCCTGATGTACATGTTGCCATTATAAGAGTACATCAAAAGAACATGTTGCAATAATTGGGAGGCAAATTTAAAGGCTTTGACTGGCAGCTGGGTGGGAAAATGTACTTAAATTTACAGTGACTGAAGTCAGAGGCAGAAGGACCCAGAGATGTACATGTGGTCATTTGTAAGAGTATAAAATATAAGGTATAAAAAAACAACTTAGCATTCATTTTTGTGTTTCCGAGTGTAGTGGAAGAAGCATTGCACATGACCTTGGAATCAAGACATGTTAAGACTTAGACAAAATGGCATTTGTAAATTTGGATTAGTATTTTGTAGTTAAATGGCAAACATGCAAAGATTGTAATGAAGTTCGTTAGTGTGCTGAAGTTGCTCTAATGGATAGTTCAGATGGGACAGTAGCCAAAAGTAGGAAAGTGTGATGCTTGCTTCAGAGGCGTAGCTATGATATTTTGCGCCGGGGGACGAACTATATGATTGACGCCCCAGCCCCCTCCCCGTTTAATCACATTTTTCTATTAAATTGAATAAGGAAAACAATTTAAATTTTTAAAAAACATTGAATTTAAAGAAGCAAATGTATAGAAATTATAGTACATGACCCACTCAGTCACTGTCGTAGACTGGATTACATAGTCTACAAAAGATTTATTTTTCTTGAATTCATTGTCGAAAACTGGTCAATTACGCAGTCAAAATCTGTTTTTTCCAATGTTTCTCTTTCAACGTTAAGAAGAGCAAGATCACTGAGACGATCCTGTCCCAATGATGCACGCAAGCGCGACAAAATAAGTTTCAATTTGCTGCACGACCGCTTACAGCTTGCAATTGAAACTGCTACTGTTAATACAATTTGCAGTACAATTCGCAGCTTCGGAAATATGTCGTCTCCATAGAACACAATAAAACCAAGACGATACAAAGGAGTTTCTGATATAACTTCATTCCGTTTACGGAGCAGCATTCTGCAATCCCCAATTTATGTGAAAAGTTCGAGGCCATTTAAGTCCGTGTCGTAGAAATTTTCAAAATCTGTGCAATTTCGACGAATTGCATCGACATCTGTGTCGAATAGAAGAGTCTTAACGTCCAGCAGAAACCCAAATTTTGTGTTCAGGTCTTTTAGTTGTAAAAAACGTGTTGACATCTCCTGTTGAAGTCGATCAAATGCGCTCTTCATAACGCGCACAATTTCGTCTTCTGATGAAAATCCTGCATCTCTTGCCAGTTCTCCAGGCATCTTATACAGCTACTTGGCTCAAATCATTACGAAGCCTGACAAATTCTTGCTCCAAAGATTCATTATCAGTTGTTGCTTCCTTGTAATTTATAGTAGGAAAGTGCTTTTGTACACGATCGATTTTTTCAAGAATGACATTCCAGAAATGTAATAAAACTATGAAGTTAAAATTCAATTCGCACGTCTGTAAGTCTTCTGCACCACTTCTGGTTTCAGGCATCATTGTTGAGTCCTCCGATAATTTTCTAGCAGTCCTACTAGTTCATCCAGTCCTTCATGGATAGCTCTATCAGCTTCGGATAGTGCACTGATCGTGCACTCCAGCGTGTTTCGGACTCCCGTTTTACTGTGATAGGCACAGCTTTTTTAACTCTTCCCAACGAATTGTGGAATGAGAGAAAAATGAATATATACTTTCAAGTGTTCCAAAAACTGTGACGACAAGTGGATCCTGGTTAGCTGAGTGTACGCCTGCTAAGTTTAAGCTGTGGTTATCACAGTTGACAAACAATTCTCTGTGATTTATGTCACATATTCGTTGTTGTATGCCAGATATATGCCCAGTAGTCACAGCAGCATTGTCATAACATTGTGCCCGACAGTCAGCTAGAAGTATGCCGTCAGATTTCAGTCTCTCGACGTTGACTCTCTCTAGGCTTGCTGCATTTTTTGAATGTATCTCGATATAACCTAAACATAATTCTTTGATAGTTACTTTTTTAGTTTGAAAATCCACATCCACAAACCTTATGACCTTAAAACGCTGTTCCCGATGTCCTAGATCAGGAGTTGAGTCAAGTAAGATACCATAATACTTGTTTTTCCTGATATCACTCAACAATTGGTTATTTACAGCCGACGCAAGTATGTGAATAAATTCATTCTGGATTTCCGGTGACAAATAAGAAACGGATCTCCAACTTCTGCGTGTTGGATGGGTTTTGCCAACAGTGGGTCATACTGAGCAACGAGTTTGATCAGCGCGAAAAGTTTCCAACATTTTTATCATCATCCGCATTTAAATTTTCCTCATGGCCACGTAGTGCCAAATTTTGTGAAACCAGAAACTTAATACAGGTGAGTATTCTTTGCAATATATCTCGCCAACGTTGTTTTTCCAAATGAATCTGAGCTTAAACCACTGCGTCAATTCCAGTACCATCAACTAACCTTCGTTCGGCTTCCTTCCATGTTATAAAAGCTATGTGGTTGCTAGGATTGTTTTCATGAGACTTTAGTTTCTCTCGCTTTCTCCACTTGTTGAAACCGTTTTTTAACTCTTACGAAGCTCGTGAGTTTGACGTCGATGATGTAAATGATAGACAACATAAACAGTAAGCAGCTTTATTGATTGGTGAATATAATAAACCATGCTGATGTAATTGAACTTTCTCCACATACTGATGATAGATTATCTGTGTGCTGAAAAGGTAGGGATCCGAGAGTAATCATTTCATTGCTAAGAGACTGTGATACTTTCGATAGCTTTGTCGTTTTGTCAAATTCAAAGTAACCATCATCGTGAAACCTTAGTACAGCAGGAACCATGTCATAATGAGTATTTTCAGCTTGTCTATTAGAAAGTTTTTCCGTTTCATCTTCCCCGTTACTGCCAACACGTTCATCATTATGTTGGACCTGTTTAATGACGACATCCTGCTGGTCTTCAGAATTTTCGGAGTTTTTTTCAGCATATACAGCAACATCTGTTTATCTCTGAGTCCTCAATGTTTTAAACATTATCGTCTACATGCTCTGAAATAGGTGGTTGATAGCCGTCATCTTCTGATTCTGAAGAATTGGAGTTTGCACCTTCAGCTTCTTTATTCTTGGCTTTCTTTAAAAAGCTAGCAAGTAATGCTATTTCGGCTTCCTTTTTTCGTTTGCGACATTGGGCCCCACTTCTTGTTTTCATGACATGGCTCACTGATATATTACTGAGTGCACTGAAGTGGAAAAATAAGTGTAGGCCTAAACAATATCATAGTGGCACTGCTATTGTGCTACTACAATAAATAATTATCATTATCATTATCCTATACATGCAGATTAAAGTGTACAATTTATACACCTAAAGGCAGATTATGCTCCAGATATTTAAAACCATCGATATAACAAATTTTATTCTATATGCAAAAAACATTACAAATAAACCTTGTTAGCCCGCCACCGTTAGTCCTGCTTTTAAATATGGCTAGATGCGAGTATGGTGGGCTAACAATACAGCCCACCCGGTCACGGAACAGAAGCACTACCGTGTCCATGTTGTTATCATAGCACGAAAACAGACATTACCAAACAGTTATGGACAGCGTTATACTAGAACCAATACTACTAATTTAATAAACACCACATTATCACTGTGGATGGCAGACGTATCAGATGACACGTCTGCTTAGCCGCTGCAGCGATCTTGTGACCGATTTATTACCCTTGTTTACTTATTATAATGTAACGTTGTAAGCCTCAATTTGGCGCCCCTGAATCTTGGCGCCCGGGGACATATGTACCCCCTGCCCCCCCCCCAGCTACGCCTCTGCCTTGCTTAGTGTTTGAAGTATGATTTTCCTTGGATTTACAAAATTCAGTGTGACTCGAAAAGACAAACAAAAGCTATGTTAGTGTTAAACAGAATGTAGAAATGAAAGTTTATGGGAAGCAACAGTTTTTTCTGATTTCCGTAGTTTTCTGGGAGGGACTGCAACTTTTGCTGGTGAGTGACTCCAATTTTTACCAAACCAGGAGTCATATCCTAGAGAGACTTCTGGATCTGATGGCAGAAAAGTGGCACTCCTGTTCACCAACCACACCTTGTTCTTACAAAATGTGGCTGTTACACGTACGTGATGATTTTGTCTGCAGCCGTGGGAGAGGATGCCCCAACAAGCATATAATGCAAATTATTTTCATTGTAATTGTTACAATTCCATTATACGATCCAGAACTGACACTAATTCAAAGAGCAAAATCTGATCATGTCCCTAAAGATAACCTATAGCTACTCTTTACATTGTGTAAATTCGACCTGACAATAAAAACCATATATTTATTAATTGCCTATAGTCTGTAGACATTGTGCTAGTTTAGCTGTATGAAATTCCATAGAGCAGTCTCACATAATAAATATTACAAGTGTTTTAATTGCACATCACCTGTCAGCACACCAATGATAAATCAGTTATTTTATAACACACATCGAGAAGCTTGACCCTTGTACTCACCACCTTTTTATTTGGGGACATGTGGACATTACTCTGCAGTGGATACAAGTCACAGATTGTCGTTAATAATATTAGATCTCAATATTTTCAAAGCCTCAATCGTTTAGACTGACCCTTAATACGTCAAAAGATCAGTTCACCCCATCCCATCTGGTGGATACAAGGTTCAGATCATCGTTTTATGAAGTTTGTTTACCGCATTCCCCATTGGTTAGAAGTACATAATAACTAATAAGTATAACCTAGTATGCATTTTTGGGGCCAATGCTCTCATTTCCTCACACTTGTTTTGAAATCCTTATGCTATCAACTGGGTCACCAACATTTGTTTACAGTAACTTTACATATATACAATTCAGGTCAAAGGAAACAATATAAATGTTTGATTTAACTTTAATAATGACATATTGGCCTCTGGTATGTCACCACCCAGAGTGAATAGTATCTGACCATTGATTTTCTTAACCTTTCTTTACATGGAAATTGATAACAGAGATGTATGAGATTGTGAAGGCAATTTAGAAATTGGTTACTATAATAAACACTTTTTACTCCAAGTTAGAAAAAAAAAATCCATTGGAAAGGTTATAGCTTAAACATCTTCATTCAATGATGTTAATATAGGGAAAACTACTTATGAAAAAGGGTTTAAGAGTTCTTAAATAAATTTTCTTGCTGAATAAAGATATAACGGAACACTTTATGTTGTCATTGTAATAGTTTCTTGTAATATGAATGAAATAAACGGAGAAGATCATGTATACATTAATGTTATCTTTAAATATTTTATGTGAAAATACCTGGAATAAAAAAACATGCTGGTGTCAATCACAGATACAATAAAATTACCACAGTAGCCATATTTTTGTATTGCTACTTCTGACTGGATAATTGTGTCAGCGTGTCCATAAGTGGTGTACAAAATACTTATGTTGATGTCTAGCAGGTCCTAAATGAGAATTATGGTTTTGTACAGGCATCCTATAAGGCCATCACTGTGGTCATCCTGAAAATCTTGTTATCACTACTTCTGAATGAATAGTCATCAGTGAAAGTTCTTATGATGTTGAGTTGGACGTTAACAGAAATAGTGCCAATTTGACCTTAAATATGGCTGTTTTAATGGCAATCTGGAAAACCCTTTCATTGCTGCTTCTCCTAGATGGCTGGTCATTTTGACATTGTGCATTCACCTGAAGACGGATTTGATGTATAATAATATAAGGAACTCAGGGTATGGTTTTGATGTCTAGTTGGACCTAAATGTAGTTTGTGCTAAATGTAGTTTGTTGCTCATAAATTTATAATGGTATTATTGTTGGTCATTTAATAAAACAGCATTACAAAATTAAAAACCCTTCATGATTTCTATCAAGTTTTGATAAAATCATGTTCATTAACTAGAACTGCTTGATCCACTTTGTTATGCATCAATCCTTGGCATATGTAGTTAGGTGAAACAGTGCTTTTAATAATTAAGTGCTCTCTTGCAAATCAAATCCCATTTGTAAGCTTTGCCAGTGTTAAGTATGCAATAACTGAACTTACATATCAACATACATCAACTCAGAATTAAAGGTTGCACAAAATATACAATTGGAAAATCTTTTTTGAGACATGTGCCACTTAATTTGGTGGGTGTTATAATTATTCCTAACAATTTAAGTGCAACAAGGAATTTGATTGGGTTAATTTCTTTAAGCTGTATTCAATCATTGGGCCCTGGCTAACGAAGTTGTCTAGTTACACTCTTCACTCAAACTTCTCAATTCTCTCTCAATTCTCTCTCTCTCTCTCTCTCTCTCTCTCTCTCTCTCTCTCTCTCTCTCTCTCTCTCTCTCTCTCTCTCTCTCTCTCTCTCTCTCTCTCCCTCTCTCTCTCTCTAGTAATACCAATGTGTGTATATGAGAAGGTTGCCAATAGCATCATATGTGTTGGTGGTTCTTTCCAAAAATTTCCTCCAATAATATGCCTATGATAAACTGAAAAATCATGTTAAGCTCCATACAAGCAAACTAAACATTCAATGATGTAATTGTAATGGAACAGAAGACACCATTTTAGCTAAATGTGGCAAGAACTGATTTAGAGACATGGTTAGTGATGATGATCTAAAATTGGCTAGAGATGAGACAGATAAAATAAATGATCAATCATGGCACTGTAATATAACTAATGAGAGAATACAAACGTTTATTGCATTTGAACCTTTTTGTTTCTTCACAATTTCAATTTAATTTAAGTACTAAGTGCTCTTTGCCCAACCAACAATACAGAAAGCTATTACCTCAAGCCCTAGCACTGATAGTGTCCCACAAATAAGCAATCTTTTATGCAGCATCAATATATTTCTAGCAATTCAGTTTCTAGTTTGTTTATGCAATGCTTTCTCAGAAGGTACAGTTGTCACAGAGACGTGATAAATTCAACAAGTGTGGTAATAAAGGGACAGGCATTCATTCTTTATGCACACATCTCAGAGAGACATAGCTATGTTTGTATCAAAATATCCCTGAATTGAAGAATGGAGCATCAATCATCAATTAAAATATTATGGCCCACAAAATACGGCAAGGATTATGATCTATTTCTGAGCACAATGATCATGAATTACTGTATCAGGCTGGGGAAGTAATCAAGAATTAATTACAATCTTAAACTTTTCATCTGTGATCTGTGAAATCACTGTTGCACAATTTGCAAGAATTGCCTTTCGGCAATCTCATTTGTTTTCCCTTCATGTTTCCAGCTTATGGTATCTTGATCAGTCTTATGGTGCCGTGCAAGTGCACTTGATGATTACCACATCCACTGACATATTGTATCAAATATTCTAGAATCAGTGGATTCTATGCAAAGTACACATAGCCTTTCACTATCCTCATGTTTGCCATTTGACTTCACTAAGTTATTTTGGCTAAATAATAATAAAAAAATGATTGAATTGTATTATCTTTATTTACCCTAGGAAATCCTGTGTGGATCGCTGTTTGGTTTTAATACATCAAAGTAATCCAATGAAAGGTTCTTTACAGACAGAATTGTGTTTCCTGTATGCAGTGATTAAATGGCAGCATTGCGACTTGATTTGTTTGATTGTATGTAGGATCACCTTCAATGTACAATGGTGCATTTTGATTTCAAGTGAAATAGTTATATTAATAAGGAGGCAATATGTGAATTTCAAAGACAAAATACATGCCATGCTCACTTTTGTAGAAGGAGTTGTCACGTGAGTTGATCTCTTATATTATAATAACGATAGTTAACTAATTTTTGCAAGTTATGGCAGAGGATGATTCAAAAAAGAAAATTTATTAAAGTGAACGTATGAAATGTAAGACTGCAATGGAGTCTACTTCAACTATTTCTCATGAGACATAATCCAGACTGGCAACAAAATTATCAAATAGGACACAACCAAGAGACAATCACATTTTCAGCAACAATGGTTGGATAATTATAAATGGTTTGAATTCATTGAATCTGATAGCCAGATGTTTTGCAGTTACTGCAAGAAAAGATCCCAAACTGTCACAGATTTTAAATTCTACCAGTGGATGTGTAAATGTAACTGACAAATTCTGTATTTAATCAAGCAAAATCTCATGACAGTTTTATACCTAGTAAAGCAAAATGTAGCACAGTATATTCATGACAATAGTAATCATGTACAAAATATTTCTTAAGTTACAGTTGCTAGCACTGCACTAAGAATTATCATTTCATAATACATGAGAATGAAATGAAACAAAAATCAATGATTGAACCCTTTAACACAGCCAGTTAGCTTAAATTATCAGACCATCAATAGCCCTCCTTATTAGAATTGTTAAAGAATAATGAGAGCTCACCTTCAGTTATCTGTTTATGTATATAATTTTATTAACCAAGAGGTAACATAAAATGTTCAGAATATCACAGGTGTAGGAACATTATAGTCTTCAATGGTGGTCGGAAGTGAGAAAATATAATTAAGCAAGAGCAGTACATGGCATACATGATACAATATCCATAAAATATTGACGGTAACACTAGAGAACACCATTTCTGATGACAGTAAGATCTTATACCCACATGTCATATATATATCAGGTTGGACATCTTACATCTAGGACCAGTAATGGGCAGCTCCCCCACACATAAGCACAAAGTGAGAAGGGCCAGATCTCACCACACCCCACAACCTATCACCGCCTTCATAGAACTAATCTTGAATCATAATGAAACAAACTCTGAAAGTTATTAAAACCTATCTGTTATATTTTTAATAATTCTACTAAGTTAATTTTACAAATAGACTGAACCATGTCAGTGTATGACAGTCCAACTGACCTATTAGTATTAGTTAATAACATCGATTAACATAAGATAAGATTTCATCAACAAGCAATGAACAATCATCTTCACAATCAATGTCAAACATTAGCAGAGGTAGAGATCAAATCCATATGGTGTCAAGACAAGTTGTTTCACTTGATATATAATTCTTCATTATTTCCTACAAGCCGTAAAAACTAATAGGATATCCCATCATTATTTTGTTTTAATGTTTTTTATAAAATACTATAGCCTAGGGTGTTTCCACTGTTGAAGCCCACACCCAGAACATAAATAAACAAACTGACGTTTCTAGTCTACATATTGAGAAATGGGTATGAATAAGATATACATGTATAGTCAAAGAACTGGCTGAAAAGTAGACCAGGTTTTCCTATTGAAAAATTCGCACTGTACAGAACGCATCGAACATCGAAGTCGAATTTTAAAGAAGCAATACATTTATGGAAATCATTTAAGCCAATGAATAAACTAGTTAATCCAAACGCGGAATACCAAACTATGTGTACGTCTTGCTAACAATGCCTAACATCCACCATACATACGCTGACCCTACTAAAGGATGCATAAATAAATTATCCAATATATGCTGTTTATCGTCGTGTCTTGACAACAAGCTTGCGAGCGCACACTGGAAAGTCATGCTATATATTTGTTCCTTGCGAACATAGTTGTGGGCAGTACGCTATATATTGTTCCTGTTACAGTATTTGTAGGCAGAACGCTATGTTTGTTCTTTGTGAACGTATTTTTGGGCAGTTTCTTAGTCAACTTCAACCTCGTGGTCAGCAAAGGTCAAAACTGCCCATGAATTTTATACATCTGCCCACGAAGCGAAAACACGAATAGAACTACAACATAAGTGTATATACGTATTTTCGACATACACATGATATATATGCAAGAAATACAACCTTTGTATATATTTTGATTTGAAATTTAAATTATATCATGTCCTTTCCGTAATCCAAATTTTGGGATGACTGCCCACGAACCACCGAAAACTGTGATACATAGATAGATAGATAGATAAATATATATATATATATATATATATATATATATATATATATATATATATATATATAACCCGGAAACGCAACTAAGGGAAACCAGCAGAAAAAATATTTCAGGCTTAAGTAGGCGATGGTTTTAGGGCGACCAAAACCATGTTTCCTTATGTTTTGGAATCTTCTTATGGAAACAGTTATGGATTATGGCTCGTATCGTTGTATAGAATTTAGCTGTCATACATTTGACAGTCATACATTTACTATATACAAACTACACAGTACTTGTATGACAGGTCAATTGTAAGCAAGGATACGATCCCGTTATGGTAGACCATGATCACTAGCTGCATGATTTAACCGAAACTCTACTGAATCACACGTGCTCGACGCGAGCTTGATGTTGAGAAAAAAATAATCCGAAGGAAGAAAAAGTCATAGAGAGTGCCAAAACTACCTTAGATTACCCCCCTGAACCGTTATAGCATAGGAGCCCCATCTATCATAATACATCAGAGAAGGTACGGAAATTATAAATGCTTTTTTCCACCTATGACCTTAATTTACTTATGGTAGTTCGATCTTTAAAGCCACACGACCAAACAGTATGGCATCTTTTACTCCTGAGATATTTTCATTTCATCAAGCCATTACTGACTTTCCTGAGTTCTAACAAACTGAAGTTATGGGTTCCGAAACTCCTTAACACGATTTTGGTTTAAACGAATCCATAATGTAAATACATTTACAAAAAGGATTCAATTAAAATTTGACAAAAGACCTTCAAAATTATATATTGCTGTAAGACAAGGGACTGAAGTTCTGTAAAATGAAATTGTTTTCTTGTAGTTTAATAAAACAGTTGCAAAACTTGTATTGATACATGGGCTCTTGGTTTCTTGATAGAAAATAAATGAGACGACGATGTCCCATTACTCCTACATTCTGTTTAAGATCTGAACCCAACGCTTCAAGCTTCATGTCACTGTGTAATAGTTTCCCACCAAATTTCAGCTCAGAGATTCAAAAAAAAATTTCTAATTCGAAATTTCTCTGAATATTCCAACCCCATTTTTCACATTTTGACATTTGGAATAGAGTGTGGGTTAAGAGCAATTACATATAAAACATTTGGAATCTGTCTCCACCGTTAGATAGCTTAGCAAATTTAAGCTATGTTATATCGACTGACAGCTGCATGAACTTTATAGTAATCGTATTTATTTTCTCAAAAATGGCAAGTATTATAATTGTTATTTCTTTAATCCACTGACAGACTAGACAAAGCCCGGCATAGTTGAAACCTGACCCGGTACTCGCCATTTGCGTTAATAGTCACATGAGTTTACAAATCTCACACAATGACATCGGAAGTCCCATTGTCATGTGATATCAACAACAAACTCCTTTTTAATTTCATACAAAATTTCAATTATATTTTTAAAAAAAAGTCTGATACCTTTTGCAAAAACTACAAGAACCTTGGCCAGTCTAATTCATCAAGCAGAGTAATATGGTTATTCCTTCATATGCTCCCTGCGTGAGAGAACACCTATCAACTTGGTACTTATGTGATACAACAAAGTCCAGAAGTTATTCTCGGAATAAATATAGAGGTTCTGTGCTCTTTTGTGTTAGTATTTTTATAACAGCCAGTATACGGCTTTCATTTATCTTTTTTCTATGTAACAGGATTGTTACCGAGAGAATGGTGGATTAAATGAACAACACAAACACAATATGTGAAAGAAAATATAAATTTATGAAATAAACTATTAATGAAAAATAATGATGTATCAACACAATAACTCATGCGTTCAACCCACAATTACACTCACAACCATTCACAATACATGAATTAATGAAATATTAATACAAAATAAAACACAGATACAAAGGAATCTCTTGGACTATACACAGATCCAAGGAACCTTTACAAAAGTTATATTAACGCAAGTAAAAAATTACGATAATAAACACAGCATCAAACTATACTATCGCACGTATGGATTGCGACAACTAGCACGAACATATACATGTATTTAATCAAGTTGATAGCTTTTATTGAGATTCATGCAATGCCTTGAAATACTATTGTGATTTGAAGTAACCATGTAAATACAACAATGTATTCAATTGTACTACAATTGCAACACACACATGTGTCCCGACCCTGTATAACCATACGATTCACCAACAGTTGAATCGCCGCCCAGTTTCCCCGAAAAAATAGGGTTGACACAATACTTTTATCGGTCACTTGCCCTTCACGGATCCACCACAGTTATACGTACAGACAGCATACAACATCTACTAGAACTAACGTTCCACAATACCCTAGATGCCACGCCGGATGTTTACAACTCTAGACAGCTCCGACACTCGGACTTCTAGATTTCCGGATATTTACACGTCACGACAGATGTAGACGGACAGACAATCCGACAAACAGAGATGCTCCGCTACAATATCAGCTACAATTTCAACTACGATATCAGAGATGTTATCAGAGATGTTCCGCAACAAATCATCTACAATTTCAGCTACGATCTCAAAGACGTTATCAGTCCTTTGGCTGGAGATTGAATGACGAGCTATCTTTCCTGTGAGAACATACTTTTGGTCCCGTCATATTTATCAGTAATATTCTGCCTTATATACTCTCAAATAGGTGAGCAGAAATCATGGCAAAATTACCGTGCTCCCCGTGATTCTAATGTTCCGGACTTCATGTAATTCGAAGTCAAGCACATGCAAATCGTTACACGCCGCTTACCTTGGAGAAAACCACATATTCAACCCAGGTAACGCATGTACGACGAAACGAAAACAATGGTGAAATTAGTTTGTAATTCAATTAGAAAATAAATTAAAGTTTCGCCTAATTCTAAGACAATACCTCCCTCCTAAGAATACAAATATACACATTTTTAAAACTAACACAGAATAGAAGAAAAATAACTACTGGTGATATCTTACAACATTTACACTGGTTATACTACAATCTGGATTTTATTACTGGGCAAATTCATACAAATTTCCCATCATGCCCTACTCAAGTAGTCTGCGCTTATATTTTCAACTCCCCTTATTGCTTCTACACGGAAACGATAAGGTTGTAGTGTTAGCGCCCAACGCATCAACCGAGCGTTGGCGACCTTGGCCTTGTTTAAAGACAGTAGTGGCTGGTGATCAGTCTCGAGAACGAAATCTCTCCCAAATAGATATGCGTGATACTTCCCAATTCCCCATACTACGGCCAAACATTCCTTTTCTATGACGGAATAATTCTTCTCCCTGGGTAGCAATTTCCTACTCGAGTAAGCTACGGGTAACTTACTGTCGTCTTGCTCTTGCAGTTAAACTGCCACCAACCCAGTTTCATAAGCATCTGTTCTTAGAATAAAAGGTTTGCTGACATCTGGCAATTTTAATATAGGTGCACTAACCAGCTTCTCTTTCAGAGCACAAAATGCTTTATCTTGTGGCGGTCCCCATTCAACTTTGTTTGGTTGCCGCTTCTTGGTCAAATCAGACAGCGGGCTAGCAATGGCTGCAAAGTTCGGTATAAACTTTCTATGAATTAATCCGTTCTTGCGTACGAATCTCGAGCTACCCCCACCCTTGCAGTGTTTAATCGTTCCGGACGTGATTTTCTCAACAATTGTTTTGAAGGATTGATCACGTTCTTGCTCTTGTTTGAAATCATCACGCGAAATTCCGGAGATCCATTCAGGGACTATTAATTTATGAAACGCGGTATTCTCTCGCCGTGTTTGCGCTCACGTTTCGACTGTCTGAGCCAAAGGTATTTTAAAATCGGCCATGGTTGGAAGACGGGAACCTTCAACATTACCGATCGTCAGATCGTAAATAGGATTTTCCATAAAAAGGACATCAACAGTTCCCGTTAGGAAAGGTGTTTTTACCGTGATCCTTGCTACTGGAATGCGACCGATCGTCTGATCAAATAACATACACGGGGACTCCCACCCGAGCATTTGGTTATCCTGCACGAGACTCCGTTTGATCACTACGCACGTGCAACCAGTGTCACGTAATACTACGATTTCTCGACCGTTGACAAACCCTCTCGCGGTTGGTACACGCGCTTCGGGAAATAGACACGTGCCAGGCGAATGAATACAAGGTTCTACCTGTACGATGTTGTCAGATATGCCTTTACTTTGCATACCCACTGCTACCTTATGTACAAGTCCCTTTCTTTTAGGACAGTCTTTTTGAACATGACCCCATGCATTACACAAGTAATATTGCAGACGCTGAATACCTGGATTCCTAACTGACCTATTTACCTCAGCTGATTTCACAAGCTCCCCAGGCATCGGTCTTGCAGACTGGTTTCCAGACTTAAAATCTTTTGAAACCACGTTCTGGGTTCCCGCATGAGCTTCGGCAAAGAAATCGGCTTGCTTAGCCATATCTTTTACGTTTGTGAAGATTTTCTCTTTCAGAAATTGATCTCATTCCCGCTCAACTGTATTAAATAATTGATCTCTGAACAATAAATCAGTCAACCCTTCAAACGTTTTCACCGTTTTCCCGCATTCAATCCACCGCTCAAAATAGTTCGCAATTCTAACGGTGAACTGACCAAAGGTTTCTCCATTATCGGGATTGTTATACCTGAACTTTTTACGTAAACCCTGTTCAGTGAGCTCGTACCTTTTGAGAAGTGCTTCCTTTAGGACGTCGTACTTAAACACATCGTCTCTCGGAAGTCGCGAGTATACAACCAGTGCTTTACCCTTTAATATAGCACTAAGATGCAATGCCCAGTCATTTTGACTCCACTTCTGGTTTTAGGCATACCGCTCAAACCGATGAAGATAACTATCCATGTTATCTTTTTCATCGTCAAAGGGAGGTAATTTGGGGCCCCTAATTTGTTAAAGGCACAACCGTGTTCTCTTCCAGATGTTGCTAATTCTACCTTACGCTCATGATCCCGTTGCTTTCCTGTTTCTTCTAACTCTAACATTTCTACTTTTGCTCGTTTTTCTAACCCTAACATGTCTACTTTTGCTAGTTTTTCTAACTCTATTCGCCTTCCCTCCGCTTCCGTTTCCCAACCTATCCTGTCCTTTTCGGCCTGCTTCTCTAATTCTATCTTTTCCTTCTCTAATCCTATCTTTTCCTTCTCAAATTCTATCTTTTCCCTTTCAAAGGCCCATTTCCTTTCTTCGGATTCCCTTTCTAATTCCCTTGCCCTTACCCTTTCTTCCCTTTCCCGGGCTTGTTCTTCCTGAATAAATTTCCTTAAACTTTCACCTTCATATCCAAAATCTTTGCCTAAGGCAACCAAGTCCTTAATGGATGACATGACAAATTGTAATATAAATATAAATATATATATATATATATATATATATATATATATATATATATATATATATATATATATATATATATATATATATATACGACAGGCTGACCTTATCTTCCTGATAAAGGTAACCAAACCAATGCTTTAAAGACGTTTATGCTGGACACACGGACCTAGAAAAACTAAACAAAGATAAACCCCTACTTTAGTATCATCTTGTCAAGAAGGTCACGCTCAAATATAAACATTAAATGCATACTTTCACAAAAATGATTGACAGTTCACTTAATCCAGCGATCCCACTTCTGACACCATTGTAACATAATTTTTACCGAGAGGATGGTGGATTAAATGAACAACACAAACACAATATGTGAAAGAAAATATAAATTTATGAAATAAATTATTAATGAAAAATAATGATGTATCAACACAATAACTCATGCGTTCAACCCACAATTACACTCACAACCATTCACAATACATGAATTAATGAAATATTAATACAAAATAAAACACAGATACAAATGAATCTCTTGGACTATACACAGATCCAAGGAACCTTTACAAAAGTTATATTAACGCAAGTATAAATTACGATAATAAACACAAGCATCAAACTATACTATCGCATGTATGGATTGCGACAACTAGCACGAACATGTACATGTATTTAATCAAGTTGCTAGCTTTTATTGAGATTCATGCAATACCTTGAAATACTATTGTGATTTGAAGTAACCATGTAAATACAACAATGTATTCAATTGTACTACAATTGCAACACACACATGTGTCCCGACCCTGTATAACCGTACGATTCACCAACAGTTGAATCGCCGCCCAGTTTCCCCGAAAAAATAGGGTTGACACAATACTTTTATCGGTCACTTGCCCTTCACGGATCCACCACAGTTATACGTACAGACAGCATACAACATCTACTAGAGCTAACGTTCCGCAATACCCTAGATGCCACCCCGGATGTTTACAACTCTAGATAGCTCCGACACTCGGACTTCTAGATTTCCGGATATTTACACTTCACGACAGATGTAGACGGACAGACAATCCGAGAAACAGAGATGCTCCTCTACAATATCAGCTACAATTTCAGCTACGATATCAGAGATGTTCTCAGAGATGTTCCGCAATAAATCATCTACAATTTCAGCTACGATCTCAAAGACGTTATCAGTCCTTTGGCTGGAGATTGAATGACGAGCTATCTTTCCTGTGAGAACATACTTTTGGTCCCGTCATATTTATCAGTAATATTCTGCCTTATATACCTTCAAATAGGTGAGCAGAAATCATGGCAAAATTACCGTGCTCCCCGTGATTCTAATGTTCCGGACTTCATGTAATTCAAAGTCAAGCACATGCAAATCGTTACACGCCGCTTACCTTGGAGAAAACCACTTATTCACCCAAGGTAACGCATGTACGACGAAACAAATACAATGGTGAAATTAGTTTGTAATTCAATTAGAAAATAAATTAAATTTTCGCCTAATTCTGTGACATTCTACAATATTTGAAAATGATGGTTGTGAGATTCTGTGTGCGACTAGCAATTTGAATCGCTAATACCAGCTCAAATTTCATCAAAGCATTAGTTTTATCGCCTATCAGAAGATTAAAGGCATACCAATTTTAATGCTCGCAATTTCTGAGAAGAAAATATTTGTCATATCCATTTTATGCAGGTGTAACTAGATTTAACAACGTTTAAGTTTGCTAGCCCATCCACAATTCAGCATGTATAACAGCTGTTTTAGTTTCAAATGGTAGAATGTTAGGGTTAAGGTTGTATAGACCCTTGACATAAATCTTAAACCATGCACAGTAAAGAAATATAATGCTTTTCAACTTACACAGTAGAGGAAAATTCTAACAGCATTCTATTCCGTCAACTAATGTGGAAGAATCTGACTTTTTCCGAAACCTTTCAGACGGATTCAGCAACACAAAACATATATTAATGGATATTATTATGGTGGAGCTAAAGGAACATAAAACTCAATCACTCGTATGAATACATTAATTTGGTTATCAACCAAAGTAAACTTTCAGGTAAATTATTCAAATTATTAACACTAAATTTGTAATTTGGATTCAGAATGTAAAACAAGATTCGTAAAAATGTATGTATGTTTGTATGTTCGTATGTTCGTATGTATGTATGTATGTATGTATGTATGTATGTATGTATGTATGTATGTATGTATGTATGTATGTATGTATGTATGTATGTATGTATGTATGTATGTATGTATGTATGTACGTATGTATGACTGACTGACTGACTGACTGACTGACTTAATATCCTCATCAACAGAGATTACATCAGATTAATCAAATTCATGATCATGCAAATATATGAAATACAACAGAAAGATTTTTAAAAAAAATAAATTAAAAAAACGTTTTGAATCGTATACCAGCGTAATTATCAATGTAGTTCTTTCTACATGACATATGTGCTTATGTATACATACACATATATACACATACACACACATATATACACATATATATAAATGTACACACATATACATACATACATATATATATATATATATATATATATATATATATATATATATATATATATATATATATATATATATATATATATATACACACAAAGACATATATACACATACACATATACACACACATATACATATATGTGGAACAACAGGAAACCATTATCAAATGAAAAAAGATAGCAAAAGGTGACACTCTTATATTATATGAACCAGATAACATTATATCTCCGTGATCCATCATTCAACAAAATTGAGGAATTTGACAACAGGATGGCCTTTTGTTTATGTTTGTTTTTTAAATTAATTAATTTATTTTTATAGCTTGACTGCTTATTATTGCTGTTATGTTAGAACATGTTGGTTGAGAGTAGGGCATGCATGTTATTGTAAAATGAGGTTATGCTTTTGCCGTCACTAACATGAGTTTATCCCATACATTATCGTCTACTCTGCTTCCAAGAAGTGTCTCCAATGGTATATCGCTCTTTAGTTCAATATCTGCATTCCAAGTAGATTCTTCGAGGTTTTAAATATTATCAATACTATACCGATTCCAAACAAGTTTACGTTCGGTTTGTACTCTTAATGCATAGTCTAAGAGAACACTTCCCATGCCATATTTCTTGAATATTTTGTCAATATCTGCTATAAACCCCGTCTGTGTTAGTGGGTTGGTCAAGTACTGTCCGGATAAGAGTCCAATCGCCCCTACACAGCTGGTTGAAAAAACACAATTTAATCTTATCTATGTATGCTTCCATTGACCAGAGTTCTAAGGTACTACGCGTTGCCTCTGTGGGCGAATATTTATCGAAAGCTTGCATACGATAAATACACTGGCTATCAATTCGATACAGAATCAAACACAAAATTTGTTTTCTGTGCTATATTTCAATGACAGACTCCAGTTTAACATACCTATCCAGCCACACCCATCTGTATACACCAGCTAGATCATTACGCTCTTTTTCTGATAATCGTATACTCATTGTTCCCAAGGTGAAAACAAAGTCATATGGACAACGTTCGTTTGCACACCATGGCCCGGCGACGTGGAACGAATTGTCAACTGAAATTAGACACAAAGACACAGTGGTCCCTTTTAAGAGTGCTCACAAGACTCACCTCTTTCAACTGCAGGGACAAACTTAGCGACCTAATCATGTTTTGTATCTTATATGTTTTCAGCATGTTTTTGTTTTCCAATTTCATTGCTTTTGTCATTTCTTGTTTCTTTAGTGTAGTCATATCATTATTGATGGTGTAAAGCGCTTAGAGCTTCGAAAGATTAGGTGCTATACAAACTCCTCATTATTATTATTTTTTTTATTATTATTATTATTATTATTATTAGTAGTAGTAGTAGTAGTAGTAGTAGTAGTAGTAGTAGTAGTAGTAGTAGTAGTAGTATTATACGTCGCGCTGCATATCTCTGACATAGCTCAAGTTCTTCTATATTGGTGTTTGTCATATTAGACCATAATTCACATCCATATAGGACTGAGAGTAGAATGATTATTTTCCAGATTGTCATACTTGTTAGAGGGTTCATTTCCTCCATCTCTTATACCAAAAAAATAAAAAAAGTTTAATAAGTGTTTACCTTTATCGCATGCTTATTTATCGCGTCGTTTTGTTTAAAGTTGAACTTTAAAGGTATGCCGGTATATTTCTTACTTTTGACTACTGGAATTAGCGATTTGCTGAATATAAAAGAAGGAATATCAGTTCTTTTTTGTTTGTAAAGAGGATGTTGCAACTTTTATCTGCGTTATATTTTAATCTCCACCTTTTCCCATAATTAGAGATTGTATCGAGCAGATGTTGCATCGAATGATGCGAATTAGCCATTACATTTGTGTCATCCGCTAATAAGATACACGGCAGTTGGAGATCGACAAGTTTAAGGCCTCGCAAAGTGTGATGTAAATCAGTGATCAAATCGTCTATCATAACGAGAAAGAACCAAGCAGATAAGATACGACCCTGTCCTACACCCTGCTTAATATTGAAATATTTGGACAATTTGCCCGCAAATAAAACAGAGCTGGTTACTTCCTTAAACGAGTCTTTCATGATGCGCCAAGTCTTTCATTTTATGCCAAGTTTGTACAGCTTGTAAAAGAACCCATCGTGCCAGACTCTATTGAATGCCTTAGCATTATCAAGAAATGTTGCATAGACAGGAGTATCTTTATCCATATAGTAGCATATAGATTCTTTGATACAAAACGCTGCAGTACCACAATTATTCCTAAAATCTTGTTGCAATGGATTTGGAAAATTAATGTGCTTAGCAGTATCAAGAAATGTTGCATAGACAGGAGTATCCTTATCCATATAGAAGCATATAGATTCTTTGATACAAAACGCTGCAGTACCACAATTATTCCTAAAATCTTGTTGCAATGGATTTGTAAAATTAATGTGCTTAGAAAATATAAGTAGTCTATTATATATGATTTGCTCTTGGATTTTCTGAAGCACTGGAACTATAGTTATATCACGGTAATTATTCATATATAATTTGCTTTTCCCCCCTCCTTTAAATATTGGTATTACTAAACCTTGTTTAAAATGGCATGGGTACTCCTCGGCCTCGTACACTTTTTTGAAGATAGTTTCAAGTAACTGTACACTGCTGCTTTGAGTGTTCACAAACAGTAAATGCTCGGTAACAATACCGTCGTGACCACATGTCTTATCTTTATTGAGAGAACTAATTGCACTACTGATTTCCTCTCTAGTGGGAATTTTGTCAACAACTTCATCAAAGTGGTAATAGGTTTCTATACTCTGTTTTCTAACCTCTGCTAAAACCATCTGGTAATGATTATCATCGTACAGATAGGTATCGTCAGGTAGTGACAAATTAGAAAAATGATTTATTTCCGTTAGATTCAATCACGTTTATGTATTTTATTCCGTGTTAACTACTATAAAGTGGAAATATCGAACTCTGCAGCCGTTTCAAGCTCACTGAACTGTTCTCTATCACACATTTATTTTGCTCTCATTAATTCTTTTCCAAACAGTTTCTTCGCTTTCTTATAGTTCGCGTATGACTGAAATTACCATCCTCTTGGCTTACCATTAGAGATCCATACTCTACGTTTCAGAATCATTTCTGTATGAAACCTTTGTATGTTTAGTAGTTTCCAATAAGGGTTAGCGTAAGGACAAAACCTTTTTATGGGCAGAAACCTAGAACCTGCGTCATGTAAAGTCTTTACCGTGTCTTGGATAATAATTTCAATATCGACATTTGTCACTAGTTTTGTCTTATTCAGTTGCGCTAAAAATTCATTGCATGATGCTTCCTTGTACCTATTTCTTTGTTCTGCCGATGCTTTCTTCCAATTTATGGAGGGAATTATATGCTTGTCAGCCATGATTATAGTATATGCAAAAGGAATGACCAACTCTTTTTTTACAGGATGATGATCTGAAATGTTCAAAGGATGGTCATCAATTATTTCGGCTTTAACCACTAAATCGAATTTGCAACAGTATATGGTCTTTTAACGATTTGGATTTACCATCGATTGAGAAAAATGTAAAGTCAGGCCCTTCACAAATAAATTGACTATTAACGGATATTAAGTGCCTATCGGTCAGAAACTTTTCTAGAATAGCGCCACTAGCGTTTTTTGTTAGACAGTTTGTTTTGGAGCTAAGCAGTGAACTTAACTGGCCATTGAAGTCTCCCGCGAGTATTGGAATGCCTTCTTTACAGAACATATCAAACTGGTCCTTTACTTCTTTCATTGTTTCATAGTAACTTGCAATAGGAAAATTAGTTGATGGCAAAAGTGCTCCGAATACAAAATATTTTAATTTATCATTACATATTACCTCTATCCCTAAGATTATATCGCTGCCGACGCTCAACAAAGGATCAACGCAGAGTTTCTTCCTATATAAGATTACTATTCCCCCAAACCCTGTATGCCTTATCCTTTCTTCAAAATTCACTTTTAGCCTATTGTCAGTGCGTGAGAAAGATTTAAACTTTGGATGTAAATTGTCTAGGAAGCTGAGTTGCTCCCGTAGAAGCCAGTGTTCAGTAAGCACTGCAATATCTACCTCATTTAGCAAAGAGTGCAAGTATGGTGCACCATACATGGTTCCTTTTACGTTCCATGTCATCAGACGAAATGTATGACTATACATTTGTTGACTTAAAAAATAGATTTTAAACACAAGTATTACAATGACTATAAAGTAGTTGACCATAACTTATGCATATGTATGAGACTTACTGTACCTTTATATAGTTTCACTTGAACCTCTTGGCGTGCTTATCACCGTAATCCTCATACCATTATCTTGCCCATAAAAAATTTGGGCAAAAACCGTTCTCTAAAACCTTCTTAAAGTCTAAGTCATCTACCGTGACTAAAGCAGTAAAAGTGTCCTTTCCTCCTCTTACACGCCAATGCATTAAGATCTGAGAGTCAATTATTTATATTCCATTTTTATACAATTTCTCATCTCCTCTCTCGTTCTGTCAACCGGTATCCTGGACATTAGAAGTCGACGCTCATAATAGTTCCTAACTTTTTTTTGTGGTCTGCAGTTTCTGTTAGTTGTGATGACATCGATCGATTGTTCTGTTTGTTTTATCCAAGTCTTTTGATGAGGTGGCTGAATTTTTTGGAAATGGTGATCTTCTTTCCCTGTCGATGTTTCTTACATTTTCCCGAGCTGAGTATTTCTGATCATGGTGATAACCACGCTCTCCATTATCTTCAATTACTGTCAATTCTTCAGTTGAAGTACTGGGTATGTTGGACAGAGTCAGAGCCACTCCTTCCCTTGAAACAGTGGACTTCAAGCGACCGCCTTTGGTCTTCTCCGTATATTCCGTTTGGTCCGATAAATGCTTCCGCCGTTTTGTACGATCAAGATTACGAGCACTTCTCACATTCACCATATTTGCTATTTGTGTTTCAATTGAAGGTTTGCCCATACGCACTATATCAAATAGTGTTATTTGAGTCTGTACCTCGCATTTTGTGGTTATATTTTCTTTATCCTTATCACATACTCTGTCTTCGAGCAGTTGATGTAGAAATAGTTAGTTGTTGACCTTTAATGCTTTCCAACTGGTTATTCTTCTCCCTGAGTAATATTCTCAAGGCCAGAGTGTCTTTATATAACTTTTTTTCTTCATCTTTGCATCTTTCTAATTCCGCCTATAGTCTAGTAGAGTTAATATCTCTAGAGTGCAGTTCTTTACGTGTCTTGTCAAGCTCAGTTTTCAATTCATTTCTGATGTCGTCTTTCATTTGTTGAATACTGCTTTGTATAAAATGTTTTAGATCTATTATCTTGTATAAATTGTCTATTGTTATGGAACTGTCATCTGTATCATTAATGGAGATGATGCTGAATTGCATTGGGAGTTCTGCAACACCTGTTCTGGTTCTGATTCTGACCGTTGTGTCTGTTTGTCAGATCATTTTCTTTTAGATACTCGGCTCACACATGAACTGCTATTATGGATACCCGTGCATGGTTTCTGTCTCGACGCGAGGCTTTTCACTTCGGATAAGTTGTTATCTCTTGCTTAGAAATGGTATAGAATAAATATATCCTCAGCTAATCTCTCCTCTAGACGCGCACTATCACATCTTACTGTCCTCTCAACTACACGAGTCACAGGATAATTACTGTTTTCCAATTTAACAAAATCTTGTAGTGATAGTCTTATATTTTTTCTGCGCATCCAATTCCACATCTTTTTAAAATCATCTCCATCCAAAGTTTCAAATTTAGAACCGATTTGCAGGTATATATTTTTCTCAGTCTGAGTTGCTATCAAGTCTTCATCTAAGTCAGACTTTTCATCACCACTGTAACGCTCATCTATTTCTAGCTCATCCTCCATGTCCGTAGTTCACAGCAATGTCCGTTTAACTGTGAGAAATTAGTTCACACTTACATTAACTATTAGGAGTCCTATTCTGCTAAGACACATGTACCCGTTGTATGCTTTACTACCGCTCCTGCATCACTTAGCTTAGGTCTTGCATAGTCACCCCTTTTTGTCTGCTGACCAAGATAGACCTGACCGTACGGCAAAGTGATGTGGTTGGGGAGACCCACTCACTTCTGGTATACGATTTGATGGGACTTTTTCCAAGGGTCGACTAACGATGTGGTGAGTTGGTAAACATATAATCTTGTTCGGTTGGTGAGTGGTTACTTTAATGTTTTCTTACTCTCAAGGCTGCAAGGCTTACTTCAATATCCCAGAGTTAACCACTCGATTTGTACGATAATTCAGAGTCAGTCCTTTCACTTTACACTCCGTGTTTGTCCCGGTATTCGTAACCGTAATTTTTAGGTCCGCCACTATCAAAACTTAAAACCTTGTCATCTGGGTGTTCGTCTGTCCAGGCTTCTAAACGGTCTCCTTCGATGTTAGGGTGACGTTGACCCGGGTATTCGATGTAGATGCAACTGTTTGTAAAAAATATAGGAAATGATCCCCTAAAACTTATAAAGCCTCGTACAAATTTAAGCGAGCATGGGCAGTAACGTACTCCGCAATTATTACATTTCCAAATTCATCGGTTTGTACAAAGTCCAGGTCTTCTTCGTAACTGACCAAGATCAATTCCTCACGAACGACGTCCATGTGTTTCATGAATTTGGTTTTCTCGTAAATCATCTGGAAGTATCGCGAAGGTTTTGTCAAATAGTCTGTCTTGGGTAAACACGGTCCTTGTGCCATTTTGCCCCACAATTAATTTAATATCATGTTTGGAAATGATAGCCTGCCTTCGTTTTTCTCGATGTGGTCCGAAAAGGATACCTTCTTGTTCGCATTGTTTCTCTTTGAATGTATTTTTGTTTTCGTGAGTGAGACACCAAGAAGGATAGCCGCTGCTTCTTGTTTCAGTTTCAAAAAGGCATCCACGTAGTCTTTCTGAGTGGGGTCACCCATGTGGTGTTGTTGTGTCTTAGAAAAGTGGTAAATTTCCTACACTTCTAACAGTTGGTATCCCAGGTCAAAAGCTTTGAACAATTCCACGCTGACCCAGGTTCCCGTCAAGGCTCGTTCTTCCTGGGTGTTCTGACAAGGCTGGTCTTGGTTGCATGTTTCTGCACAAGTACGTCACAAAGGAAGCATCAGTTTTTCTGTGCAATGGTGAGGTAACACGGGATGGTACACGTCCGTGAGAGACAAAACTTTCAACCTAATGCAGCCTTTGTGGTTTCAAATGTGATCCAAGTCACTGTGTTCCACTAGCAATTGCGGGTGCCCTGCAGGAAAGCGACAATATTTGGACACGTAGGGATACAGTGAGCACTCCTTGAGGTATTTGATTCCTTCTCCTTTCTCTTCGTTGGCTTGGTCCAACAAACAGGTAGCACTGGTCCGTCCTCTGTACAAACTGTCTCTCGTGTTCAGGTGGTCTACCCACTGGTAATTATCCACGATGCGTTTAAACTCGGGATCGGTTTTCAAATGGTTCCCACATTTCCACCATTTGGTACCGCTGCTGTTCTAACTTCAAACGTCGCTGACAAGTGGTCTAGGACAAGTCTTCCATGGTTCGTTGTAAAAGCTGATGTTTAGTGTTACGTTCAGGATAACTGACGGGACATCCGAGAACTAAGCAACCTTGAAACTAGTACACAATCTTGTGGTTTTCTAAGTCTCCGCCATCCACTGAATACGTTCCAATAGTCGTTTCGCCCCCTCCGTTGCGGGCATGTTGAATCAATTTGTTTTCCTTGTCACACAAGTAATGTAACCAGCTTAGGGCTTTAACCAAGTATTGTCGTTTGACAAAGTTGGTCGTTTGAGGGCTGATGACAGCTATGGTGATTTCAGGCATGAATCGTTGTCGGTACACTAAGGAATACCCTTTGGCAAAGGATTGATTTCTCAGTGTTCCATGAACAGTTCTTGAAATTTTCCAAAGCAAAGTCGTACAATTTTGCGTCGGAACGACAATACTTTAACATGTCTTCCTGAAAGTCGAAAGGGTCTGAGGTGGAGTGTAGTACCAAGCGTAGAAAGCTTCTCATTGTTCGGTTTGCATGTTGTTGGGGTCGTAATCGTCAGAATCAGGCAAATGGGGTAGACGGCGTGTTGATTGTCTTTGCGCATTGAAAAATTGTGGAAAGTAGCCTTTGGCCATTTTTGTCAATCCAAACGTTTTAGGCATTCGGCTCAAAGGCATGGCCAAGTAACTCATCGAATCTTTAAACTGTACTTGTCCCACTTTCATGGAAATGATTTTAGCTCCGTTCAAAGTGACTTTAGGACACTCGGTGCCTTGTTCCGTATAGTACCTCAACAAAATCCTTTTTGTGGTATGCCGATAAATTGTGGGTTATCACTGTGGCATGGCGATGAGAATCTCAGTAACGATCGATGTCCTGTTGGCCCCAAGTCCAAGACCCATCGGGCAAAATTGGCCAGTGTTTTGGGTCCTCAAAGGATTTTTTTACGTGCTCCAGTAATCTTACAGCAGTGAAGGGAATGACTAAAGATAGGATCTTGGATGTACTTTTCACACGCTCGAAAGTAGGAATGCGAATGCCACTCTATGCATCCATTCGAAATAAAAAAGATGAAATTGCTTTCTTCTCGTTGTGGTTATCATCTTCCTCTTGTTGGGTTGACATTTTTAGTGACAAATGTGATGTTTTCCTTTCCTGTACATACGTGTGCCTTTGTATTATTGGTACGTATTCCTTGTCCACACGTACGGCATATTCTCAGGAGTTGACAAGCACATTTCTTCTGTGAACCTTGCGTCTTCAAATGTTGATGGTAACAGGCAGGGCTGACAAAAGTGCGTTGACAAGCTGGACAATGCACTCGTTCTTGTCCTTCGTCCAGAGAAAGTTGAGAGGCCAAACATCATGAGCATTTCGTTCCACAATGCTTGAGATGCTATCGATTGTAATAGCCATTGTCACATTTCTCATCTTAATATTTGTATCCCAGGAATCCGGTAATGGTAGTAATGGCATCAAACGTTTCATAGTGATGATAATCGTGAAGGAATGTTCCATCCTTAAAATATTGGCCTCGAAACAGCAGAGTCCCTAGCA
This sequence comes from Unio delphinus, assembly GCA_029339505.1. Taxonomy (NCBI): domain Eukaryota; kingdom Metazoa; phylum Mollusca; class Bivalvia; order Unionida; family Unionidae; genus Unio; species Unio delphinus. The sequence goes on from JAQISU010000079.1 coordinate 1,172,339, forward strand.
ATTCTTAAATGTGCGTTTTCAAGGTGTAGCATAGATCTAGGACATCTAGCATTTTTTGCATTTCAGAAATGCAACAGGGTATGCCTTGGACAGGCCGGCTTCTTGTAACAGGAGTTCTGCTACATTTCGTTGTTTGGCTCGGTCCGATTGTTGAATAATTTTCCAGGCTCTTCTACATTATGCTGTGTCGTTCATGTTGGCATAGGTTCGTCCCACGATGATGGCTCGGGCTAAACACGTCTGATTTTGACGGCTGTTAAGTCGGACGAGGCGAAGCATAATGTTGCGAAGTAGCCCACCAATAATACCTTTCTGTGTTGTCCGGCCACTTGAGGAGGTAAAATGTGGGTCATTGACAGTTTGGCTTTACCATTGGTGCTGTGAAACTGGTCATTGTATTGTTGCAGGTACTGAATCTTGTCCATGACTTCGGAAGGAGTCAGCCCTGAGGGACTGCTAAACTCAATCCAAACGGGATTTGAAGTTGTCGTGTTTAATGGAAAGTCTCAAGCTATCGTCTTCTTTTTCTTGACATTTTTGCTTCAGTGTGTTTAACAACGAATATGTTGGCAATTGAAATACTATCTCTGTAAGAGAGAAATGGGTGGCCCTGAAAAGGGCCTTTGGGTTTTGCTGGGTTTAAATCAACTTTTACTGCCTTAAGCCTTTGCCACAGTCAAAGCCTACTTGTGGTTTGACTCCTCTTGATGATGCTTGGGTAGAAATCACTAAGGGTGGTACGACAGGCGTATTCACATGATTGGGTTGTTTAGCTACGGAAGGTCTTATTCTCTTCAGTCGTATTAAAAAAGTCTGATACATATGTTTTAGACTTCTTAACTCTGCTACAATGGCTAAAGCACCGTGACTGATTTAATTTCACACCCTTGTTTCTTCGCTGCTTCTTCTTCCTGTCGCTTCCTTCTTGCCTCTTCTTATCGCTGTTGTTGAAGAAAAGCTTGTTCTGCTACCCTTTGCTGCCCTATAATTTTCTCCAAATTGTATTTCTGTCTTTGTTTGACATGATCAGTGGGTGGTACAAAAGGGAAAGGTAGTGGGATAGGTACTGGTACCGGAACAAAAGTCTTGCGAGGTAAGAAAATCCACAAAATCCCAATAGGAAGTAGCCTTTTCGGGAAGCAGGCCTGTGATAACTTGGGAATTCCATGCTATTTCTTTGCTTCTCGTCTCCATATAGCATATAATATAATATGTTAATACAAATGTTAATGTACACAGAAAAGTAAATTGTGCTGATTCATTTATATTTCTGCTCCTAGGAAGACTTATCACAGATCAAATTAACCCTAGAATACCACCTCTGTGTCAGTTCGTTTTATTCCTCCTCGAGGTACTATGAGAACGGATTACCCACGACGAACGATTGTTTATCATCTCAGTCGACATCGGTGAGGTGGTTTTATTGACTGAAGTATACCTTGTTGAACATTTCTCGAAATAGATGTCAACAAGGATAACACGAAGTTTGGGACAGTAAATATTAATACAAATAGACCATATACATAACTTCAAAGGATCATTTCAGAGGTAATGAAATTGCACATTCTAAATCGACCCGATATATATGTTTGTATTTTTGTATGCGTGTGGAAGCTAACATATATTTGTGAATAAACTTTTACGAGAGAGAGAGAGAGAGAGAGAGAGAGAGAGAGAGAGAGAGAGAGAGATCTGTTCGAATACTATTGGATATTAAGTCATACGGAAGGAGTCGTAGCTAAGTTGGTTGATCGTCGATGTTGTTGTTTGTTTGTAGTTTAATGTCATTTATTAGATATACATGGTGGTCAGTATAACTGGCGGAGGAAAAACGTACGAGCCACCTACCTACTGGATGCTACTGGCACCTTTCTCACATACCCAAACTAGTCGAACCTGATACTCGAATCCATACGGACAATGGCGAGCGCTTTAGACCACTAATTCAACCGTGGTCTTGTAGATCGTTTAAATTGTAATGCAAATAGTGTTGGCTTAATGCATGTCAAAGCCAACCAGGATCGGCCGGCTTCTTGTCAACTTGATAAATAAACTCAGCTCCAATTTCCTCTCCATTATATCCATTATAATGTATTGAAAGTGCTCTTAACGACTAACTATCCTACTAAAATATACACTTGAATTTTGCATCTGAATATTGACAAGCAGGAGACAAAATTAAATGAACAGTAATTAAAAGGAATTTACTTAACTTTAGACTTGATTTAAATCAAATTTCTTAATAACAAAGCTTCTGAAATGTAAAACATTAATTCAGTTTAGCTATGCGTAGTATGGGAGTAACCATCATCTATCCTGTTATTTAAATTTGTCGGTGCAAATAAACCAAGAAGGCCATTTAAATTTATATTAAAAAAATGTATACATGACTAGTTCTAGAAGAATAAGTACAACATTCAGCTACCTCTGTAAATCAAAACCATAACAGTGGCCTTGTCCCACCTTTTTACTTAATAAAACAATAATATGATGGCTTACTACACGACCAACAACAGAGAAAGATATGTATATTGATCATTACTAGAGTAGATTTATCTCGTACCGGGAAGAACACAAGAAAATTCTAAAATTGAAAATCATTAGAGCAGCCTGACTCATGATTATTATATTACGCAGTGTTCGAGAAAACTAAGATAAAACGATGAAAAAGCCCCAGTAATCCCGATAGCAGGGCGATTAATGGAGCCTAATTATGGGAATTAATGCATTGCTTACCTCATGTAATTACATAACTGCACTTGGTTTGGTTTACAGTTCAACTTGGAGATTTTTGGAAGATTCTCAATCTCAATTTACAACGACAACAGCGATATAATATACTAGGGTAAAATTTAATTCAGTATGTAAAACAGCTGTTTTAGTTTCATATGGTAGAATGTTAGGGATAAGGTTGTATAGACCCTTGACATAAATCTTAAACCATGCACAGCTAAGACATATAATGCTTTTCAACTTACATAGTAGTGGAAAGTTCTAACAGCATTGTATTCCGTCAAATAATGTGGAATTATCTGACTTTTTTCGAAACCTTTCAGACGGGTTCAGCAACACAAAACATATGTATGTATGAATGTATGTATGTATGTATGTATGTATGTATGTATGTATGTATGTATGTATGTATGTATGTATGTATGTATGTATGTATGTATGTATGTATGTATGTATGTATGTATGTATGTATGTATGTATGTATGTCTGTCTGTCTGTCTGTCTGTCTGTCTGTCTGTATGTATGTATGTATGTATGTATGTATGTATGTATGTATGTATGTATGTATGCATGCATCCATGTATGTATGTATGTATCAAATAAACGGTGTTTAGTGCATACACTGTAGCGAATGAAATGATTTTGCATTAAAGGAGTTGTCACTATACTGAACAGAGCACTTCTTCAGCTAAATATTGTGTAAATTGTAACTGTAATAGGCATTAAATGGTGTATTACCCTTCTATGATCAGAAACGTGTCTCAATCGATGACGATTAACCAAAGATGATGATATTCAGATATATATGATATGATATGATATTCAGATGCCATGCTTGAACAGTCTCGATATGGCAATGTTGGTTTCCAGTTCCATATCTGGTTTGTACGGTAGCCTAATCGTATTATATGATTTTATGAAGAAACTTAATGTGCGAATATATCAGCACTTTGCATGTTATTACTAAACCGTTTTTGCAAGAAATGTAGTTTGGTTATGCACGAGTTTGCAAACGCAATACATATATCCTTAGATCTATTTACTAGTCTAAATCATATTCACCCTTGATCAAATGAAGTGCATATCTCTCGCAAGGAAACATGCGAGCACAAACGAAGAAAACGTATAGTGTTAGTAACATATATTTTGTCTTTGGTAACCCAAGCATGTTTGCAGGAGAATATTTACAAATGCCACTTGATAATATGACGATTAATTATGCTGACATACTAATCTGGTCGCTTATCAATGAGTCATTTTGTGTGATAAGCACATGCATAGTTTGGTTTGGTTTGGTTTGATGCTCGGACACTGTGTAATGTATAACACTAAAGGTTTATTTTATGGTCGTATATAATATCTTCTGGTCGGTAAAAGGATGCAAAACTACTACTATAATATAATCTTAATTATGATGAGCACTTCCTTCATTATTCATATTATACTGCCAAACATCCCAGTCCTTATACACCGATTTTATTTTGAAATGAAATAGTAATGAAACATCAGTTAATCAAACAAATAGCGTTATTGCTCATGTAACGGATAGTCTGATGCCCAACTTCAAGGAAATACAACATTAACTGTGTAGCTGTACTCATTTGCGAAAGGAATTTGTCGAATAAAAGTTTTTCCCTCTGTCGTGAATGGTTGAGTTAGCCTTGATTTGAGTTACACCAATTTTATGGTATGTGTATGTACTCTCCGTATGAAAAGTCCGTATAAACGGAACCTCAACTGAGGTACCAAGATCACTTGCATTGGAATATAACTAACGTATCTGTATGTCGGTCTGTCTGCCTGTATGTCTGTATCTCTTTATCACTGACATGTGATGCCTTACCCTTGGAAACTGTTAAATTACATCATTATATAATTTTAATATTATAATATATGGTACAAGTGTCTGAAAGCAGTGTAGCCATCATTTCATATTTTTGTGTACAAAATACTCATTTACTGAAATTTCCTCATTGTAGTCTGTACCAATCGGGGACTAACATTTAATAAATAGCAATGACTTAGCTATACAGAAAAACTTTGCTTTTTGATCAAAAAGTCGAATACAATTGAAATATGAATTACTGATTTTCCCCAAATACAGGATTGATAATAATGTTGATTAATAAATTAGTATTTTAGGTGATGCATGTATTGGACAAACGTTTGATGAAGCCTCTGTTTGTTGCTCGTTTGGATCAAATATAAGGCAATAATTCCATCGAATCTATTTTACCTACTCATTTTCATTACTTTAATCTAGGTGGCAAATGACGCTCAGTTGTTTTCGTAAGAAAACATATTATCAGATCACTTGTTTATTTGAGAGGTCTCTTAGCAGAATTAAAGCCAAGTAAGTACATGCAAGTTATTTTGATAAACTGCGGTCCTTATGAGAAAATGGAGTCTTGCATCGTATTCGCTGTTTACAAGTGGTCGGTGAACTATCAAATTGTAGTTTCCAAGTCATATTGACAGGATATTCTTATTATAGTCCGTGACAATACATCGGCGTAACATTGAGTGACCAGTGAAAATTCTAACAAGATCTTCAATCACTGTTATTGAGCAAAAATTCAAAGTGATGTTTCTTCAAAATACTGTAAATATTGTCACACATGTCACATGGTAAGAACTCCCAATTAGGAGACTCCCAATGCTTGTCTGCAAACTATTCTTTTATTTAACTATACATTTGGAAAACTATTGGTACATTTTGTTCAGGAAGCCAATGCCTGTTACATATAACGTGTGCATCAATAAGAGCCATAGGGTTTTTCATTTTCAGGACTATTAACAATTAAACAACAGTAACACTTTTGATGATTTCATTTACACAATCTGGTATGCTAAATCTGTCCAGTTGGATCAATGGTTAGTGATATGTTTGGAATTTTCCAGTATGATATTCATGTAGTAGTCTTCCAGCAATTAAAGTATTTTGCTGATTATCCCGATAGCCAAAGGGGCTTTAGACACATTTAATTAAAATTTGAAAACATGATTTTGTCACATCCGTTTAAAAAGGAAACGATTGGCACGATCATTTACTGCTGTTTGCTGTTATGGTTTCAGTTCAATGATCTTTAAAGTTGTGTCCCTTTGAAAACACTGTCAGTTGAACAGAAAATGAAGATACATATGTACACATTATCGATTATGTTTGTAATTTTTAAGTATGTGATTTCAAAGGCTTGCCACATTGCAAGAACTAGCATGCATTATATTGTGTCATATATTAAATTAAGGTATGACAAAAGTACAAAGCAAAGGAGTTTTCAGACTGGCTCTCTTACCACCAAATTATACTTAGACTAAATATTATGCTCCGTACACAGTTGTAAAGAATTTGATCTTAATTATATCTTCAATACTCCTGGGAGATTAACACAAAACTGCTTTGCCATTATTATGCCGTCGGTATATGTGTAACTCTCCCAAGCAGTACGAATTTAGGGCATGAAAGGCTGCCAGAATGAAGTGACATTTATGTACTCATTCTTTGGAAGTCATACATTACGAATAATCTGAACCAAGTACATTCACTTCTGCAGGAGTAACAAAAGAATGAACTGAACGAGCTATTAGTTGAATGTAATCACTTTGTTCCAGATGTTCATACAAGATCAAATAACATTTACTATTGTGATACAGCTTCCTTACATGACAAACACTCTACAACAGGAATGTTTGAAGACCAAAAATTCAATATCTGGTGGAGGAAGTTTTTTTTTTTAAAACGGAAAGAAACTGTCGTTTTCCGGGTAAACTTTGACGGAAACAATATAATATTAATACAATGTGCAAATACTATAGAATGACGAACAATGTGTCAAAGTCAATCATTGATGACTTCATGACATAATTGAAAATGCAAAATATGGCATGAAATCTGACATGATGAAACGATTCTGTTAAATCCGAAAGCCAGAAAGGGTAAAGGATAATGTCGGTATTCTGACTCAATATGGACTTTATTAATAAATAAAAGTGTCTTTTGGGATGAAACGTTTGCCTTGTTCTATTCAACCTTTAATCAAAATGATTACATATGGTCAAAACAAACATGACCGCTCGTTTGGCCTATTGGTAGAACGTCCACCTCATGTGCGTCAGGTCGCTGGTGCGAACTCTGGGTAAGTTATACCAAAAACTTTGAAGAAGTGTACTAACTGCTGCCTTGCTTTGCGCTCAGCATTAATAAGTTAGTGTTATGAATGGTCGGCCTAGTATTATATTAATGTAACTGGCTGGGACATCATGCTTCGTGTCTGCAGCATGATGTACCTTTGCTTAACCTGACTATAAACTGTCACACTGCACATATCGTAGCGATATGACTGAAAATTAAATTGTTAAAGCTACGTTAACAGGCCAAATCACACACACACACACACAAGTACACACACACACACGTGATTCTTACAAGAATTTGCCTGAATGTCTTGAGCTTGTCAATAAAAAGCATCTGATGCGAATGTTGAATAAGACTGGATACTATTGGACACTTGTATCTATTTTGTGCATAGTTGCTGAAAGCCTGACAAATTCATTGATTCTGAAAAATAAATTTCATTTGTAAGGAAAATGTCAGCAGGCTGAAGGTGCATACTTAGGAGTGCATCAGTTATTTCATCCCCAGGATTAAGTCGGTCGTTAAAAAGTACTACTAAGGCAATTGATGTTGGGGTTAGTGAAGTGCTATTTCAAAACGAAAAATTGTAAGATCAACCAGTGCGATTGTTTTTGCTAAGAAGTTAAATAAGCACCATTACATGTATTTAACAATCGAGAAAGAATGGTTGACCTTGCAACACTTTGGATTCTATAATAACTAAGCTGTTTATCTGATTATTGTTTTTAGTGTTTACAACTATTACTTTTATTGGCAAAGATAAGATATGTTTAATGAGGAGTTGGATTATGAAATAATATACTATTTTGTACAGGGAAATATACATAATTTGAATTGGTATAGAAATATTACACTGAGTCTTGCACACAAAATGTCATTCATATGATGTTATATCATGTAATCTATATCACATGTGCGTTTCATTAACACTAAAAGGGAAAATGTATTGCATACATCTATATATATCTGTATGAGGGGAGGTGTGCATATGTTTCATGCATTATGTCAAATTTTGTGTACGGTGTTTGGATGATTTATGCATATGTATGCTTTATTGCATTATATGCTATGCAACAATGTATGTTTTACTTGAATGTTTCCTTATTTGAGTTATTTTCGACTTGATTAGAATCATTTTTTTTTTAGTTTTGTATATACCATATCAAATAGTTCCATATCAATATGGGTCGACTATTAGAATTATTACTCTGGCCTGTTTCGAGGACAATTTGTATTATAATTATAACTACAAATGTATTTTCTTAACATTATGAATGTTCTAAAAGGGACTTTTCCATTAGTTGTAAAACTGTTTCTTTGTTGTTGAGACATTGATCTTTGTTTGACGTGAATCCAAGACGAGGGCAAGCTTTATAATCAATTTGAAAGAAAGGTGCTTATTAATTCGTGCATAAGGGTCTAAATATCACCAACTGTATTTCGGTTATGTTGGGTAGTTCATTTGGGTTTAAATTTGTGCTTAATATTCAAGTTATGTTTTCCCTGAAACACCAAGTGCTCATAAAAATCGTTCCTGAAAATATTGATTTTGTTGTGAAATTTTCAAAGAAGGACATCTTCTTGGATTATTACAACGGGATCCAACACAAGACTGTTGGAATTTCACAACCTCGTGGGCTGCATAGGCAAATCAACACTTCCAGCGTTGAATTTTATTTTTATTTTCACTAAAGTTGATGCAGAACTATAATTATAAGAACTTAGGCGTGTACGATAATTTGGAGTTTTGTTTGCAATACTATTAGTTTCTGTGTGAAATATGTATTTGTTTTCATGGGATATACGTTATTTATTGAATTGTCATAAATCTTTGCTGCTTCGCTTTAGTTTGTATTATCAATGTTAAAACCATACTTTCTTAATACTCTACCTAAAATAAACAAATCACATTAAATGTTTCATTATATCTTCGTGTTAGCCATTATAATTGAGTATCATTATTTGCCACTGACAAATATAAATCGGTATAAATGCATCAATAATTAACTGATAGTAATAATGAAATGAAGCGAGATTCAACGGTATTAGTGATATATGAATGAACCTCATAATTTGATAAGTACACTAAATAATAATAGCGATATAAACTCATATCAGTTGATAAGTACACTTCCAGCTCATGCGAAGTATGTGTGCATAGCAGTCAAACTAGCGCATAAGTATATACCTGCCAACAAGGTATTCAAGGAAACTCCTATATTCATAGAAGAAGCAAACTGCTCAGTGGTAAACGCGATGTAATCAATTCAGAATCAATAGCTATTGCGTTTATTTGGTGCTCGTTGCTAAAGTTACAGCTTTAGGGATTTTTTAAGTTAGTATTCTCGCAGTTTTGTCATGTGACACCAATTGTGAAAACAAATTGGAATCATAGAAAGCAGAACTTAGTGCTGATTTCATTCCTAGCTTGTACTATACTACGCTGGTAACTGGCCATCTTAATGCCGGCATTAGATTCAGTAAACAAGCATTACAGGATTGACAGTGCGGTACTTACCTATTGAAACTCATAGCATACGCAAAACATGTATTTTTTATTTTGCTTAAACTAGTAATTTTATATGTATTTTCATATGAAAGGACGTAATACACTTGTACAATACAACCAAGCAACATCGGTGTGTACTAGATTGAATACGATAATGTTTCCGACTGTTCAAAAGCAGGTCACAGTTAAGATATATAGATTGACGATTTAATTGAATTCTTGGTAAGATACGTCACTATTTGAGTATGCCTCGATGGAAAGAGTAAAGACGATATGGACTCTTTCCTCGGAAACTACGTTTGATGCATTGGTTTTGGTTATCTAGCTATATGAACACTCCTTCCCTACGTAACTAGTTCAAACACAAAATATCAGCAAGAAACTATTTATAATGTTAGTGGAAACGTCTTTTCTAGCATCAGGTAAGCAATTACCTGCGTGGTTGATTCAACTATTTTCCTAAATATCATCCGCCACTTTTGTGTTTTCCTGAAAAACATGAACTGTTCTTTAACCATCACAGGAATATTAAAATATATACAGTTAGCGACCTTCATACACCAAACACAATACTGACCAATGTGGGGCTGCCTGTGATATTATTACCGATATAACACGGTTTAGTTGCTAAAGCAATATATATATATATATATATATATATATATATATATATATATATATATATATATATATATATATATATATATATATATATATATATTTCAAAACTTAAACTAAGGAGAAATGCATAAATCCCATTTGTTGCGGTGTCACATATTTGCCATTTCAGAAACAGGAACTTAAAATATATTGAATTATTGCCAAACTTTCGAAATCGTTTGCACCAATTAAATGGCCCTCTCGGGGTACTCAATACATAATATTTAGTATTGTCAGCATCCGAATGCTTTACAACTCAATGCGTTCTCAGTTTCCCAGGATAATCGGGATTAAATAGCATGTCGACAAGTAGAGCAATGGTACAAAAGGTCACTGGAGAATATCGGAATAGAGATCAATCCTTCCAATGATACTAACCTAAAAGCGTAATATTAAAATCTCGTTTGTTCCAATATAGTTCCTGTGACAATTGTATCACATACAATCCCACAATGTGGATGTCTGACACATCCAAACCTACTGGAGTAATGTTTATTTTTTTTCGTTCTCATACCAGCCCACATTGCTACCAATGTTCTTGTCAATTCCACTGAATAGTTTTCGATACAGCAATGCTACGCAACAGACGATGAATATTTGTGTCCTCAATATGTATTATTGACTCATAGTTGATATTGATACTACGCATATCGTGTATCGTATTGTTTCGTATTGGTTACATAAATACTCGCGATTCCATTTTGTGGTAAATAATGACATTATTTAATTCACCAGAGGTTCTAAAACAGTTAAAACCTGTCTTTATAGAGCAGATACATCATGAGTGAATTAAATAAGTTTACTTTCGTTGTCCATACATCATTTTTTTTATTTACAATTCATGATAAACATTTCAATTTATACATTCTTATTATTTAATACTGTGTCTGTAAAGTATGAATAACTCGACACGAGCAAGTTTCGAGAAATCTAATCTTACCCTCGAAATATAAAATTACCTATCTAGATCACTCTATAATCATTTACCAAATCATGCTGTGCAAACATAGCGGACCGGGTTTTAGACCAGATAAAATATCTTAGGGTCACCTTATTAAGAAACAGAATGTTGTTATTTCGGGTACAACAATCCTCTGTCACAAGGTACACATGTAATCTAGATTCACGTTACTGTAATACGAAATTAAGGCACATTCCTCCAGATCATAGGTAACATTGTCCGCATTAACCCGTTCGAGATATCGGTTGACATAATTATTCAGCAGATAATTAATTAGTTATGCGCACCCGTAAAAGCTTAGGATCGTTTTCTTCAAGACAATACAGAATAAACATAAATAAATGACACTCCAAGACCTTTCAACATACTGTGCGATAATTATACGTCAAAATACAACTGCAAAATAGCATTACACCAACACTCTAACAGAAAAAGGACAATGAAACTTCAAATGTAATATTATTTATAGCATGTTTGATCTATCCTAAACGTGTATTAATGTATAACCTTTGCTATTTTGAATATTTATTGTTTAGCTATCTCATCTTCTGGTGTGTTGTTCTTTTATTATTGCAAAAACTAGCATTCAGAGACCGTTGGTTCACTTATACAAATGAAAAATTGCGTACATTTAAGAAGGCATGTCCAAGTTGTTACTGACATTCATGTTTTTTTTTATTTATAAGATTCGGACAACATACTCAATGTAAAGAATATTATCATTACCAGAGAAAACATATTTAAGTGAACATAAGTTTAGAAGCATCACATAAACTGGATAGAAATTAGTGCCATCATAATCGCTGCAGGTTATGTACTGAGAATAGACAAATGAATCTATGATGTCATAACCTGAAAGTATTCCTGCTCTCGCGCTAGAATCACCGATACCATAAATCAAAAAATAATACCCTATATGAGGACTTAAAATAAATCGCTGATTTGAAATCGCTTGGTTCATCCCTTCGAAAAGGATTTGATCACACCACCGTATTCTGAAAACAATTTTGGATTAAATGCATATGGACAGGGCTTTTGTCATATAGTGCACACATGTTAATACTGTAATATGTTGTGGTAGTATACGTTACATATTTGTATGTGGATATATTGCAACAAAAACAAAAACATGTTTTCGCCCTCGATCTGTTCACGATTATTTAATTTTCATTTCTCTTGTAACTTGCCGGGTTGAAGAAGTGTCACTCATGATTGGCATTGTTCTCCACTGGTCGTTGGGACTTGCACATTCTGTGCTTGTCCACTCTTTGATGTTATGTTGCCATCTCTTCTTCTGTCTGTCTCATTTACTCTTTGCTTTCTCCGTTTTATTTTATTTTGTATTCTTTACAGTGGTGATCACATTTTAAAATGGTCCATTAGCAGCATAGATTCTCATCTGCACCCTCTCATCAGAGACGTGGTCTACACATAATTTATTCAGGTTTCTTCACTAACATCTCATCGCCAAGGCATGCATTCGTCTTTTTAGTTATGCATGCGGTGTCCATGTCTCACATACATACATAAATATGGACGTGCCTAGGTAGCGCATATGCTTGACTTGGAGCAACGCGTGATGTCTGTTTTGTTTCAAAATAGAAACCTAGCCAGTCCAAATGGTTTTTGTGCATTCATACAATGAACATGAGGCCTTTAAAATTCATGAAAGACAATATCAAATTGATATTTGAGGTTTGTTACCGTGCCAAGCTTCTGTTCATTCACTCTTTCTTACTCTTGGATGCCATTTGGGTTGTTAGTCATTAGCTTGGTCTTTTCAGAGCTGATCTTAATTCCATATCTTAGTGATGTTCGCTTGAGATGGTTTACCAAGTTTTCTTCCTCTTGTTTATCTCTCTAAGTCAGCAGTATCAACTGCTTGGTGATTATGCATCCGTCAGTGAAACTGCCCGGATGATGCTCCAAGACTTTTTCAGGCAGATGTTGAGGAAAGTGGGTGTGATAAAACATGGAAAGCACCACTGTCTGACTGACTGCAGTACCGACCACATCTTCTATAGTATAATTTACGATAACTGCACTAGTGACCTTGTAATACAGATTGACATCTACTATAGTATAATTTACGAGAACTGCACTAGTGACCTTCCAATACAGATTGTATATGAAGCTGATACGTTTTGCTTGTATTTTTGACCACAATTATGTATGTCATACCTTGTCTCAAGCCTTATTGAAGCCCATAAGGAAATGATGTAGGTATTGTATATAGTTTGTCTTATGTTGGACTGTTTTATAGTGCTACGGCTTGTTCTGAAACCACACATCTTTTCTGTAATGATGTGCTGTTCCTGTGGTTCCAGACCTTTTAGGATGATCTTAATCATACATCTGATTGCACCACTGATTAAGCGGGTTGTTCGGTTGTTCGGGATTCAGATTCACTTTATTAGGAACAGTGTTTATTTAAACTGGATCCACTTGCTGGGCCATTCTCTTGTTTGCCGAAAGTTGTTGCAAATTTTGAGACGACATTTATCATGAAGTTTAATCATCGTTGAACAAGGTCTGTAAATATACTGGCTACCCCAGCGAGCTTCCATTTTTGTATGTTTCTTCCATCATGATCAAATGGTAAACCTCTAATGCGATAATTATAGGTATTGTACAGCTTGATTTACAGACTGATCCTGACTGTAAACATCAGTACATTTTTGGTCGATCAATTATTGTTAGGCATCTGTGAGACTTTTACCAAACTTTTCTATGAACTTGCTAAAGTCATAAAATATTTACGTATTCAAAATAACATTACATAATTAAATACTTGTGGTAAAGCAATATATCATCCTTAGCACCCCTGACATGGGATCGCGATACTATTAAATAATCACACCGCGTATATTACACCCACCTGCCTCCACTTCATTCAATCCTGGATAACTATGTCGATATTAATTGCTATAATTGTAATCGTTTAATCTCCAGGCATCGTACATTCCATCCTAATATATAACAATATATTATAACTGCAATAGAGTTAAAATGCAGACATATTTATCCAAGTTATCGGCTGCAATTCATTATATTCACGAATTATGTCAAATTCTGAGCCCTAAGAAAGAACATATTTTCTTTATATTATTTTTATTTGGATTGGACATTCTCTGAAACAATGCACATATAGAAGGAAACATAATAAATTACGGGGTGCATCGGGACAAACCTAAAAACAAATATGCATCTTTATCTATTTAGATTGGGGTAGCCTGAGACTAGTATTGCTATTTCAAGACTTTTTTAATGTCATTACATTAATTTTATTTTGTCAATGCATTGATGGATTTGTGAAGACGAACACAATATGATAAGTCTAGAAATGTATTGAAAACTGACTTCTTATAAATCGCATTACTCTTTTCTGAACATCCATTCAGGCAGCTCATACTGAAATCACCATCCTTTTATTATTTACGGGTTCAGCAATTTTTTTTAAATTGAGATTTATACGCTTTTTGTTTTTCCTTGCAAACAGCTGGGTTAGCATTTTAAAATCACAGTGGTCATATATTTATACTTATTCTCGTTATTCTGGTCAAGGCAGCGAGCGCCAGTCACTATTTTTACTGAACTGAACAATTATATTGGTTGCATGTTTTTCTCAGATGGCTGTTAGCGCAACTGATATCACAGATGTGCCAGGTTGTTGTTATTTGAAACACGTGATCCTTGTTAGGAACAGTAGACCACCTGACAAGAATGAAAAGGCTTAGACGTATGTTTATATAGCAAGTTTGGACCTTCCTAAATCTGTCCAATGTAGTCATTGGTCACATTTTATGCACGGAGTTTTCCAGGATGTTATTCGTTGATTATGATCCCAATTATTTAAATATTCGTCATATAATCCTTAAAACAGTAGGGACTTGGAAATGTGTATTATCTAGAAAACGATAATATGTTGTTACCCATGTTATGTTGTATAGAATCAGGCCAATAATCGATATGTATTGGTCGTGTATAGTTTTTCTTGGACATATTGTTTGTAGTACATTTAAGTCATTAAACGAAAACAAATAGTTTGAAGCGCGTATTGAGAAAGTCATTTTCTTTGATTTTGTCTCTGATTTAAAAAAAGATTGTCAAAGGCTAGCAAAAACGTATCTTCACACAACATATTCAAGAATTAAATTAAGGTTTGAAATAAAGGCAAAACTAAGGAGCCCGTGAAGGGACACACTTCACATATTTTGTAATCCGAGATCTCGGTTTAGTAATCAGAGATCTCAATTTAGTAATCCGAGATCTCGATTTACTAATCCGAGATCTCGGTTTAGTAATCCGAGATCTCAATTTAGTAATCCGAGATCTCGATTTAGTAATCCGAGGTCTCGGTTTAGTAATCCGAGATCACGGTTTATTTATCCGAGATCTCAGTTTAGTAATCCGAGATCTCGATTTACTAATCCGAGATCTCGGTTTAGTAATCCGAGATCTCGATTTAGTAATCCGAGATCTCGATTTACAAATCCGAGATCTCGATTTAGTAATCCGAGATCTCGATTTACTAATCCGAGATCTCGGTTTACTAATCCGAGATCTCGATTTACTAATTCGAGATCTCGATTTACTATATAGATTTTAATTGAAAAATTTCTCATCTTGTGGCCTCGTTTTGACTGGATGTGTTTATTGTTGATATACTGCTAAAGGATGGAGGCGAAATATTCAAGCATCTGAGGTAAGTTGTAACTGTATATTAGATTATATGGACGTTTATTACAAATACAATAAAATACTACTTCGTAAAGTCACGAGAATAGATAAGAAAATATGCTTTGCTGTATCAAGTAAGTCAACCTTCTCACGGTCGAAGATCCAGTAGTAATGCACCACATTATACTTGTACAGTTAAGCGTTCATGATTATTACTTTTGTCATATTTGATTCAGAATATCTGCCTGCGCAAATAAAATCTGGTATATTATAGGGGACCCTTGATTGGCTTAAAAGATCTAAAGATTACTTGTCTGTGTTAATAAAGAAAAAGTCTACACTACGATGTCTTTGTTTTTTAATTAGATGAGGAGTAAATGAGCGCAAATAAAATCTGGTATATTTATTTTGTCACGGCAGATGAGTGTTTGTCACCTGGTCCGCCTGCAAGTCCATCGTTCTGTATTGTCTCTTGAAGCACCATTTTAGTGTATGTAATTAAGTTCCCTATAAGGCTTGTTAATATTATGTGAATTTAGGATTCAGGTTCGATTATAGGGAACCCTTGTTTGGCTTAAAAGATCTAAAGATTACTTGTCTGTGTTAATAAAGAAAAAGTCTACACTACGATGTCTTTGTTTTTAAATTAGATGAGGAGTATTCGGCTTAATCAATTAGTTATCGGTCTTTAATTTTACCGCAATCAATTCATAAAGAGATGGCATAGAGATGAAAATGTCCAAGTATGCTTGATTGAATATTCCGATATCTCGATGTACTAATCCGAGATCTCAGTTTACTAATCCGAGATCTTGGTTTACTAATCCGAGATCTCGGTTTACTAATCCGAGATCTCGGTTTAGAGATTTTTCATGCGCAAGTCTCACTTTGATTCTTGCAAAAGGAAGGAGGGACGTTTGAGAGAAGTACAGCATCTGAAGTAAGTAATTGCTGTATCTGTACAAGTTTAATTCATAAGTGACATTCTTTATCAATCAAATGAAAATCATTATCACGAAAGTGACGAAGCGTGATACTTTATGTGACAAATGCATTCGGTTTATTGAACAAGTCAGAACATCACGCCGTTACACAACCTATATTGTTCAAGTCAGAGAAACAAAAGCCACGGAGCTTGTGTTAATATTTTGAGCATAACGTTTTGGTTGCAATATATAGTCATGCAGCAAGACATTTTGTAATGTAACTAAAATATGGTTAAACAATTGGTGTATATACCATACCTATTTGCATCTCGTTTTCTATTTAACTATAAGACATGTGTGTGATCCACGAAACCCAAACGGTGTTATTCCTGACATCGTGATACAGACAACAAAACTTACTTAACACGAATAATTTAATCATATATAGATGCCCCTCCTCCGATTCTTACAGAAAATACTTCTTGACATTATTTCTTCAGAGCAAAACATTCCTTTCGTTAATACGAAAAACTGTACAAATGTAACGTTATGGCTAAGGGTCGCTACGCCCATAAATGAAAACATTCCTCGGAATAATGTTAACTGATGTAAAATACTAGTCACTTTTAAAGTTCAGATATAGAACATTATAAAGAGGGAGCACTGTTATAGTAAATAAAAGTTTATTGATGTTCATAGACCAATTATAACATTCATGTTTCCATGATTTGCAATGGTGTCATATAAACAGAACAGCAAATTAAAAAAAAATATCAATCATTAGTAGGCTTAGTTGTACGGTAAGGAGCAAATCCTTGGAATTTCTTACTTGAGTTTATTTAAAATTACAGGAACCGGACCAGTTTTAGAAGGGCAGTTTAGTTGTTTCTGATATATGTTTTGAAGATTTTGTTCATTTCAGATTTATCTTGAGAAATGGTGTTAAATTAAACAAGAACTACAATTATCCATTACATGTCCACTTTAAAATATGTCATCAAACCATGATACATGTATATTGTTTTTTTTTAATTTGATTAATTAATCTCTATATACCTATTCATCTACTGTATGTGTTCATTTATTAATCTGTCTGTCCTTGCACTTATCAATAAATTGAAGCAAACATGGCATAAGAGATGTCATGCTGTGTTGTGATGTACTGGTACATGTGCATGTGTATGACAGCTGATAATTTATCCAGTCAAATCACTTAGCTCTTTTAAAAATCAAGAATAAGTGCTAGTTGTACATGTGGCTTGAGATATTATTTTCAGGATTAGTATACTACATGAGTTACTTTGGCTATGGATGCATATGGAACAGATGTGTCATTACAAGATTTGGATTTATTTTATGTTATAATTTCCCAGATGTACCAGGGTCTAAATTGGATAAAGCTCAAACCTGTGTTGCAGTGCCAGATATATTGTCTAACACTTTATATTCTCGGTCTGGGGTCAAGGTACATGTAACACAAGCCAGAGATGGATGTGGTACAGTTCTTAATATGGTTACTTTATACGAGAGAGGGACCTTACTGAAAACATTATGTGCATTGTGACAGTTAGAATCCCATGATAAAGGTGGGATGAGAAGAATATGTCATGAAGAGGAATTCAGCATCTTTGCTTATGACTGCATGATGATTATAAGAGGAAAGTTTTGTAATTTATTATGTAACAATAATTTCACAGTAAGTAACAATAATTCAGGTACTTATGCACAATACTGAATGTAAGATATATTTTTATTTTCATGTATGGTAGTTCATAATGGACGATTGTAGAGAACTTGACGATTTCTTGAAGAAAAGGGGACTTCAGCAAGATTTGATTGAGAAAATCCAAGAGCAGAAGGTACAGTAGACTAAAAACTTTGGTGTTGTCCATAATTTCCTTTGCAGGATGGGAGGAAGTTACATGATTGATCTAATTTGTGTGGCAGCCTAAGTGGTTACATCTACCTCGGATGCAGGAGGTCACAGTTTTGAACCCTGTTGAGTCATAGCAAAGACTTATAAAAATGGTACTAGTAGCTGTCTCACTTGGACCTCAGCATTAAGAGGTTAGTGTTAATTTGACTGGATGGGACATCATACTACATGTCTTCATCATGATGCCAAAGTGTTAGGCATCACTATAAACTGCAACACTGCAGACATCATAGCAGTGTGACTGAAAAACTATTAAAGCTGCATGAAAAATCCAAATCAGTCAGACACACACACACATACACACATATGTATCAGCTTACTTTACTCACTGTCATGACTGATGCTATTTTGATCATAATTTGCATGTCTGTCGTCTGCTCTTAAACATGTTAATGTTACCATGATAAACTGAGTAAATTTAATAAATTGTTAAGATAAGTAGATACATATTTAATAGAGACTTCATATAAATTTAGTACCAGTATTATGTGTGTAAGCCTTTGAAGAAATGTGTAAAAGACACCACTCAGCACTGTCTTGAATATTTATTGAACTTCATTTTTTTTGTCTTAATTTTCCAATTGTATCTTGTGGCTCAAATAGTTTCAAAGAATATGACCCAAGTTTTGGAACCTTTGAAAGGACAGAGCCATTATTAACCTTTTGAAGTCCTTTGTGTCATGACCTGAAAAGTTTGTTAAGTTAAGGTTCTTACCATCATTATGTTTGGTAAATAATACAATCAGCTTTTATTTATTTGTATTTTACTGCTATGTAAATTGGTACATGTATTTATTTTAATTAGTAATCTAAACAACAGAAAACAAGGAACCATGTGGCTAATATCAAACCTATATATAGACCTCCATCTGTCCATTTTTCGTTAATACTATGCATTAATGCTCTAATTAACAACGTTTCAAATTTTTAAAACAAATCTCTGTGAATTCGCAATAATAATAATAATAATGAGGACTTTGTATAGCGCCTAATCTTTCGAAGCTCTAAGCGCTTTACACCATCAATAATGATATGACTACACTACAGAACAACAAATGACAAAAACAATGAAATTGGAAAACATAAAAACATGCTGAAAACATATGATACAAAACTTGATTAGGTCGCTAAGTTTGTCCCTGCAGTTGAAATCGGTGAGTCTTAAGAGCACTCTTAAAAGGGACCACTGTGTCTTTGTGTCTAATTTCAATGGGCAATTCGTTCCACGTCGCCTGGCCCTGGTGTGCAAACGAACGTTGTCCATATGACTTTGTTTTCACCTTGGGAACAATGAGTATACAATTATCAGAAGAAGATCGTAAGGATCTAGGTGGTGTATACACATGGGTGAGGCTAGATAGGTATGTTGGACTGGAGTTTGGCATTGAAACATAGCACAGAGAACAAATTTTATTTGATTCTGTATCGAATTGATAGCCAATGTAGGGTACAGAGCAGTGGTGAGGTGCATTCTGAGGTACTCTAAAGATGATCCGTGCGAACCAGACAGAATTGAGTTACAATAGTCCAGTCTTGAATGTACTAATGAACACACAAGTGTTTTAGTGGCATCAACTGAAAGATATTTAGCGTACAATTGGTGCGACCTTGGGTGATGATCTATGACACTTGAGAGCGGATGAGTATACATAATGAAGAGAACAGGTCCAAGAACAGATCCCTGTGGAAAACCACAACATACGTCAACTGGGCTGGAGTGTATTCCATTTCCAGATGTAATTTGTGTCATGTTGACCAAGTAGGACTTGAACCACTGTAAGGCTATATTCTGAATGACAAATACATGCTGGAGACGGTGAAGTAATATATCATGGTCTATTTTGTCAAATACTGCAGATAAATCCAGGAGAGTGAGGACTGTAATCTTTCCACTATCCAAAGCAGAGAGAATGTCACTAAATACTTTCATAAGAGTAGTTTCTGTACTGTGGCAAGGGCGATATGCAGACTGTACATTGCTAAAAAGACTGTTTGAATTCAAATGAGATACAAGATGAGTTAGAACAAACTTTTCTAAGATTTTTGGTATGAAAGGGAGATTAGAAACTGGGCGGTAGTTCTTTATATCGTTATGATCCAGTGTTGGTGTCTTCAGCAGTGGCTTTACAATGGCAGTTTTAAAAAATGATGGGAATTCCCCTGATGAGAGAGAGATATATATTAATCATATCTGTTAGTGAAGGCAATATTAGGTCTAAGCACTCAAGCAGCAGTGATGTCGGAATTGGATCAAGTTTACAAGACTTTGGTGCACTTTTCATCACGATTGTCCGTATAATGAATGATTCTTGGTTCTATACATTTCAGATTTGCTCAAATGACATACTTTTCATTTCTCTTATTCTGTCTGTCTCTCTGTCTCTAATTTAAAGAGTTATTTGATAATACATAAAGCAATGTATAGTATATGCATATAATACATTAGAGTCTGCAACATTTACAGATGCAGTCATCTAAGATTAGGTTATCGGCTGTAGACATTTATAAAATTGGCAATAATATGGTATGCAAGAACTGTCCATATCATGTATGTATACAGTAGTAATGTGAAACAGTATCCCAAAGAAACAAAAGTTATTTGTCCTATACTTGTCAGATGCATTAAAAAACAAAAGTCATGCCTACTGCATCATGTAACATTAAAAAAGTCAAGATGAGTTAAAAAGAATGCCAGCATAAAATTAATATTTTTAGTTGTGATGCTAACAAGACTAATATGTTATCCATTCTATCATTTTCTGGAACAATGTGAAGTCTTCGCTCTACTGATATATCTCAACTTCTGTTTAGTGAGAAAGAGAGGAATACACCACAGACTACAGATCAAATTCTCTTTTCAGCCACTTGTCCAGTGATTTCTAAAAAGTCTGTTGTAACTTCTACATTTTCACTTGTCCTAAAATTTTAGTCTCTTGCCTGAACTGGATTAGATGTATGTATTATAATCAATATTATATGTGTTAGATAAAATAATGTACAACATATTTTTTTCAAAGGCTTTAATGTTTTACTTTATGTTATTTTAATGGCAGCTTATATAAACTTGCTCCAGTATGGTAGCATCCATCAGAATGGACATGAAATCACTGGAATTCAGACATGAAATCACTGGAATTCAGACATGAAATCACTAGAATTCAGACATGAAATCACTGGAATTCAGACATGAAATCACTAGAATTCAGACATGAAATCACTGGAATTCAGACATGAAATCACTGGAATTCAGACATGAAATCACTGGAATTCAGACATGAAATCACTGGAATTCAGACATGAAATCACTGGAATTCAGACATGAAATCACTGGAATTCAGACCTTTCGAACATTCTTCTCACAAGACTCAGTAAATGGACAAAACAAAATCTCTTACCTTGAGGTGTTTTAAAAGTTTAAAGCCATTTTTCTCCTGGAGTGCACACGCCATTTCTACATCAGTATATTGTATTCCATCTTGGGCCATGGTGTAGACTGTTAACAATTTGTTTTGGATTTCATTCTTATTTAGTATCCAGGGTTTTCTACACATTCTAGTTAGTGTCATGCATACATATTGGTTCACATAATTTTCAAGATCCAAAACTCCCATGAAATGTGCTTAATTAAATACTGAATTTTTCAGTTCCACGCACAAATACATGTACAGTGACTAAATTTCCAATCTGTGCCAGTTTGGGGTATTGTTTGTAATAACTGGATAACATCGTTTCTCCTACTCAATATATTCATACCAAAAGTATCAGAACATTTATTTGGCTCATAGTTTTGTCATATTTGACTTTTGTTACTGCCATATTATCTGGCTTATGTCACTTGGGAAGAACAGTTACATCAGTCTCATTGGCAACTTTACATTGAATCCTTATCTTTTATCTCATGATCTTCCTCGCAAAAATGATTTGGTAAACTAATTTTAACCAAATAGAAAAGATTTAGACAATTTCTACTAAAGTGATCATATCAAACGTCTGGTAAATGCAAACACATATTGCTGCTTTAGTGTAAATTATTTGACTTATAATGCAATCCAACATGCTGAAGCCAATCATCTGTTAAATGAATTATGAAATTAGCAACTCATTACTGTCATTTATTCAGTTCATAAATGAAAAGGACACTTATGTTAATTAATCGCCTTTCATTAATTTCAGTTCATGGTGGATTGAAATCATATGGTGATCTGCTCATGAGTGTGTGTTTAGTAAACACAATAACAAGGTCATTTACAAAGATGCTATTTCATCATGTCATATTTGTTTCCTTTAAAGATGTTTGATTAGTTGATAATTTGGCCACTTAGACCAATATGCAGTCAAACAGTAATATAATTCATGCACATGTGTATTTAATGCAAGCATTCTGTATACCCAGAGGTCATGAATAGCCAGATAAAGGTTGCTACGTGATTCTAGTAAGAAACTATGTGCTTTCCCAATTTGTCTTAAAACAGTAATAAAATCACTTGTCCTGGACTAAGGTCTTGAAACAATTGACTTGTCCAGCTTTGAAAATGTATTATAGTCCCTTATATCAGGTTATATGTTGTCATCAGCCATCAGCTATGCACTATGGTGCCAACAGTGAGTCAATTTTTAAGGTTACCAATCTTTCACATTTACTTGCACATATCACGAGACATTTGTATTACTGAAATGATTGGTTGTACTATTTTATGTTTGTGTTTTAGATTGACTGCCAAACCCTGTGTGCAATGCCAGACAGTCAGTTACAAATGTTTATACCAAAGCTTGGTGATGTATATGCCACAAAAAGATTCTGCCAGGAATTAGTTAGCAAACAACAGAATTATAACAGAAAAACCACATTGTTGGAGAGGCTCCGTCGAAAACTAGGATCAAAATACAATAAACATGATGTCCGTGATGAAGAGGAGTCATCAAGTCAACGAAGAGTCAAGCTTTTGGGCAATGCAAATGCTTCAAAAAATGAGAGAAAGGTTGAACTTGGCTGGTATGATTTTAATATATGCTCTGAAAAGTGCCAACAGGTTAGAAATAAAAATGGTGGTGGAACAAGGGAAGCAAAAGTAAGCAAATATTGGAAAGCAGAAGACATTCTTGAATATAGAAAGGGACTTTTTTCCCTGGAGGTGTATCAAAAAAAGGGCATGAATCAGAATTTGAATTTCATTTAAAAGATTTCCAGCAGTCAGCAGTTGATGATTCTGCAACAGTGAAAGATCTGTACAAAATAACACAAATGAGAATACTTTGATTCTATGTTTATACAAGAAAATGCATCCTGTTGTTATTGTAGAGGCAAGTGATACAGGTGTTCTGGAAAGGACTTTTTCTGGATTAACCACTCGTGTTGGGAAATCAGTCCTTGGATTAGATTTTCCATCTGCCTCAGCCTCTGTCAATCCTGAAGGACATGTGCCAACAATATACACAGCATTATGTGCAACACCAACAGCACTGAATGATGACTCAACACCATCATCAACCATGCAATCCAGTGAATCAAATATGCAGTCAAGTTTGTTGACAGTTCAAGTAGATAATGAAATAATGTTTTCACTTTGTGCTGAAAGTTACAAACTTTTGTCATCAGAGGAGTCTCCTTCAGTGACGTGCAATTCCTTATCCAATACTGCAACATCAGAGGCTGGAACTTTATGCATGGATGAAATGGATTATATTGTTGTGTTTGAATCAGTATCTTCTGAATCTGCCAATACATTATCACCAGAAAGTCCAGCTCCACAAACAAGTACATTTCAAACTGCACAGGAGCAAGAGAAACGTCCATCGACACTTAGAATACATCAAGGTAACTGTTTTACTGAACTGATAAAGCTGTATCAGAAGGAAGAGATGTGTCTTAGCAGTTGCACAGTGAAAAGGGTATTACCCAATGGAGAAGATGAAAGAGGTGAAGGTGTTGGACTTCTCAGAGATATTTTCACCGAATTCTGGGAAAGCTTCTATTCCAAATGTTGTGAGGGTGCTGATATCAAGGTTCCTATTTTGCGCCATGATATGGGTGAAGATGAATGGAAATCAGTAGGTATAATCATATGTGATGGTTGGTCAACCTTGAAATACTTTCCAGTACAACTTGCACAACCTGTACTTGAAGATGCAATATTTGGTATGATTACAGTAAGTCTTCCAACAACCTTTCTTGGCTTCATACCACTTTCAGAAAGAACCATCATTCAAGCAGCATTAGATAACTTTGAATTGGTTGATATGAATGACCTGTTGGAGGTTTTGGAATCCCATGAGTGTAAAAAGTTGCCAACACCTGCAAACATCCAGTCAATCATTGAGGAAATTGCACACAAGAAAATCTTACAGGAGCCAAAGTTTGTCCTTGAAAGTTGGAGAAAGGTGTTTGGAACCAATCTGGAAATAGATCAAAATGAGCTTTGTGACATTTTTAAAGAAAAGCAGCCAACAGTGAAGAAAATATTGAATGCTTTGAACTTTTCAGATGTGATGGACTGCAGCCAGCAAAGCACAGCTAAATACCTGAAACGTTTTATAAAAGGGTTGGACAAGAAAGATATGGAAAACTTTCTGCGGTTTTGCACAGGTTCCAATCTGATGAGTGAGAAGATCACTGTTGAGTTTGCAAGGTTATATGGCTTTGAAAGAGGCCCAGTAGCACATACCTGTGGAAGTATTCTATAAATTCCATCAACTTATGAAACCTTTTCAGATATGCGAGAAGAATTTGAAAATATCCTATCAAGCAATGTTTGGGAGATGAGTTTTGTTTAATGTGAATCAAAGCATATAGGAAGGATGTTTAGTGTTAGCGTTGTTTCTTGGTACATGCAGTATTACTACATATACTATTATTTGACCTATGACATTGTCAACTGTGAAAAGATCTCTCCATGTAATACAACCCAGAAAATATTCAGAATAATGTGCTTAGCAGTCCAGAATGTTTCATTACCATTTTATATCTTCAGAGATGGGTGACAATAATAATTTTATTTAGAAATGCTGCTGAATATCAACTGATGTAAGAGGAAATTCAAATTCAAAGATAGATGGGACCATCATTACATTCATTAATCGTCATATAATATCAGTATATTATTGTTTTAAATTCTGAAATGTTCATTACAATCTTTACAATTCTTTGTTACTGTTCAGATCTCTTTGTAGTTTTCTTGTTTAATTGTAATATTACAATTTATTGGAATACCTGCTTATTCTGAAGGGAAAACAGAAAATAATGTTTTGTCCTGAAAAGGTCAGAAAAATAATGCATAATTATGTTCAATTTGTATTATGTGAAACATTGCATTTAAGTTTGTGTAACTGGATAATATATTCAGACACATAAAACATCTTTGTTACTTACTATTATAATTTTGTTCCATGACAGTTTAAGGACATTGAAATAAATCTTGGTTATATATTTCAGGCTTCTGATGATTACATCACAGCATGTACGTTGATTAATAATGAGCTTTATGTTTGTGTCCATAAATTTAGATGATATATAATTTTTTTGTATTTTGACAGTCAGAAAGTAAATGAGCTACATTTGTTTCTTTGTGTGAAATTTTCCAATGGAGCACATGCTCCATTTCTTCTCAGGAAATTTTCCAATAGAACACATGTTCCATTTCTTCTCAGGATAAAAGTTATTTTGTTTCTGTCCATCTTAGGATTGAAGTTGTGATTGATAACAGTTTTTTACATCTTCATTATGATTCAGAATTTTCCAAACAGGTTTCACGTTTCAATCACTGAAATGGTGTTACATCTTTTATATCAGTTAATGTTTTAGTGTAAATTAATTCAATTGATTTATAAGTATATTATGTATAGATTGTATAATATAATATTATTTTTAATGAATCTTGTCTATGGAATAAAAGAATAATGACTATTGGAAGTCTTTGCTGCTGAGTGTCATATTGCAGGACATGTGATAAAAGTCAGTATTACTATTTTGCTTTTACTCCATGATGGAACTGATTATCCACGCTTTATATCTGTCGATAAATCATACTACGTTTATGAATAATAGCTTGAATTCTAGTAAAGAGATTTACAATTTACATGTTTAATTCATACATGGGATAAAATTGACCTATTCGGTTTCAGTTTTTAGTGACTTACTTTAGTACATAATATAAAAATGGTACTTTCAATCAAGCAATTCTGCAAAGATTTTTGTTAAGGAGTTATGTTTTGGCGGAACAAAAATATCATGAGGTCTCTTGTCGATGCGTACCTTATTCCCATCCTCATCCAATGATTATGTATGCATACCATGGATAACTATACAGCTGAAATAGATTGTTGAGTTTTATACTCTTCTTCATATCTTGGACTATTGATCCAGTGAAAGTTTATAAAATACGTACGATTAACCATAGTTGTTTTTTATTTATCTGTATCAAATGAGCATCTTTGCAAGAGAATTCCCATTTGGATACTGACATCATCATAGAAACTGTCACTATGCAAAGAAATTTTCAACACGTGGAAGTGTTTTTGGCAACATTCAAGCCAAGACAGGAAACTACAATGACAGAGGGAATGTTCTTTATACATTCATTCCAAGTATGCCCATTACGAAATGTCCTTTTGACATTAATGCAATATAGGTCATACATGGCTGCCAGTAAAACTGATGGATGAAGAACCTGGGAAAACCTCAATAAGAACCATCGACCTATGGGAAGTCACTGGCAAGCTTTCACACAAATTTACATAGGCTAGTCCTGAGAATCGAACAATAGAGGATAGATGTAGGATGGCAGAGATCGGTAAAGAATTAGGCAAATATTTAATTTATTTTCTAATTGAATTACAAACTAATTTCACCATTGTTTTTGTTTCGTCGTACATGCGTTACCTGGGGTGAATAAGTGGTTTTCTCCAAGGTAAGTGGCATGTAACGATTTGCATGTGCCTGACTTCGAATTACACGAAGTCCGGAACATTAGAATCACGGGGTGCACGGGAATTTTGCCGTGATTTCTGCTCACCTATTTGAGGGCATATAAGGCAGAATATTACTGATAAATATTACGGGACCAAAAGTATTTTATCACAGGAAAGATAGCTCGTCATTCTATCTCCAGCCAAAGGGGTGAGTGTGAAATTTATATCTCGTTTTATTGTGAATTTTATTCTGTTTATCATTTCATATAATGATGCCTTTATTACAATGCAGATTTTAAACGTGGAATATTTGGAATTACTAGTCACTATTAGACTTTAAATTCAAAAGCGTAATCTAAGGTTTAGATTTTTTTTGAGACAACTATTATTAGTCTGGTTTCTTTATTGTAGCTGATAACGTCTCTGATAACGTCTTTGAGATCGTAGCTGGAATTGTAGATGATTTGTTGCGGAACATCTCTGATAACGACTTTGAGATCGTAGCTGAAATTGTAGATGATTTGTTGCGAAACATCTCTGATAACATATCTGATAACTTCTTTGAGATCGTAGCTGAAATTGTAGCTGATATTGTAGCGGAGCATCTCTGTCTGTCGGATTGTCTGTCCGTCTACATCTGTCGTGTAAATATCCGGAAATCTCGAAGTCCGAGTACCGGAGCTGTCTAGAGTTGCAAACATCTGGGGTGGCATCTAGGTATTTGGGAACGTTGGTTCTAGTAGATGCTGTATGCTGTCTGTACGTATAACTGTGGTGGATCCGTGAAGGGCAAGTGACCGATAAAAGTATTGAGTCAACCCTAGGTATTCGGGGAAACTGGGCGGCGACTCAACAGGTGGTGAATCGTACGATTATACGGGGTCGAGACACATGTGTGTGTGTTGCAATTGTAGTACAATTGAATACATTGTTATATTTACATAGTTACTTCAAATCACAATAGTATTTCAAGGGATTGTATGAATCTCAATAAAAAATTAGCAACTTGATTAAATACATGTATATGTTCGTGCTAGTTGTCGCAATCCATACGTGCGATAGTATAGTTTGATGTTTGTGTTTATTATCGTAATTTATACTTCCGTTAATATAACGTTTGTGAAGGTTCCTTGGATGTGTGTATAGTCCAAGAGATTCCTTCGTATCTGTGTTTTATTTTGTATTACTATTTCATTTATGCATGTATTGTGAATGGTTGTGAGTGTAATTGAGGGTGGAACACATGAGTTATTGTGTTGATACATCATTATTTTTCATTAATAATTTATTTCATAAATTTATATTTTCTTTCACATATTGTGTTTGTGTTGTTCATTTAATCCACCATACTCTCGGTAACAATTCTGTTACAATGGTGTCAGAAGTAGGATCGCTGGATTAAGTTAACTGTCAATCATTTTTGTGAAAGTATACATTTTATCTTTATATTTGAGCGAAATCTTCTTGACAAGATAATACTCAAGTAGGGGTTTATTTTTGTTTAGTTTATCTAGGTCAGTGTGTCCAGTATAAACGTATTTAAAGCATTGGTTTGGTTACCTTCATCAGGAAGATAAGGTCAGCCTGTTTTATACATTTATATTTATGTTACAATTGTCATGTCATCCCTTAAGGGCTTGGTTGCCTTAGGCAAAGAATTTGGATATGAAGGTGAAAGATTAAGGAATGTTTTTCAGAAAGAACAAGCCCGTGAAAGGGAAGAAAGGGTAAGGGCAATGGAATTAGAAAGGGAAGTAGAAAGGTAAAAAGAGGAAGCCGATGAAAGGAAATGGGCCTTCGAAAGGGAAAAGATAGAATCAGAGAAGCAGGCCAAAAAAAACAGGATAGGAAGGGAAATGGAAGCTGAGGAAAGGCAAATAGGGTTAGAAGAAAAAGCAATGCAACGGGATCATGAGTGTAAGGTAGAATTAGCAAGAATTCAGGAAGAGAACACGATTCTGCCACTAACAAATTAAGGGGCCCCAAATTACCTCCCTTTGAGGATGAGAAAGATAACATGGATAGTTATCTTCATCGGTTTGAGCGGTATGCCTAAAATCAGAAGTGGAGTCAAAATGACTGGGCATTGCATCTTCGTGCTCTATTAAAGGGTAGAGAACTGGATGTATACTCGCGACTTCCTAGAGACGATGTGTTTAAGTACGACGTCCTAAAAGAAGCACTTCTCAAAAGGTACGAGCTCACTGAACAGGGTTTTCGTAAAAAGTTCAGGTATAGCAAGCCCGATAAGGGAGAAATCTTTGGTCAGTTCACCGTTAGAATTGCGAACTATTTTGAGCGATGGATTGAATGCGGCAAAGCGGTATAAAAGTTTGAAGGGTTGACTGATTTCTTGCTCAGAGATCAATTATTTAATACAGTTGGGCGAGAATTAGATAAATTTCTGAAAGAGAAAGTCTTCACAAACGTAACAGATATGGGTAAGCAAGCTGATTTCTTTGCCGAAGCTCATGGGGGAACTTAGAACGTGGCTTCAAAAGATTTTAAGTCTGGAAACCAGTCTGCAAGACCGATGTCTGGGGAGCTTGTGAAATCAGCTGAGGTAAATAGGTCAGTTAGGAATCCAGGTATTCAACGTCTGCAATGTTAATTATGTAATGCAAGGGGTCATGTTCAAAAATACTGTCCTAAAAGAAAGGGACTTGGTCATAAGGTAGCAGTGGCTATACAAAGTAGACGTATATCTAATAATATCGTACAGGTAGAACCATGTATTCATTCGCTTGGCACGTGTCTATTTCCCGAAGCGCGTGTACCAACCGCGAGAGGGTTTGTCAACGGTCGAGAAGTCGTAGTATTACGTGACACTGGTTGCAAGGGCATAGTGATCAAACGTAGTCTCGTGCAGGATAACCAAATGCTCGGGTGGGAGTCCCCATGTATGTTACTTGATCAGACGATCGGTCGCATTCCCGTTGCAAGGATCACGGTAAAAACACCTTTCCTAACGGGAACTGTTGATGCCTTTTGTATGGAATATCCTATTTACGATCTGACGATCGGTAATGTTGAAGGTTCCCGTCTTCCAAATATGGCCGATTTTAAAATACCTTTGGCCCAGGCAGTCGAAACGCGAGCGCAAACACGGCGAGAGAAAACCGCGTTTCATAAATTAATAGTCCCTGAATCGATCTCCGGAATTTAGCGTGATGATTTCAAACAAGAGCAAGAACGTGATGAATCCATCAAAACAATTGTTGAGAAAATCACGTCCAGCACGATTGAACACTGCAAGGGTGGGGGTAGCTCGAGATTCGTACGCAAGAACAGATTAATTCATAGAGAGTTTAGCGCTCGGGAGGGTAAGAAGTATTGGCTTGTGGTCGTACCCCAGAGATATAGATCTCAAGTACTTAGGGTGGCGCATGAGTCAAGCATGGCAGGACACCTAAGTAAGGCTAAGACCACTAGCTTGGTAGTCGCTGAATTCTACTGGCCCGCTGTTAATGGCGATGTCACAAGGTTATGTAGGTCGTGCGACGTATGTCAGAAAACCGTCTGTAAGGGAAGGGTCACAAGAGTGCCCTTAGGACAGATGCCATTAATAGATACACCGTTTAAAAGAGTGGCAGTAGATATTGTAGGACCAATACACCCAGTTACCGAAAGAAAGAATCTGTATATTCTTACTCTGGTTGATTACGCAACAGATACCCCGAAGCCGTAGCGTTACCAACTATTGAAACGGAAAGGGTAGCTGAAGCATTAGTTGATATCTTCAGTAGGGTAGGGGTGCCAGAAGAAATCCTCACTGATTGTGGTGCCCAATTCACCTCTGACCTCATGGGTGAAATAAGTAGGCTGTTATCCATCAAACAGCTAAACACTACCCCATACCATCCGATGTGCAATGGACTGGTAGAGAAGTTTAATGGTACCCTGAAAAGCATGCTACGAAAGATGTGCGCGGAACGTCCACAAGACTGGGACCGTTATTTAAACGCTGTTCTGTTCGCGTACCGTGAAGTACCGCAGGAAAGTTCAGGGTTTTCACCCTTCGAACTGTTGTATGGTAGAACAGTTCGAGGCCCGATGCGGATACTACGCGAACTACGGACTGGTGATGTCGCGAACGAGGAAATAAAAACAACTTACCAGTACGTGGTAGACCTGCGAAATAAACTTGAGAGTACATGCCAGATGGCACGTGACGAATTAATTAAATCGGGGCGCAAATATGCCAAGTATTATAACCGCAGAGCGCGAAATAGGAAATTTCTTGTAGGAGATCAGGTGATATTGCTTCTTCCAACGAGCTCAAATAAATTATTAGTCCAGTGGAAAGGTCCCTATGAAGTTAAAGAGGTAAAAGGTGACATGGGCTATAACATTGACACGGACGGTAATTTAAAGACATTCCATGCTAACATGCTCAAGTTGTATATCTAGAGACAGAGCGACAATGTTGGAAAGGGGGTCTTAAATGTCGTTTGTATGGCAATCGTAGACGATGATGAAGCAGATTCGAATATCGAGAGTTCCCTTGAATGTCCCTTGGGAATTGCGGGGAAGGGATAAATAAAGTTGATGTGAGTGCGGAGTTTACGAAAGACCAGCGTCAACAGATTAATGCACTCTTGGCTAAACACTCTTATGTATTCACAGACAGACCAGGTTGTACATCTTTGTTGGACCTCAAAATTAAGCTGAATACGTCTGACCATATCCGAATGAAGGGATATCCGGTGCCATACAACGCACGTGAAGCTGTGGACGAGGAGGTGGGTAAAATGTTGGATCTGGGGGTGATTGAACCCTCCAACTCGCCATATTCTTCTCCAGTAGTGCTTGTCAGAAAAAAGGACGGGACGAACCGATTCTGTATCGATTTTCGGGAGTTTAATAAAATCACTGTGTTCGATGCAGAACCAATGCCAGATATGGAGGGTCTATTTGCAAAGTTGTCGGGAAACCGATAGATTTCCAAATTGGATCTGTCCAAGGGATATTGGCAGGTTCCCATAGTCCCAGAGTCCCGAACTTTGACAACATTTGCGACCCAGAAAGGATTATATCAATTCAAAGTGATGCAATTCGGGTTAGTTGTAGCCAGCGCCACCTGTTGTCGTTTGATGCGAAAGTTGCTTAAAGGATTAGCAAACGTTGATAGCTTTGTAGACGACATATTCGTGTACACGAATACTTGGAGTGAGCACGTGTCCGTCCTGAGCGAGCACTTCAATAGACTCCGCAGAGCGCACCTCACAGTGAGACCCACTAAATGCAGTATTGGTTATACAGATTTAGATTGTTTGGGTCATAGGGTCAGCGGTATGGGTCAGTTAAAACCTCACCCCAAGCAAGTTGAAGCAATTAGAGACGCACCAAAGCCAACCAACAAAACGCAGGTTCTAGGTCTAGTAGGTTTTTATAGAAAGTTTATACCGAACTTTGCAGCCATTGCTAGCCCGCTGTCTGATTTGACCAAGAAGGGGCAACCAAACAAAGTTGAATGGGGACCGCCACAAGATAAAGCATTTTGTGTTCTGAAAGAGAAACTGGTTAGTGCACCTATATTAAAATTGCCAGATGTCAGTAAACCTTTTATTCTAAGAACAGATGCTTCTGAAACTGGGTTGGGGCAGTTTTACTGCAAGAGCAAGACGACAGTAAGTTACCCGTATCTTACTCTAGTAGGAAATTACTACCCAGGGAGAAGAATTATTCCGTTATAGAAAAGGAATGTTTGGCCGTAGTATGGGGAATTGGGAAGTATCACGCATATCTATTTGGGAGAGATTTCGTTCTCGAGACTGATCACCAACCCTTACTGTATTTAAACAAGGCCAAGGTCGCCAACGCTCGGTTGATGACTGGGGCGCTAACACTACAACCTTATCGCTTCCGTGTAGAAGCAATAAGGGGAGTTGAAAATAAAGGCGCAGACTACTTGAGTAGGGCATGATGGGAAATTTGTATGAATTTTTCCAGTAATAAAATCCAGATTGTAGTATAACCAGTGTAAATGTTATAAGATATCATCAGTAGTTATTTTTCTTCTATTCTGTGTTAGTTTTACAAATGTGTACATTTTTCTTCTTAGGGGGGAGGTATTGTCACAGAATTAGGCGAATATTTAATTTATTTTCTAACTGAATTACAAACTAATTTCACCATTTTTTTGTTTCGTCGTACATGCATTACCTGGGGTGAATAAGTGGTTTTCTCCTAGGTAAGCGGCGTGTAACGATTTGCATGTGCCTGACTTCGAATTACATGAAGTCCGGAACATTAGAATCACGGGGTGCACGGTAATGTTGCCGTGATTTCTGCTCACCTATTTGAGGGTATATAAGGCAGAATATTACTGATAAACATTACGGGACCAAAAATATCTTATCACAGGAAAGATAGCTCGTCATTCAATCTCCAGCCAAAGGGGTGAGTGTTAAATGTATATTTCGTTTTATTGTGAATTTTATTCAGTTTATCATTTCATATATTGATGCCTTTATTACAATGCATATTTTAAACGTGGAATATTTGGAATTACTAGTCACTATTAGACTTTAAATGCAATAGCGTAATCTAAGGTTTAGATTATTTTTTGAGACAAATATTATTAGTCTGGTTTCTTTATTGTAGCTGATAACGTCTCTGATATCATCTCTGATAACGTCTTTGAGATCGTAGCTGAAATTGTAGATGATTTGTTGCGGAACATCTCTGATAACATATCTGATAACGTTTTTTAGATCGTAGTTGAAATTGTAGCTGATATTGTAGCGGAGCATCTCTGTCTGTCGGATTGTCTGTCCGTCTACATCTGTCGTAACGTGTAAATATCCGGAAATCTAGAAGTCCGTGTGTCGGAGCTGTCTAGAGTTGTAAACATCCGGGGTGGCATCTAGGTATTTGGGAACGTTGGTTCTAGTTGATGCTGTATGCTGTCTGTACGTATAACTGTGTTGGATCCGTGAAGGGCAAGTGAACGATAAAAGTATTGAGTCAACCCTTGATATTCGGGGAAACTGGGCGGCGACTCAACAGGTGGTGAATCGTACGGTTATACAGTGTCGAGACAAATGTGTGTTGCAATTGTAGTACAATTGAATACATTACTATATTTACATAGTTACTTCAAATCACAATAGTATTTCAAGGGATTGCATGAATCTCAATAAAAGTTAGCAACTTGATTAAATACATGTATATGTTCGTGCTAGTTGTCGCAATCCATACGTGCGATAGTATAGTTTGATGTTTTTGTTTATTATCGTAACTTACACTTGCATTAATATAACGTTTGTAAAGGTTCGTTGGATGTGTTTTATAGTCCAAGAGATTCCTTTTTATCTGTGTTTTATTTTGTATTAAGATTTCATTTATTCATGTATTGTGAATGGTTGTGAGAGTAATTGTGGGTTTAAAGCATGAGTTATTTTGTTGATACATCATTATTTTTCATTAATAATTTATTTCATAAATTTATATTTTCTTTCACATATTGTGTTTGTGTTGTTCATTTAATCCACCATTCTCTCGGTAACAATTCTGGTACATACCATGGATTACTATACAGCTGAAATAGATTGTTGAGTTTTATACTCTTCTTCATATCTTGGACTATTGATCCAGTGAAAGTTTATAAAATACGTACGATTAACCATAGTTGTTTTTTATTTATCTGTATCAAATGAGCATATTTGCAAGAGAATTTCCATTTTGACACTGACATCATCATAGAAACTGACAGTATGCAAAGAAATTTTCAACACGTGGAAGTGTTTTTGGCAACATTCAAGCCAAGACAGGAAACTACAATGACAGAGGGAATGTTCTTTGTACATTTATTCCAAGTATGCCCATTACGAAATGTCCTTTTGACTCTAACATCAGCGCAATATAGGTCATACATGGCTGCCAGTAAAACGGATGGATAAAGAACCTGGGAAAACCTCAATAAGAACCATCGACCTATGGGAAGTTACTGGCAAGCTTTCTCACAAATCTACATAGGCTAGTCCCAAGAATCGAACAATAGAGGATAGAGGTAGGAAGGCAGAGATCGGTAAAGCTTGGCCCTTTTGACTACACGGCCATGTGGGGTCCCTGCTTCGAAATAAAGATTTGCATATGTTGTAATTACAATTCTTTGAGCTTCATTTATGTTTATTATAGTTGCGTATAATTTAACAATGAAAATTGGCTTTAATGAAGAGTCCTCTACAAGCATTTATGGCTAGCATGCCTGCCGAACAGTGAAGATGCTGCCATTCGATAAAGGGCAAATACTTTAAATGAGTGTGGAATATGCTAAATAAAATGACTAACCAGATAAAGGGAATTGAAATTCACAAAATTAAAGTTTTGGTTTGATTTAGTGCTTTATAGTACAGCAACAAACGTTAGTTACCAATGTCACACAAAACAGGTTATTTAAGTAATTGGAGTAAAGTGCCTCTCTCAAGAGCACGCCACTATAACCAACCAAGGCTGTATGATTCGAACTCATACTCCTTCAGTAATGAGTCTGTCACGATAAACTTTGAGCCAGTTACAGTGCTTTACGTATCGTTACTACTGATCATACTATTGTTTTTATACTCCTTATCTCTCTCACTGTAAGTTTGTCATATTTACCATCATAGACTTGGTGTCATACAAATCCGAAACGACCTTTGATTTCCGCCTG
Organism: Unio delphinus; assembly: GCA_029339505.1. NCBI lineage: Eukaryota > Metazoa > Mollusca > Bivalvia > Unionida > Unionidae > Unio > Unio delphinus. The sequence continues at coordinate 1,208,439 of JAQISU010000079.1, forward strand.
TGTCTTGCGACGATGAGAGAGAGAGATCGGTGTATGCTGGATCTTTTTTTCTCTCGGGGGAACATTGTATATATCGTCCATATCTGGATATTTGTTTCTCGATTAATCTGTCAGATTTTACCTTCATAGATCCAGGGAAAAATTGAGTTTGATCATGATCAGTCAAGTTAAAAATTTACATGCTAACACGCAAAGAGAGAGAGATCTTAAACCAGTTAAGGATTTACAAATGTTACATTTATAGGTTAATGAGAACTTTAAAATAGAATCAAGCATACGATTGATTATAAGTAATTATATAAGTGCCACCTAGCCAAGTACGGTCTTCTCGTTTCGTCACGCAAATGAGATAGTTGTATTTAGTATCATGTAACATTGAAACTGCTTCAGTCCTACTAGGCTGCTTAGAATAAGTTTTGCAGGATTCACGTTACTCATTCAAAAATAATTAAAATGCATCGTAAACCCAACCCCTTGTGACTAGTCAACATATAAGATAACCAATCGGAGACAACGAGTCTAAAATGAGAAAGCCCACCATGCAAAGCACAACGTATCCTGAAATTACAATAACTTCGCATTCTAAAAGTGAGACTTATCACAATAGCTAATATCAATTCGTTAACCAGTCCAATGTCACAATTCTGAGCTGAATCTGAATGTAAAATCTATATGCAATCTCCATATAACATTTACAGAAATCCACGGAAGGAACGTTTCTTTATTTTACTTTTAATGTATTAGTTACATTGATGGATATCTTCTTTTGTATCCATGTACCATTTATTTTACGGCAGCCCAGCACACTGTGGAAAGATTGCTGCATTTTTATTATTTTAATTGTTAGAGTTATAAGATTTAAATGGGGCTGCAGAGGTGATCGTGTTTGTATCATGCCAAAACCATTTTCATTTAGAACTATATTAAATATTTTCCTAAGTTTCGCTATGTTGAAAATGTTGTTCATTAAGGAAAAGCGATGACATGATTTAAAAAAAGAAATGCAGGCATTTTGGACATATTAATCATGCAGGACGTTGGGCCAGAACACCTTTTTATATATAAGACCATTACCTGTTGGATGAAGTGTTCAAGTGAGAAACCATATATTAATATTATTATTTGTTCAGATGGTGTGGCGACAGCACGTAATTATGGCTTCTACGAAGGCCACGTTATCGGATATTAAATCAAGACGATTTGTATTTATTTAGTTTACTAGCAGTGCATTGGAAGAAGTGTTGCTGGAGAAAAGATAATTTCGTGTTGATATGACCATTCATCTAGTAGGAGTAGCGACTAAAAGCAACTATCATGATGACTGCATAGAGTTAAATGCCAAAAAAGGAAAATCATTCTCATTCGGCACCCATTAGATCTCAATACAAGGTATTTTGCCATGTTTCTTGACCACCAGCTGTGGGAGGAGTTAGCAATAAAAACTCAAAGCGGGCAACCTATCGACGGCGGCACATCTTTGCCTAACCTCCGTTAATATTAATGCATACAGAGCTAATAAAAATGTGATGTAGCATAATACAGTCAAAATATGATAATTATTAGAATTTACATAAATTATATGACTTTAATAGGAAAGCAAATATAAACACCTTTATATCGCCTCCAAGAAATAATTCCTTGTTACCAACTGTTTGACACATGCATTGAGGAAGTTTTTTGTGACAAATTAAGATGTATAGAAATTGCAACATCTGGCATCGAGCCAGTCACAGTTGTGTTAAAAGCCAGTGGCGTAAGCGCAAATATAAGTCTATTGCCTCGGTGATAGCTTTCGGTAGATTCCAGTTGTTTTCTTCCATATGGAGACAACAAAGTTCGAATAATTCTTCCTCGCAAGGATATATCGTTTCCTCAGCACATTCCCTGCGGCACACTTCTATCTCCTCTTCTGAAACATCACACAAATGATCTTGTACATTCTCCATATATGGCAATAAGTGTGGACTCAGTGGCCTACCCGCTGGAGATTTGTTTCGGTTTGCTCTTATTCTGTGTGTATTCCAAACCATCATAACGTCGTCTAATTTATCCTGAAATAAAAACAAGTACGTATTCGTTCTGGCATGGTGATATTGGTACACAGAAAAATATCAGGTAGACATCAATTATAAAAGTTGGAAAAGTCTTCTAAATTGAGCAAACAAAAGCTGTTTAAAAATAATTCCATGAAAATGCTAAAGCAACAAATAAAAAAGTTAAAATTCCATAAGAAGAATAAGGCAAAAGTGTGGAGTATGCATTTTTCTATGCATTTGAATTTGCACAAATTTTATACGAAAGTTTCTAAAACAGATCCTCTTGAATGGAATCATTGGCCTAATAGCAACATCTCTTATGTTGTTAAAGTGCACTTGTCTAATTATGACTATTTAATTTGTATTCCTTTTTGCTCGGGTTCCTGTATTTTGTACTGTGTTTTGTGTGTTGAGACGAGACTACATGTAATTTGTTTTCAAATCTGGTGAAATTTATTCAATACTCAAAGCCAATGTAAACTGAACAATTATATTTTGCTAAATCAGGTGATACTAACGACAAACGTTATTACATTATTACCATAGAAACATCCATTGTGTGTGTTCTTTATATGTTTGGAACAATTTTGAAAGTAGTAACTTTGGTTCCCCCTCCCCCGAAGAAATTTGTTTATGAAATACATTTATTAAGTTTGATGCTGGGGGTAAATTATCGTTATTTAACTATTCGTCTCGAAGTTCTAAAATTTAGGTAAGACGGAGACACATGCATACATACCTACATGTATGTACCTACCTACCTACCTACCTACACACACACACACACACACATATACATATACGTACATACACTGTACCTGCAATAACCTCATAAGGCGAAATTGTACGAGGTTGATGTCTCGTGCATTCACTGAGAATAATCCACTATCTCGAAGTACCTTTAGTTCTTCCATCCAAATTTGACAGCACTCTTTTCTAAGTATTCCCCACCATGACTCAATCCTGGTATTAAGAGTACTTTTGCCATGAATAAAATGTCTATCATTTTCAATATCTAGGTCATCAGATCATCGAAGGAACTTCTGCATAGCGGCAATTCTGACGTTTTCTGTACCCATATCGCCACGCATAAACGTTGGACATCCTCCATATTATTCAACAGCATCAGGAAAATATTTTGCAATGACTTTTGGGTCACTGTTAGATCTTCCAGCCTTTAACCAGATAATTTTCCTGGAATATCCATCAATGCAGCCATTTATGCACAATCCATACGGTTTAAGTTGGTCATATGAGTAGTCAATGTGCCAACATTAGTTTGGGCCTTTGGAGAAGTACTGTCGGCGTCTTAAGCATCGTCTTTGTCTTAATTTAACTCCTTGTGGATCCAGCATCTTAAGCATGAGTCTAATATCTTCTTTCGTCACTTTCAAACCATTTAAAAGGCACTTTTGACACATCCATCTGTATCCATGCATCTGTCCAGATGTTGTTAACTGATATTCAATAAATGAAAGCACAGTCTCTAAATCAGAATAGCCTTTCCTCCTTGTCAATTTTAGTTCACGCAATTTCCGTTTTAGATGACGCACAAAGATCGTCATGTTGTGCTTTATTGATAAAATCATCGTTATTTCGTCATATGTGAAGCCCATATAGAAGTACAACTCAATTAAATGTTCTGTGTACATCTGAAACATGAAGATAAAAACTGAATTTAAAATTATTAGCTTTTAACCCCATTTCCTACATACGAATATGTAGCTGTCGTTGAACTTTGGTTCTTATTTAGATACGATAAATCGCCTGGTCCGAATTTCTGCTTCCACCAAATGTCACATTAATGACATCATCTTCAACGAAAAAAAAAATGAATTAGAATCTAATTTGGGTGAAGTTCCAGTTTCTAATCCGACCATTGAATGCTGGTTCTTACTGAGATACGATATCACTATACAAACTCAACCAGTCAGCTTTTGTGAGGTGTCCTATTGTAACAAATACTCTACACATTTTCTATGTTTTTCGTTCCCTGGAGATTTGCTAAATAGCGAACAATTTGATCTGCATTAATCGAAAGCGGTTCTAAAGCCAAAACAGAAAATACAATGTTTGTTTTAGTATTGTCCATGTATTTAACACAGAATGGTCAAACAACAAGTGTTTTTCAACCGGTTTTGAAAAAGTTTATCGCATTAGAAAGTTCAGTGATTTAAGTTATTTGTGGCCCTGTTGCGCAGTTATGTTGAGACCTTGGGCCCATTTTGCGCCCCCTAGCCATTGGCGCCCGGGGCCAATGCCTCTCCTGCCCCTCCACCATCCCCATCCCCGGTCGCTACGCCACTTCTTATATGTAGCTATTTCCAAAACATGCCACGTAACCTAAACCGATTTGTGGTCAGGGTGCATATAAATCAGTATCTAACAAAAGTAAAATAGTCTTGGCGGATTGAAGTTCTACTTATTTTACTTGATTTCATACAAATAAGCGATAAAATGAAGGAAACGTATATGGAAATTAACTAGTGTAATATCACATTGCCAACTAGATTGTGTGCCATATGCATGCGTGTGTGAGTGTTTTCTTTTTCTACAGATTATATTTATTATCTCTAGATTATCAGAAATGTTAGATTGTAAGGTGACCTTGGGATGGTTCTCTGACCCAGTAGTCAACCTATTACGAGGGCAAAATATTTTTTTTTAAAAAGTAAATAAATAGTGGAAAGATATCTATAGAGACCATTTGTGAAACAGTTTATCAAAATTACTTTTCCAGGATCTTTAAATAACATCACATCAACTTTACAGGACGTGGATCAGTCCTCTTTGTTTCTTAACTTACTATAATGATGAACCCCAATCCATTGTTCTCCGGTCTTGTACATCTCACACAAAAATGTACATCTGATTAGCAGAGCTCCATCTTTATAATGTTCTATATCTGAGCCTTAAAAGTGACTAGTATTTTAAATCAGTTAACATTTTTCCGAGGAACGTTTTCATTTATGGGCGTAGCGACCTTTAGCCATAACGTCACATTTGTACAGTTTTTCGCATGAACTAAAGAAATGTTTTGATCTGAAGAAATAATGTCAATAAGTATTTTCTGCAGGCGTCGGGGGTGGGTGGGGTGGGGGTTAGGTGGTAATTTATATCCGATTTAAAATGATTTAACACCGTTTGGGTTTCGTGGATCACACAAATGTCTTAAACATAAAACGAGATGCAAATAGGTGTATACACAAATTGTCAAACCATATTTTAGTTACATTACAAAATGTCTTGCAGCAAGCCTATATATTGCGACCAAAACGTTATCCTCAAAATATTAGCACAAGCTCCGTGGCTTTTGTTTCTCTGTATTAATGACTTGAACGATATAGGTTATGTAACGGTGCGATGTTCTGACTTGCGCAATAAACCGAATGCATTTGTCACATAAAGTATCACGCTTCGTCACTTTCGTGATAATGAGTTTTATTTGATTGATAAAGAATGTCACTTATGAATTAAACTTGTACAGATATAGCAATTACTTACTTCAGATGCTGTACTTCTCTCAAACGTCCCGCCTTCCTTTTGCAAGAATCAAAGTGAGGCTTGCGCATGAAAAATCTCTAAACCGAGATCTCGGATTAGTAAACCGAGATCTCGGACTAGTAAACTGAGATATCGGATTAGTAAATCGAGATCTCGGATTAGTACATCGAGATATCGGAATATTCAATCAAGCATACTTGGATATTTTCATCTCTATGCCATCTCTTTATGAATTGATTGCGATAAAATTAAAGACCAATAACTAATTGATTAAGCCGAATACTCCTCATCTAATTTAAAAACAAAGACATCGTAGTGTAGACTTTTTCTTTATTAACACAGACAAGTAATCTTTAGATCTTTTAAGCCAAACAAGGGTTCCCTATGATCGAACCTGAATCCTAAATTCACATAATATTAACAAGCCTTATAGGGAACTTAATTACATACACTAAAATGGTGCTTCAAGAGACAATACAGAACGATGGACTTGCAGACGGACCAGGTGACAAACACTCAGCTGCCGTGACAAAAGAAATATACCAGATTTTATTTGCGCAGGCAGATATTCTGAATCAAATACGACGAAAGTAATAATCATGAACGCTTAACTGTACAAGTATAATGTGATGCTTTACTAGTGGATCTTTGACCGTGAGAAGGTTTGACTTACTTGATACAGCAAAGCATATTTTCTTATCTATTCTCGTGACTTTACGAAGTAGTATTTTTTTATTTGTAATAAACGCCCTTATAATCTAATCTACAGTTACAACTTACCTCAGATGCTTGAATATTTCGCATCCAACCTTTAGCAGTATATCCACAATAAACACATCCAGTCAAAACGAGGACACAAGATGAGAATTTCTTCAATTTAAATCTATATAGTAAATCGAGATCTCGAATTAGTAAATCGATATCTCGGATTAGTAAACCGAGATCTGGGATTACTACATCGAGATCTCGGATTAGTAAATCGAGATCTTGGATTACTAAACCGAGATCTCGGATTAGTAAATCGAGATCTTGGATTACTAAACCGAGATCTCGGATTAGTAAATCGAGATCTCGGATTACTAAACCGAGATCTCGGATTAGTAAACCGAGATCTCGGATTAGTAAACCGAGATCTCGGATTACTAAATCGAGATCTCGGATTAGTAAATCGAGATCTCGGATTACTAAACCGAGATCTCGGATTAGTAAACCGTGATCTCGGATTACTAAATCGAGACCTCGGATTACTAAATCGAGATCTCGGATTACTAAATCGAGATCTCGGATTACTAAACCGAGATTTCGGATTAGTAAATCGAGATCTCGGATTACTAAACCAAGATCTCGGATTAGTAAATCGAAATCTCGGATTACTAACTGAGATCTCTGATTAGTAAACCGAGATCTCGGATTAGTAAATCGAGATCTTGGATTACAAAATATGTGAAGTGTGTCCCTTTACGGTCTCCGTACAAAACAAATTGACTTTGGTCTGTTGACATATATGTGACTAACTTGCTCACACATACAAATGTTCTGTGGCTAAATGTCTTTTTATTTTCTTTGTCAAATTCAATACAAATTAAGTAACGTAAATATATTGTCAATCTTTCAAATGGGAACAAAAAGCTTTACCATGCTAAGTAGCAGCAGAAAAGGCGAACCTTACAAGGGGGGATAGATGCGTCAATTTAGCAAACCAAGGCTTCCTCCAAAATGCTTTATAAAAGCGTCAATTCGGTAAATCAGAATAAATAAAAAAATAGACGTCATAGTATTTGTCGCTCACCCTCTCTGCTGCTTAAGTTGGATTAGGATTTTACAAACAGACTAATTTGTGAAACCTCTCCTCGTAAATCAATTAGATTATTGGACTGGTCAATGAGTTTGAAAGTAATTATATTTAATGAATTATTTTGACATCTCATATACACTGGATTAGTTGAATCCTCAATGAATAAAACCCTGGGGGAGCTGTTGGTGCAAATGAATATAGTATAAATCCTTGTTGAGTTTGATTTGATCTCTCGAGATTTATGTGATAGCTTCCTTCGATGACATCACATACTAAATTCACTGCAATCACCGATGATGTATTAACATTCTTAGGTGCAATATGTCTACCACCCCCGTCTGGATCATTATCATATTTGAGAATGGTTGTTTGTGGTTGTGGTATTTTTTCCATTAATCTTATATAAAAAAGAAGCTTTCCTCGATACGATCATTGACAGATTTTTTTCAGTTCGGGTACATTATACCCAAAAAATCTGAAGTCGGAAAAATTGGCCTCGGTGATATTATATGCCGTTAGAATTGCTTGTTTATCTCCATTCTTGTCATCAATTATCACTTGATAACCAATGATATTACTAAAAAAAATACAATGTTATTTGATGAGTGAATGACAAATTTCCATTGCATGGTATTCTTGTCAAGAAATGTGAATTTACCGGTTATATTATTTATACAAGGCAAATAAATTTGATATGATGGAGTAATTTCGTGGTATGATTGTACATCCGTGACATAATCGGACTTTTTAGGTTCTGGTATATTTTGAAAAAATTGTCTGCGGTGGATTTTCAGGCCATCCTAGTATAGTTCTTATAAAACTCTGATAAATATCTACGAGGTACCCTGGTGAGTTTATTTCAATCGTGGATGATAGTGTTGGTTTATGATCTGTAATAGCAATTTTAGATTATTTTAATGTGATGGATTTTATTTTACACTGAAATTCATTATTGATTTGTTCAATTTGGTAAGACCCAGATAGTAACGAAACAGCATTCCAGTCTGGAGTCCCGTCTTGTTTGTTCTTACTCGCAAACACTAGGGAATTATTCGGCTGTTGACCACCGAATGCTTGTGATCTAATATTAGGCTAACTATGGGATACTCGCAATTTCGCTAACGCTATTTCTTTTACTGGAATCGCAGTAAGGAGATTCACACTAAATTCAGGATTGTTTGATGATATTGATATCATACTTGTTTTCACCGGAGTGGTATTTTCCCCTATTCGTTGAGGTAGTTCTTGCGATGTTGCCATTATTATATTGTTGTTGTCGCTCTAATTTCGACATCGCGGAATCATAAACATTTACCATCGCGGAAACTCACTATCTGATATTAATGTGTCATCGAGTGACGACAATATCATTGAGGATAATTGCGAGTATGCGGTTGACTTAACATGGAATTTTACTGTATAATCCTGTAGTTTGCGCTGACTACCAGATGATATTTTTTTGTTATTATTCAGATTATTCCAGCGATTGTGGTCGCCGCTGTTATACAAATTGGAACAGCTATCGGGGCAACCATTGTAACTGAAGAGAGTATAATACCTGCTCCGGTGATTACACCTGACACCGAGTAGACAGTAACGTCAACGATTGAAATTCTTTTTGGTATTTTTTTTTACTTCGTATTCCTGAGAGAGTGTTTTGAGGTTTTGTTGTAATTCCCTGACCGTATCATAGCGATACAGCTGCGATGACATTTTATTTATTATAACATATTTAAATTAGGTTGTTTACTCAAATCAGCCACGAATTCAACGTACCATGTTACTAATGCCCCAGCCAAACTATTATATATGGTTGTTATCGTGCATTGTTCAGTTGTATCCTTATCGATTATTGTTGATATTGTATTAATGGCTCCGGTTGAACTCGTTGATGAAATATTAAATTGAATCGGTGACACTATTGTTAGTCGATTAATACCCCTGATGGTTTCAGTGATACTTAGTGTGTTAGTCTGTGGTGTCCACGCCAATGATCGTTGTTGAATCGTGTATACGCTATTTACAATGTTTGTTCGCGTGTGAGGAGTTTTTAGTTTTTCAATTTTTTCTATCATCCTCGGAAAATCATCTTTGATCGCGTCGCTTGTTGTTTTGAGATCATCGAGAGATTTTCTTATATCCTCGAGTTTTAGTGTGGTCACCGGTGGGGTCCCAAAGAAACTCGTGATAACAGTTCTACGTAACGCCGCAAAACTCTTAACGTGTTCTTCATACGCGTAATTAAGTGTTATTAAGTCATCAATGGCAAATTTATCGATGAGAGTTTCTGTGAGGCTACCGGTGGAAACCCAAAGAAATCAGCGATGGAAAGTTGAACTTCAGTGATGGATTTTTGTAAACAGTAAATTGATTTAATTTATCATCGAGTGTTTTTAATGATTATGCAGATGATATATAATTATCGGTCATTGATGTTATCTGTGATCGTCGAAACAAGTACTCCCGATTTGAGTTTGCCCAAATTGGAAAAAAACCGCGATAGTATTTTCTACTACACCGAGTTGTTTAACTAAGATATCATTCAGGGAAACATTGCTTGTTTTCAATTTACCCTTACGATCTTAACATACGACTATTCCATTTGGATCAACATTTGCAAGGTTTAACATCTCGGATATTTCATCTTCGATTATTTTTTTACATCACCGGTTGCAGATATTTCCTCTGTGGGTTTTTTATCATTGAAACAGATCTTCCCCAAATATTAATCATTAAACTCTAAGATCTCTCTAAAAAGCGATTACTCGTATATTCATTTACGACCCAATGATGTGGTTTTCTCGATGATGAAATAGCGTTGGGGACATTCATTTAACACTTCTCCGCCGCATATTGGTGGGTCGGTCACTTTCTGTGTTGGTAGCGTGGAATACCAGATAGGAATTTTTAAGTGGTGTATATAACGCATAAACTCTTTAGGTGGCGCTAACCCATATGAATCGAAATAGACAATCACACGTGGATCAATCGCATATGCAACCCAATGGGTTCCAGGTCCGGTGCTGTTATCGAGCTTAATGATCCCGGTTCCAGCGTTGTATGGTTGTGCCGGCAAATGATCTCTCATAAAAACACCTCTAAAGCTTTTATCGCTAGTTTTTTTAGCAGCATCGAGTAAATCAAAATTTGACATTGGCGACAATGTCTGTAACATTGTTGCTATTAAATCGTTCTCAGGCCGCTTCCTTTGTACCATGAATGCGGAGTTACAGGTAGTCTTAGACCCATTACTCGTTTCTTTTTTTGTGTCCCTCCCCAGTCGCTTTCTTTAGTACCATCCCTGCCGCGGTAACAACGGCCTTTAAAGCTGCCGCATTCGCCGCCGCTGGGTTGGCCGCTGCAATCAACGTGTAATCGCAGCTAACAGTGGGATTATACCACCTGATTTTATCATATCTTTGATCGCTGACGCAGCGAGAGTAATCTGAACGCCTTTTTTATCCTTGAAAGCATCATTAAAGTGTTTAATCTGACGGGGTGTCAGTGATAGTTTATTCTGACCGCCAAACATCTTATCGTGTGTCAGCCTTATCTTCGTTCCGCTTTTTTAGCTGAACCCGATTGCAATATTTTTATTTGACCAGGGGTCATTGTGACATTAACATGACTATATGACATTTTATTTAATAACATATTGATCTAATTGTTACATGTTTTCTACTGGTGCATGAACTAATCTCATCCGTCCACCAAATCTTTGAGTAACTTTGATTTGTCACTGAGAAAAACAGCAACTACTCTGTAATTCGGGATAGTGATACCACCTGCTGCGTTAGTTGGAAGAGATACACGGGCTCGGAAGTGTATATAACAACGGATTGTCTGGTTAAGTCAAGATGTTCCAGAGCAGCAGATGGGGCGAATCGAACAACTTTTTATAGGCCAAGACGCCAATGTCGTTGTCACTCACCCCTCTGCTGCTGTGGGTTTGGGATTGACTGAGCGTGACTAAAGCAAGGTATAAATCGATTATGATCCATATCACCGCCACACCAAGTTTGCCAAATATTTCGTAGTGTATGAGTATTAACTCCGTTAAACACACACAATAAATTGCAGTTATCTCTGATCACCTTCGGAATTTGAGTGTACCGTTGAGTGACATATATTACGTCGGTGTTTTTTGATGCCTGCCTCTGGAAAATATCCTAGCATGATTCGTTTGATTGTCTAACATCACATAATCATATACGACTAAGTTCTTAATACTTCCATCGATATCATCAATGCTCGGTGCTTCCTCGATATCGGTTATACATTCAATAATACCTTCGCCGTTGATTTATATTGCTCTTGTTAGCATCCTTTATCACATCATCGCATCGTTGATCGTCTACACTCGGGGCGACCAAATACAACTTGTCCCATTTCATCCATCTCGTTATAAAATTAAGTAGCAGTTGTGTCTTGCCGCTTCCAGATGGTCCGATTATAATCGCACGAATAAAATTCGGCAACATCGCATGGTGTTTAATAAGTTCTCGTCATCGGGTAGCTGAATAATCAATTACATTCATGGTATTATAAATATATTATGGATCTATATTGTGTGAAGTGTAAAGCACGTACTGGCACAGATGACTTGACGACGATTACAACTAAAAATAGCCGATCAGCACTTTCTGGTAAGTGTGTACAGTGTAGTACAAAAAAATTTGATTTGTTTCTATGATATCTGCGGAGAATTTTTAAAAACAAAACGAGGAGGTGATATTACAGCCAAATTAGTAAAGCTCCCAGGAACACCATGGGCGAAGTATCCAGGAGAAAAACACCTTCCAGGATAGAGTTATTGTGGACCCGGGACTAGACTCGATATTAGACTCGATGATCAAAACCAACCTCGACCGGGTGAATATTCAATTAACACCATTGATAAGGCGTGCCATGCTCATGATGTTGCTTATAAAAGCAGTAATCTGCAACACAGACATATCGCAGATGCGAACTTAATTCATGCGTTGGATTCTATCACTGATAAATCCTTCAAAGAAAAGTTGGCTTAATAGTTAGTAAAATAGGCTATGAAAGGTAAGTTGATGTTAGGTGCCGGTAATTAATAATAACATGGAATCTATTTATTATTCTCCAAAACGATACTGGAGGGGTAAGGCAGCATTCAGTAAACTCGCTAGCGCAGCTGCGGTGAAAAATACCACCGCGGCTAATTGGTTATCCGAACAGGCGATTTGGCAAATTTATCTACCGCCGCCTAAAAAAATTAACTACTCGCATTTTGATGTGGCCGTTCCTAATGAAGTTCATCAAGCTGATATATTATTTCTTCCACGTGGTGGTGGTTACAAATACGCGTTAACTGTAGTTGATGTTGCGAGTCGACACAAACAAGCAGAACCGTTAAAAACAAAATCATCAACTGAAGTAGCTTCTGCATTTGAAAGGATTTATCGGCGAGGTCCTTTGCGTTGGCCAAATCTATTACAAGTTGATCCTGGCAAGGAATTTCAGGGTGCGGTTCTATCAACGATGAAGAATCATAATACCGCGTTACGACGAGGACATACTGCACTACATCGCGATCAGGCAATTGTTGAACGATTTGATCGCACACTTACTGAGCGGTTATTTGGATATCAATACGCCAAGGAGTTTATTTAGTATAACGATTTCGTGAATGGGTCAAGAGATTACCAGGTGTAATTACCGCGCTGAATAATGAGATTACTCGAACAATCAACATGAAACCTAACAACGCGATTAAAAAGATGTATATACCCGTACAACCGCAAAAAGATTTTTCAAAACAACCATTACTCGGTACTGTCATTGTTAGGTATTTATACGAACCAGGAGAGTTCAAATGTGGTAAAAGAAGAGCTACTGATCCTATTTGGAGTGTCACCGAGCATAAAATATCCGGTATAACTCGATCTACGGGTAGACCAGCAATCTATAGATAGGATTCAACTGCTCCTCATCAAGGATTTACACGTGAACAACTGTAAGTGATATCCGAGGATATTCAATTAACGCCGCGTGGTCTTAACTAGCACCTCTGCGTCTGTTACACTCAAGACAGGTCAGCATCACATTATCGCTGGTATGACCAATACTGTTATTCTTTATATCTACGGTTAATTTGCGAGGATCTTTATCCGACCAGTACCAACGCATTATACAATTGCAACTCGCGCAGTGATTATTCTGTTGTTGTTTCAGTTTAATTATTAATTCGGCTTCAATATCAAATTCACTGTTATTTTTTTTATCCTGTAGTTTATAGCCGGATAGTTTATTTCTGATTATATCATCGCGTATATCACTTATTATAGTGTTATTATCATCTAAAACAACTCTTCGAAGCTGATGTATTCTTCGTACTCTGGATACTGCGAGATAAACTAAATTCGACCATTCGATGTGATTATCCACCATCCAAACAATTGTATCTGATATAGTTAATCCCTGTGCAGAATGTATTGTTGCCGCGTAACCTAGCGCCCATGGGGATTTATCAGCGCGTAATGCATCTTCGTCGACATTGATATCAACCAGCACAATATCTTTTAACACTAAATTCTGCTTCTCTCTCATGTTTGGAATATCAACTTCAATATTCTGTTTTCGTGTATCCGAAGGCCTATAACACAGCGGTGTTGGAAGTGTTGCAATTTTTTATGCAATTCAAATAACTTCATCTGAAGTGTGTCTCTGGCTATCTTTCTACTTGCTACTATCAAATCGTTTGGTCTTAATTAAGTACATGTTATGCCCAACATCTGCCACAAAACTCGAGTGGAGATTATACGGCATTATGACGTCCCCTTAATTAAGTTAATTAAGTATATGTTGTGACGTCACACCCAAGCATATCTTCTGGGCGGTCTAAGATGGCGTTTGCCACGTTAGGCCTCCCTTCCGGAGATGTATGTTTCGGAACCCCTTGGGCTTACTTGGATGTGAAGGCAACCAAGGAGTTCCAAAGATGTTTTGTCGTATATATGTAACCTCTAGGTCTCTTTCACGCGTAAACATACCCTCTTGTGATTCTAACCCGTTATTTGACGAGTTAGATTCATTCTTAGGGGAATATGTTTCCGGTGAATGTAAATATACATGACCTAAAATAAATAACAACCATGGATGTAATTAGCTCTCCGTCACATTTGGATAGCCCGTATGGTGTTCAAAATTAATTACCGGCCCAAAAAAAGGTTCAAAATCGAAATCGAAGATTAAAAATCGAAGATTAAAAGAACCACAGCGGCCTATATCAAGGGGGCCAAATGACTGAGAACCGCTCATCATGGTTGTTATTTATTTTTGTCTGCATTTATTTTTAAAAAATATATATTTATATTTATATACAGAATGAATTCTGCATTTATATTATTTTTGAAAAATATATTTATATTTATATACAGACTGAATTCTGCATTTATTTTTGAAAAATATATTTATATTTATATACAGAAATAATTCTGAAAAATATATTTATATTTATATACAGAATGAATTCTGAAAAAATATTTTTATATACAGACTGAATTCTGCATTTATTTGTGAAAAATATATTTATATTTATATAGAGACTGAATTTTGAAAAATATATTTATATTTATATACGGAATGAATTTTGAAAAATATATTTATATTTATATACAGACTGAATTCTGAAAAATATATTTATATTTATATAAATAATTAATTCTGCATTTATTTTTGAAAAATATATTTATGTTTATATACAGACTGAATTCTGAAAAGTATATTTATATTTCTATACAGAATTAATTCTGCATTTTTTTTGAAAAATATATTTATATTTATATACAGACTGGATTCTGAAAAATATATTTATATTTATATACATACTGAATTTTGAAAAATATCTTCATATACAGAATGAATTCTGCAAATATTAACGGCTCATTTATTTTTGAAAAATATATTTATATATAGAATGAATTTTGAAAATATTAACGGCTCATTTATTCTTGAAAAATAAATTAGAAATATGTATTATCATATATGAATTCTGAAAATATGAATAGCATTATAGTTGAAATTGCAAAATTGAAAAGCCAGGATATTATACTATCAGATGGGTTAAATCCTGATCAAATTATGTCAGATTTTCAGGATATAGAATATGGTGTTAGCACTAACAAGTATATGCTACCAAAGAAATATGCGTTAATCAAAAAAATTCAGAATTCTATTCGGGACTCTCTTGCATTTTCCAGTAACATAAGTGTGTTTATCCCGTTATATACTATCGTGGAAGGAATACGAAAATAATTGGGTAACGAATATGAATTGAAAAAGGGGGTTAATTCTAAAATTAGAACTATACGGGCGTTAATTAAAGAAAATGAACGATTTTGACCGAAATCGACTACTTGACCGTAAAATCAACTGAAATTGATAAAAATCAGTGAAAATGTATTAAAAATATTTCACAGCAATAAAAATTCTATGAGAAAAATATTTTTTATTGTTAGTTACAGAAATCATGATTTTGAAATGGAAAATCGACTACTTTACCCTACGTTTTTTTTTTTTTATCAAAAATCAATGAAAACAGACAAAAATCAATGAAAATGAATGAAAATTGGTCAAAAATCATAAAAAATGAATCCTAACGGCTTTTCCCTATGAAAAATCCCACGCAAAATCGACTACTTTACCCGACTGAAATTATTGGTGATTTTTGGTTGTTTTTGTCATTTTTTGGCATTTATTGACGGAAATTATCGGTTTTTTGGTCAAAAATCATCAAAAATGAATCCTAACAGCTTTTCCCTATGGAAAATCCCATGCAAAATCGACTACTTTACCCGACTGAAATTATTGGTGATTTTTGGTTCTTTTTGTCATTTTTTGGCATTTATTGACTGAAATTATCGATTTTTTGGTCAAAAATCAAAAAAGAATCCTAACAGCTTTTTCTATGGAAAATCCCATGAAAAATCGACTACTTGACCGTAAAATCTCAAAGATCTTTTCAACTGAAAACCACCAAAACAGTCAGAAAAATCAATGAAAATCAATGAAAAACCACCAAAAATCAATGAAAAACCACCAAAAACACTGAATAAAAAATAAAATTTCTGTTTATAAAAAATATTTCATAGTGAATAAAAAATAAAATTTCTGTTTATAAAAAATAAAATCAATCAAACAATTATCAATCGAAAAAGGCTACGGGAATCTAAATTGAAAAATTGTTTTACAATTGAAATCTACGATTTTTAATAATGGTCAATGAAGCATTAACAACTAGATTGGCTCGTGAGCGACTAGATGCAATTAAAAAATTTATACCAATTCGCGACTCTGTCAGGAATAAACTGCAAGAACGACAGAGTCTTCAGACTGACTTTGCTGCAGGATCTGAAGAGTTGTTTAAACCAATAACTACAACAACGAAACAGATAGTGTCAACAATGTCTGAACAAGGAAAAAAACAAGAAGAGACTTTTCTCCCTGTGTTAGAAAAAATAGCAAAAAGAACTAAACCAAACAAACAAAATCATTAAAAACACTTCATCAGGATATATCAACCGCTTCAGAACGAAAATTTGAAGGATTTCAGGAAGAACTAATTAGTGGACTATCTAAATCAATTATATTTACCGAGAGCGCTAAAAAACGAACTCTCAACGAGGATATAGACAATTTAGGTGAATTTGCTGCTAACAGCTATGATTCACAAGAGAAGTTTTTCAAGGACAATTATAGGAATTATAGAATGTCACATAATGAATGGGCTGATATAGTGTATGAAATAAATACTGCGAATTTAGATAGAAGGATGAAGGAATACAGAGACTTCAAGAGAAAATTTCAACTCCAAATAAGACAGCCATACGATGAGAAGAAATTTCTGGGGAAAGGTCTGGTCGGAAACGCTAGCGTTTCATGTCCTGGTAATATTCTCAGTGATATATCACGATTAGAAGTTCTCATCGGAGGAAAACGAGCTGGAAATAACTTTCCAGAAATAATTAATGAAGCAGCTGATATCTGTAGACGGTTATTTCAAGGCGGTATCATGGATATAAAAACATATCGAGATTTTATTGGCGAGTTAGCGGAAAGTGGGTATCATAGTGACTGAATTGAAATTTTTTTTTTGAATCACTGATTAGATAAATAACAATTAAATAAGAATGATGATACACTACAATCATGATAAACCAGCCAGTGTCTATGTAGTTAATTCACGGTTCCTAGTTTATAGAGCATACTACGGAGATGGTTTAGGTAATACCATTGCAGGTTTTTTTGCGAGAATGACTCCAAAAGTGATGCCGTTAGCTAAACAATTAGGAATCAAAGCAATTGATGTGATTCGTGATAAGGGTATTGGTGCTGTTGGAGATCTTGCGGGAAAAGCGTTTTCAACTGCGAAGAAAAAATTAACATCATTAGTTAGACGAAAAAAGAAACCGTTACCATCTACAGCGGAAATGCCTGCGAGTGTTAGTAAAATAATAAATAACGCAGTAGATGAAAAATTAGCGTCAGACCAAGATAACCTGATAGCAAACATGATAGCGAAAAGTGACTTTAAAAAAACACGACGATGAAAATCGTTTACGATGAAAATCCGTAGGATTTTACGATTTAGACTCTGATAAATAGAATAAAATGTTCAAAATGTCACCTGATCCAGCATTTGATATGGAATCGCGAATTGAGCTTCAAGTTCATGACACCAGTAAATATTTCCTACCGTGTGAAGCATTTATTGAAGTAGAAGGAGAACTTGTAACAAATGTCGCTGCTAATACCCCATACGACAATAACCCAACTATCAAAATTGGTTTTGTCAATAACGGTATTATGGCGTTATTTGAAAGCGCTAGATATCTCATTGATGGAAAAGAAATTGAATCCATTGACCGTGAAGTTGATGTGTCCACAACAATCATAGGGTTAGCGAGATATTCTGATGATTATACAAGATCAGCGGGTCCATCTTTGATGTTTTCTAAGGATATTACTGATCACCCTGAACACGTCCAGTATTCTAGAGTAAAGGCAACGCATGCTACCGCAGCTAATTCAGCACCAGCCGGATATGTAAGACCAGCTGGTGATTTTGATGTCATACATAATATTACGAATTACAACCTAGGGTTTGCAACACGTGTAGCAACGTTGCATGGACAGCGTCGACAGTTTTCATGTGCGATTCCACTGCATCATATATTTGGATTCTGTAGAAACGTCCGAAAAGTTATTTATGGAGCGAAGCATACAGTAGCGCTTGTACGAAAGGGTACTGATGATGATGCAATCTGGCGTGATGCTGGTGTTGCTGATGGTAAAGTCATTTTAACAAAACTAGCATTATGGATGCCAGTGTTAACTCCATCAATCACAGAAGAACAGCGACTACTATCATTTATGGATCAAGGAGGAAAGTCGTTGTTGAGTTGGTTATCAGTGACTACTGATGTTAAACAGGACAATTGTGATGGTACATTCACATGGCACCTTGCATCAAAACAAGGGGTTTCAGCTCCACTTCATATATTTATTGCATTACAGAATAATGAGCGAGATGGTACTCAACAACGCAGCCATATCATATTTGATCAGTTAGGTGTTAATGAAGTCTCACTGAGAATAAACGGCCAACAGGAACCATCCGAGGATATACAACTTGATTACACACACAACCATATTGCACGTGTCTATCATAAGCTCTTGTCATTTATGGCACGTGATCAAAATGTGGATACTGGTTTGCAAATATCGCAACTTGATTTTAAAAGCCTCTATCCGATTTATTACTTTTCACTGGAACATCTTGATTTGATGAGACAATCTGTCGTTGATACACACGTTAAAGCCAGTGTAACCCGTCCTGGTGGTATTGCTAATTATAGAGCAGTTGCTGTCATTCTCAGTTATAAATCAATGCTACTTGAAGGTGTTTGAGGAAGAATGAGAATCATTGATGCACCAGTGGAAAATCTTTGAAAATTCTATGAATTTTTCATTGAAATTGTAAACGATTTAGAATCAATCTCTTAGGTATAATATCATATAGTAATATTAGTGTTGCGTTAACCCCCGGTCAAATAAAAAAATTGCAATCAGAATCGGCTAAAAAATGTGGAACCACAATCACGCTGAAACCTAATCAAATGACTGGTGGTGCAAATAAATTATTGCTGACAACTCGTCAAGTAAAACACTTCAATGATGCACTTGTAGCAAAAAAAGGTATTCAGATTACTCTTTCTGCGGCTGCTATCAAAAATATGATAAAATCAGGTGGTATATTTCCATTCTTAGCTGCGATTCCGGCCTTGATTGCAGCAGCAGCCTCAGCAGTGGCTAAAGCAGCGGCGTTAGGAGCCGTTGGTACTTCAGCAGGAATGGCACTAAAGAAGGAAACTGGACAAGGATATAAAAAAAGGGAAAGGGTCTAAAACTCCCAGGAACCCCGTATTCATGGTACAGCGGAAAGGGTCTAAGACTCCCAGGAACCCCGTATTCATGGTACAGCGGAAAGGGTCTAAGACTAGGACCGGTTTACTAGTTGAGGAACCTTTGGTTCCTATGTCCAATTTTGATTTAATGGATGCTTCTAAAAAACTAGCGATTAAAAATTTCAGAGGCGTCTTTATGAAAGATCAATTACTACATCAACCAAACAACACTGAAACAGGTATTATTAATTTAGATAACAGCACCGGACCTGGAACTCACTGGGTTGCATACGCTATTGATCCACGGGCAGTCGTCTATTTTGATTGATATGGATTAGCACCGCCAAAAGAGTTTATGTGTTACATAAAAAAAATTTCCAATGAAGACTTGGTATTCTACGCTACCAACACAACACATGAATGATCCACCAATATGCGGCAGCGAAGTATTAAATGTCCTTGACGCTATTTCTAACTCCTTGGGTAACCCAAGGGGAAAACCACCACATGTTGTCGTAAATGAATACACTAGTAATCACTGGCAACGACGGAGTCGTCAAAAACGATTTTAGAGAGAGAAAGAGTTTTACAATAACATGATTGATATTTGGGGAAGGCCTCTGAAACTCAAACCCGATGACACTGCAACGGGTGATATAAAAAAAAAATTAAAGATGAAATCGCTGAGACGTTGAACTTAACAAGTGTTGACCCCGGGGAAATAGTTGTATTTCAAGACAAACAGGGTAAATTGGAAACTAGTGATGTGTCGTTGGATGATATTTTAGTTAAACAACGAAACGCAATCGAGGATACTATCGCGTTTTTTCCCAATCAGGGTAAACTCAAACCGGGTGTACTTTTTTCGACGATTACAGATAACATTGCCAACGCCGATAAAGAATTTGACGATCATTTGAGAAATTATAATAATTTTCGCAAAAATGTCGTGCATAAGTTCTTTGGATCCCCGATTGTAGTTACACCATCTATCGCTGAAATTAAAACGTTTATGGATGAACAAAATGCCAACATTAACCACAGAAATGAGTTATTTGCGCTCAGTTTGAGATTCTTCGGCGATGAACATTTAATACCAATTAAACCTGCTGACATGATATACACGTTAGAAAATATCGAACAAGCGTTTGTAGAACTTCGAGATGCCCGCAAAGTAAAAATTCCGAATCACAACGATGAAGTTAAACATGTTGTGTACACGACGGCCAGTGGAAATTTCGATTGGGTTAAAAACACTCAAACTCAGCTCAGTTACACTTTTGGTGGTTTGGGGTATATTGAGGGAATTTATCGATTTACAATAATATCTAACGAACATTTTAATATAACATGTACCGATTTAAAAAATGTAGTTTTAGGAACAGGTGTTAAATCTAATCCAATTGAAGTACTTTTTTAAAATAAGTGCGGTTAGTGATAGCACAATTAGATCAACGATGCCGTGGGTGATAGAATTTGTAGCAAATGAAACCTGAGCCTGAAGATGATTAATTCGACGATGGTGTTTTCAATAACGATGACATCAACGATTTCATCATCGCAATATCGCTATGATACAGTCAAAGAATTTTCAATGAAACTCAAAACACTAGCTGAGGAGTATGCAATGAAAATAAAAAATACCGCAGGATAATTACAGTCATCGACGTTACAGTGTACTCAGTGTCTGGTGTAATGGCCGGAGCTGGTATTATACTGTCTTCAGTGACAATGATAGCTCCGATTGCTGTTCCAATTTGTATATCCGCGGTGGCTTCAATCGTTGGTATATTAACCGGGATCACACAAAAAATATCATCATGCAGCCAACGAAAACTACAAGACTACATAATTAAATTTCATGTTGTATCCACTGCATACTCTCAATTATCCTCATTGATATCGTCATCTCTCGATGATACAATTATATCAGAGAGTGAGTTTTCAGCGATGGTAGATATATATGATTCTGCGATGTCAAAATTAGAGCGACAACAACAGTGTAATAACAATGACAACACAGATGGAATTACTTCAACAAATAGTGGAGAACACAAACCCAGTACAAACCAGCATGATATCAATAACCTCAACGAGTCCAGAATTCAGTGTGAATTTCCCCTCTCCGGTCCCAGTGAAGGAAATCGCGCTAGCAAAATTGCGAGTATACCACAGTTGGCCTAATATCAGATCAAAATCATTTGGTGGTCAACAACCGAATAATTCACTGGTATTTGCGAATAAGAGTAAAGGCGACGGTACCCCAGACTGGAACGTTGTTTCCATACCAACCGGATCATACCAAATTAAACAAATCAATAATGATTTCGCGCGTAGAATAAAATCAATTACTGGAAAAGAATCAAAAATAGATATAACGGTTCATGAGCCGACACTATCATCTGCCATTGAAATAGGCACAGAAGGATACGTCGTAGATATCTATCAAAGCTCAATAAGGACAATACTAGGATGGCCTGAATAATCACCCGGAGTAAGAACCGTTGATTTACCAGAACAAAAAAAAAACTGATTATATCACCGACAGGATAAAATCTGATAATCCAGTAAAAAGCTATAGCGATTACACCAAATTGAATTTTTTTAGTGAATTGGTAGATCATGGCACGAAGAGAAAAAGCTACGGAACTCGAGAGCATAAAATCACTGAAAATTTCACAGCGTTCAATAACGATATTTCACTGTTGTTAATATCCCTTAAATCCGGCACTCTCACCCGAGATGAATTTATCAGCGTCGTAGAAACATGCAATAAAATTATCGACGATATGGAAACATTTCATTCACAAATTATTCAAGAGGTATTAGATGACGATAATCCCCTATCGAGAACAAAATTTGCAACAGACTATAAAATCCCCGTCAAAGATATTCCAACATTCAAACTACCAGGATATAACGTACCAGAACTAAAAAAAACTTCTCAGTTACACCATCGATGTTGGTTTTAAAATAATTCATGATGCATGGAAAAAAACATCACCGAAAATAAAAATCCTCAAACATAATAATGACCCAAATGGTGGTGGCAGGCATATCGCTCCTCAAAATGTGAATATTTCATCGGTGATAGCGCTCAAATTAGTATGTGATGTTATCGAAGGAAGCTATCAAATAAATCTAGAACGATCAAATCAAGCTCAGCAGGGATATATTTTGTATTCATTTGCACCAACAGCTCCTCCAGGATTTCTAATCATTGAATCTCCGGTGACTCCAGTATATATGCGATGTCATAATAATTCATTATCCAGAATTAATTTCAAACTCACTGACCAGTCCAATAATCTGATTGATTTACAAGATGAAGTTTTACAAATAAGTCTGTTTGTGAAATCCTAAGGATTTTCATCCTGAAAGGATTTTCGTCCTAAGACCCATCGTATCGTACTTGACAAAATATTCGGTTGAAATCAGAGGTGAGTTTTTACCCATTTTGAAGCCTCCTGCATGATCATGTTTTCAGACAAAAATGACTAAGTCTCTTTTTGGCAAATGGAGACTTTATTTTTTTTGTTTAAAACATGAAAATTCGTAGGAAGGCGCTATTTGCCGTTTTGACAGTTAAAAGTGATTTTTGTTTGAAAAGTTGTCCGATACGATGGGTCTGTTTGTGAAATCGTAAAAGGATTGTCATCGTAAAAAAGTGTTAACCCATAGCAGCAGAGAGGGCGAGTGACAACGACGTTGGCGTCATTATTTTTTGCCTGTTTCGGGTTTTAAGCCCTAATCCATTGAAAACTTGTTTAAAAACGTTGTCCGGCTCGCCCTCTCTGCTGCTATACAGACCACCATAGGCATGGTTCTATCTGAAGCGTTGGATTTAAATTGAATTTTTACAAACGTTTGTTCAGGATTTTAATTATTCGGACTTGTGTCCGTAATTCTTGAATTGTTTATGATCTAAATCACAATACCGTAAGTTCTCTTTGTATTATCACTTTGCATTCTAGAGGAATAAATCATTTTTAGAAATGTACAAAGCATGTTCCTTTTCTTCTGTTATTTATTCTAAGACCATTGAATCATACAGTGGTTAAAATATTAGGATCTTTACCTTGGTTTGAGTCAAGGTCGTTACCATTATCATTTTTTTTGTACGATCGTTGTAGCAGACTTTCTAATAACTAGAATTCTTAGAAAAAGTAACTGTTATCCTACGTCCTTTTCATTTGTGTCTTAGCTTTTATATGTCGTTTGTACTAAAAGGTTAATCTATCCTGCAATACTATCTGAAACAGAAATCACTCTTATTGTTGTATCCAATATTTGATTTGTGCTGCAATATATTTACGTACATTATTTATTGGCTAGAAATATAACGCTTTCATCTATTATATTTTAGGGAAGAGATATTAGCAAGGGATTATATAGAAATTAAGAAAGGTAACCTTACATTAAATTACTGCGATTCAACATAAGACTCTTGGCATGTCGAGACTGCAGAGGCCATGACAAGCACATCAACACCATTTATTTTTTTGGGAATATCACTAAAGTGTATTTACCAATTTTGCTCGCTAGGACTTCTTTTACCAAATATATGTTTATTAGCGATTTATTTCGCAATGCCGGAAATTGGATTTATATTATCAATTTCTGTTCCGTAGAAATAAATTATTTGTTGAATTTTACAAAACTGGTTGGTCTTCGTTTTTTCAAATTACGTATTTTAAGAGCGTAGACATGTATCAGCTTATAATCTACAATTATAGACCATATTAGGCTATGTATCGTAGACCTATGTCCTTTTCTTGCAGTGTTCATGAAAACAAACGGTTTTCTGTCTAATGTGACCAAAATGTTTGCTACAAACATCATCAGGAATTGTTTTTTCTTTACTTTTGTAAGAAGTGTATGTTGATTGGATTTAAGGTAGTCATACAAGTCCTTTCTTTTTTCTTACTTTCCCCGTTAATTTTACAGCCGGATTATTTTATTTCACAGAGGTGTAACAATGGCATGGACCATTTATGCATACACATATCACTCTCTAATGGCGTTAAAGAAGCAAGGGCTCACATTCTGAGTTTAGGCATCACTATAAATATTTAGTTTACCAATTGCTAGTCGAGGTTTTAATGTTTGAGTTCTTAAAACGAGTGGAACGCACATGGAACAAATCAAAAAAGGACCCTTTCAGGTAAATGTCTTATATTCAGATGTTGACGATCGTAAAGACCAAATTCTCTCTCACTACTATGCACCTTTTTACCTGTTATGATAAAACGATCATTCATAAATTATAAAATGATATAAGTTACTAATATGATATAATTATATTAACACATGAATATACAAGGATGTTCTTCCTTTCAGGATAATTATTGCGTTTGTGTCAATGACACTAACAATTAAGCCGGTCAAAAGCTTTTAACTCGATTTAAATTAAACGACATAAGCTGAATAAAGACAAAGAGTAAATAGATTTGTTAAATTCGTTGAAATGAATATGATATTGAATATAAAGGACAAACATTGATATGGAAATATTTCATGCTTAAACACATGTTAATTTAGACAGCAGGACCTACTTTGTGCACCCATAGCATTTGTATTGATATTTAGAACAATTGTATTGTTGACATGAACTGATAAACTTAACTGGATTTATAACATACGATTAATATATGTGAGTGATTTGTGAAAGTCAGCTCACAGATTACCCAGTCAATAGTACCAAGTTTTAAGGGATGTGTCTACCCGAAGAATACTCGAAATGTTACAAAGCTATCTACAGAGAGCTGTATAGGGACAATGTATGAAGGAGGAATGAGTGAAATTGATACGTATCATGGTAATGATGGCTTGATATGTTTCTACAAAAAATATTTGCGTTTTCTAGCACCACGGAACATAACAAAATGGAAGTCTTAAACCGAATAATTGTTTATCAAATTTTCTTTCATGAGGTAGTGTCTGTTCAAAGATATGAATCATTCATATCGGCAAATGTTGTTTTCTCCATTAAAGAAACGATATATGAGATCATCTAAACGTCAGAGAGAGCATAACATGTGTATTTCATGCTTTAAATCGCCAGTTTGCTGAAGTTTCAAGTAATTGTTTCTATCAGAGAGAAACATGACACGATTTTATGACAAATGAGCGGAAGAAAAATACAATTGTATTTCGAACATCCGTTGCAGTGTATGCATTCTTTAGAGCCAAAATTGGATTTTTTTGGTAGCTTTATTCTTTAACTACAAAGTGTTGATCGGTCTGCGATTCTTTCTTTCAAACATGTATATTCCCAGAAGAAGATATAATAGAAATATAGGACATTTTTATATTCATTTTAACCCAAATTGAACAAAAACAGCTATATTCAGAGTTTAAACCCATTTCTAGAGAATGATTTAGAATGAAATTATGAACCTATCGATCGTTCACATAACGATATAGCAATACGTGTAGTTATGAACCTATCGATCGTTCACATAACGATATAGCAATACGTGTAGTTATGAACCTATCGATCGTAAACCGATATGAAATAGGAATACGAATGAATGAAATGATGAACCTAACGATCGTTCATATAACGACATACTAGGAAAGATTGACATTATGAACCTATCGATCGTTCATATAACGATATAGCAATAGGATAGGAATGAATGACATAAAGAACCTATCGATCGTTCGCATAACGATATAGCAATAGGATTGAATGAAATTATGAAACTATCGATCGTTCGCATAACGATATAGCTAACGATAGGAATGAATGAAATGATAAACATATTGATCGTTCATATAAAGCCATTGGAATATGGATGAATGACGTGAACTTATCGATCGTTCATATGACGAAATAACAATAGGAATGAATGAAATAAATGCAACTGTGGAAATAACATGGAACAGCTATCGTGGCGCCCATTTGACGACCAAGATGTTAACTCCGGTTCAACGCGCTCTAGGAAATGGCCTGAGAAGCACCCATGCATGGTCCGCTCCTCTCAGTCTGCTGAAGGATCCCTTACATCACAGTCCCCTTTCCGCGACGCCTTGGTCCCTCGCATCCAGAAAACCAATCCACTCTTCCGATCCAACGTCACCAAAACACAGCGTATAAGTCACACGAATCCACATAGCGTTTTGTGACTCCTCATCAAACGATGTACAAGGCCTTGCAGGTATTATAAAGCAGTTCTACAATTGGTGACTCCACATCAAATCATATACAAGTCATGGCATTTAGGTAGCTCTACAGCTGAGGATTTGCTTCCGTAAAGGTGTAAGCTTCCTGACAAGACTTGGCGTAATGTGATTTGGTTATAGAGAATTTGATATATATATATACACTAGCTGTGACATATATGCGCAGCTAGGTACTTAGTTTCCCCATGCAGGCAATTTGTTCGTGCAGCATGGTCTGAGTTTCGCTCAAGATTTCGAAATAACTAAGCCAAAAATATACCACCTTCAGGTGACGCTGTACGAGGCAACGAAACCGAGTACAGTTTTGACAACATATGCATATTAATATAACTCCTACACAATTCCGTGACAAATAATCCAACTAACGTCTAAGCATATCGTTTCCAGCACGACATACAATTTAATACATGTATTAATATAGGAAGAAACTAATAAGTGTAGTTAGCCGTAATTTAAGAAACACATAATCCATAGTCGTTGGATTGCAATTTGGTGTTTGTTTCTAATCTTACTGCTTCAGATATATATTTCAGTCAGTAATCTAGCCGATTTGTCATGTGTGACAAATTATCGAAACAAGACTGAACCAAAGCAAGCAGAAAATTGAGTTGTTTTCGTTTGTAGCATGTACACATATTTCCTGTTAAGTGGCCAGTTTGACCCCGCATTAATTTCAGTAAACCGTCATTACTAGCTTGAGAGTGCGGTTCGAGCCCAATGAAACTCATAGTTTACGCACAATTGTATTCTTTTTTTATTTTATACTTGTACTTTTGTATGCATAGTCAAGTGAAAGTACATTATAAATCTCTACAATACTTCCAAATCGTTGTGTACTAAACGGAACATACTAATGTTTCAGACTGTTCTAATGACGGTCGTTTAGCATTATCACAGTTTAGCTATTGGTTTGAAGATTCAATTACCATCCTGGTAAGATACGCCACTATCTGTACTTGACTGGAGAGCTGGAGTAAAGACAATATAGACCTCTTCCTCCGAATAGCGTTTGATGCATTGGTTTCGGGGAATCTCGTGGCATGACCATTCTTTGCCCCAGCAGCTAGGTCAAATGCAAAATGTCAGCTACCGACCCTTTTTGAATGGCAGAGGAACAACTTTCACTATCATCACGTACAAAATTATCTGCCTGGTTTATTTCATTACTTTCCTAATTATCAGCCGCCCTCAGCCGTGTTTCTCTGAACATCAAATGTTCCTTACCCATCACATATATTGAAATTTAGTGACTTTCATATACCAAATACCGTACTTACCGATGTGGGGCCGGCGGTGATATAATTACCTGTCAAAAAAATTATTGTCACCAAAGCGAAGGTATATTGTCTTTAAAAAACCTGACCCAAACGCTTAAATTTCACTTGTTGCGGTGTCACGAAATTGCCATTTGAGAAACATGGTATTGCAATATATTTAATTATTCCCGAACGTTCGAATCCTTTTCCACCAATGAAATGAATCTTTCATATTAATTATGAAATGATATAAAGTATTGTGAGTGTATGGATAGCTTACTGGTCAACGCGTTCATAGATTACTATGAGTACCAGGGGCTAATAGCATGTCAAATGGACGTGAAATGGGACAGTGTTATTTAAAAATAGCAGGAATAGAGAGAAATATACTTGTGTGAACCAATACGATTCCATAATGTGAACTTGCCACACATCCAAACCTACGGAAGTAATATTTATTCCAGTTCAAAGCTTCAAAAGCGCCAATACAACTCAATTTCTTTTCAGGTTCACCGATCATATTTCGATATAACTATAAAATTAAAAAAAATTAAAAAATTGCTGTTGAATATCGTATTCACTACTTGTCATTGATTCATAGTTGATAGTGCAACTATGCTTAATTGCAATGTGCAAAGGACTCGTCTGTCGTAGTATTTTGTTATGGTCGTACAACCACTGGCTATCACATTTTGCGGTAGGACAAAGTACACGGAAAAATAAGGACATTATTTAAGTCAAGGAACTAATATTTATTCACGATCGTCGCTGCACCTGCCGCCATTAATATTTAATTTCTTATGAAGTTCACCGATGATTTTCGATACAGCCATGCAACACAAAAGTTGATGTTGATTTTCGTCTTCAGTACGTATCCTTCACTCATAGTTGACATTCAAACTATGCATACGTGCAATCTGCACAGGAACTCGTGTATCGCAGTGTTTTGGTTCGGTCTTATAAATACTGGCTAAGTCATTTTGCAGTAGGAATACATAAACGGGGAAATAAGTAAATTATATAATTCAATAAATCTAAGAAGATAATCAAAGACTTGCGATTACGTTAGGAAATAGAGAATTCATGAGTGAATTAAATAGTCTTAATGTCACTGCTAATATATCCTCCTTATTTTGTTGATGTCAGAAATTCCACACAGTAAAGGTTCGATAAATGTTTCATCCCCTCAACACCGAAAACGACATGTCTATTGTTGTTATAATAGCTTTTCCCATTGTGCTGTTCAAACATATCGGTGCAAACTTTAAACCAGACCATGTAAAACACCTTAAGAGCAATTTATTAAGAAAAAAAGTATTGTTATTTCTGGTAAAGCAATTATGTGTAACTAGGTAAAAGTTTAATCTGGATTCAAAATAATGTAATATGACTTACTTGTCACAGAATTAGGCGAAAATTTGAACTGATTTTTGTTGTACTTGAATTGCAAACGAAACTCACCATTTTCTTGATTTCGTCGTACACGCATTACCTGGGGTGATTAAGTGGCGTGTAACGATTTGCATGTGCCAATTTGTAATTTACATGAAATCCGAAATACTCGTTTTACGTGGTGTACGGCAAGCTCGATGTGATTTATGTTCACCTATTGAGAGTATATAAGGCTTAGGATTTATCATAAATTTTTACGGGAACCCAAATATCTAATCGAAGGATAGATAACCTCGTCTTGCAAATCTCCAGCCAAAGGGGTGAGTGTTAAATTTACATTTCGTTTTATTGTGAATTTTATTCAGATTATCATTTCGTATAATGATGCTTTTATTGCAATTAAACGTGGAATATTTGGAATTACTAGTCACTTTTAGACTTTAAATACAATATCGTAATCTACGGCTTAGATTATTTTTGAGACAACTATTATTAGTCTGGTTTTGTTTATTATAGCTGATTCCGGAGATCTAATAACATCGTTGATTCCGTAGATCTGATAACATCTGACAATCACTGATTCAGTCTGATTCCAGCTGATTCCGTCGTTGATTCCGTCGTTGATTCAGTCTGATTCCAGCTGATTCCGTCGTTGATACCGTAGAAGTTCATCACTGATAGCGCATCTAATAACATCGTTGATACCGTCTCTGATACCGTAGCTGCTAACATAGTTGTTACATTGTTTTTGGTACCGTAGCTGCTAATTACATCGTTGATACCGTAGCTGCTAATAACATCGTTGATACCGTAGCTGTTAAACACATCTGATACCATCTTTTGATAAACGTCTTTGATATCGTTTGATTTGTTGTGGGACATCTATTGTTTGTTCTGGAACATCTCTGTATAAATATCTGAATGTGCTTGTGCCGTTAATTTGTGCAAACGGAATTGAAGTATCTGTCTGTGTGTCGAACTGTCTGTTCGTCAACATCTGTGTAACATGTAAATATCCGGAAAGCTAGAAGTCCGAGTGTCGGAGCTGTCTTAGAGTTGTAAAACGTCCGGGTCGACATCTAGGGTAGTGAGGAACTGTTGGTTCTGGTAGATGTTGTATGCTGTCTGAACGTATAACTGTGGTGGATCCGTGTAGGGAAACGTCCGATAATAGTATTGGTCAACCCTCGGTTCTCGGGGAAACTGGGAGACGATTCAACTGTTGCTGAATCGTGCGGTTATACAGGGGAGACACATAGGTGTATTGAAATTGTGATATAATTTAATACATTGTTGTATTTGCATGTTTATGTCAGATCGCAATAATATTTCAAGTGATCACATAGATATCAATAAAAGCTAG
This sequence comes from Unio delphinus, assembly GCA_029339505.1. Classification (NCBI taxonomy): domain Eukaryota; kingdom Metazoa; phylum Mollusca; class Bivalvia; order Unionida; family Unionidae; genus Unio; species Unio delphinus. The sequence goes on from JAQISU010000079.1 coordinate 1,239,407, forward strand.
CAACTTGATTGAATACAAGTATATGATCGTGCTAGTTATCGCAATCCATCGTGCGATAGATAGTTTGTCGTTTGTGTTTATTTTTTTCGTAAATCGTACTTGCATTTATTTAACTTTCGTAAAGGATTCTTGGATCTGTGTATAATCCAAGAGATCCCTTTACATCTGAGATTCCTTTTGTATTGTTATTTAATTTATTCATGTATTGTGAATGGTTGTGAGTGTAATTGTGGGTTGAGTGCATGAATTATTGTGTTGTTACATCTGTATTTTTTTCATTTACAATTTATTACATAAATTTATATTTTCTTTCACAAATTGTGTTTGTACTGTTCATTTAATCCACCCTCCTCTCGGTAACAATTCTGTTACAATGGTGTCAGAAGTGGGATCGTTGGATTAAGTGAACTGTCAATCATTTTTGTGAAGGTATACATTTAATGTTTATATTTGAGCGTGACCTTCTGTTAAGATAATACTCTAGTTGGAGTTTATTTTTGTTTAGTTTACCTAGGTCCGTGTGTCCAGTATAAACGTGTTTAAAGTATTGGTTTGGTTATATATCTATATTCATATTACAATTGTCATGTCATCCCTTAAGGACTTGGTTGCCTTAGGCAAAGAATTTGGATATGAAGGTGAAAGCTTAAGGAAATTTATTCAAGAAGAACAAGCCCGGGAAAGGGACGAAAGGGTAAGAGCAAGGGAATTAGAAAGGGAATCCGATGAAAGGAAATGGGCCTTTGAGAGGGAAAAGATAGAATTTGAGAAGGATAAGATAGAATTAGAGAAGCAGGCTCAAAGGGAAAAGATAGAATTTGAGAAGGAAAAGATAGAATTAGAGAAGCAGGCCGAAAAAGACAGGATAGAATGGGAAATGGAAGCGGAGCAAAAGCGAATAGAGTTAGATAAACTAGCTAAAGTAGAAATGTTAGAGTTAGAAGAAAGAGCAAAACAACGGGATCATGAGCGTAAGGTAGAATTAGCGACATCTGGAAGAGAACACGATTCTGCCACTAACAAATTAAGGGGCCCCAAATTACCTCCCTTTGACGATGAAAAAGATAACATAGATAGTTATCTTCATCGGTTTGAGCGGTATGCCGAAAACCAGAAGTGGAGTCAAAATGACTGGGCGCTGCATCTGAGTGCTTTATTAAAAGGTAAAGCACTGGATGTATACTCGCGACTTCCTAGGGACAATGTGTTTAAGTACGACGTCCTAAAGGAAGCACTTCTCAAAAGGTACGAGCTCACTGAACAAGGTTTTCGAAAAAAGTTCAGGTATAGCAAGCCCGATAAGGGAGAAACCTTTGGTCAGTTCACCGTCAGAATTGCGAACTATTTTGAGCGGTGGATTGAATGCGGCAAAGCGGTGAAAACGTTTGAAGGGTTGACTGATTTCTTGCTCAGAGATCAATTATTTAATACAGTTGGGCGAGAATTAGATCAATTTCTGAAGGAGAAAGTCTTCACAAACGTAAAAGATATGGCTAAGCAAGCCGATTTATTTGCCGAAGCTCATGGGGGAACTCAGAACGTGGTTTTAAAAGATTTTAAGTCTGGAAACCAGTCTGTAAGACCTATGCCTAGGGAGCCTGTAAAATCAGCTGAGGTAAAAAGGTCAGTTGGGAATCCAGTTTTTCAGCGTGTGCGGTGTTTCTTGTGTAATGCATTGGGTCATGTTCAAAAAGACTGTCCTAAAAGAAAGGCACTTATACATAAGGTAGCAGTGGCTATACAAAGTAAAGGTATATCCGATAACAACGTACATGTAGAACCTTGTATTCATTCACTTGGCACGTGTTTATTTCCTGAAGCGCGTGTACCAACTGCGAGAGGGTTTGTCAACGGTCGAGAAGTCGTGGTATTGCGTGACACTGGTTGTACGGGCGTAGTGATCAAACGTAGTCTCGTGCAGGATAACCAAATGCTCGGGTGGGAATCCCCATGTATGTTACTTGATCAGACGATGGGTCGCATTCCCGTAGCAAGGATCACAGTAAAAACACCTTTCTTAACGGGAACTGTTGATGCCCTTTGTATGGACAATACTATTTACGATCTGACGATCGGTAATGTTGAAGGTTCCCGTCTTCCAACCATGGCCGATTTTAAAATACCTTTGGCTCAGGCAGTCGAAACGCGAGCGCAAACACGGCGAGAGAAAACCGCGTTTCATAAATTAATAGTCCCTGAATCGATCTCAGGAATTTCCCGTGATGATTTCAAACAAGAGCAAGATCGTGATGAATCCATCAGAACAATTGTTGAGAAAATCACGTCCGGCGCGATTAAACATTGCAAGCGTGGGGGTAGCTCTAGATTCGTACGCAAGAACGGATTAATTCATAGGGAGTTTAGCGCTCGGGAGGGTAAGAAGTATTGGCAAGTGGTCGTACCCCAGAGATATAGATCTCAAGTACTTAGGGTGGCGCATGAGTCAAGCATGGCAGGACACCTAGGTAAGGCTAAGACCACTAGCAGGGTAGTCGCTGAATTATACTGGCCAGGTGTTAATGGCGATGTCACACGGTTCTGTAGGTCGTGCGACGTATGTCAGAAAACCGTTTGTAAGGGAAGGGTCACAAGGGTGCCCTTAGGACAAATGCCATTAATAGATACACCGTTTAAAAGAGTGGCAGTAGATATTGTAGGACCAATACACCCGGTTACCGAAAGAAAGAATCGGTACATACTTACTCTGGTTGACTACGCAACCAGATACCCTGAAGCCGTAGCGTTACCAACTATTGAAACGGAAAGGGTAGCTGAAGCATTAGTTGATATCTTCAGTAGGGTAGGGGTGCCAGAGGAAATCCTCACTGATTGTGGTGCCCAATTCACCTCTGACCTCATGGGTGAAATAAGTAGGCTGTTATCCATCAAACAGCTAAACACTACCCCATACCATCCGATGTGCAATGGACTGGTAGAGAAGTTTAATGGTACCCTGAAAAGCATGCTGCGAAAGATGTGCGCGGAACGTCCGCAAGACTGGGACCGTTATTTAAACGCTGTTCTGTTCGCGTATCGTGAAGTACCGCAGGAAAGTTTAGGGTTCTCACCCTTTGAACTGTTGTATGGTAGAACGGTTCGAGGCCCGATGCGGATACTACGCGAACTATGGACTGGTGATGTCTCGAACGAGGAAATAAAAACGACTTACCAGTACGTGTTAGATCTAAGAAATAAACTTGAGAGTACATGCCAGATGGCACGTGACGAATTGATTAAATCGGGGCGCAGATATGCCAAGTATTACAACCGCAGAGCGCGTAATAGGAAATTTCTTGTGGGAGATCAGGTGCTATTGCTTCTTCCAACGAGTTCGAATAAGTTATTAGTCCAGTGGAAAGGTCCATATGAAGTTAAAGAAGTAAAAGGTGACATGGACTATAAAATTGACATGGACGGTAGTGTAAAAACATTCCATGCGAATATGCTCAAGTTGTACATCAAAAGACAGAGCGACAATGTCAATAAGGGGAGTTGAAAATATAGGCGCAGACTACTTGAGTAGGGCATGATGGGAAATTTGTACGAATTTGCCCAGTAATAAAATCCAGTTTGTAGTATAACCAGTGTAAATGTTGTAAGATATCATCAGTAGTTATTTTTCTTCTATTCTGTGTTAGTTTTAAAAATGTGTACATTTTTATTCTTAGGGGGGAGGTATTGTCACAGAATTAGGCGAAAATTTGAACTGATTTTTGTTGTACTTGAATTGCAAACGAAACTCACCATTTTCTTGATTTCGTCGTACACGCATTACCTGGGGTGATTAAGTGGCGTGTAACGATTTGCATGTGCCAATTTGTAATTTACATGAAATCCGAAATACTCGTTTTACGTGGTGTACGGCAAGCTCGATGTGATTTATGTTCACCTATTGAGAGTATATAAGGCTTAGGATTTATCATAAATTTTTACGGGAACCCAAATATCTAATCGAAGGATAGATAACCTCGTCTTGCAAATCTCCAGCCAAAGGGGTGAGTGTTAAATTTACATTTCGTTTTATTGTGAATTTTATTCAGATTATCATTTCGTATAATGATGCTTTTATTGCAATTAAACGTGGAATATTTGGAATTACTAGTCACTTTTAGACTTTAAATACAATATCGTAATCTACGGCTTAGATTATTTTTGAGACAACTATTATTAGTCTGGTTTTGTTTATTATAGCTGATTCCGGAGATCTAATAACATCGTTGATTCCGTAGATCTGATAACATCTGACAATCACTGATTCAGTCTGATTCCAGCTGATTCCGTCGTTGATTCCGTCGTTGATTCAGTCTGATTCCAGCTGATTCCGTCGTTGATACCGTAGAAGTTCATCACTGATAGCGCATCTAATAACATCGTTGATACCGTCTCTGATACCGTAGCTGCTAACATAGTTGTTACATTGTTTTTGGTACCGTAGCTGCTAATTACATCGTTGATACCGTAGCTGCTAATAACATCGTTGATACCGTAGCTGTTAAACACATCTGATACCATCTTTTGATAAACGTCTTTGATATCGTTTGATTTGTTGTGGGACATCTATTGTTTGTTCTGGAACATCTCTGTATAAATATCTGAATGTGCTTGTGCCGTTAATTTGTGCAAACGGAATTGAAGTATCTGTCTGTGTGTCGAACTGTCTGTTCGTCAACATCTGTGTAACATGTAAATATCCGGAAAGCTAGAAGTCCGAGTGTCGGAGCTGTCTTAGAGTTGTAAAACGTCCGGGTCGACATCTAGGGTAGTGAGGAACTGTTGGTTCTGGTAGATGTTGTATGCTGTCTGAACGTATAACTGTGGTGGATCCGTGTAGGGAAACGTCCGATAATAGTATTGGTCAACCCTCGGTTCTCGGGGAAACTGGGAGACGATTCAACTGTTGCTGAATCGTGCGGTTATACAGGGGAGACACATAGGTGTATTGAAATTGTGATATAATTTAATACATTGTTGTATTTGCATGTTTATGTCAGATCGCAATAATATTTCAAGTGATCACATAGATATCAATAAAAGCTAGCAACTTGATTGAATACAAGTATATGATCGTGCTAGTTATCGCAATCCATCGTGCGATAGATAGTTTGTCGTTTGTGTTTATTTTTTTCGTAAATCGTACTTGCATTTATTTAACTTTCGTAAAGGATTCTTGGATCTGTGTATAATCCAAGAGATCCCTTTACATCTGAGATTCCTTTTGTATTGTTATTTAATTTATTCATGTATTGTGAATGGTTGTGAGTGTAATTGTGGGTTGAGTGCATGAATTATTGTGTTGTTACATCTGTATTTTTTTCATTTACAATTTATTACATAAATTTATATTTTCTTTCACAAATTGTGTTTGTACTGTTCATTTAATCCACCCTCCTCTCGGTAACAATTCTGTTACATTACTACTAAATCATGCCATATTCTTGCAAGTCTTTGGTAAAACTGTCAGCATTAACCTCATCGATATCCTGACTGTTATTATTATTTAGTTAGCAATTAAATTGTGTGTACCCGTAGAGTTTTAAGATCTTTTTCTCCAAGGAAAAAAACCCCGAAAAAACTGACAATACAAGTTCTTCCAACATCATGTGCAATAATTGTACAAAATAATACAATTGGAACAGTACGTCACCTGATGTAACATTACACCCAAATTCTAACTTAAAATCCAAAATGATCAATATTCTCGGCAAGTTTGATCTATCCTAAACCACTATCAATATATAAACTTTACTATTTTCATTTTTTATTTGTTCGCTTTCTTATCTAATGGGGTCGTGTTCTTTTATTACTGTTAACACTTGCATTCACACGCCACTGGTTGCCTTAGGAAAATGGAATATTTCGTAAAATTTAAGAAAACATGTCCGTTCCATTTTTTGACATTAGTGTTTTTTATTCATTAGGTTTAGAAAACATAATCCGTGTAAGGTAATACTCCACTACCAGAGAAACGGATATTATCATGAACATACAACATCAAATATGTAAATTAGCGCTATCATAATCGATGCTTGCCATATACTGGTTTTATACAACGGAGTCAATAATGGCATTATTTGAACGTATTATTGCTTTTGTCCAAGAATAACCACTATCATAAATCAAAGAATAATACCCTCTCTGAAAAGTTAAAAGAAAAAATTGCTTTTATATCGATTGGTGTATCTCTTTGAAACGGATACGCGTAAACCATCTTATTCTGAAAACTTTTGTTTTGAGGAAAGAACAGTTTATGTGTTATTATTTGATCAAGGATTCTACCTGTATTCTTTATCTACATGTTATATCCGCATCACTTCAATATTTCTCGTTGTCGAAAGGATAATGCAGATATAAGCCAATATAATTTGATAATGGATGCTTAGTTGGATCTTTACTTTCTCTCATTTTTTGTTGGATGCCCACATACACGGTTACAAATAAACTTCAAGTTAATAACGTCATGCTATACCGCACAGTGTTATCTCATACATTATGTAATTGGATACTACCTAGCGCTTCGTAGGTATACATTACCACCCGACAATGTGGAAAAGGCTTATCACGTGCAGTGCATATATGCTGATACGTTGACACCTGTTGTGTTTATTTTACTCTTTTATTATTTGGATACATTGGAATCAAAACATATACAGTCATGATTTGTTTTCTAGTTTTGCTGTCAGGGTAGTTGTCTCTCATGTTTATAAGAATATGGACGTGACGAGGACGTAAAAAAGCTTGACTTTAACCAAATCGTGGGTTTGCATTGCTTCAAATAAGATTTCAGCCGGGCTAGTGCAATAGTTCCATATGCAGCCATGAAAGAACCTCATGTTTTGAACCTTCATTTGAGACTGTAACACATGACTTTTTAAGCTTGTTCCTGTGCCTAGGTTGTGTTCATTCACTTTTTTTGCTCTTCGATGCCTCTCGAGATTTGTATTGTTAGCTTGGTCCTTTCAGCTTTCATCTCCATTATGTGTCTTAGTAATTCTTGGTTGAGGCGGTTCACAAAGGTTTACTGCTGTTGTTCAACTCTCGCTAAGCCTCCAGCATCACCCGGTTGGTGATAATTTCTGCCAACAACATTCAGGATGCTCTCATGGTGCTCCAATGCAACGGACATGATCCTTTTCAGGCAGATGTTGAGGAGAGTTGATGAGAAAAGCACCACTGTCTGACGCTCACTGCAGTTGTAAACCAATATCATATATTGCCATGGACGAGAACTGCACTAGTAATCTTGAAATGCAAATGGTCTATGGTTCTGATTAGTTTTTGCTTTATATTGCATATCCGCATGGTGTACCACAAATCTCCATGCCATACCATGTAGTAAGTCTTACTTGTAATGCTGAAGATGTTTTTATAGTGTCACGGCTGCTCTGTAACAAAACTGTTTTTCAGTAATTGTGTGCTCTATTTTTGCTTTAAGCATGCTAAGGATGATATTAAGCATGAAACAAATGCAGATCAATTTTGCTAGGAAGAGTGTTTATATAGGCCGCATCCTCCAGGTGGGACAATTTCCTGTTTGCCAAATTTTGTTTCAAATTGATGTTTGTACATTTATCATGAAAGTTAATCATGCTTGAACATGTTCTGCATGTATAATATCTGCCTCAGCTAGCTTCACTTTCTTCAGTGCCATTTCTGCAGCTTCGACGTATTCAATGATGATCGAGTGGTAAACTTGGATTGCAATCAGTGGAAGTTTAATAAAGCTCGGTTTGAAGACGTCTCATGATTGTAAAGCTCTGTACAGTATTAGGACGACTGTTAAGAATATCTTGGTCATCTGTCAGACTTTTACCAGACGTATCTATGAATCACTAAAGTAATTTCTTATTTACGTATGCAAAACTAATATTAAATAATAAAATATTTGAGTGATGTAATTTTTTATAATTCGTAGACACCGTGACATATCGTCATTATGCCATTACATTATATCATTATATTTTGCATACCTAGAGGCTCCTCCTTCGTTCCTTCCAGACTAACACTGTTGATATTAAGTTTGATAATAGTAATATTTAAACATCTAGGACAAAGCAGAAGATTTTATATCTGGCTAGAGGATTGAAGTGTACAATCTTTTATCCCGGTTATAGCTTCAAACTCAGAGCCCTAAAATGAACCTACTATACTACACTTTATGTAGATTGGATCTTCTCTGCAAAATGTATAGATAGAAGGAAAAAAATAAGTTGCTGGGTGTATCGGAACAAATCTGAACAACATGGGGGCTGAATTAATGTTTTAATATTGTTTTTAACATTTGACTGTTATGTAAACATAGCTTATTAATTCCTACAAGCACTGACGCGTATTTTAAAACATGGTATCTTGAGAATGATAGCCCAACAAGTATTGCTAGTCCCTAACTTAATTTATGTCTCTACATGTATGTTTTGGTAATGCATATATATAATTGTAAGGAATCCCACAATGAGACAAGTCTACAAACGTATTATTGCCTGGACACTTGAAACTAACGTTAATCATTATGAATATTCGTTGATACTCATTCTAATGAACACCATCCTTGTATCATTTACCAGTTCGGTAATTAGCTAAGTGAGATTTTCCTGCCAAAAAAAACAATGTGTACGCATTTACAAATTCATTGTTAACATATAGGAAACAATAAACAAACACTCTTTTAGCAGATAAATATATATATATATATATATATATATATATATATATATATATATATATATATATATATATATATATATATATATATATATATATATATATATATATATACCAGGCTGCCGCTTAAATGATAATGTATATACTACGTATACTTTCTTATCCATATACTTAGAACCCTTCGAAAACGTAGAGATTATGTATTTTACCATTTTGCAACATTATTAAAAGTTAGTGTAAATATCTGCGATAATGATTAATATTATTGGTCAGCTACTGGTTTCTAATTTATTATGCGTTGTGAGGAAGAGTGTCATTGTTTTCGATGCTGTCAGCATAGAAACATTCCTGGACCATACATTTATTTTTAATATCCTATCTATATCGGTTCTAGTTCTTGCCCACTTGACACAGGGCTATCTTGAACATAGCGATTGAAACATCTTGGTTTGTTGCGATGTGTCAATTGTCTAGATATCAGTTTATGCAAATATGATGTAGTGTGCACGTGTAGAGTGTGAGCATCATATTATGTTTAAATGACTTATTTAGGTTTTTCCCTTACGTGACCCACAATCGGTTTGATAAATGATCTTAAATTACTTTTTCAACAGTAACAGCCCGATACAACATTATCTTACCCACGAATTTATGTTTTACATCACACAAACCACACCACTAACAGGATCGCTTCGTTGGCCTAGTGGTTAAGGCGTCCGACTAGTATTCGCGTGGTCCTTGGTTCGATCCCTGGCCGAGTCATACTAAAGACTTACAAAAATGATACTAACTGCTGCCTCGCTTCACGCCCAGCATTAAAATGTTAGTGTTAGGACTGGTCAGTCCTGTTGCAGGATATTGTGACTGGATGAGATATTATGCTACATGTCTACGGTCTGATCGATCCCTTGCGAGTCATGCTAAAGATTTACAAAAATAGAACTAACTTCTGCCTCGCTGCACGCCCAGCATTAAGAGGTTAGTGTTTCATATTATATTGAGTAGAACGTAGAACCTTCAACAAGTGGTGCACATGCACATATGGAAACTTGTAGTTACCATACTTATATCGCATTACGTGAGACCATCACTATATGTTTTGTATTATTAGAAAGACAACAAAACGCATTGGTACATGATGTGGTGGAATACGTGCAGACCTTATGGGTCTGATTATCCATTTATATAAGAACATATACGGTATCTTTGGAGTGAATATAAGTGAATTGTTGCTAGGCAGTTATATATTGCTTGGCCTTTTGCATATAAAGTTTTTTTTTGTATTCATTTTTTTATATCTCGTTTCTCATTGTACCTTCATGCTCATGAAACTGAAAGCAAAGGTTGTTAAATCTGCACATGATAGGGTACTTATACGTGGAGTGAATCAGAGGTAAAGAAACATATAATGCTTTTATTTTTTTTTCCAGTCTGACGTCTTTGAATTAACACGTGTTCTCAGTCTACACAAACAAGAGGCTTTATTCAGGCTCAAGATGATATTCCTGCAAGAACTTGTTTATGCAAAGGCAAGCGGAACAAGGTCTCACTGATTACTTTATGCGAATAGTTACACAGAAGAGAACATTCCAACGAGATAAATTATGTTAAGAATTCAAAGAGCATCCTCTTACTCATTTAAACAAAGGGTTTGGATAAAGTTCTACTGTGTCCATCAGAAATATTTTGCACCTATTATTGTGTCCTGACAATTGCATTCAAAAATGTTGTCTCGTCTATCCTTTACGTGTGCTGAAATATATAATCAATACCACCATTATTGAAAAGATGATCAAGAACGAGGTTAGAAAGAAACATTGGTCAGATTACAATTGGTTTATGCTTTTGAACGCTGAGACCAATGCTTGCAAGTATATTAAATTTGGCATATATATGGTATAAAGATTCCAAACAGTCACGTCTATGGACTATGAAGGGTACAAAGACAAATATACAAAGAAAGAAGATAGCAGCTATCGTTCTTAGATCTGGTTTCCTCAAGATAAAAATGAATTCAAAGAATAGTGTCGGTGTCTAAAATACATACATGGAACATCGTATAACAGAACGAACGATTTATGTAATGTATTATTGAACTATTAATTTGACCTCCAATAATGTCAAATATTGAATACTAGGCAGTTTCATGTCGATAGTTCAGCTCATTAACGATATTTTATACGTAGCTAACCACGGGCACATTATACGTGAAGACTTGATTCGGACATTAACGAAAATCGGAAAGCTTGCATAAAATTACGAGTTTGGTAATGACATGATTGCTATCTACCTGCCTATTTAAAGTTTTTTTTTGTCAGGTACATTTACTCTATTTGAGAAGTGTTTTTTTGTAATAAAAGTTGTCATCATGATGGAGCAAACTTCGGCTTTGTTAATATTTACGTATATTTGCAAACATACGATGTTTCAGTATCCGTGATAGTCGGAATTATGCATTCCATACTTACTTAAGGTTGTAATTTATAAATAAGCAAAGTGTTAGCCTGCGAAAAGTATGTTTCTAATCCACATCTAACTGACAGCTTTTTACCGATCATAATGTTGATCATGTCGATATTGAAGCACATGATTTTGTTTTTACCCCGGTTGAGTAGTTACCAGAGATACGACTAAACAGCTATTGAGAATGACGTTTATTGATAAAATATTCTTTTAGCTGACACATTTATTGATCATTCCTTCAAAAGGTGACAATTAATATTACAATCGATCACTCAAAATGTATATATCACATTGATTATACTTTTCTACTCATTCTCCTTATTCTAATCAAGGTAGCGGCCGACAAGTGCTCTTTCTTCTTGGACTGGAAAATATATTGGATTTCATATTTCTTTCAAATAGCTATTACAGCAACTGATGTCACACATGGCCCAGATTTTTATTTGTGCAAAATGTGTATATTGTTACGATAAGGGAGACCATCTTTAAACAATGCAAAGGATTAGACTTTTTTATAAAAATGTTAGACTTTGGAAAATATGGTCACAGCTTATGCACTGAGTTTTCCGAAACGTTATGCGTCAATTAGAAACCGAATAATTCAAGTATTCTTTATATAACCAATAAAACAGAAGGGACATGGAAATGTGTAAACTCTAGGAACTAAATGATGATGGGTACTCATTTGCTGTTATTTAGTGTTATATAATCAGGTCAATCATCATTAGGTATTAGTCATGTATAGTTATTTATTAGACATATTGTTTGCAGAATATTGAAGTCATTAATGAAAAACTATTTCCAATCGCATATTCATACATTTTTCTTCTTGATTATGTCTCTGTTTTATGAAAAAAGTTGTCAAATGCTAGCAAGGACGAATCGTCACACTACTCATTCAATAATGAAAATAAGGTTCACATACAATAAAATAACATTTGATTCTGGTCTGATAACATAGTTCTTACTATCCTGCCTACACATAAAAAAGGCTCTTTGGTTTTGCATTGCCTTTGTTACATTGAATAGAAATTAAGAAACATAAATATATCATCAAAACTTCTAATGGGAGTAAACAACTTAGCCATGCTATGGGAAAGGGGTATTTTGTTACAGATATACATTGGAATCATTTAATCAATAGCGTTGAATCAGTCTCACACACTCTGACTGTAGTAACATTGTATTAAAGAGTATTTTGGAAATCATAAATATTTTAACAGCATCCTTACATGATGAATCACATCAAAAGAGACAGACTTGGTTGGATTTTCAAATATCAGACAGTTTGCTCAGATATTTCCTTAATGGGTGAAACCCGGTCCATTTTGTTGAGTACCAAAAGCAAGTCTGTATCGTCTAACAATTGTCAGGATTAATGGCAATATTTAAGAGAGTTACAAATTTTATCAAGTCAAATTTTAGTCGGTCTGTTTTTGCTTGTTTAGGTATTGGTAGAGATTTTATGGAAGAGTACATAGCTGGTGTCAATCATCTAGTGTGCGTTTTTTCCTTGTAAAATTAAAAAAACAGGAAAATTATTCAAATTGAAAAGGGATATTTGTCTGTTTTGGCTTTGCATTAATATAACGTTCGCATTTGTTCATAGCTTTACTCTACTGTTACAAGCAGTGACAAAAAAAAACCCGAATTTTCATAACGGAAAAAGAAAAAGGGAAATCAGAAATTGTTCTTTTGAAGTTCGATGTTGAAGGAATACATCCCTATTAACATCAAGTGACCTTAACACATGTTTCCAAATGCACTTTCCCTCCAACAGCAGTACTATACTGCTTTATATTGAATATATTTTGAATCAATCATAAAATCATAAGATCTTTTTATCTATTGTAATTGCATGTGCATTTGATTGATTTGAAAACAAAACGTTTTTGTATAATACATTGATTTTGTGAATTAGGGGACCTGTCATATATATATATATATAACATATATATATGAGTTGTTCTTAATTATTATGTTTTATAAAGATAACAGTGTTGCATGGGATTGGGTTTAGCATATTGTTTGTTGTTTCGTCGGTGATTTATTAAATGTGTTGGTGTTTTCTTTCTTCTTTTACTACCATACAGTCGGACTAATATATTTATAATGAGAGAAAAATATAATTATGTTGAATCATAATAAAAGAATGGTACACAAAGTGTACAAACGTCCTGTATTTTTCCTGAATCAAGAATTTTAAAATTGATTTAACGTTGTGGCAGCATATTCATTATCCTATGAACATGGTGAAGAATGAGATGTCAAGGTTGTAAAGAACTTATCTTCGGCACCGCATTTACAGGACGTTTACTGCAACTTATGGCCAGGGCATAAATGCATTTTACGAATGTGGATAATTACGTTTTTATAGAGAATTTCCAACAAAAGAATGGGTTTGCATCTCTCTTGAGTCAAAACTATTTTATCTTCTTCAATAATGTACTAGTTGAAGACAATGTTGAACAATTAAACTGTGATTTAATCGCGAGTGAATTTTATTGTGATGCTATTGATATTTATTCCCATAATGTAAAACGCATCATCTCATCAGAATCAATGCACATTTTAAGATATTAACTATTTTAAGTCCATCAGACAGTTACAAGGTTCGATACTCAGCCATACAATATATGGAACCCTTGGTTGAATTATTTTTATGACGAAGCCAGTCAAATTCCAAATGTATATTTAAATCTGTTACGCCCCTTGTTTTGAGATTTGGAACAAATTTGTTTTCTTGTTAAGGGATAAAAAGGAGGTCCATTCATTCACAAATAATCTTCCTAGTTTAGGTCTCGTGTTTTCTATTTAAACATACATATTATTACCTAGTCTCATCCCCCTGCGTGTTCGGGGTTGTAGAATTGAAACGACGTGCCTCGCCACTTGTCGTAAAAGGCAACTAAGTAGAGGCAAACTGTTTGCCTTGGATTGCGACCCGTGTAAGAGTAGGAATGAATCCTGGTAGTTGCAATACACTATTTTGGCCTCTACGTCTTTTAGACGGCTGGTGGAGATGAATTCGGAATCGATAAATCGGCGGGTCACGCCGAGTACTAGCAGGTCTTTATTTTACTTACTCATCTTCTCTTTCTTTCTTGTATCTCTCTTGATACCACCGTTGCCCCTGCATTATTTTCCTTTAGCTTTCACTCTCGCAAGTTTTAGAAGACTTCCTAGAAGGTGGTGGCTCAACGGGTCAATCTGGAGATAATTTTACCGACCCTAGAAGGAAGCTGCATGGGTCAAACCCAGGTAATTGTATCTAACGAGTATCGCTTCTAGATATCCCTGACACTTGAAAAGTGTCCCCTCGTTGGGCTCCCTGGCTTGTGAGGAGCATGGGTGCTGAAATTTCTCATTATTAATCGTGGCAAATGCAACCAAAAAAATCAACAATAAACGCACCAAACCACTGTCGGACTCTAATGAAGAAACATGTGGCGCGGAATAATGTCCACGATTCATGGTTCTTCAGTCTAAGGATGATTCCAAACCGCTTTCAAGTTTATCTCCATTTGTTATTAGGAAAGCTATTTCGGGATCCATTGGCACACCAAAAAGTGTGAAAAAACTCAAATCGGGTTGCCTCCTGATTGAGTCTGAGCGAAAAGGTGAAACAGAAAATACCAGGAAAATGAAAACCTTTTTCGATATTTCAGTGACACTGAATTCGTCCAAAGGTGTAATGCGATGTCCTGACTAGGCTGGAGTCACCGACACAGATATCATCGAAGGGATGAAACATGAAGGTGTCACTGCAGTACGAAGAATACGTATTAAACGTAATAACATTTTGCAGGACACAAATACATTTGTACTCACCTTTAATAAACCGGCAGTGCCCAAAGTGGTCAAGGCTGGGTTTTTACAAATACAGGTCGAGATCTACATTCCAAACCCCTTCGATGCTATGAATGTCAAAGATACGACCATCACGAGAATCGATGTTCCAGAGCCAAGGTATTTTGTCGATGCGGATACCACTCTCATCAGGAAGCTGATTGCAGAGCAACTCCGCATTGTGTCAACTATGGCAAGGAACATCACGCCAGTTCCATGGATTGTGATACATGGAAACAGGAAAAGGATATTCAGAGGCTAAAGTTTATATCGGACATTCCCTACCCAGAAGCCAAGAAACTTGTTCAGGCAAAATCATCCCTTTCTGGCCCATCCTTCTCCACAAGCGTCAAAAACAATCCAAAAACCGCGAAGGACGCCCAAACACAGATGGATCAGCCCGATTCAACAACAAGTGCCAATATTCCTAATTATATGCCACATAAAAGCACAAAATCAACTCAGACAACATTTAATAACAGTCCACCACCAAAATCACCAAAACAGAAACACAAAGTACAAAGAAATCAGCCGCAAAAGGGGTCAAATGACCCCATTAAACTGCACAAGTTTGGAGACTTTGAGAGCATGGGTGCAGAAAAAACTGCTCCATGCACTCAAAGTAGTTCCTAACCTAGAAAAACCAAATATACTCCCGTACTTCATCCAGCGAAATAACAACACATACTTCCTCCGCGAATAGCCTAACCCAGCTCCAGAATCTTCAGCATAACAATATAATGAAGAACACCATCATTCACTGGAACTGTCGCGGACATAAAGCTAACTGCAATAATATTCTTCTGCTTTTAAATCGACTCGACAATGCAGTTCTATGTTTACAGGAAAGATTCCTGAAAGAGACATATAAAATTACATTTAAAAACTTTTTCCTGTTTAGCGCGTACATTCAAAACGCTGACAGGGCCTCAGAAGGAGTTTATATTGTTGTGAACAATAGAGCCAATCACAGAGTCATTCCTTTGAATACAAATTTACAAGCCATTGCTGTAAGTGTCACTCTACATCGAGTGATTACTTCTTGCTCCATTTACTTACCACCAAACACCAACCTAGTACAAAAGGAATTAGACAATCTTGTTGAGCAACTTTCCGTGCCCTTCGTTTTACTCGGGGATTTTAATGCTCATAACATTGTATTTGGATCGAATCACATAAGTGACAAAGGCCATAAAGTAGAAGATTTCATTTCTAGACACAATCTGTGTCTATATAACACTAACTCACCGACATATTTACATCCAGGAACGGGTACGTACACATGCATAGATTTGACAAGTTGCTCCCCATCGCTGCTTTGGGACTATGAATGGAAGGTCGCTGATGACCTTCACAGAAGTGATCACTTTCGGATCACTCTTGAAAATTACTCTAAAATTGATGACGCAATTCCACAATGGAATATATGGAAAGCCAACTGGGCTATGTTTGAAACAATATGTAAAAGTATACTAAATAATGATACAGTATTCAACGCTGTAAATCCCATACAGCATTTTACTTCCATTCTAATTACAATTGCAGATGAATCTGTTCCAAAGTCCTCACCGAACAGTAAGAAATCGCAAAAACCCTGGGTAACCAAGGAATGCAAAGAAACCATTAAACAACGCCGAGAAGCATTAAAACTATTCAACAATCGTCCAACGCCCGAAAATTTAAACTAAAACTTGACACACAATCAAAGGAATATAAACGTGCATCCTGGAAGAAATATATTTCTTCTTTAAACTCTCGTTACTCAATGAAACAAGTTTGGTATACTTTTCGAAAAATAAAAGGAAAGAGGAAACACAATTGTATTCGACACCTGAAAACAAACAATATAAATTTCAGTTCGAAACGTGATATAGCAAATAATCTTGCCGACAGTTTTCCAAAAAACTCATCGTCATCTAATTATTCAGAAGCCTTTCGAAAATTAAAATCTCAAAAATGAAAGTCACGATTGAAATTTAATTCAAATAACAGTGAAAGCTATAAACAGCTGTTTTCTTTATTGGAGCTTAGGGAGGCTTGAGACAAGTCCCATGATACATCCGCTGGGCCTGACGAAGTACATTTACCAATTCTTGAAACACATCCCAGAATCGTCTCTGACACTACTTCTTAAAATCTTTAAGATTTATGGATTGCTGGTAATGTATATTTTAGCTGGAAAGAAGCAATAGTAATACCGATTCCCAAACCAAACAAACATATCGAAGATCCTAACAGCTATGGGCCCATTGCACTGACAAGCTGTGTGTGCAAAACAATGGAACGAATGATTAATTTTCGGCTTGTATGGTACTTGGAAAGTAACAATTTAATATCTCCTTTCCAAAGTGGCTTCCGATCTGGTCGCAGTACAAACGATCATCTGGTTAGACTGGAAATATGTATTCGCGATGCATTTATCAAGAAGGAACATTTAGTATCAGTCTTCTTTGATTTAGAAAAGGCCTATGACAAAACATGGAAGTACGGGATACTAAATGACCTGCACGATCTGGGTCTAAAAGGCCGTCTGCCCTCTTTCAGCTCCAATTTTCTCTGCGACAGAGAATTCAAAGTACGAGTGGGCTCTTCCCTCTCTGATATGCACCAGCAAAAGATGGGTGTGCCCCAGGGCAGCACTTTATATGTGACGCTATTTAATATCAAAATCAATAGCATCACTAAGTGTTTAGCTCCCGGTGTGGAATGCTCATTATATGTAAACGATTTTTGAATTTGTTATCGATCAAAGCACATTCATACAATTGAAAGGCCACTCCAACAAAATATCAATAAGGTCCGAAATTGGGCCAGTAATAACTGTTTCAAATTGTCTAAATCGAAAACAGTATTCATGTATTTCTGTCAGTTGCGAATGCATCATGATTACCCGAAACTCACGCTGGACGGAACACTTATTCCAGTTGTTGAGGAAACAAAGGTTTTGGGTATTATCTTCGACGGAAAACTGACTTTTATACCGTACATCAAGAGTTTGAAATCTAAATGCTTAAAAGCTTTAAATTTACTTAAATTAATAGCGCACACTGACTGGGGTGCAGATAAAAAAGTACTCCTCAATTTGTATAGAAGTTTTGTCAGCTCCATACTAGACTCTGGATGCATTGTTTATGGTTCAGCTAGGTACTCCTATTTAAAAATGCTTGTCCCATATCATCATCAAGGAATAAACCTCGCTCTAGGAGCATTTAAGACATCTCCATGTGAAAGACGTCTCGCGGAAGCGAATGAATCACCTTTATCGCATCTCAGAGAAATGTTCTCTGCACAGTAAGCTCTTAGGTTAAGATCAAACCCTCTGGACCCTGATTTTTTGGCTGTTTTTCAACCAAAATACAGAACTTTATATGGAAATAACCCAAATGCCATACCTTCATTTGGCATCAGAACATCATCCAGCCTTTACAATATCAAAATTAATCTCTATACAGTTCAGAATACGTTTGTCTCGAAAACACCACCTTGATTACTTAAGCAACCCAAAGTGATTTTTACGTTACACGATGGAAATAGATCTGAGACGAAACCCTTCCATATTCCTGACTAAAACTAAACTAAAAACTCTTCTTGACGAGCATACAATAAAAGTAAAAACAAACCGCAGACGAATAACCAGCGTCGGCGTTATTCTGTATTCGGTTTTATGTGTAGTTGCTGGAACTGGCATATTGTTATCAACGATAACAGCACTGACACCTGTATTTGTCACAATTTGTGTCATTGGCGACAACAATTACATGAATTCGTAGCATCATCACAAAAAAAAAATATCGACATGCTGTCAGAATAAACTACACGAGTATATAATTAAGTTACATATTACATCAACCGCGTATTCCCAATTATCTTCGCTGATAACATCCAGTCTCGATAAAGCCGCAAAAGACAACAAAGATCTCAAAAACATAAACAATTCTTGAATTCAATTTTGTCAATTGTCAATTTTCCCACTGAGGTTCCTGATATGGAGATAACAACGGAGAAATTACGAGTATAATACAGTTGGCCTAATATTAGATCAAAATCATTTGGTGGTCAGCCACCGAATAATTCCTTGGTGTTTGTGAGTAAAAATAAACAAAACGGAACTCCAGACTAAACATAGTTTCTTTATCATCTGGGTCTTTCCTAATGGAACAGATCAATAATGAATTACAGCGTATAATAAAATCCATTACGGGAAGAGAATCACAAATCGCTATTATAGATCATAAACCGATACTATGATCCGCGACTGAGATAAACTCACCCGTATATGTGGTAGATATATATCAGAGATCTCTAAGAACCGTACTAGGATGGCTTGAATATCTACTGACTAAATATAACATACCGCCAGAGCCACGACTAAATGATTTTGTCACTGATTTAAAAGCCACAAAATTAAAGGGAATTTGGCCACTAACAAATTTTGATTATGTTTCTTCTCACTATGTCCCAGATAAAGATAATATATTTATGAAAAATCTTTCAACAACAACATCATTAACCGATGTTGATTCAAAAACTCAGATAACTTATGTTTGTGAAACTAATTTAACATAATATGCTAATGAAATTAAAACTAACTATCAATACCCATATGATAATTTAATTCGATTATTTGATAATTATCTTTTGAATTATCCTGATTATAATCTGAAAATGAAAATTATTAAAACAATTCAGGATATCAACTATAGTATATCGTAATTAGAATTTGCAAAAGAACAAATGTTTCACAATACAAATTATTGTCATATTATTGATGACAAAATTGACAAACTCAAACCACCGTAATTGAAGAAAATATTGTTTGAAAGGGAAACCAAAATCTGATAAAACAAATTTAATTTTTGCGATGTATGGAGTAAGTGGATGCATCGGGAAGCAGTATTAGCATTTTAGCATATGCGTCAATATTTATTATATGGTACTATTTAAGGGTCAAAAAAATATTCAGAAACCAACAATGTGATAAAACTGTACGCGATACATTACGGAAGTAATTGCTATTATTAAAATATTAAAATGTATTGTATATTACACAGTGAAGTGATATTTAATTAAATATCAAACGCTTGTGTATTTTTTATATCATATAGTAATAAGACAAACAACTGAAGTTACGTTTCGCGTAATTTTATTGTTTGCATTACATTGCTTCCTGACCGGAGTAATAGCAATGTGATATTAAAACACATATGACACCTGGATTGGTATTAGGTCAATGCATATAAACGTTTTTTTTCAAAAGGTTTTTTATCATTTGTTAGTGGCAGTCATCATATGGCCTATATTAGAATGAGCTACAATATATTTGTGCTCGTTTTCGAGACAGACATGAGATAGTATATATGTCTAAGAATTGTTCTTGTATGAGTGTATGTGTTTGCTAGTTTACATAGCCTTGAAGCAAAGAAAACAATGTTTGTTTTAAACTTAATTATGTTTTATTTTCATGAACAAGGGAACAGTCACCAAAATATTTGGTTTAAGAATAATACTCAAATTATCACAGAGAATCCTCGTTGTCAGACATCTTTGATCACATTTTAAACGCAACTTTGTTTGCAGCATTCGCTTTCATTTTGTGCATCAAATTGTATCGTATAGATTTGTATATTATATTTATAACCTTTCTGTCATTAACAATAACTTGTAATCAGTTGTTTCTGTGTAAAACATTATTTCTAGCACCAATATGTTTTTTTTTTACAATAGGTTAATTGTGTTAGGTGGAAATAACCACTGTTTGCATGATAAGCAACTCATCAGCAAAATATTTGTCTGACGATGAACATGGACAAAATACTTTTAATATATATCATACATATAAATGGGAAATAGCCCGTTTTTGGTATAATACTTCCCAAATACTCATTGGTAGCAGAATCAAAGGCTGTAAGAATAAATATGACCTTTTCTCAGGTTATTGCATTATTTGGTTAACAAAACTGAAGTGCTCGGCAAATTAAAATTATGTGTACATGAATATTTTTTGCGCTATATGAACATGTTGCTGAATAAGAACGTACAAATAGGTTATCTGAATTATTTACAGTACGCACTGAAAATATCATTTGTTCCAAGCAGAGGTGGATTTCAAGTTTATTCCGTGTTGTTTTAGCACACTGATTGGACGTTTGCAAATTCTACAAGCATATAAAGCACCCAAACATGTTCATTGAAACTCATAATTTGCAAACGCGAGAGCTATCGTATTTGTTTTGGAAACACTTACTTTATCTTCCTGTCGTAAGTATATGCCCTTGCATTTGCTAATCAAAATAAGTAAGTATTATTAGTATTACTATTGATATTATTATTATTATTATTAATATTATTATTATTATTTTTTTGATTTGTATAAGCATTATAATATTATTATTATTTCTTTTGTTGAATATATTCAATATGTACTATGTTTTTGTAATTCAAGAGTACTAATTGTATGACACACTATTTTTTAAATAACGTAACATACCTGTATGATGCGATATTTCAAATTTCAGCCTGCAAATAATTACTGCTTCATCATCACCATCATCACCGATGTCGTCATGAACATAAACGATAAAAAACATTGCCAACTAAAAAATATATCATCACTCTTCATTTCTTCACTCATACTAAGGTTCCGAAATATGAACATTCTTTCTTCGATGGCCACACTTATTTTAAACCCCGCGAGTGTGTATATCAAACATAAAATCTATATGCACTAGCAATTGTTCCTAGTTTCAAGGTTGCACAATATTTTTTTCCAGCAGTTTATCGATATCAGAGAAAGATGTTTTCCGCACTTACTCTTGTACTAACATATTTTGGAGCCACTCAAGCTTTTTACTTTTCCGGTAGAAAGATAAATTGTGTGGTAAGCGAATGGAGTGAATGGTCTGGTCCGCTTAGTTTTGGCGAATATGAACGATACAGATCAGTCCTTGTGCATCCATTCAATGGAGGCAATGCTTGTCCAGAACTCCATGAAACAAAGTCGGCTGGATCCCCTGGGACAAACGCAGCAGGCGTGGGTGAGAACACAATCGCACACTCAATTTCACAAACCACACAGAAACATGCACATACACACATAACAAGTAAAACTATAAGTTCTATAATAAATACGATTATTAAATTGTCCTGCAGGATGTAATCATTTGTAAACTACCTATACATGCTAGAAGTATATTGTCATTTTCCGGATTAGATTGTGTCGTCGGCGAATGGGGTGAATGGAAAGGTCCGCTTGGATTTGGCGAATATGAACGATACAGACCAGTACTTGTGCAACAAGTCAACCCAGGCAAAGTTTGTCCAGCAATCTATGAAACCAAGTCGAATGGGTCCCCTGGAACGAATGCAGGATATAATTCGGGTAAGAACACACTCACATGTATAGATGAACGATTTTTTAGTTGTGTTATGGCCATTTAACAATTTTCATCATAACTGTCCTGGAATTTGTTAAAGATATTTTTCTTCAGAATGGCGCACGGAATATTGTTATGTTTTGTGCTATGTATAACACAAGTGATTTTGGGTGACAAATATGCTCTTAATTGAACTCTTATTTCATTTCATTGTATTCAATTTTGCAATCAAATGTTTAAAATATTTGAGGAGTGAAACTGTAAACAAAATAAACTGGGTGCATATAACGAGCTAAAATAAAACTATTTTCACTTAGACCAACAATGCACTTAGTAAAGTATTAAATATATTTCCTTTCAAATCTTAACATACATGAATACAAAGATAAAAAATTTTAAGATTGTATGTATTTTAGTATGTAAAACATGCCACATATGATGCAACATCGTTTATTATCCCGTTAGATTCGTATTTTGTTTAGATCATATTGTTAGTTTGGTTGTTGAAGAGAATATATCATTGTTAATGAGCAGATCAAATAATGCATGACGTATCTTTGAATGAAAAAAGAAAATTGTCTTTGTTTGGATTTTAAATTTTAGCATTTGGTCTGTGAAATACTTACACAGCCTGAAACCTATAGTCGATCACGAACTCTTCTGAATTTTGTTTGAGAATTCACATATTTTTACATTTATTTTTTAAATTAGTCGCTCACTATTTTGGAGTCACTAAAATGTTACTATAACTCCAGACATTTTGAAAATCCCATGATATTGTGGAAGATATTGCCTAAGAAAAATAAATACTTCTCTATATTAGGCATAATTTTTCCTCTCACACTGACGCAAATGGCACTGTGTATTTGAATATTTATTCCAACTGCCTGTTCAATAATTGGTACCCAAGATGGATAGATTTACTCTTGTTCCATACATGTAAATAAATAATGATTATACTAATGTACAATGCCTTACATTTGTATAATTCACCTGACAACTAATTCCTCACATATAAATACAAGTTCAAAATCTTGAATAGGGTTATTGCTATTTGTACATCTGCTTATACAAACATGATAGGATCAACACAATCAGCAATATCAATGTAAAAGTGAACCATACATAATCGGTTCATGCAAAGGAAAACGCAGACAAATTAATATCACTTTTAGAAATCCAAATATTCCCAGACGTGGAAATTTGGTATAAGCATGATCTTCCCTTTTAATAGTACATATGCGTTTCCACAATATTACATTATCAAAAAAGCTAAATTAAACAGTTTAACTAAATTCATTCAGATATTTAGCAAGATATAATATAACTGATTTGTAGATAAGCAATCAAATTCGTCTTCGTCAATTATGTTTGTTTTGTTTCCAATAGTTTTGTTGTGTAGGCTGCTACCACTATTTATTAATGGTTTTCACTTTACAAATACGATTCAGGTATAAACGAAAATAACAATGACGAGACCTTGCCATCAATCAACCAGACTGCAAATGTGCTGGCAAGCAGTTTCATTGGAGGAGTTGACGGTACCAACACCAACATATTCGTTCGATCTGCCACATCCAACCAAGAATCCTACAAGAAGACGAGAGATATATTGCTTTTATTAGATGCTTCCTTCAGCATAGGTGTTGACAATTTTCGTAAAGCCCTTGAAGGAGTTTCTGATCTTCTCGAACTTCTATGTCCCGAGCCAGACCCCTTTCGTAACCCGTCAGTGACATACCATCAAGCTGCTGCCTTCACGTTCGACAGTATACCAACTGAGATATTTCCCTTCAGCTCAAGGTACCCAACATCAATCCTAGTGAACGCAATACAAAGTATTACTTACACTGGTGGCGGTACCTGTACGGGAGATGCATTCCGAGCTGCTATCAACTTTTTTGCCAACAAAAACAAAGGTATATTAATGTGAACTACACAAAGCATTTCCTTTTCCGTTGATTGATTTTAGCGTATAAAAAGTATTCATAAAGATAAGTAACTTTTCTCAAATTATGTCATTTAATGTGTCCACTATCACAGTAATGCGAACTCAATTGATTTTTCACAAGGTGAAATAACAAGAAAATTATTATGTCGTTGTAAAGTTATCGCAATGCCAAACTTTTATTTTTTATACGATTTATAATACTAATGCATGCTTTATTGCTCTTTCTATTGTAATGTAATGAGTCGAGTAAAGTGTTAATTCGGTTACGTAAGATCATGTGAACCGTTTGTTACACATCCCTTGAAAATGTCTTTTCATTCAAATGTTATAATTATAATTTGCAAGCGATGATGACTGTTTTGACTCAAATATGTTGACATTCGTTTAATATTTTCTAACAAAGACACAATACAACAATACAACTGTTTATGTAGTTTTTCAGCAAAAGAATAGTACATTAGGAAATGCAATTGTAATGAATGATTTCGCTTCCATAACCTCTCTGAAATAAAGATTAAGTTAACATTTATTATTACAACAAACTTGACAGGAAATTCATTCCGGACCATTTTCTTCTATTGACACCACTCAATGAATACTAAAACTACATATTCAAAAAGTTTTAATAAGTACACCTTTTTCGGCTAAAACAGATTATAGTCTATTTTCCTTGTTGTCCATTTATGATTGGCTAATAAAAAAAGGTTCTAGTATGTAGTAAATGTATACACATAATTTATATTTTAATCATAAATAGACAACACGGCCTCGATTACATGTTAATTCAATGTGCACTTCAAACATTCAATGAGTAGTCTAAAGACAAATTATTTGAATAATTATACAATAAGCAACTGAAAAATCCCCAAATAATTTTCAAAGTTCTGCAAAGACCCGGTTTCAAACAGCATATATATATATATATATATATATATATATATATATATATATATATATATATATATATATATATATATATATATATATATATATATATATATATATATATATAAATCCTTCACTTTGCATGTTGTTTGCACTTGTCAAGACGACAAGCAAAAATTATGCAAAACATAATAAACGTCAGCTAACAAATACCTCAAATAACTTCAATCACAGGCAAGGGTCTAAATTACTTGTGCATAACATTATAAATTAATTAGTTTGTCTTCTTCATTTTTTATATCTCAGAGTTTCCTATCATTACAGGTGTGCGGAATTCTAAATCCATCCAAAAAGAGGTCTTGATTCTAACAGACGGGGAGTCAAACTGCGGAGTTAATGCTACGCAAGCTGCCAAGGAGCTGAAGGATACAATATTTTCATCTGAAGATGACAAGGTGAAAGTTTATGGGCTGATGATTGGGTCATTTACACAAAGAGGGCGTGATGAAGTGAAGTCATACGTATCTAATCCACCAGGCCAACATTTATTTGCTTTTAATGACTTCGACGACCTCTTAAGTGTGGTGGAAGCATCGAAAAGACTACTGACAGAAGGTACATCACGGTGCCTTCCAATCGAAGTTCCACCAGAGCCATTAGTCGGTTGAATGAATCGCTTTTTTCTTTTGCTCCTTATATTCAATACATTCGACATAGACTTTGGATAATATTGTAGCAGCATTAAATATTTGAAGAAATTCTTGTGATATTTGTCTCCTTTTTTGCGCTTAATGGTAGTTATATATATGCATGTAGCTAATGTATATATATATATATATATATATATATATATATATATATATATATATATATATATATATATATAAATATATATATATATAGATATATATATATATATATATATATATATATATATATATATATATGTATATATATATAGATAGATAGATAGATAGATAGATAGATAGATAGATAGATAGATAGATAGATAGATAGATAGATAGATAGATAGATATATAGATAGATAGATAGATATGAATGCATGTATGTATGTATGTACGTATGTATGTATGTATGTATGTATGTATGTATGTATGTATGTATGTATGTAAGTATGTATGTATGTATGTATGTATGTATGTATGTATGTATGTATGTATGTATGTATGTATGTATGTATGAATGTATGTTTGTATGTATCTATGTATGTATCTGTATGTATGTATGATCATCCAGTGTGTCATCACTTGTACGCTGATGACACGCAAATATACAAGTCTAGCCACCAAACTGAAGTTGATTCTGCCATCCAAGGAGTAGAAAGGTGCATTTCTGATGTGAAATCATCGATGACTTGTAACAAGCTGCAGATTAGTTTTGATAAACCTGAGGCCATTCTGATCATATCACAACGAATTTCTTATTCACATCAGTTACTTAAAGCAATACATATCAGCAACGCCAACATTATATTCACACAATCAGTACGAAACCTAGGTATTACTCTGGACAGTACTCTCACATTGCACCAACATGTCAGGAACATATACAATGATGCAAATTTTGAGCTGATACACATCAGCTCATTTCGCAAATATTTTTCAGTTCATGCCACTAAAACACTTGTGTGTTCATTAATACTTTAAAGATTAGACGAGTGTAATTCAATTCTGTCTGGTTCATATCAGTATTTACTCCAGAAACTTCGAAAGGTTCAAAACATAGCTGCTCGGGTCATACTTAGAGTATCACGATCAGAGCACACCTCCCCGCTGCTCTGTATCCTACACTGGCTATCCATTCGATCAAGAATCAAACTCAACATATGATCTCTGTGCTACATTTAACTCTCGGACTCTAGTCCAACGTACCTATCTGACCTCACTCGTGTGTACACACCAGCAAGATACTTACGGTTCTCTTCTGACAATCTTATACTCACTATTCCAAGTATGAAAATAAAGTCATATGGACAGCGTTCTTTTGCATACTAGGGCCCAGCTACGTTGAATGCATTGCACACTGAACATAGACACAAGGACACAGTGATCACATTCAAGAGCGCTCTCAAAACTCACTTATTTCGACACCAAGAAGAAACTTAAAGACCTAATAATGATTCCTGCAAAAAATATTCTCACAATGTTTTTCTAATTTCATGTTGTTTGTTTTCGTAATAATATTAATATGCTTTTTATCTTATTGGTGTTGTTTAAAGTTTGAAAGCGCTTAGGGCGTTTAAAGATTAGGCGCTGTACAAACTCCTCATTATTATTGATAATATTATTATTATTATTATTATTATTATTATTATTATTATTATTATTATTATTATTATTATTATTTTTATTATTATTATCACTATTATTATTATTATCATTATCATTCTTCTTCTTCTTCTTCTTCTTCTTCTTCTTCTTCTTCTTCTTCTTCTTCTTCTTCTTCTTCTTCTTCTTTTTCTTCTTCTTCTTCCTCTAATTTATATTATTATTATTATTATTATTATCATATTATAAAGTGTATATGATAACACTGAACGGTCAAATAATAACGTTATTAACTTAAACTGAAATTATAATCTTATATATGGGTATCCAAATATAAATGGGTGAAAGTTAAAATTCAATTATGCACCCAAATCAAATTAGTTTGGATTATATCTGTACTATTCTTTCGACAGAGTCATTTTGAAGTTATTTGGACATATTACTTTGAACCTGAAAATAAGTAAAATATATGACCAAACAATACCGCAAAATATGCCCTTTAATCAAAATTTGTTGACAGAATAAGTTCGTGTGAGCGAGTCCTTTCAGAAGGGATAAACCAAAAGATTTCAAAGCAACGTTTTAAGTCCTCAGATTTATTGTAGTGTTGATTCTTATAAGAACGCAAGAATAATTTTTAGATTATGACATCATTGATTCATTTGTCTACTATCAGTACATAACCTGTAGAGAATATGATTGTACTAAGTTCTGTCCAGTTTATTTGATGTGTCTAAATATATGTTCACTTTAATACTTTTTTTTATCTGGTAATGGCGATATTCCTTACATTGATTATGTTTTCCGAACGTTAAAATTAAAACAAACATATATTACAAGAATAACTTGGGCATACCTTCTTAAATTTACGAAATATTTCATTTGTATAAGTGAGCTATTCGTGTTTGAATGCTAGTTCTTACAATAATAAAAGAACACAATCCCAGAAGATGAGACAGCTAAACAATAAAAATTAAAAGCCGTAAAGGTGATACTAAACGCATAGGATAGATCAAACATACAACAAAAATAATAGTACATTTGGAGTTTAATTGTACTTTTCTGTTAGATTGTTGGTGCAATGTTTTTAACAGTTGTCCTTTGACGTATAATTTTCGCACTGTATGTTGAGATGTCATGTAATGTCATTTATTTCTGTTTCGTCTGTATTGTCTTGGATAAAAGGATCATAAACCTTTACTGGTGTGCATAATTTACTTATCTGCTGAACAAAGATATCAACCGATGTCTCGAACGGGTTAATGCGGTCAATGTTACCCAAGATCTGGAGGAATGTGCCTTGATTTCCTATCACAGTATCGTGAATCTAGATTACATGTGTAGCTTGTGACAGAAGCTTGCTGTACCCGAAATAAGATTTTATTTCTTAAAGGCATACAACCTAAATTTTTTACTGTTCCTGCAAAAGCATGATATTATCAAAAGTATAGTAGAAATAATGAATAATTACAGGTCATTCAGTTTCACAAAGGGTACACTTATAAGTTTAATCAATGAAAATGTAACGATTTTCTCTACGGCTTCCTTATTAATTATGCAGAAACGGATTTTACCGATATACTCCGAAGCCACAGTGTCACAATAAGAAGTTCCTTTAAAGGGCCATTCTTGAAAGTGTTTATTTGTCGTGTTTGTGAGATTGTGTTACGTTGTAAGATAAACCGACTAAAAATATGATAATTTGTATCCTTGTAATCAGAACCGTTATTAAAAGGTCTCGATATAGTCGCTTCTTAGGCTCAGAATAAAGTTGATTTTCTAGTGCATTTGCATTACCACCTCACGCTCACGAGTCACGTATCCGATATTTGATTTGAATTGAGCATCTGTTTGTATATTTACACGTTTGCTTCATTGCATAACACAAAAATTAATATTTTCCAACTTAACATTTAATGCATTTATTTTATTTGCAATATTTTTTGCTGACAATTTTATAAAAATGTATGCAGGACTCTCCTGGTTGTTTTAATGTTTGTGAACACATCGCCGTTTGTTTGTACCCCCCTGCCGATTTCAGTAACGAGAAACATAAAAAAGATAAAAAGTCAATAAATCTTACTCAATTCATTCATTGATTATAATGTCTAACCCGATTACGACCAGGGTGTCCATAACACCTTCATCGTCTGCGCGTTTCATGATTAGCGAAAGTTTTCATTACAACCATGACGGTCCTCGACATCAATTTCTAGTTTCTAGACAATTCCATTTTCAGCGAAGGGATGGTTACGTAATCGAGGAAGTATTCGAGAGTAACAAAATAGGAGCAATGACGTCAGACTGGAAGATAGATTTTCCAAATTGTGTGCAATATGGAACGTGTTAGTATGACAACTTCCGCAAAGTATGAGATTTAAGTTGTATAAAGTATTTTATAGTATGCATTTTGTTAGCTACCTACCCACTAAAGAATGCTTATATGTATGGCTATGTTTTGAAAGCAGCTGTGAGGAGACTATTTATTAAAATCATAGGATGAATTGAAGTTGGCTATCATATACAGTAACACGTTAATTTAAATGATAACTAACGCATATTCATATAGAGTTGAGAAAGCAAAATTTGTTGCAGTGTTTAATGAAAACAGATTGGCTTGTACATATCAACATAACTACAATAATTAGGATACTATTCTATCCAGATACTGCTCATTAAATTAAATTAAATATAAAACAAAATGGCTCTAGAAACAAAATAAGGGTTTTAAGACTAATATACTAGTTCATCAAACGCAGCCTTGAATGATTATATCACATAGGAGCATCATCAGCCGTTTTATTGCATTTAAATCAAATATACTTGACACCAATTAAAAACATATTTTCAGTTTTTTTCAAAATGTGTTAATTTACTATAAATATAAGTATACCCTTTATATGAATACCCAGATGAATGTACACAACTTCATATATTGTAAAACTAACTGTTATATTTTATGAAATGTACCAAACTTGTATAAGTACACATATGCATGTACAGACATAACTTAAATTAAAAAGTACAGACAGGCATACAAAAGTAAAGGATATCATCTAAGAATAATTATGGCATATATAGAGGTTTTCCTTGTTATTTAGGCTGGTTTGGGTGATCCCAATATTATTTAAATTATTACAAAATGCCTCTCCCTCCCCCGGCTTGTTTTTATGAGGAATTGAAGTAGTGATAGATGCAATGCTCAGAGCACCCGGTCAGTGATGCCGACAGTTAAATTAATGAATACACAAAATATGAAAGTCAAATAAACAACAATTTATTATCATTAAATAACAGTCAACTCTCAAATGAAATTCAAATTAAACCCCTATTACTCGTCTTTAACTCGACCATGGCCTATTTTATCATCTGACTTAGTAAAATAGATTTTTCGTCCTGTCCTGTGTTCCTGCTTATCTGTATGATCTTTCTCTGAACTTATAGTCCAATTCCATCCAGTCCGATTAACTTTTGCCTCCATTCTTCCTTTTTCTTTGTCTCCAAGATACTTTTATATGACAAACTAGTGTATCATAACTATAAAAGATTGGTTACAGACATCCCATTCCAAAATACTAGACAGTTCCATAGAAATTACATTGATGTATTAGTAACCTGTGCTTGGTTTATATGCTTTTGACAGAAGTGATTACCATTTTACTCAATGCCAAATTTTTGTACACCACCTAAACAAACTACTGGAGAGAAACAAATATTGAAATTAAGCCCACACCTACCCCCATGTATGTTTCATATTGCATTTCTTTTAAAATTAGGGTAGATAAATACTCACATCCACACCCATATATGTATATATATATATATATATATATATATATATATATATATATATATATATATATATATATATATATATATATATATATATATATATATATATACTAAATAATATAAATAATGTACTAAGTGTAGTGCAAAACTAGCTCAGATATACATATCAAATTCAGGAATACAGGGGTCATGGTACCAGGCGAGGAAACTTTGTTCTCTTGATTTAACTTACCTTGAACAATTTTACAGTCATATTGATATGGTGTTTGCAATGTGGTAGTTTATAGTGATGTCTAGCACTGAGGCATCATGCAGCAGACATGTAGCATGATATTCCACCCAGTTACATTATTCTGACAGTAGGACAACAATTCCATACACTGTTCACTTAATGCTGAGCACCAAATGAGGCGGCTATTAATACCATTTTTATATCTTTGTTATGACTTGGCTATAGATCAAGGCCTCCACAACCTCTTGCAACTGAGGTCGTTGCTCTTACAATCAGGCCACTGGAACGGTCAACACCAGTATGTAAATATTAATTTCTTGTTAACAAATATAATCAGTGAAGATTATTTCCAATTTATTTTTTATTTTTGTTTAAAACAGTAGTTAACAGCATCATTTTGTTCATTAATTCAGTTTGAAGTTGTTTGTGAACCTGTAATGATAAACATTGCTGCACCTGTGATAAACCACTTCATTACATTGTATTCAATAAAAATTGGGCAAATAAAATCAGGAAAATATGTAATCTAATTTAAACGGTCTAAATATATTGTGCTAGAAGATTTAGCTTACATATTTAATAATGTATTACGAAATATGGGACAATACTATATTGTGGAATTCGAAGCAATGCGGTTACGCTCAATGCTGTTTAATGATGTAATTCATTTTCATCAAAATACATACATACATACACACACACACACACACACACGCACACACACACATATATATATATATATATATATATATATATATATATATATATATATATATATATATATATAAATACTCTTTAAAGCAGTGCATATCATTGCTACCAGTATTTAGGCAATTAATAAAAACATAATATGCAGTCCTAATATTGGATGTTTGTAATAAATCTAAAAGTGTATAGGTAAATAAAGATGCATTCACATGTGTCACGGAATTGTATACGACTATGTTCAATATGTATATGTGGTCAAAAATCTAGTCTCTATTTCGTTACTGCGTACAGCCTTACCGAGAGTAGTTTATTATTTTTGGGGTATTTTTAGTTATTTCGACATAATGAGCGAACACTCAACTCATGCTGCACGTGCGAAATTGCCTGCAGTTTAAAGTACCTAGCTGCGTATATGTCACAGCTAGGGGTATATAAGGACGAAATTATAAGACAGAAATCACATCACGATCCAGTCTTGTCGGAAAAAGCTTCCAACCTTAAAGGAGCCATTTATCAGCTAAAAGAGGTAACAATAGATTTAACTTTTGTTCTCATTGCTATTTGTATTATGATATAATTCATTGTTTTACATAGTAGATGTTTAGTATTTATTATAAAATCTATAGAATAAATACATAGGTTAGGAAGCGCCATTTTATCAGAAGTATTATATTTTGTTTCATTAGTTCTTTTGTATCTGAACATAATTGAGTTCAATTATGCGCTATATGCTTAACGTTAAATGTACATGGATAATTATTTCATGTGCGCGCATGCGCTACATATGTGTGAGAATACTTGACCGTGTCATATGTATTACACGGTTCGGTTGTTTTAATTTTAGCTGAGTGGGGGCCGTTGGTGCCCGGGTGCGGTGCCATGTTGTGGTGTCCGTGGGTGACTGTGGTCCGGAGCTGAGTGGGGGCCGTAGGTGCCCGGGTGCGGTGCCATGTTGTGGTGTCCGTGGGGTGACCGTGGGTGACTGTGGTCCGGAGCTGAGCGGGGGCCGTTGGTGCCCGGGTGCGGTGCCATGTTGTGGTGTCCGTGGGCTGACCGTGGGGGCCAGTGGTGCCAGTGTGTGGTGCATGTTGGGGTGACCATGGACGACCATGGGGGCTTGTC
The DNA here is from genome assembly GCA_029339505.1 of Unio delphinus. NCBI lineage: Eukaryota > Metazoa > Mollusca > Bivalvia > Unionida > Unionidae > Unio > Unio delphinus. The sequence goes on from JAQISU010000079.1 coordinate 1,272,728, forward strand.
TATGCTGTCCGTGGTGTGCTGAAGTGTTGCGCTGTGTTTTGGTGACGATGTTTCGGAAGAGTGTACTGGTGTCCTCAAATCGAGGGACCAAGCAAGTAATTCACATCCATGTATCAGTTTCGTTATCTAAACGACTCATAATTTCCCTTTTCTTTGCAGCCTCGTTATATGAACGACACCTGCATAATTTAATTATTTATTTAATATCTTCTTTGCAGTCTCGTTATATGAACGACATCTGCATTATTTTATTATTTATTTAATATCTTCTTTGCAGTCTTGTTATATGAATGACACCTGCATAATTTCATTCTACACAAATCTCGTCCCATGAACGAGAGCTTCAGAATTTAGGTTTCACCATTGCATATATCTCGTCCTATGGACGACGTATTATTTATTTAAACACTTTTTTGCAGTCTCGTTATATGAACGACACCTGCATAATTTTATTATTTATTTAATAACTTCTTTGCAGTCTCGTTATATGAACGACACCTGCATAATTTTATTATTTATTCAATATCTTATTTGCAGTCTCGTTATATGAACGACACCTGCATAATTTCATTCTACACAAATCTCGTTCCATGAACGAGAACTTCAGAATTTAGGGTTCACCATTGCATATATCTCGTCATATGGACGACATATTATTTAAACACTTCTTTGCAGTCTCGTTATATGAACGACACTTGCATAATTTTATTATTTATTTAATAACTTCTTTGCAGTCTCGTTATATGAACGACACCTGCATAATTTTGTTATTTATTTAATATCTTCTTTGCAGTCTCGTTATATGAACGACACCTGCATAATTTCATTCTACACAAATCTCGTTCCGTGAACGAGAGCTTCAGAATTTAGGGTTCACAATTGCATATATCTCGTCATATGGACGACGTATTATTTACTTAATATCTTGTTTGCAGTCTCGTTATATGAACGACACCTGCATAATTTCATTCTACACAAATCTCGTCCCATGAACGAGAACTTCAGAAATTAGGATTCACGATTACATATGTCTCGTCATATGGACGACGTATTAATTATTTAATATCTTCATTCTAGTCTCGTCATATTGACGACGCATTATCTTTTCATATTTGCATCTATCTAGTTATACGAGCCTTTTATATATATTCATATTTGTAAATTCATTCAGATACTTCTTTTTTGTCATTACGTTACTGAAATTTATAGTTCCATGTTAGGAACATTTATATAAATAGATTTTTCTTATATTTTGTGAAATATTGGTGTCAGAGTTGATTTTTAAAATTGCGTTTATAAAATAAACATCTTATTAACGCAGTTGTGTTCCGTGTCTTCACTAATCCAGTCCCGACTCGGTCTATCTTGTGACAACATGGTACAAAACATGTTATTTGATGGATTATGTTAAAAGAAACGAGTCCGAATCAGTTACATATAAATTTAAATGCTTCAGTGTGTTGTCTATTAATAGGTACAGTAATGTTTAGCTGGAGCAATGAAATCAAAATGAGGAGTATGGATTGACGTCATTTGCTCCAATGTACATTTTTTCTTCTTCAAATCATTCTAGAATTCATTCTGACTGCAATTTTACACAACACATTTAGAAAATAAAATTTTTAAAAGGTACATTTTATGCAATAATACCGATTGGCAATTACATGATTTGAATCTTATTACTCCTATAAGATTAAATGAATTACAATTTATAGTTTATGCTGTGCATTTTATATTCATCATATGATCTAAATACACTGCATTTACCTCAATCTAAACATATATAGGACAAGTATAAATGCAATGGGTATGGAAAGTTAAGAAAGGTCGTACATCTTTTTGTTCAAATGCATGTATGTTTTTAAAAGCTTTAATAACATAATAAACAGTGGTCTGAAGATAAACTGCTACATGGAAATAAAACAGATGCAGGACTTTGGCTCATGGTCGGCACTTCAAGAAAGACTTAGTAAAAGTCTATATGCGTCCATGGTAGGGATCATTTCTTATCATACAATCACTAGAATTGTCTCTCCGTAACAATTTTATATCAATAGGTGTTACCTGACTAATAGGCCTAAGCTATTTTAACTTTAAAATGAGATTTCTGCTTTGTAACAATCTCTTCATTATGTGGTGGTGGTATTGGAGCAAGTACATCAGATATTCACCTCGGATCATTTATGTCCAAAACAAGTGGCTGGTTAGTGCCAACTCAATCATATAATCTCATTTTCAATATTTTCATAATTATTTCCGGAATATACAGGTACTGTTGATCAGCTTTCTTTGGGTTTGTTGATCATCTCTCCCTGTTTTGTTAAATGGTCTTTGGTATCTGACAAGAAAATGCAAACATTTCACTGACAAGGTCATTTTATATATTTTTAATTCTCTAACGTCTAAATAAAAACTGCATACAATTACATGTAACAAATCATTTTGGCTACAGATGAAAATGGCAATAAAGCAAACCTATATGTTACACATATATTATACAAATACGTAGATTATTTACAGACTTTTCAAAATACATTAGACTAATTCTAACCAAAATTGGTTTACACAAATTTTATTTTAAAAATATTTATTTGTAAAAAGATCACATTGTACCACAAACAGATGGTTTATCAACTTTCAGGTAAAGTATTCATAATTTAACGAACATTAATTATTACTTTAACAAACAAAAACAAAGTTAATTACCTTATTGTTCTATCTCTGTTTACGATCACATCTATGTCAATATGATAATTATGATGAAGAGCTGCCAACAGATTCCTAGCTCTGAATGCTGATGGCTTAAATACTTGTCTTTTGGAGGCATACAATAAAATCAAACTTCTGGAAACTCTCCAGTTCTGCTTTATGTCTGAATCAAAGTAAAATGACTAAATAAATAAAAAGATTCAGATGCATATAACTATTAAAAATGTATAAATTCCCATAAATCTGTTTGGATGAAAAGGCTAATGTACAGTGGCATTATACAGCAGAGAATATTCAACTCATTCCACCCCTACAATTTTTTTCCTTGTCACCTGAAATGGGGGTAGGGAAAACATTTGTGGGCTAATATTGTAACCATCGAAATACATCTGCTTCCAAGATTTGTTTGCTTTGATATATGCCTAGGTGTGTTAGGAACATCATTCGGCATCTGCTTAAGGGTACAAGTTGGGTTTTTTCTTGTTTTATCCCATCATTTTCCTCCTGGAAACTTTTTACTTCGAATCCCAAATTTAACCTACTTTTGCAAATGTTCACCTATCTGTGTATAACTCAGACCGGTGTGAATTAGTTTGCAAGCAAAAATGTAAAAACTCCGGAAATAAAATCTGATTCCAACGATGGGCATGTGCACACAAATCAGGCAAAGCTTGATCCTTCCCTCCCTGTACACATGCATAAGTTTTTTACACACACCCCATCTGCGCACATGCGATTTCCCTCCTCATTCTGTAGAACAGCCTATATTTAATCCACACAGAAAAGATCAAGGATTAAAAATATTATGTATTTAATATAACAGTTAGTCCACCAATTTTAGTATATCTGGCTGCATCAAAAAAAGTAAGCTGCGTAACTTTAAAAATTTGTCTATTGTCCACTAAAACTCAAACACCAACTGAAGCCAGTCAAGCAGGTTACATATTAAACAAATTACTATCGAGGTATATGTGTACATACAGTATCAGTAGACCACCCACTACCATACAAAACCATATGCATTTGGGTAACCCCCACACCCGCCCTCTCCATGTGTTCTAAACTGACAAACAATATATTTGGCCTTAGTGTTGTTTGTTTTTATAATACAATGTATTCATTTTCTTTCGGGATAACCAGTATATCTTCATTCTTTCAATTATGCATCAATACTATATTGATAAAATATATTGTAATTACACATTTTTAACTTGTTTGTTCGTATACAGCAAGGAAAGCTTTTGTTGGAGCAACTTTCTGGTTCATACACAAATACCATCCACAAATACCAATACAATAATATACACACACACAAACACACACACACAAACACACACATATATTTATATATATATATATATATATATATATATATATATATATATATATATATATATATATATATATATTATGCAATTACTTTCAGTTTACTTACATACGTCATGCATTTATCGTTAATGTAATGGTTGTTTTTTAGTATACTTAACACAAATATTCCCCTTTTATGTATGTATCACAATCTTTTTTGTTAGTATACTTTCTCAAATGGGTTGATAAATCATTTAGACTTTTCCATCGTTACACTTTCATTCTACTTAAGTTTTGCAATTTCAGACAAGACTGAATCCCTTAAAATAAAATTTTGGAATGGGTCAATACTAATGTTGAAATTGGAAATCTTTAGTTTGTATCAAAAGGAAGCATTATCATTTGATTAAAATCTCAAAATGAAACGTCACGTTTAAAATTTACATCGAGAAACACTAAAAACTATTACCAGCTGTTTTATTTATTGGAGCTTAGGGAGGCATTAGACAAGGCCCATGATAAGTCCGCTGGGCCTGACGAAGTACACTACCAGTTCTTAAAACAAATCCCATAATCTTCTTTGACATTACTTCTTAAATTGTTTAATGATTTATGGATTGCTGGTAATGTACGTAAGAGCAGGAAAGAAGCAACAGTGATACCGATTTCCAAACCAGGCAAATATAACGAAGATCCTAACAGTTTTGAGCCCTTTGCATTCACATGCTGCGTATGCAAAACAATGGAACGAATGATTAATTCTCGGCTTGTATGGTATTTGGAAATTAACAATTTAATATATCCTTTCCAAAGTGGCTTCCGTTTTGGTCGTATTACAGCCGATCATCTGGTAGGACTGGAAACATTTATTCGCGATGCATTTATCAAGAAGGAACAATTAGTATCAGTCTTCTATGATTTAGAAAAGGCCTATGACACAACATGGAAGTACGGGATACTAAATGACCTGCACGATCTAGGTTTAAAAGGACGTCTGCCCTCTTTCATATCCAGTTATTTTCCCACAGAGAATTCAAATTACGAGTGAGGTCTACCCTCTCCAATATGCACCAGCAAGATATGGGTGTGTCCCAGGGCAGTAATTTATATGTGACGCTATTTAATATCAAAATCAATAGCATCACCAAGTGCTTAACTCCCGGTGTGGATTGCTCTTTATATGTAGGCGATTTCTTAATTTGTTATCAATCAAAACACATGCATACAATTGAAAGGCAACTCCAACAAAATATCAATAAGATCCAAAATTGGGCAAGTAATAACGATTTCAAATTTTCTAGATCAAAAACAAGATGCATGCATTTCTGTCAATTGCGAAGACATCATGATGACCCTAAACTCACCCTGGATGGAACACTTATTCCAGGAAAGGAATAAACAAAGTTTTTGGGTATTATCTTTTACAGAAAACTGACTTTTGTACCACACATCAAGACTTTAAAAGCTAAATGCTTAAAAATATTAAACTTACATAAAATAAATGCGCACCCTGAATGGGGTGCTGATAAAAACGTCCTCCTCAATTCGTATAGAACATTTATCTTCTCCATTCTTGACTAAGGATGCATTCTTTATGGTTCAGTTAGGAAGTCCTGTTTGAAAATGTTTTGCCCAATTCATCATCAGGAAATAATATTCGCTCTATGAGAAACATCTCCATGCGAGAGCGTTCTTGCGGAAACAAATGAACCACCTTTATCGCATCGCAGAGAAATGCTTTCTGCACAATAGGCTCTGAAGTTAAGATCAAACCCTCTGAACCCTGCGTTTTTCAACCTAAATACAGAACTTTATATGGAAATAACCCAAATGCCTTACCTTCATCTGGCATCAGAACATCATCCAGCCATGACAATATCACAATTAATCTCTCTACAGTTCAGAAAACGTTTGTCTTGAAATCACCACCTTGGCTTATTAACGATCCCAAAGTGATTTTTACGTTACACTATGGGAATAAATCTGAGACAAACCCTTCTATATTCTTGAATTCTTATCATGAACTTCTCAACGATTTTACAAATTACACTGAATTTTATACTGATGGATGAAAGGTTGATGACAAGGATGCTGCAGCCTTCGTTAGTGGCAAACACATAACCAAAGTGCGCTTGCCACACGATGCGTCCATATTTTCAGCGGAAATCAGAGCAATAGACCCTGCTCTGACATTTATTGTACAAAAACAGATTTTAAATAGCATTATCTTCTGTGACTCATTATCAGTACTTAAGTCACTACACCATAGAAAACTGGGGAATCCATTTTTAGTCGATATTCTCGTAAAACACTCGTAGATTAGTACCTCCTACAATATATTATACTATTAGCTACCTAGCCATATTGGTATTAGAGGTAATGAAGAAGTAGACCGGGCTGCTAAAATGGCTCTATCCTAAGAACCATCAGATTTTAAATTACCGTTTACTGATTTTAAAGCTTGTATCAAAAAGTACATACGTCAGAAGTGGCAGGCGTCATGGGATGATGCAGTCAATAACAAACTTCATGCCATCAAACCACCTGTTCCGACCTGCAGCCTAAGCGGGATAAATACTATAATGTACATGACATGAAGGTACTTTTTGATACTATACAAATCACTTGTATTCTAGATTTCGTGATGGAAGTAAATCTCTATTTTAAAATATAACTTGCATGCCATCAACTAGAATATATTTTTATCTAATGCAAATACCACCTCTTATTTACAACATCTTACCATCAACATACACCATTTACATCTCCTGTTGATTGGGAAGCTTAATATTTTCCTGTTACCAACATCTTACCATTTTTATTTAACTTTTATGTTTTTTTTATATCGCTGGTCGATATTAACCCTTTCTTATTTTTGACGGTGCGCCGTTAAAATTCAAACAAACAAACAAACAGCAAAACAATTATCAATGAAATATATTGATGTTATTAGTGATAAGGGTATTAGTGCTGTTGGTGACTACTAACACTACTTCGAAGACGAAATAAAACAACACTAGAAAAACTGACATCTACGGGGATTATGCCTGCTTGTATCAACAAAAAAAAAAACAACGTGGTGCATCAGAATATAGCATCGATGATAAAATAGGGATATGACACTCAGGGAAATATTACTGCAAATATGATAGCGGGAAGTGGCCTGAGATCGCGATTTAGATCTCAAAATATATAATAAAATGTTCAAATCGTCCCGTGATACAGCATTTGATATAGATGCCCCCGTGCGCAAAGATGATTCTGTACGCGATTATCAGTTTTATTCCTTTGACGCAATACAACCAAATAGTCGATCAAGAATCGAACTTTAGGTTCAAGATACCTGCAAATACTTTCTACCATCCGAAGCATTTATCGAAGTAAAATAAGAACTTGCTACAACTGCCCCCCACTTGATCCACCATATGGCCTAAATGTTCGAGTTTTCTTTGACAATAATGGTAATATGGCATTATTCAGTAGTGCTAGATATATGATTGATGGAATAAAGATTGAATCTATAGAGCATAATGTTGATGTTGCCACAACAATAGTGGGGTTAGCGAGATAGTCTGATGATTATACAGGTGCAGCAGGTCCATCTATGATGTTCGCTAAGGATATTACCGATCATGCTGATCATATTCAGTAAATTATTTGATGTGTCTAAATATATGTTCACTTTAATACTTTTTGTATCTGGTAATGGCGATATTCCTTACATTGATTATGTTTTCCGAACGTTAAAATTAAAACAAACATATATTACCAGAATAACTTGGGCATACCTTCTTAAATTTACGAAATATTTCATTTGTATAAGTGAGCCATTCGTGTTTGAATGCTAGTTCTTACAATAATAAAAGAACACAATCCCAGAAGATGAGACAACTAAACAATAAAAATTAAAAGCAGTAAAGGTGATACTAAACGCATAGGATAGATCAAACATACAAAAAAAATAATAGTACATTTGGAGTTTAATTGTACTTTTCTGTTAGATTGTTGGTGCAATGTTTTTAACAGTTGTCTTTTGACGTATAATTTTCGCACTGTATGTTGAGATGTCATGTAATGTCATTTATTTCTGTTTTGTCTGTATTGTTTTAGATAAAAGGATCATAAACCTTTATTGGTGTGCATAATTTACTTGTCTGCTGAATAACGATATCAACCGATGTCTCGAACGGGTTAATGCGGTCAATTTTACCCAAGATCTGGAGGAATGTGCCTTGATTTCCTATCACAGTATCGTGAATCTAGATTACATGTGTAGCTTGTGACAGAAGCTTGCTGTACCCGAAATAAGATTTTATTTCTTAAAGGCATACAACCTAAATTTTTTACTGTTCTTGCAAAAGCATGATATTATCAAAAGTATAGTAGAAATAATGAATAATTACAGGTCATTCAGTTTCACAAAGGGTACCTTTATAAGTTTAATCAATGAAAATGTAACGATTTTCTCTACGGCTTCCTAATTAATTATGCAGAAACGGATTTTACCGATATACTCCGAAGTCACAGTGTCACAATAAGAAGTTCCTTTAAAGGGCCATTCTTGAAAGTGTTTATTTGTCGTGTTTGTGAGATTGTGTTACGTTGTAAGATAAACCGACTAAAAATATGATAATTTGTATCCTTGTAATCAGAACCGTTATTAAAAGGTCTCGATATAGTCGCTTCTTAGGCTCAGAATAAAGTTGATTCTCTAGTGCATTTGCATTACCACCTCACGCTCACGAGTCACGTATCCGATATTTGATTTGAATTGAACATCTGTTTGTATATTTACACGTTTGCTTCATTGCATAACACAAAAATTAATTTTTTCCAACTTAACATTTAATGCATTTATTTTATTTGCAATATTTTTTGCTGACAATTTTATAAAAATGTATGCAGGACTCTGACCTGGTTGTTTTAATGTTTGTGAACACATCGCCGTTTGTTTGTACCCCCCTGCCGATTTCAGTAACGAGAAACATAAAAAAGATAAAAAGTCAATAAATCTTACTCAATTCATTCATTGATTATAATGTCAAACCCGATTACGACCAGCTTGTCCATAACACCTTCTTCGTCTGCGCGTTCAATGATTAGCGAAAGTTTTCATTACAACCATGACGGTCCTCGACATCAGTTTCTAGTTTCTAGACAATTCCATTTTCAGCGAAGGGATGGTTACGTAATCGATGAAGTATTCGAGAGTAACAAAATAGGAGCAATGACGTCAGACTGGAAGATAGATTTTCCAAATTGTGTGCAATATGGAACGTGTTAGTATGACAACTTCCGCAAAGTATGAGATTTAAGTTGTATAAAGTATTTTGTAGTATGCATTTTGTTAGCTACCTACCCACTAAAGAATGCTTATATGTATGGCTATGTTTTGAAAGCAGCTGTGAGGAGACTATTTATTAAAATTATAGGATGAATTGAAATTGACTAGCATATACAGTAACTCGTTAAGTTAAATGATAACTAACGCATATTCATATAGAGTTGAGAAAGCAAAATTTGTTGCAGTGTTTAATGAAAACAGATTGGCTTGTACATATCAACATAACTACAATAATTAGGATACTATTCTATCCAGATACTGCTCATTAAATTAAATTAAATATAAAACAAAACGGCTCTAGAAACAAAATAAGGTTTTTAAGACTAATATACTAGTTCATCAAACGCAGCCTTGAATGATTATATCACATAGGAGCATCATCAGCCGTTTTATTACATTTAAATCAAATATACTTGACACCAATTAAAAACATAAAATTTTCAGTTTTTTTCAAAATGTGTTAATTTACTATAAATATAAGTATACCCTTTATATGAATACCCAGATGAATGTACACAACTACATATATTGTAAAACTAACTGTTATATTTTATGAAATGTACCAAACTTGTATAAGTACACATATGCATGTACAGACATAACTTAAATTAAAAAGTACAGACAGGCATACAAAAGTAAAAATATCATCTAAGAATAATTATGGCATATATAGAGGTTTTCCTTGTTATTTAGGCTGGTTTGGGTGATCCCAATATTATTTAAATTATTACAAAATGCCTCTCCCTCCCCCGGCTTGTTATTGTGAGGAATTGAAGTAGTGATAGATGCAATGCTCAGAGCACCCGGTCAGTGATGCCGACAGTTAAATTAATGAATACACAAAATAAGAAAGTCAAATAAACAACAATTTATCATCATTAAATAACAGTCATCTCTCAAATGAAATTCAAATTAAAACCCTATTACTCGTCTTTAACTCGACCATGGCCTATTTTATCATCTGACTTAGTAAAATAGATTTTCCTCCTGTCCTGTGTTCCTGCTTATCTGTATGATCTTTCTCTGAACTTATAGTCCAATTCCATCCAGTCCGATTAACTTTTGCCTCCATTCTTCCTTTTTCTTTGTCTCCAAGATACTTTTATATGACAAACTAGTGTATCATTACTATAAAAGATTGGTTACAGACATCCCATTCCAAAATACTAGACAGTTCCATAGAAATTACATTGATGTATTAGTAACCTGTGCTTGGTTTATATGCTTTTGACAGAAGTGATTACCATTTTACTCAATGCCAAATTTGTGTACACCACCTAAACAAACTACTGGAGAGAAACAAATATTGAAATTAAGCCCACACCTACCCCCATGTATGTTTCATATTGCATTTCCTTTAAAATTAGGGTAGATAAATACTCACACCCACACCCATATATGTATATATATATATATATATATATATATATATATATATATATATATATATATATATATATATATATATATATATATACTAAATAATATAAATAATGTACTAAGTGTAGTGCAAAACTAGCTCAGATATACATATCAAATTCAGGAATACAGGGATCATGGTACCAGGCGAGGAAACTTTGTTCTCTTGATTTAACTTACCTTGAACAATTTTACAGTCATATTGATATGGTGTTTGCAATGTCGCAGTTTATAGTGATGTCTAGCACTGAGGCATCATGCAGCAGACATCTAGCATGATATTCCACCCAGTTACATTATTCTGACAGTAGGACAACCAGTCCATACACTGTTCACTTAATGCTGAGCACCAAATGAGGCGGCTATTAATACCATTTTTATATCTTTGTTATGACTTGGCTATAGATCAAGGCCTCCACAACCTCTTGCAACTGAGGTTGTTGCTCTTACAATTAGGCCACTGGAACGGTCAACACCAGTATGTAAATATTAATTTCTTGTTAACAAATATAATCAGTGAAGATTATTTCTAATTTATTTTTTATTTTTGTTTAAAACAGTAGTTAACAGCATCATTTTGTTCATAAATTCAGCTTGAAACTGTTTGTGAACCTGTAATGATAAACATTGCTGCACCTGTGATAAACCACTTCATTACATTGTATTCAATAAAAATTGGGCAAATAAAATCAGGAAAATATGTAATCTAATTTAAACGGTCTAAATATATTGTGCTAGAAGATTTAGCTTACATATTTAATAATGTATTACGAAATATGGGACAATACTATATTGTGGAATTCGAAACAATGCGGTTAAGCTCAATGCTGTTTTATGATGTTATTCATTTTCATCAAAATACATACATACATACACACACACACACACACACGCACACACACACACACACACACATATATATATATATATATATATATATATATATATATATATATATATATATATATATATATATATATATATATATATATATATATATATATATATAAACTCTTTAAAGCAGTGCATATCATTGCTACCAGTATTTAGGCAATTAATAAAAACATAATATGCAGTCCTAATATTGGATGTTTGTAATAAATCTAAAAAGTGTATAGGTAAATAAAGATGCATTCACATGGTACAAAACATGTTCTTTGATGGATTATGTTAGAAGAAACGAGTCCGAATCAGTTACATATAAATTTTAATGCTTCAGTGTGTTGTCTATTAATAGGTACAGTAATGTTTAGCTGGAGCAATGAAATCAAAATGAGGAGTATGGATTGACGTCATTTGCTCCAATGTACATTTTTTCTTCTTCAAATCATTCTAGAATTCATTCTGACTGCAATTTTACACAACACATTTAGAAAATAGGTCGTACATCTTTTTATTCAAATGCATGTATGTTTTTAAAAGCTTTAATAACATAATAAACAGTGGTCTGAAGATAAACTGCTACATGGAAATAAAACAGATGCAGGACTTTGGCTCATGGTCGGCACTTCAAGAAAGACTTAGTAAAAGTCTATATGGGTCCATGGTAGGGATCATTTCTTATCATACAATCACTAGAATAGTCTCTCCGTAACAATTTTATATCAATAGGTGTTACCTGACTAATAGGCCTAAGCTATTTTAACTTTAAAATGAGATTTCTGCTTTGTAACAATCTCTTCTTTATGTGGTGGTGGTATTGGAGCACGTACATCAGATATTCACCTAGGATCATTTATGTCCCAAACAAGTGGCTGGTTATATATATATATATATATATATATATATATATATATATATATATATATATATATATATATATATATATATATATATATATATAAACTCTTTAAAGCAGTGCATATCATTGCTACCAGTATTTAGGCAATTAATAAAAACATAATATGCAGTCCTAATATTGGATGTTTGTAATAAATCTAAAAAGTGTATAGGTAAATAAAGATGCATTCACATGGTACAAAACATGTTCTTTGATGGATTATGTTAGAAGAAACGAGTCCGAATCAGTTACATATACATTTTAATGCTTCAGTGTGTTGTCTATTAATAGGTACAGTAATGTTTAGCTGGAGCAATGAAATCAAAATGAGGAGTATGGATTGACGTCATTTGCTCCAATGTACATTTTATCTTCTTCAAATCATTCTAGAATTCATTCTGACTGCAATTTTACACAACACATTTAGAAAATACAATTTTTAAAAGGTACATTTTATGCAATAATACCGATTGGCAATCACTTGATTTGAATCTTATTACTCCTATAAGATTAAATGAATTACAATTTATAGTTTATGCTGTGCATTTTAAATTCATCATATGATCTAAATACACTGCATTTACCTCAATCTAAACATATATAAGACAAGTATAAATGCAATGGGTATGAAAAGTTAAGAAAGGTCGTACATCTTTTTGTTCAAATGCATGTATGTTTTTAAAAGCTTTAATAACATAATAAACAGTGGTCTGAAGATAAACTGCTACATGGACATAAAACAGATGCAGGACTTTGGCTCATGGTCGGCACTTCAAGAAAGACTTAGTAAAAGTCTATATGGGTCCATGGTAGGGATAATTTCTTATCATACAATCACTAGAATAGTCTCTCCATAACAATTTTATATCAACAGGTGTTACCTGACAAATAGGCCTAAGCTATTTTAACTTTAAAATAAGATTTCTGCTTTGTAACAATATCTTCTTTATGTGGTGGTGGTATTGGAGCAAGTACATCAGATATTCACCTAGGATCATTTATGTCCAAAACAAGTGGCTGGTTAGTGCCAACTCAATCATATAATCTCATTTTCAATATTTTCATAATTATTTCCGGAATATACAGGTACTGTTGATCAGTTTTCTTTGGGTTTGTTGATCATCTCTCCCTGTTTTGTTAAATGGTCTTTGGTATCTGACAAGAAAATGAAAACATTTCACTGACAAGGTCATTTTATATATTTTTAATTCTCTAACGTCTAAATAAAAACTGCATAAAATTACATGTAACAAATCATTTTGGCTACAGATGAAAATGGCAATATAGCAAACCTGTATGTTACACATATATCATACAAATACGTAGATTATTTACAGACTTTTCTAAATACATTAGACTAATTCTAACCAAAATTGGTTTACACAAATTTATTTTAAAAATATTTATTTGTAAAAGATCACATTGTACCACAAACAGATTGTTTATCAACTTTCAGGTAAAGTATTCATAATTTAACGAACATTAATTATTACTTTAACAAACAAAAACAAAGTTAATTACCTTATTGTTCTATGTCTGTTTACGATCACATCTATGTCAATATGATAATTATGATGAAGAGCTGCCAACAGATTCCTAGCTCTGAATGCTGATGGCTTAAATACTTTTCTTTTGGAGGCATACAATAAAATCAAACTTCTGGAAATTCTCCAGTTCTGCTTTATGTCTGAATCAAAGTAAAATGACTAAATAAATAAAAAGATTCAGATGCATATAACTATTAAAAATGTACAAATTCCCATAAATCTGTTTGGATGAAAAGGCTAATGTACAGTGGCATTATACAGCAGAGAATATTCAACTCATTCCACCCCTACAATTTTTTCCTTGTCACCTAAAATGGGGGTAGGGAAAACATTTGTGGGCTAATTTTGTAACCATCGAAATACATCTGCTTCCAAGATTTGTTTGCTTTGATATATGCCTAGGTGTGTTAGAAACATCATTCGGCATCTGCTTACGGGTAAAGGTTGGGTTTTTACTTGTTCTATCCCATCATTTTCCTCCTGGAAACTTTTTACTTCCAATCCCAAATTTATCCTACTTTTGCAAAATGTTCACCTATCTGTGTATAACTCAGACCGGTGTGAATTAGTTTGCAAGCAAAAATGTAAAAACTCCGGAAATAAAATCTGATTCCAACGATGGGCATGTGCACACAAATCAGGCAAAGCTTGATCCTTCCCTCCCTGTAAACATGCATAAGTTTTTTACACACACCCCATCTGCGCACATGCGATTTCCCTCCTCATTCTGTAGAACAGCCTATATTTAATCCACACAGAAAAGATCAAGGATTAACAATATTATGCATTTAATATAACAGTTAGTCCACCAATTTTAGTATATCTGGCTGCATCAAAAAAAGTAAGCTGCGTAACTTTAAAAATTTGTCTATTGTCCACTAAAACTCAAACACCAACTGAAGACAGTCAAGCAGGTTACATATTAGACAAATTACTATCGAGGTATATGTGTACATACAGTATCAGTAGACCACCCACTACCATACAACACCATATGCATTTGGGTAACCCCCACACCCGCCCTCCCCATGTGTTCTAAACTGACAAACAATATCTTTGGCCTTAGTGTGGTTTGTATTTATAATACAATGTATTCATTTTCTTTCCGGGATAACCAGTATATCTTCATTATTTCAATTATGCATCAGTACTATATTGATAAAATATATTGTAATTACACATTTTTAACTTGTTTGTTCGTATACAGCAAGGAAAGCTTTTGTTGGAGCAACTTTCTGGTTCATACACAAATACCATCCACAAATACCAATACAATAATATACACACACACAAACACACACACACAAACACACACATATATATATATATATATATATATATATATATATATATATATATATATATATATATATATATTATGCAATTACTTTCAGTTTACTTACATACATCATGCATTTATCGTTAATATAATGGTTGTTTTTTAGTATACTTAACACAAATATTCCCCTTTTATGTATGTATCACAATCTTTTTGTTAGTATACTTTCTCAAATGGGTTGATAAAACATTTAGACTTTTCCATCGTTACACTTTTCTTCTACTTAAGTTATGCAATTTCAGACAAGACTGAATCCCTTAAAATAAAATTTTGGAATGGGTAAATACTAATGTTGAAATTGGAAATCTTTAGTTTGTATCAAAAGGAAGCATTATCATTTGATTAAAATCTAAAAAAGAAACGTCACTTTTAAAATTTACATCGAGAAACACTGAAAACTATAACCAGCTGTTTTATTTATTGGAGCTTAGGGAGGCATTAGACAAGGCCCATGATAAGTCCGCTGGGCCTGACGAAGTACACTACCAGTTCTTAAAACAAATCAAATAATCTTCTCTGACATTACTTCTTAAATTGTTTAATGATTTATGGATTGCTGGTAATGTACGTAAGAGCAGGAAAGAAGCAACAGTGATACCGATTTCCAAACCAGGCAAATATAACGAAGATCCTAACAGTTATCAGCCCTTTGCATTCACATGCTGCGTATGCAAAACAATGGAACGAATGAATAATTCTCGGCTTGTATGGTATTTGGAAATTAACAATTTAATATATCCTTTCCATTGTGGCTTCCGTTTTGGTCGTAGTACAGCCGATCATCTGGTAGGACTGGAAACATTTATTCGCGATGCATTTATCAAGAAGGAACAATTAGTATCAGTCTTCTATGATTTAGAAAAGGCCTATGACACAACATGGAAGTACGGGATACTAAATGACCTGCACGATCTAGGCCTAAAAGGACGTCTGCCCTCTTTCATATCCAGTTATTTTCCCACAGAGAATTCAAAGTACGAGTGGGGTCTACCCTCTCCAATATGCACCAGCAAGAGATGGGTGTGTCCCAGGGCAGTAATTTATATGTGACGCTATGTAATATCAAAATCAATAGCATCACCAAGTGCTTAACTCCCTGTGTGGATTGCTCTTTATATGTAGGCGATTTCTTAATTTGTTATCAATCAAAACACATGCATACAATTGAAAGGCAACTCCAACAAAATATCAATAAGATCCAAAATTAGGCCAGTAATAACGATTTCAAATTTTCTAGATCAAAGACAAGATGCATGCATTTATGTCAATTGCGAAGACATCATGATGACCCTAAACTCACCCTGGATAGAACACTTATTCCAGGAGTTGAATAAACAAAGTTGTTGGGTATTATCTTTTACAGAAAACTGACTTTTGTACCACACATCAAGACTTTAAAAGCTAAATGCTTAAAAATATTAAACTTACATAAAAATAAATGCGCACCCTGAATGGCGCTCTTAACGATCCCAAAGTGATTTTTACGTTAAACAATGGGAATAAATCTGAGACAAACCCTTCTATATTCTTGAATTCTTATCATGAACTTCTCAACGATTTTACAAATTACACTAAATTTTATACTGATGGATGAAAGGTTGATGACAAGGATGCTGCAGCCTTCGTTAGTGGCAAACACATAACCAAAGTGCGCTTGCCACACGATGCGTCCATATTTTCAGCGGAAATCAGAGCAATAGACCCTGCTCTGACATTTATCGTACAAAAACAGATTTTAAATAGCATTATCTTCTGTGACTCATTATCAGTACTTCAGTCACTACACCATAGAAAACTGGGGAATCCATTTTTAGTCGATATTCTCGTAAAACACTCGTAGATTAGTACCTCCCACAATATATTATATTATTAGCTACCTAGCCATATTGGTATTAGAGGTAATGAAGAAGTAGACCGAGCTGCTAAAATGGCTCTATCCTAAGAACCATCAGATTTTAAATTACCGTTTACTGATTGTAAAGCTTGTATCAAAAATTACATACGTCAGAAGTGGCAGGCGTCATTGGATGATGCAGTCAATAACAAACTTCATGCCATCAAACCACCTGTTCCGACCTGCAGCCTAAGCGGGATAAATATTATAATGTACATGACATGAAGGAACTTTTTGATACAATACAAATCACTTGTATTCTAGATTTCCTGATGAAAGTAAATCTCTATTTTAAAATATAACTTGCACGCCATCAACTAGAATATATTTTTATCTAATGCAAATATCACCACTTATTTACAACATCTTACCATCAACATACACCATTTACATCTCCTGTTGATTGGGAAGCTTAATATTTTCCTGTTACCAACATCTTACCATTTTTATTTAACTTTTATGTTTTTTTATATCGCTGGTCGATATTAACCCTTTCTTATTTTTAACGGTGCGCCGTTAAAATTTAAACAAACAAACAAACAGCAAAACAATTATCAATGAAATATATTGATGTTATTGGTCATAAGGGTATTAGTGCTGTTGGTGACTACTAACACTACTTCGAAGGCGAAATAAAACAACACTAGGAAAACTGACATCTACGGGGATTATGCCTGCGTGTATCAACAAAAAATAAACAACGTTGTGCATCAGAATATAGCATCGAGGATAAAATAGGGATATGACACTCAGGGAAATATTACTGCAAATATGATAGCGGGAAGTGGCCTGAGATCGCGATTTAGATCTCAAAATATATAATAAAATGTTCAAATCGTCCCGTGATACAGCATTTGATATAGATGCCCCCGTGCGCAAAGATGATTCTGTACGCGATTATCAGTTTTATTTCTTTGACGCAATACAACCAAATAGTCGATCAATAATCGAACTTTAGGTTCAAGATACCTGCAAATACTTTCTACCATCCGAAGCATTTATCGAAGTAGAATAAGAACTTGCTACAACTGCCCCCCACTTGATCCACCATATGGCCTAAATGTTCGAGTTTTCTTTGACAATAATGGTAATATGGCATTATTCAGTAGTGCTAGATATATGATAGATGGAAGAAAGATTGAATCTATAGAGCATAATGTTGATGTTGCCACAACAATAGTGGGGTTAGCGAGATAGTCTGATGATTATACAGGTGCAGCAGGTCCATCTATGATGTTCGCTAAGGATATTACCGATCATGCTGATCATATTCAGTATATTAAATTACAGACACCAGTAGCTACTGGAGTTGCTGATCAACCAATTGATATCTCTCTTAAACATCAAGACAGACCAGCTGCCGCTTTGATATTATAAAAGAGATTATTCCTGATTACAACCTAGGATTTGCAACACGCGTATCAATGTTACAAGGAACGCGTAGACTATTTTCATGCGCGATTCCACTATCTCATATATTTAGATTTTACCGAAATGTTAGAAATGTTATATATGGAGAGAAACATAGAGTAGTACTGTACTCGTGTGAAAAGGTGATGATAATGATGAAGTATGTCATGATGTCGGTGTTGCTACTGGTAAAGTAAATATAAAAAAACTCTCGTTGTGGATGCCAGTAATGACTCCATCAATCACCGCAGAGGAAAACTTACTATTATTTATGAATGCAGGTGGTAAATCATTGTTATCATGGCTAACAACAACAACATATACCATGGAGTCTTATATTAACGTTATATTTACGTGGCACATGGCATCAACACAGGTTGTTTCTGCGCCACGGCATACATTTGTTGCGTTACAGGATAAGACGCGATTAAATTATCAGGATTGGATTCATATGATATTTGATCAACTCGGTGTTTCTGAAACATCCCTGAGGATCAACGGCCAACAAAAACCAAATAGCAGGCGCGTATCATTGTTTTCTGACATTTATGGGACGTGATAATAATGTAGATACTGGTATGCAAATATCACAGTTTATTTTAGAAAACTGTATCCGATTTATTACGTTTCGTTGGAACATCTTGATTTAACCAGACAGTCCGTCGTTGACATAGTTTCCGAGCTCGTGCAACTTTTCCGGTTGATCCAGATCCACTTATCCCTAATTACAGAGCAGTTGCTGTCATACTCAGAGACAAATCAATGCTACTTGAAGGTGTTGGTGGACGAATGAGAGTAGTTGATGAGCCAGTGGAAAATATGTAAACAATTACATAAATCTCATAATAAATAAAATGATATATAGTCATGCTAATGTCACTCTGACTCCTGGTCAGATTAACAAATTGCAATCGGATTTAGCTAAAAAATGTGGAACTACTATATTGCTGAAACACAATAAGATGTCTGGTGGTCAGAATAAACAATCACTGACAGCTCGTCAAATTAAGCATTTCAATGATGCTATCAGGTCACTCTCTCGATAAAAGACGTAATAAAATCAGGTGGTATATTTCCATTTCTCGCTGCGTTTTTAGCCACCGCCCCGTGGTCGCGAAAGCTGCTGCCCTCGGAACTGTTGATACAGCGGCAGGGATGGCACTAAAGAAAGCGACTGGAAAAGGATAGAAAAAATATGAAAGGGTCTAAGACTACCAGGAACTCCGTATTCATGGTACAGCGGAAACGGCCTGAGACTAGGAACAGTTTACTAACTCGAGAACCGGTGGTTAAGATATCGAAGATATCACCAAAGTCAAATTTTGTTTTACTCGATGTTGCTTAAAAATAAGCGATACAAAACTTTAAAGGCGTTTGTATGCGAGATCAATTACCACAACAACCAAACAGCATTGAAACCGGTATCATTAATCTCGATAACAGCATCGGACCTGGAACTCACTGGGTTGCATACGCGATTGATCCGCGTTAATTGTTTATGTCGATTCAAATGGGTTTTTGTCGCCTAAGGAATTTATGCGTTCTATAGATCAATTAAAGAATCCTATCTGGTATTCCACGCTACCAGCACAGAAAATGACCGGCCCACCAATATGCGGCCTAGAAGTAATAAATGTACTCGACGCTATTTTATAAAACCGTACACGAATATATTAGTAATCGTTTTTTAGCGATATCTTTAACAAAAAATTGGATGATATTTGGGGAAGATCTCTCTCAAGCCTAAGAAAACCCTCCTGAGAAATACCTGCAACCAAAGAAGTAAAAAAAAATAATCCAAGATGAAATATCCGAGCTGTTAAACATCTCTATTGTGGATCAAATTGAAATAGTCGTATTTCAAGACAATCAGGGTAAATTAAAATCGAGTAATGTTTCCCGGAATGATATTGTTGTTAGAATTAATGGAGTGACTGGACATTCTCTATCGGTGTTTGATTCCACTGGTAAGATTAATCCAGGAGTTATTTTACCAACTGGGATAGATAGTATCAACAATCGAGTAAAAAAATCCGGCGAAACAATAACAGGAGTTCTCGAGATGAACTCTAATAAAATGACCACACTTGGTGATCCAACACTGGATACTGATGTTGTGACAAAAATGTATGTAGATGTGTTAGACAATAAAATAATGACGACATATGGTGAGCATAAATCACATATGATGAACTATCGTCGCTGAGAGCTGAGTATAAAACCGCAGATGATAAACTATCGACGCTGCGAGATGAGTAAGATGTTCATGTAAATGCGTTTACAAACCTCTATAAGAATTTTAGAAAAATGGATGACTTTTATGGAGAACCACCAGTAGTCTCAATGAAACTTTTGATATTAAAACAAATATCGATACGATTAAAGAAACACATGAGGATATCGTTAGTGATTTTTCTAAAATCGTGACCCAGCTTGATAAAATCAAAACACCACATAAACAGAATATGAATACTGTGCTCTCGATAGGTCATAGTTCTTTCACCTGGACACCTCAAACTAACATCATTGGAGTTTCTGCAAATGTTAAGGGTATCTTTATATTGACTCTATTTCACCGTTGCAATTTAACGTATCAACTAGTACTTCTACTGGTGTGAATACTGCAAGTGCAATAATATATAAGGGATCCAGTGAAACATTTATAATAACCCCCCTCAGTGGTAATTTAGCATCAGCGTCATCTACGGTTTATGTCGAATTTGTAATTGATTCTAGTAAATAGTATAATGAATGTCCAACATGATCGATATCATCAAGTCAGTGAGTTACAACCTAAACTAAAAACTCTTCTTGACGAGTATACAATAAAAGTAAAAACATACAGCAGGCGAATTACCAGCGTCGACGTTAAATGTGTATTCGGTTTTAAGTGTAGTTGCTGGAAATGGTATATTGTTATCAACGATAACAGCACTGGCACCTGTAGTTGTCACAATGTGTGTGTCATTGGCGACAACAATCGCAGGAATTCGTAGCATCATCCCAAAAAAAATATCGACATGCAGTCAGAATAAACTACATGAGTATATAATTAAGTTACATATTGCATCAACCGCGTATTCCCAATTATCTTCGCTGATATCATCCAGTCTCGATAACACAACAATATTAGATAAAGAATATTACAATTAATTCAACAAATAGCGACAAACACAACGCCGCAAAAGACAAAAAAGATATCAAAAATATCAACCAACCCTGAATTCAGTGTCAATTTTCCCACTGCGATTCCCGATAAGGAGATAGCACTGGAAAAGCTACGAGTATAATACAATTGGCCAAATATTAGATCAAAATTATTTGGTGGTCAGCCACCGAATAATTACTTGGTGTTTGTGAGTAAAAATAAACAAGACGGAACTCCAGACTAGAATATAGTTCCTTTACCATCTGGGTCTTACCAAATCGAACAAATCAATAATGAATTACAGCGTAAAATAGAATTCATTACGGGAAGAGAATCAAAAATCGCTATAACAGTTCATTAACCGACACTATCATCCGCGACTGAGATAAACTCACCCGTATATGTGGTAGATATATATCAGAGATCTCTAAGAACCGTGCTAGGATGGCCTGATTATCTACTGACTAAACATAACATACCGCCAGAGCCACGACTAAATAATTTTATCACTGATTGAAAAGCCACAAAATTAAAGGGAATTTGGCCACTCAGAAATTTTGATTATGTTTCTTCTCACTATGACCCAGATACAGATAAAATATTTATGAAAAATCTTTCAACAACAATATCATTAACCGATGTTGATCCCAAAACTCAGATACCTTATGTTTGTGAAAATAATGTAACATAGTATGCTAATGAAATTGAAACTTACTATCAATACACATATGATAATTTAATTCGATTATTTGATAGTTATCTTTTGAATTATCCTGATTATAATCTGAAAATGCAAATTATTAAAACAATTCAGGATATCAACTATAGTATATTGTAATTAGAATATGCTATTCGAGATCTCATTTAAATATTAATTAACAGTAAATTTGAAATAGGTAAGGATAACAATACTGTTAAACAAATATATCTTGATCATTATACAACATCAGAACAACAATTATCAACATTTACATTAGAAGCGTTTGCAACAGATTAACTAAACAAAACACTCAGTGATCTTATCAATGCAAACTTTTCTCTCATACTCGCCGCATGGAAAACAATACCACAACCACAAACAACCATCGTCAAACCTAATAATGATCCAGGCGGTGGTAGTAGGCATATTGCTCCTCATAATGTGAGTATATCCTCGGTAGTTGCAATAAATTTAGTATGTGATGTTATCGATGTAAGTTACAAAATAAATCTCAAAAGTTGAAATCAAGCTCATTAGGGATATATTTTATATTCATTTGCCACAACGGCTCCACCCGGATTTATAACAATTGAGGAGCCAATAAATCCAGTGTATATGCGATGTCATGATGATTCATTAACGAGAATTAATTTTAAACTCATTGACCAGTCCAATAATTTGATTGACTTAAGAGGAGACACCTTACCAATTATTCTGTATTTGAAATCTTAAAAGATTTTCATTGTAACGATTTTCATCTTAAGATTTTTCCCAAAACAGTGAAATAGTTTGTCTCCGCAATTTTGAAAACTCGGTCTATTTACTCACTCTGGAGACTCTGTCTCTGTAGCGTCTATGGTCCATTTTCTCTCTAGTCTTGTATGGATAAAATAGTTTTGTTTTGAAATAGTTTCGGTTTGTCTGAATTAGTTTCGTTTGTCTGAAATATTTTCGGTTTGTTTGAAATAGTTTCGTTTGTCTGAAATAGTTTCGATTTGTATAAATTAGTTTTAATCTGTCCACCCTATGTGCTGCTTACTAAATCTTGATAAATTAAATTGTATATAATGTTTAACTGTAATGTAATGGATCATCATTAGTGACAATCGTCCTTTGCATTACGTGTAAAATGACTACAATACTAAGTAATTACTTTTATGTGTCAGGAATACATTTGGAAACTGCAACTTCACAATTGTTATTGTTACCATAATCAAAATACGTATATTCATTATTATGTGTCTATGGGAACCAATAAAAGATTATGATAAATCTATTATAAATATTATTGAAAATACGCATTTGGGTTATGTATACCACACAAATGACTATTGATTTTATTAAGTTGTATTTAAATCATTGTGTGTCGGGACCAAAAGAACAAATGTTTCACAATACAAATTATTGTCATATTATTGATGACACAATTGACAAACTCAAACCACCGTAACTGAAGAAAATATTGGTTAAAAGGGAAATCGAAACCTGATAAATAAATTTAATTTGTGCGATATACGGAGAAAGTGGATGCATTGTGAAGCAGTATTAGCATTTAAGCATATGCGTCGCTATTTATTATATGGAACTATTTAAGGATCAAAATAAAATGTTCAGAAACCTACAATATGATAAAACTGTACGCGATACATTATGGAAGCAATTGCTATTATTAAAATATTAAAATGTGTTGTCGACTACAGTGTGAAGTGCTATTTAATTAAATATCAAACGCTAGTTAATTTTGTTATCGTATAGTAATAAGACAAACAACTGAATAAACGTTTCGCGTAATATTATTGTTTGCATTACATAGCTTCCTGACCGGAGTAATAGCAATGTGATATTAAAACACATATGACATCTGGATTGGTATTAGGTCAATGTATATAAACCTTTTTTTAAAGGTTTTTTTTATCATTTGTTAGTAGCAGAGTCATCAAATGGCCTATATTAGAAAGAGCTACAATATATTTGTGTTCGTTTTCGAGACTGACATAAGATCGTATGTATGTCCAAGAATTGTTCGTGTATGAGTGTATGTGTTTGCTTGTTTACATAGCCTTGAAGCAAAGAGAACAATGTTTGTTTTAAACTTAAATATGTTTTATTTTCAAGAACATGGGAACAGTCACCAAAATATTTAGGGAAGAATAATACTCAAATTATCACAGGCAATCCTAGTTGTCAGACATCTGTGATCAAATTGTAAACGCAACTTTGTTTGCATCATTCGCTATTTTTTGTGCATCAAAATGTATCGTATAGATTTGTATATTATATTTATAATCTTTATGTCATTAGCAATAACTTGTAATCAGTTGTTTCTGTGTAAAACTATATGTCTAGGACCAATATATGTTATTTTACATTTAGTTAATTGTGTTAGTTGGAAATAACCACTGTTTGCATGATAAGCAACTCATCAGCAAAATATTTGTCTGACCATGAACATGGACAAGATACTTTTAATATACATCATACATATAAATTGGAAATAGACCTTTTTTGGTATAATCTTTCCCAAATACTAATTAGTAGCGGAATCAAAGGCTGTAAGAATAAATATGACCTTCTCGCAGGCTATTGCATTATATGGTTAACAAAACTGAAGTGCTCGGCAAATTAAAATTATGTGTACATGAATATTATTTGTGCTATATAAACATATTGCTGAGCAGCAGAGGGGGCGAATCGGACATTTGCTCCAGACATCATTTGCTCTAAATCTAACAAACATTTCGAGAGAATTAATTCGAATCCTTCTTTTTCAACCTAAAAAAAAGATTAGTTGCTCGAAACATAAGTTTTTCGCAAACTCATACTCCAAGACCGTTTTCATCGTTTAGTCAAAATACGGTCTCGTCGTGATGTCATCGCCCCCTTTGCT
This sequence comes from Unio delphinus, assembly GCA_029339505.1. Taxonomy (NCBI): domain Eukaryota; kingdom Metazoa; phylum Mollusca; class Bivalvia; order Unionida; family Unionidae; genus Unio; species Unio delphinus. Next base: position 1,298,213 of record JAQISU010000079.1, read on the forward strand.
GCTATGGGTTAATAATTTATTTCAACCAAATATTTGATCGAGTCCGATACGATATCGTGTCCGAGGATCATGTACATTTATTGTTATAAATCCATGCGGGGTTGACTGAGCTTTACTAAAGAAAGTTTTAAATTGATTGAAGTCCATATCGGAATACCATGTCTGCCAAATATTTTGTAGCGTATGTGTATCAACGCCGTTAAACACAACAAGAATATTACAGTTATCTCTGATCACTTTTGGAATCTGAGTGTATCGTTGAGTGACATATATCACGTCATTGTTTTTGTGCCTGCCTCGGGAAAATATTCTAGCTGGGTTTTTTTGATTGTCTAACATCACATCGTCGTATACGACTAAATTGTTAATGCTCCCATCAAGGTCATCCACGGATGGTGTCTCGTCAATATCAGTTATAAATTCAATAATACCCTTGCAGGCAATCTCTAAATCGTTTTCATTAAAATCTTTTTAGCACTTCATAGCATCGTTGATCATCTACGCTAGGAGCAACTAAATATAACTTATTCCACTTCACCCATCTCACTATTAAATTGAGCAACAATTGCGTCTTGCCGGATCCAGATGGCCCGATTATAATTGCGCGGATAGAGTTTAGTAGCGCTGCATGATGCTTAACTGGTTCTCTTGTTTTAGGCGCTGAAAAATCAATTATATTCATATCTCTATACATAAATTATGGATCTATATTGTGTGAAGTGTAAAACGCGTACTAACACAAATGATGTGACGACGATTACAACTAAAAATAACAGATCTGCACTAACTGGTAGGTGTGCAACATGTGGTACAAAAAGTTTAGATTTGTTTCTATGAAATCCGGAGATATTTTAAAAAAAAAACGAGGAGGTGATATCACAGCCAAATTGGCAAAGCTCCCTAGAACCCATTGGGCAAAGTACCCCGGAGAAAAGCAACTTCCAGGATATAGCTACTGTGGCCCCGGAACACGTTTATATATCAGACTTGATGATCAAAATCTGCCCCGACCGGGCGAGTATCCGATAAACGCCATTGATAAGGCGTGCCATGTTCATGATGCTGCTTATAAAAGCAGCAATCTGCAAAACAGGCATCTCGCGGATGTGAAATTAATTCATTCGTTAAATGCTATTCCTGATAAATCTTTCAAAGAAAAATTGGCTTCGTGGTTGGTAAAATCAGCTATGAAAGGCAAATTGATGATGGGCGCTGGTAATTAATAATATGGAATCTATTTATTATTCTCCAAAAGGATACTGGAGGGGTAACGCTGCAATCAATAAACTCGCCAACGCCGCAAAAGTAGAAAAGGCCACTGCGGCTAATTGGTTGTCCAAACAGGCTATATGGCAAATTTATCTACCGCGTCCTAAACAAATCAATTTCTCGCATTTTGATGTTACTGTACCCAATGAAGTTCATCAAGCTGATTTATTGTTTTTACCACATGATAACGGTTACAAATACGCGCTAACCGTAGTTGACGTTGCGAGTCGATACAAACAAGCAGAACCGCTAAAAACAAAATCATCACCTGAAGTAGCTTCTGCATTTGAAAGGATTTATCGACGAGGCCCACTACGCTGGCCAAATCTGTTACAAGTTGATCCTGGCAAGGAATTTCAGGGTGTGGTTGCATCTACAATGAAACATCACAATGTCACCATCAGACGGGGACATACTGCATTACATCGCGATCAGGCAATTGTAGAACGATTTAATCGGACTCTTGCTGAGCGGTTATTTGAATATCAATATGCAAAATAATTCATCCAATAAAAGCGATCCCGTGAATGGGTCAAAAGGTTACCAGGGGTAGTTGCAGCATAGCATATCTACGTTAACACGATCAACTGGTAGACCTCCAATCTATAAATTGGATTCAACTGCCCCTCAGCGGGGTTTTACACGCGAACAATTACAAGTGATTCCTGATGATACTCAATCACCGCATGGTCTTAACTAGCGCCGTTGCGTCTGTTGCATTCAAGACAAGTCAACATCACATAGTTTCTGACATGACCGAGACTGTTATTTTTTCTGTCTACGGTAAATTGGCGAGGATCTTTATCCGAATACTGCCAACGCATTATACATTTGCAACTCGCGCAGTGATTATTCTGTTGCTGCTTCAGCGTAATTATTAATTCAGCATCAATATCAAATTCTCGTTGTTTTTTTTTTCTTGTTGTTTGTAACCACAGAGTTTTTTATTAATGATGCTAACATCAATATCATCCATTGTGGTGTCATCATCGAAAAACAATTCTTCGAAGTTGATTTATTCGCCGTACTCTTGACACTGCAAGATAGACTAAATTTGACCATTCAATGCGATTATCGACTATCCAAACAATTTTATCCGTGATGGTTAATCACTGCGAGGAATGTATCGTCGTTACATAACCCAGTGTCCATGGCGATTTATCACCGCGCAATGCGTCTTCGACAACACTGATATCAACCAGCACAATATCATTTAACACTAGTGTTTGTCTTTCGCGCTGTCCTGGAATTTCAAATACAATATTCTGTCGCCGTGTATCAAAGGGTCTATAACACAGCGGCACTGGGCGCGTTGGGAATTTTTCTGTGTGAAGCTCAAACAAAGTTTTTTGAAGTGTGTCTCTGACTATCTTTCTACTTGCCACTACAAAATCATTTGGTCTCCATGCTTCCCAAAATTCTTCCATGGGAGTTTCAGGGATTATTTCCCTGATTATTTCGCATTGAACTTTATCGGGTTGCAGTCTAATTAAATTCTTAAGTGTACGTAATTGTTCATCAAGTGCTCTATAGTCAGTATCGATTTCTTCATAATAGTCAACAAAAATTATTTAACCAATCATGTGGACCCCTGCCAACGAATGGTGGTGGTTGGTCATGATCCCCGCACATTATCACTTTCGTATTTGCGCGCAGTAACCAATCAAGAAACATTTTTAATACATCTACCGAAACCGTACATATGTCATCCCAAATAATAACCGCAGGGATGAATTTTTCACCCATTCTTTCAGGGGTCCATTCATCACCCTTGTATCGAAAAAAGCTGTGATATGTAACGGCATCAACGTTTCGTTGCTTTATTTCTCGCGCTAGTCTATGGGATGGTGTCAGCACAATCATATTTGCTCGCGTTCGATATAATTCAATCGCCCGAGTCGTTTTTCCTGACCAGCCACAGCCGTTTTAATAAACTGTCTTATACCTGCAAATTGGATCTGATATAGGTGGTGCATTAGAACGTTCTGATAAATTATCACCGCATAAGTACTTACTTTTAATTTCAACGTCTGCTGATTCAGAATACTCGCGCAGCATTTCTTTTTTAATTCTCCATGATCCCCAGCTTTCATCCGAATTTGTGAATTCAGCAACTGCGCAACTGTACATGCTGTTAATGTAAAATGAATCAACAGCAACTCTAACCGCAGTGTCAGGAAATCTATTTATCATTGAAAATAAATTAATACAAGCATAACCTAGCATTGACGACCTCAAATGTGTATACGGTGATATGTAACCGTCGCTGTAAGTAACGACTGTACCCAATTTTGTTCCATCGGACAAAAAAGCATCTTTACGATCCACATATATGTTTTTAGATACTGCATCCGCGATTACAAAGTCATATTCGGTGTTATCCATAATCAGCCGTGAACAATATCGTCTATAGTCGCATTTTTTTCCTCCCTGAGTGAATTTTCCGATTTTTCTTCTACCGAGATCTTTTGCTTCGATGTTTCTTTGATTGAATAGCCGTTTGGACCACTCAATGATATATTCTTCGTTGGCATCAATATGTTTTCTGGATTCGTCAATTACACTATCAAGACGTTCCGTTGTTGGTAATCAGACATTGATTTGTTTCCGATATGATATAATTGCTTCACTGACCGTCAGCGAAATTAACATTTTTGTATCAATCATGAACCGTAATAACGCTATTGGCAGCCACTTCTTTTCAGACATGTGTCTACTAATCCGAATATAACAACAGCGATGAAGTCCTGCTGCAAATTCAAATGATACTACACGAGCGAATCCAGTTAAATCAAAATCAGGCAGCGGTCCATTAATTGCAACACGAGTCATTTCATGTACGGGGTGTCCAAATCGTTTAAAATACTCAGTACACTCTCCATAACCAAGAAAACTCGCTGGATAGCAAGCAACCATATCAACTGAAATGATGTTATCCCTGTCGTATTTGTTATTCCATAAACCGCCATGATTAAATTCTAAACAACTAGCCTCAATGTCTGGCAAGAATTCTACGCGTGTTGGTTTCCATGCGTTTTTCATTCTTGCAAAATGAGCTGCAACCGACGGGATTGTAAAACAGTTTGTCAATAATTGTTCGTCGATGATAATTTCATCATTGTTGTTGCCTTCGCCCGCCGTTAAAAACCCACTAGATGTTTTTTTTTTCATTTTGTTGTGAAATGCTTCAGTGCGGTATAATTCAACGTTTGGTCTTACAAACTGATCAAACGTAGCCATGTCGTTTTCAGTGCTGCGAAGTAACCACACCGACACGGGGTCGTTTTTACTCAAATGCGCAATAGCATCGAATAGTTTCTTTTCAACGAGAAAACCATCCATGGAAAATTCTTCTCGTAAGAATTCGTCGGGTATATACTTTATTGTTCTGTTCCGTGGAAATATTGTGACCGCGGGCGTCCACGCGTGTTCGTTATGATCAATAATTTTAATTGGGGCTCCCTTTGATTTATATTTTGATTCGTATAAAACTTCTCCGGTTATCGTTGTAACGATTATTGGAAATCTTAGCGACGTTTCTAATTGTGTTACATAGCTAATAGTTGCTCCGCAGTCTTTCACCGTTAACTCCCATTGAGCTAATTTGCTACGCCGTAGATCGGTAAGTTTGTTCCCTCGGCATGCATTTGTAAAATGTTCTGTTATTCGTGCTGCTACACAATTGAGTGGCAAATCCACTGACGATGAAACCGCCGGCGACGACTGTTTCATTGGTTTTAGTTTTTTTTATATCAGGTTTTTCATTTAACGGATATATCCCATACACAACTGCTGTTTCAGGATATGCTCGTTCATATTATGGTTTGTCAATTCCAGTTAACAAGCCCGGCTTAGAATCACGGCTAACAACGACTTTTTTCTTGTCTTTGAGAATCGGTTCAAATTTGTCTCGTATAATCCAATCGCCTGATTCTACACAGATAATGAATTTCACTCTTAAAAAATACTTTTTGTTGCCAAGTTGTGATAACATTAACGCTGCGTTGCTGTCGTTCATGGTGGCATCAACAACGCCATCAATTCGAAATGTTGACCAGCTATGAGATGCGCCGTCGTGCTTGAATTCATTAATACAATCGCGTATTTTATTTATCAGGGCTTTATCCGTTATTGCCCGTTTTGGCACATCTTTGAGGGTTTTATCGAGATTAAATTTAACGTTTTTGTAATGCTTAATTGCTGTTAATCTCTCGAACTCTTCCATGTTATAATTAAAACAAGTATTTAAATAGAAAAATATAGTATAATGAATCACTGCAAATGGCTAATGATTGGGTCGACAACCCCGTGTAACAAATCATCCAGAAGCAAATTATGTGGGTATCATTTACAAAGCGTTCGGCGAGGAAGTTTTGGCCCCCTTCCGTGCCTCCGATGTGGGATGGGAGTAAGGGGAAAATCGCAGTTGTGTCTCAGTTGTGGCGGCAAACGATACATGGAACTAAAACGCTACTATGACAAACGAATAAAAAATGCAGTCATTGATCCTACTGGTGACTCCGTCAGCGAAAAAAATTATAAAAACCCCTCAAGACTACATTGATAGACTTATAATTAAAGCAAATAATAAATTAGACAAATAGTATTATTATACAAATGAGCCAAGATTTCAGACCTCACCAAGTGCTTGTTAATTATGAAGCATCGCGTAATGGTATTGTTAGAAATTGCAGACTAAAGAAACCGGTTGGACAGGTAAATAATAGAGGGTCTTTAACATTTGGTGCCGGGAAGAAGAAATATCTCGATCACAGAATAGTATATGAATGTCACAACGGATTGATCAAAGATGGTTTTTTGATTGATCATATCAATAATAACAAGGCCGATAATTCTCTTTCGAATCTCCAAGCAATCTCACAGAGTCAGAATATATCAAAAAGGGCAGAAATTGGTACTTTTAAATCAGTTGGAAAGAGACCCGTAAAATCATTTGATACATCAACTAACGAGAAGAAAATATTTCAGTCAATGAATGAAGCCAGTAGATATTTCGATATTTGTAGGTCTTCAGTACGATTTGTTGCAGAAGGAATTCAAAAATCGGCTCTATCAAAGAAAAATGGCCTTAAAAAAAATTAATATACATTTGAAACGATTCCAGGGAGGTATGCTTCGGGCCCTTGGGCTTGCATGGATGCGAAGGCACCCAAGGAGTTCCAAGATGCGTGTTGTGCTGTCCTTAATTAAGTTAATTAAGTTAATATAGTAATCTCTAGGTCTCTCTGACGTCATAGGGCGCCAGCGAGATCGCCAAATAAGTGTTACTTTTTTAAATTAAAGATAAAATGTATTATATAAATAATGGATATCAAAGATGTAAACGCTATAATTGCTGAAATTTCAAATTTGAAAGATCGTGGAATAGTATTACCTAAAGATCTCGACTGCGACAGGATTACCTCGGAATATGAAGACATTGATTATCAGTCTAGTAAGGGTCGTTATGTTTTACCTAAGATGTACAGGCTCGTAAAAGGAATTCAAAAGTTCATCAATGCTTGTTTGTACGGTAACGACATTAATGTATTTATAACGCTATTTAGCACCGTTGAAGCAATGCGTCAAAAGCTCGGCCAAGAGTATCAAAAACGAGCTGAAATTAGTTCTAAGGTTCGTGATCTTAGAAAAATGTTAAACGAGGAAAAACCCGCATCCTAACCACGTGAGCGTTACTATTAAAAAAGGCTTTTCAGTAAATTTTCAGTAAAAAAAAATATTTTTTTAGCGTTTTTTGTAACACTTCTGACACTTGTCACATAAGATTTTCTCCTGAAAGAATACTCATCAGTTTGGGCTTGCTCATGCAGTTATTTGGGTACTGGATGATCTCGCTGTTGTAGCAAGTAATCATCGCGACGCCTCCATTTTCACGTAGTTGTTGTTGTTGCCGCGTCGTTAACAAAAATCGTTCATCGCCGTTCTCAGATATTACAATTCTGAAACCCCCAGCGATGTTATTTCTGAAACACTCGCGGATAGCGTCGTACAGTTTAATCCTGTCGGAGATGGATACGTTAGCTTGATGGTACATTATTTAATAACTCAGCTTTTAATTGTGATAGTTTCACATTTGAAAACTCAGTTCACAAACAATATATGGTAGGCGAATCGCTTACAACTAAATTAGCCCGAGAGCGGCTAGCAGCAATTAAAAAGTTTATACCGGTACGAGACAGACTTCCCGAAAAACTTCAGCAGCGACAACAAATGCAAACTGACTTTTCTGTGTTAAGTGAACAACTGTTTACTCCGATAACAAGTGCGACCAAAGATGTGATAAAGTTAACTGAAGCAGCGATATACGGAGATATTCTTGAACAAGAACGAGCAAAGAAGGCGCCGCTGCTTGATACACTTGAAAAGATAGCAGCAGAGACCGAACAAACGCGCGCAGGGATACAACAGCTATCCAGTGATATAAAAACTCAGCGCGAATATGAACGATTAGCTGATATTGATGATTCTGCACCCCACCCACAAGTATATCGACCGAGCGAAATTGAAGAAGAACAAGATGCAGCAGCAATAAAAGATTATTCACCTGAAAATATATTTACAGTCGCAACATTAAATAGAATTGGAGAACTCGGTACGGATTCCGAATTAGCTGATTTTACTAGAGAAAATTTTCCAAAGGGTAAAAGAGAGAATTTATTAAACGACGGGTTTGAAAGTTTTATAAAAAACAGAGACACCTGGGCATCAAAAATATATTTGGCAAAACACGGCGGGGATAAAATCTCAGCGTCAAGGCACCCTGGGTATAATAGCTTTCTAGCTGCGGTTAAAGTCAGTACACAACCACCACCTTATACAGAGGATACATTCCCGGAACAAATAGACATAAGTGCAGAAGCGGGTTCAAAGAAAACAAGCGGAAAAGGATATTCGATTGGAAACCCTTTGGATTTCAACGCAACCGTGACATGTCCTGGTAATATTCTCTCGGATATATCATGGTTAGAAGTACTTATGGGTGGAAAGCGAGCCGGAAACAACTCCGTCGAGATAATTAATGAAGCAGCTGATATCTGTAGACGAATATTTGCCGGCGGTATCATGTACATTGATGTATATCGAGAACTCATTGCTGAATTAGTTGAAAATCACAGAGACGCCCATGGTTATGATGAAAATCCTATGGATCTTAGCGATTGATCCCTAATTGAAAAACTACTAGTTTTATAACAAGATGATCATACACTACAACCATGATAAACCCGTAAGCGTATACGTGGTGAACTCGTGATTGCCTGTTTATAGAGCATATTACGGAGATGGTTTCGGCAGTAACATTGCGGGGCTATTTACAAGAATGGCCCCAAAAGTGGCGCCGTTAGCTAAACAATTATCAATGAAGGCCATTGATATTATTCGTGATAAGGGAATCAGCGCTGTTGGAAATCTTGCCGGAAAGGCATTTTCTGCCGACAAAGATAAAATAGCATCATTGGTGCGAAAGAAACCAACAGCGACGAAGTCGATGGTGAAACCAACAGTGCTGCCATCAACTACAGTGATGCCTACAAAAATCAGCAAAGCAATAAATAGCGCAGTGGAAGAAAAACTAGCGTCGTTGGCTGCTTCGATGACTCCGTCGCCATTGACGGCTTCACCGGTAACAGATAGCGCTATCATGAACGCGATAGCAGGAAGTGGTTTTGAAACGAAAACAAAAACGACGATGATTACAAAGAGTGTCACAATTGAAAACACTAGTGTGAATAATATAATGTTTAAACGAACAGCTGACCCGGCCTTCGATATAGAAGCCCCAGTACCCAAGGACAATTCCGTCCGCGATTATCAATACTATTCCTATCATGCAATACAACCCGACCTATGATCGCGAATTGAACTTCAAGTTCAAGATACCAGTAAATACTTTTTACCATGTGAAGCATTTATTGAAATCGAGGGAAAACTCGTAATAAATGTTACAGCTGATACCCCATATGCAAATGATCCAAATATCCGAGTTGGTTTCGTCAACAATGGCATCATGGTGCTATTTGAAAGCGCAAGATATCTCATTGATGGAAAAGAAATAGAATCAATAGACCGTGAAGTTGATGTTGCAACAACAATAATCGAACTTGCAATATATTCTGATGATTATACAAGATCGGCCGGTCCGTCTATGATGTTTGCAAAGGATACCTCTGATAACGCTGACCACCTTCAATACATTAAAGTGTTAACAGCAAGAGATAATGCAGAAGCCGATCAACAAGAAGCAGCTAATCCAGAACGTCGAGCTAGACCCGGAGCTGCGTTTGATATTCTCGGAGGCGTTAATGGTAATTTCAATTTAGGATTTGCAACACGAAAAGGAGCATTGCAAGAACAGCAGCGATATTTTCCATGTGCGATTCAACTACATCACATATTTGGATTCTACAGAAATGTCAGAAAAGTCATCTATGGAGCCAAACACACAATCGCTTTAGTGCGAAAAGGCAATGACAATGATGCAATTTGGCGTACTGGTGCCGCTGATGGTAAAGTTGTTTTGAGTAAAATAGTATTGTGGATGCCAGTAATGACCCATCAATTACCACGGAAGAGCGGTTACTTTCATTTATGGACCCAGGTGGCAAATCATTGATAAGTTGGCTAACAACAACAACTGATGCCAAAGAGGATAATGTTGCTGATACATTTACATGGCACCTGGCATCAAAACAAGGCGTTTCAGCTCCACGTCATATATTTATAGCGCTGCAGAATCGGATTCGATTAGGCTCCCAAGACCGCAGTCATATGATATTTGATCGATTAGGAGTCAAGGAGGTTTCACTGAGAATAAACGGACAACAAGAACCATCTGAGGATATACAGCTTGATTACGACACTAACCACATAGCACGTGTGTATCATCGGATGCTGTCATTTATGGGCCGTGATCAAAATGTTGATACTGGTTTACAAATATCGCAACTTGATTTTAAAAACCTATATCCGATTAATTACTTTTCGCTGAAGCATCTTGATTTAACAAGGCAATCCGTCGCTGACATACATTTTAGAGCTCGTATAGCTCCTGGTGGTGTTGATTATAGAGCGGTTGCTGTCATTCTCATCGTCAAATCAATGTTGTTAGAAGGGGCTGGCGGACGAATGAGAATCATTGACGCACCAGTGGAAAATATGTAAACGATTCACAAATAGATCAATTGAAAGTATAAATGTGTTTTACAATAAAATGACATATAGCGTTGTTAGTGTCAAGCTGACTGATGGTCAGGTCAAGAAATTGCGATCAAAATCCGCTAAAGAATGTGGAACAACAATAACGTTAAAACCAGTGCAGATGTCCGGCGGTACACATAAAATATCACTGACGGATCGTCAAATAAAACATTTCAATGATGCGCTAAAGCATAAGCGAGGGGTTCAAATTGTATTTTCAAAGGCTGCAGTCGCCAACATGATAAAATCAGGTGGTATATCTCCATTGTTAGCTGCAAAATCAGCATTGATTGCAGCGGCTGCCCCAACGGTGGCGAAAGCGGCGGCGTTGGGAGCCGTTGGTACCGCGGCAGGGATGGCGTTGAAAAAGGCAACTGGGAAAGGATATAAAAAAAGGGAAAGGGTCTAAGACTACCAGGAACCCGGTATTCATGGTAAAGCGGAAAAGGTCTGAGAATACCAGGAACGGTTTTTCTAGTTGAAAGCCCAATTCTCCCTTTGCCAAATTTTGATTTAATTGATGCTGCTAAAAAAACTAGCGATTAAAAACTTCAGAGGAGTTTTTATGAGAGATCAGTTGCCAAGAAAACCAAATAACGTTGAAACCGGTCTCATCAATCTTGATAACAGCAGCGGATCGGGAACTCACTGGGTTGCATACGCGATTATACCACGTGGGATTGTCTATTTTGATTCATATGGGTTAGCTCCGCCAAGCGAGTTTATGCGGTATATAAATTCTTCCATGAAACTCAAAGAGTTTCCGATTTTTTATTCCACGCTGCCAACACAACAATTAAATGATCCACCGATATGCGGCCGTGAAGTATTAAATGTTCTGGCGGAGATTTCATCGTCACAGAAACCACCTCATCTGGTTGTAAATAAATACACGAGTGGGAAATTACAAGGTAATTTTAGAGAATCAATAAATTGAATACACGAGCTGCGCTAACAATAATGATTGATATTTTGGGACGATCTCTGTCAATGTCGGAACCCACCGCGGAAACATCTGCGGGTTCTATCGAGGATGTAAAAATAATAATTGAAGATGAAATCGCTGAGACGTTAAATTTAGCAAGTGTTGACCCGAACTAAATAGTTGTATTTCAAGATCGCCAGGGTAAATTGAAAAGCAGTAATATATCCGCGGATTACATTTTGATACGGCAGAGCGATGCCGCTGAAAACTCTATTGCGCTGTATTCCAGCGATGGACGACTTAAACCAGGCGCACTTGTGTCTACGATCACCGACGCGATTGCCGCCCACGGCCGCGATCTGGATGAGTATATACGAGTTTATAATTCTTTTCGCAAAAATGTCGTACATAAATTCTTTGGAACCCCGCTTGTGGTTGGCATGACCCTCGCTGAAATTAAAAACTTTCTATCTTTATTCTTTTTTAACAAGGAGGCGGGGAGGATGATGAATGAAAATGAAATCAAGGCAAATTATCTCGATATTTACAATGATATTTTTAAACTAATAGAAAATTTTGAAAAGGTACAAAAACCCACTAACGATGTCATTAGTAAGTTTTTTGGAACCCCGCTTGTGGCAGGTATGACTCTCGCTGAAATTAGCGAGTTTATTGGCAAGCATACTCAAAATACCTACGTCGCTAATAGTTTCTTTGGTGTCCCGGCTACATCTACGATGACTCTCAACGATATTAGTATGTTTATGGTGAGACAAACAACACTTAATACCATCGTGGATACATTTTTAGGGAGAACACCTGTGTCTGGAACCACATCTCTGACAGGCCCGACCCTCGCTGAAATTAAAAAAGCTATTGACGAACAAAAACTCACCAGCGAAATTGTTAATAAGCTCTTTGAGGGCAGTAGCCTCCAAGATATCACGACGAAATTTTCTAACATCTACCAGCATATTAAAACCCAAGCACGGCTTGGAATCAACGACCTTCTGATTTCATTCTTTTTTAGCAAGAGGGATGGGGGGATGATGGTTTCTAACGAAGTCAAGGTAAACAATCTCGAAATTTACAATGATATTCTTAATCTAAAAACTCTCGATGGATTTAAATGCCTTCTATTTTCATTCTTTTCTAACAAGGAGGCGGTGAGGACGATAAATACTAACGAAATCAAGGCAAATTATCTCGATATTTACAATGATATTATTAAACTAAAAGAAAATTTTGAAAAGGTACAAAAACCCACCAGCGACGTCGTCGATAAGATTGTTGGTGTCCCGGCTACATCTACGATGACTCTCAAAGATATTTACAATGATATTCTTAAACTAAAAGAAAATTTTGAAAAGATAAAGATTCCGCATCCACGCATAAGCATTAAAAATGTCGTGTATACGGTCGATCATGGAACCATGGATTGGATGACAGGCGTTTATACTACATTGTCCGCCGGTCTCTGGAAGAGGGGCGAGGCGGGGGGCGATGATATCTACAGTCCAACGGGGATCGAAGGTATCTACAGGCTAACGTGGATCTCTATCGATCAATTTAATATTTTCGCGGGCGGTAAAACCTACTCTGGTGGCACCGCGATGTTAATTATCAGGAGTAACGGTCAACACTTTAATGTCGTCGCGGTTGATAGCTCCACCGTTAGATCAAAAATAACTTGGTGTTTAGAACTTGTAGATGATTTTTTCCGGCTGAAGCTACCATACCTACGACATCCCAACCCATCTACCCACCTGGCCTGCCCCTGGACCCCTTAACGATGGCGAATAATTGAAAACACTAGCGGGTTTAAAATAACAATGACATCGATGAAATCAATTGAACCGGTAATAGTCCCAGACGTATCACAATCGCATCGATATCGATATGATACCGTGAAAGATATGTCTGCGAACTTGAAATCACTTTCTGAGCGCTATCGTGAAAAAATGAAAAAATACCGACGCAGCGTAGCAATCATCGACATCATCGTGTACTCGGTATCCGGTGTGATGGCCAGAGCCGGAGTTATTTTGTCGACGGTGACCATGATGGCTCCGATTGCAGTTCCAATTGCTATCTCCGCGGCAACAACAATCGCGGCAGTCGTCACCGTGATAACTAAAAAGTTATCATCGTGTTCTTAGAAAAACTCAGCGATTATACAGCTCGGTACCGGGTGGTATTTGACGCGTACTCGAAATTATCCGAGTTGACCTCGCTGTCGATAGATAATTCGTTCATATCCGATGGTGAATTTTCCACCATGACCCAGTTGTATAACTCCGCGATGTTGAAATTGGAAATTGAAGACAGCGTTAACAATAATGTCACTCGAACTGCTTCAACGAATCGCGGAGAATACCACTCCGATACGAACAAGCATGATATCAATAACATCAATAAAACCTGAATTTAGTATGAACTTCCCTTCTCCGATTCCAGTGCGTGAGATCGCGCTGGCAAAATTACGAGTGTATCATAGCTGGCCTAATATCAGATCGGTTGCATTTGGCGGTAAGCAACCCAATAACTCGTTAAGGTTTTTGTGGAATAAACCCGATGGTACTCCAGCGTGGGAAACTGTTTCGTTACCAACTGGGTCGTACCAAATTGAGCAAATCGATGCTGAAATTCAGCGTAGAATAAAATCAATCACTGGAAAAGAATCGAAAATAGCTATTAAACTTCATGAACCGACGCTCTCGTCGTCGATCGAAATAAGCACAGAAGGATACATTGTAGATATCTATAACAGCTCGTTAAGAACAGTGATAGGATGGCCTGAAAAACCACCCGGAGCAGCTGCCGATTTAACCACAGACGTACAATCATATCATGAAATCAATCCCATGCATCGAGATAATTTATCTGATATAAAAAAAGTAAAACTCGCCGATAGATGTATATTTACCAACAAAAATACATTGCAATGTGATTTTATCATTAAAAGAACAGCTGACTCATCTGTTCCTATTTCATTTACGCTAAATGACGTCCGTTGTTATTTTAATGAAATTAATCAATTATATAAACACAACTAGAACAACTACGGCAAACAAAATCGCAAAAACACGTTGAAATAATAAATCAGCTTATATCTGACATGGAATATATCAATGAACTAATTATTCAAACAATAATCAATGACAACACCGACAATAAACAACGATTCCTAACCGATTACAATATCACGGAAGCCAATCTGCGTAATTTCAAGTTTCCCGGATATAACCATGAGGGAGTAACAAAAATTTTTAAGAGTATCGCGATATTACAAAAACCAGATTCAACTATCCTTAAATATAATAATGATCCAGATGGTTGCGGTAGGCATATTGCCCCACACAATGTGAATATTTCAACGGTGATTGCGCTCAATTTAACATGTGATGCAATTGAAGGAAGCTATCAAATTAATCTAGAGCAATCAAATCAAGCTCAGCAGGGATATATTCTTTATTCGTTTCCACCAACTGCTCCTCCAGGATTCCTAATTATTGAAAACCCAATTAATCCTGTCTACATACAATGCCATAATAATTCGTTAACGAGAATTAATTTCCGACTCACCGACCAGTCAAATAATTTAATTGATCTACAAGATGAGGTGTTAGCGATTAGTTTGATGGTGAAATCATAAATGATTTTCGTCCAAAAGACTTAATCAAATATTTGGTTGAAATCAATTATTAACCCATAGCAGCAATGGGGCGATGACATCACGACGAGACCGTATTTTGACTAAACGATGAAAACGGTTATGGAGTATGATTTCCGAAAAACTTATGTTTCGAGCAAGTATTTTTTTTTTTTGGTTGAAAAAGAAGGATTCGAATTAATTCTCTCGAGATGTTTGTTAGATTTAGAGCAAATGATGTCTGGAGCAAATGTCGGATTCGCCCCCTCTTCTGCTTGCTGAATAATAACGTACAAATAATTTATCTGAATTATTTACAGTACGCACTGAAAATATCATTGTTCCAAGCAAAAGTGGATTTCAAGTTTATTCCGTGTTGTTTTAGCACACTGATTGGACGTTTGCAAATTCTACAAGCATATAAAGCACCCAAACATGTTCATTGAAACTCATAAGTTGCAAACGCGAGAGCTATCGTATTTGTTTTGGTAATAATTACTTTATCTTCCTGTCGTACGCATATGCCCTTGCATTTGCTAATCAAAATAAGTAAGTATTATTATTATTAATATTGATATTATTATTATCATTATTATTATTATTATTATTACTATTATTATTATTGTTATTATTATTATTATTATTACTATTTTTATTATTATTATAAATATTATTATTATTATTATTATTTTTGAATATACTCAATATGTACTATGTTTTTGTAATTCAAGAGTATTAATTGTATGACACACTATTTATTAAATAACGTAACATACCTGTATGATGCGATATTTCAAATTTCAGCCAGCAAATAATTACTGCTTCATCATCATCATCATCACCGATGTCGTCATGAACATAAACGATAAAAAGCATTGCCAACTAAAAAATATATCATTACTCTTCATTTCTTCACTCATACTAAGGTTCCGAAATATGAACATTCTTTCTTCGATGGCCACACTTATTTTAAACCCCGCGAGTGTGAATATCAAACATAAAATATATATGCACTAGCAATTGTACCTAGATTCAAGGTTGGTTGCACAATTTTTTTCCAGTAGTTTATCGCCATCAGAAACAGATGTTTTCCGCACTTACTCTTGTACTAACATATTTTGGAGCCACTCAAGCTTTTTACTTTTCCGGTAGAAAGATAAATTGTATGGTAAGAAAATGAAGTGAATGGTCTGGTCCGCTTAGTTTTGGCGAATATGAACGATACAGATCAGTTCTTGTGCATCCATTCAATGGAGGCAATGATTGTCCAGAACTCCATGAAACAAAGTCGGCTGGATCTCCTGGGACAAACGCAGCAGGCGTGGGTGAGAACACAATCGCACACTCAATTTCACAAACCACACAGAAACATACACATACACACATAACAAGTAAAATTATAAGTTCTATAATAAATACGATTATTAAATTTTACTGTAGGATGTAATCATTTGTAAACTACCTATACATGCTAGAAGTATCTTGTCACTTTCCGGATTAGATTGTGTCGTCGGCGAATGGGGTGAATGGAAAGGTCCGCTTGGATTTGGCGAATATGAACGATACAGACCAGTACTTGTGCAACAAGTCAACCCAGGCAAAGTTTGTCCAGCAACCTACAAAACCAAGTCGAATGGGTCCCTTGAAACGAATGCAGGATATAACTCGGGTAAGAACACAATCACATGTATAGATCAACGATTTTTAATTGTGTTATGGCGATTTAACAATTTTCATCATAACTGTCCTGGAATTTGTTAAAGTTTTTTTTCTTCAGAATGGCGCACGGAATATTGTTGTTTTGTGCTATTATAACACAAGTGCATTTGGGTGACAAATATGCTCCTAATTGAACTCTTATTTCGTTTCATTGTATTCCATTTTGTATTCAAATGTTTAAAATATTTGAGGAATGAAACTGTAAACAAAATAATCTGAGTGCATATAACGAGCTAAAATAAAACTATTTTCACTTGAACCAACAAATCACTTAGTAAAGTATTAAATATATTTCCTTTCAAATCTTAACATACATGAATGCAAAGATAAAAAATGTTAAGACTGTATGTATTTTAGGATGTAAAACAGGCCACATATGGTGCAACATCGTTTATTATCCCGTTATATTCGTATTTTTTTTTTTAGATCATATTGTTAGTTTGGTTGTTGAAGAGAATATAACATAGTCAATGAGCAGATCAAATAATGCATGACGTATCTTTGAATGGAAAAAGAATATTGTCTTTGTTTGGACTTTAAATTTTAGCATTGGTCTGTGAAATACTTACACAGCCTGAAAACTATAGTCGATCACTAACTCTTCTGAATGTTGTTTGAGAATTCACATATTTTTACGTTTATTTTCAAATTACTAGCTCACGATTTTTGAGTCACTAACAATGTTACTATAACTCCAGACATTTGGGAAATACCATGATATGGTGGAAGATATTGCCTAAGAAAAATAAATACTTCTCTATAGTTATCATAATTTTTCCTCCCACACTGACGTAAATGGCATTGTGTATTTGAATAGTTATTCAACTGCCTGTTCAATAATTGGTACCCAAGATGGATAGATTTACACTTGTTCCATACTTGTAAAAAAGGAATGATTATACTAATGTACAAAGCCAAACATTTGTATAAATTACCTGACAACTAATTCCTCGCATATAAATACAAGTTCAAAATCTTGAAAAAGATTATTTCAATTTGTACATCTGCTTATACAAACATGATAGGATGAACATTTTCAGCAATTTCAAGTAAAAAGAGAACCATACATAATCGGTTCATGCAAAGGAAAATGCAGACAAATTAATATCACATTTAGAAATCCAAATATTCCCAGACGTGGAAATTTGGAAGAAAGATGATCTTCCCTTTTAATAGTATATATGCGTTTCCACAATATTACAATATCAAAAGCTAAGTCAAACAGTTTAACTAAATTAATTCAGATATTTAGCAAGATATAATATAACTGATTTGTAGATAAGCAATCAAATTCGTCTTCGTCAATTATGTTTGTTTCGTTTCCAATAGTTTTGTTGTGTAGGATGCTACCACTATTTATTAATGGCTTTCACTTTACAAATATGATTCAGGTATTAACGAAAATAACAATGACGAGAATTTTCCATCGATCAACCAGACTGCAAATGTGCTGGCAAGCAGTTTCATTGGAGGAGTTGACGGTACCAACACCAAAAGATTCGTTCGATCTGCTACATCCAACCAAGCTTCCTACTGGAAGATGAGAGATATATTGCTTTTAGTAGATGCTTCCGGCAACATAGGTGTTGAAAATTTTCATAAAGCCCTCGAAGGAGTTTCTGATCTTCTCGAACTTCTATGTCCCGAGCCAGATCCCTTTCGTATCCCATCACTGACATACCATCAAGCTGCTGCCTTCACGTTCGATAGTGCACCAACTGAGATATTTCCCTTCAGCGTAAAGTACCCAACATTAACGCTAGTGAACGCAATATAAAGTATTACTTACACTGGTGGCGGTACCTGAACGGGAGATGCATTCCGAGCTGCTATCAAATTTTTTGCCAGCAAAAACAAAGGTATATTAATATGAACGACAAAAAGCATTACTTTATCCGTTGCTTGATTTCCACGTATAAAATGTATTCATGAAGATAAGTAACTTTTTCTCAAATTGTGTCATTTAATGTTTCCGCTATCACAGTAATGGAAATTCAATTGATTTTTCACAGGGTGAAATCACAAAAAAACTATTATTTCGTTGTAAAGTTATCGCAATGCCAAACTTTAATTTTTTGTACGATTTTTAATACTAATGCATGCTTTTTTCTCTTTCTATTGTAATGTAATGAGTCGCCTAACGTGTTAATTCGGTTACTTAAGATCATGTGAACCGTTTGCTACACATCCCTTGAGAATGTCTTTTCATTCATATGTTATAATTATAATTTGCAAGTGATGATGACTGTTTTGACTCAAATATGTTGACATTCGTTTTATATTTTCTAACAAAGACACAATACAACAATACAACTGTTTATGTCGTTTTTCAGCAAAAGAATAGTACATTAGGAAATGCAATTTTAATGAATGATTTCGCATCCATAACCTCTCTGAAATAAATATTAAGTTAACATTTATTGTTACAACGAACTTGACAGGAAATTCATTGCACATTTTTTTCTTTTATTGACACAGCTCAATGAATAATAAAACTACATACTCAAAAAGTTTTAATAAGTACACCTTTTTCAGCTAAAACAGATTATAGTCTATTTTCCTTGTTCTCCTTTTTTGGTTGGCTAATAAAATAAGGTTCTAGTCTGTAGAAAATATCTACACAAAATTTATATTTTAATCATAAATAGACAACATAAGCATGGTCATCTATGTCAATGTAAGACACGGCCTCGATTACATGTTAATTTAATGTGCACTTCAAAACTTCAATGAGTAATCTAAAGACAAATTATTTAAATAATTATACAATAAATAACTGAATCCTCCCCTAATAATTTCCCGAGTTCCCCAAAGAACTGGTTTGAAACATACATACATATATATATATATATATATATATATATATATATATATATATATATATATATATATATATATATATCCTTCACCTTGCATGTTATTTGCAATTGTCAAGATGACAAACAAAAATTAGGCAAAACATAATAAACGTCAGGTAACAAATACCTCAAATAACTTCAATCACAGACAACGGTCTAAATTACTTGTGCATACCATTATAAATTGATTAGTTTGTCTTCTTAATTGTTTATATGTCAGAGTATCCTATCATTACAGGTGTGCGGAATTCTAAATACATCCAAAACGAGGTCTTGATTATAATAGACGGGGAGTCAAACTGCGGAGTTAATGCTACGCTAGCTGCCAAGGAGCTGAAGGATACAATATTTTCATCTGAAGATGACAAGGTGAAAGGCTATGGGCTGATGATTGGGTTATTTTCATAAAAAGGTCGTGAAGAAGTGAAGTCATACGTATCTAATCCACCAGGCCAACATTTATTTGTTTTTAGTGATTTCAACGACCTCTTGAGTCTGGTGGAGGCATCCAAAACACAACTGACAGAATGTACATCACGGTGCATTTCAATCTAAGTTCCACCAGATCCATTAGTCGGTTGAATGAATCGCTCTTTTCTTTTCCTCCTTATATTCAATACATTCGACATAGACTGTTGATAATATTGTAGCAGCATTAAGTATTTGAAGAAATTCTGATATTTGTCTCATTTTTGGCGCTTAATGGTTGTTCTATATATGCATGGAGCTAAGATAGATAGATAAATAGATAGATAGATAGATAGATATATAGATAGATAGATAGATAGATAGATAGATAGATAGATAGATAGATAGATAGATAGATAGATAGATAGATAGATAGATAGATAGATAGATAGATAGATAGATAGATAGATATATAGATAGATAGATAGATAGATAGATAAATAGATAGATAGATAGATAGATAGATAGATAGATAGATAGATAGATAGATATAGATAGATAGATAGATAGATAGATAGATAGATAGATAGATAGATAGATAGATAGATAGATAGATAGATAGATAGATAGATAGATAGAGAGATAGATATATAGATAGAAAGATAGATAGATAGATAGATAGATAGATAGATAGATAGATAGATAGATAGATAGATAGATAGATAGATAGATAGATAGATAGATAGATAGATAGATAGAGAGATAGATTGATAGATAGATAGATAGATAGATAGATAGATAGATATATATATAGATAGATAGATAGATATATAGATAGATATATAGATAGATAGATAGATAGATAGATAGATAGATAGATAGATAGATAGATAGATAGATAGATAGATAGATAGATATATAGATAGATAGATAGATAGATAGATAGAGAGATAGAAAAGCGATCCCGTGAATGGGTCAAAAGGTTACCAGCTGTGATTACTGCACTGAATAATGAGATTACTAGAACAATCAACATGAAACCTATCAACGCTATTAAAAAGAAGTCTATATCCGTACAAACACAAAAAGATTTCAAAGAACCAATTCTTGGTAGTAATGTCATTGTGAGATATTGATACGAACCAGGAGAGCTTGAAGGGGGCAGACAAAGGGCTGCTGATCCTATTTGGAGTGTTACTGTACACAATATATCTAGTATAACACGATCTACAGGTAGACCTCCAGTCTATAAACTGGATTCAACTGCCCCTCAACGAGGATTTACTAGACAACAATTACAAGTGATACCCGAGGATACTCAATTACCACCGCGGAGTCTTAACTAGCACCAAGGGTGCTGGCACCCCCGCGTCTATTACACTCAAGACAAGTCAACATCACATTGTTTCTGACATGACCGAGATTGTTTTTTTTTCTGTCTACGGTAAATTGGCGAGGATCTTTATCCGAATACTGCCAACGCATTATACAATTGCAACTTGCGCAGTGATTATTCTGTTGTTTCTTCAAAGTGATTATTAATTCAGCATCAATATCAAATTCTCGTTGTTTTTTTTGTCCTGTTGATTGTAACCTGAAAGTTTTTTATCAATAATTTTAACATCAACGATGCTAGCATCATCTATTGTGGTGGCATCATCGCCTGACTCTGTCAGGACAATTCTTCGATGTTGATTTATTTTTCGTACTCTGGATACTGCAAGATAGACTAAATTTGACCATTCGATGCTATTATCTACCATCCAAACAATTGTATCCGATATTGTCAGCCCCTGTGAAGAATGTATTGTTGCTGCGTATCCTAGCGTCCACGGGGATTTATTAGCACGCAATGCATCTTCAGCGACATCGAATATCAACCAGCACAATATCATTTAATACCAGAATTTGTTTTTGAAATCCTTCGGATTTTGGGCCTGGAATATCAACTTCAATGTTCTGTTTTCGTGTATCAGATGGCCTATAACAAAGAGGCACTGGAAGTGTTGCAAATCTTTTTTATGCAATTCAAATAATTTCATCTGAAGTGTGTCCCTGACTATTTTTCTACTTGCAATTATCAAATCATTTGGTCTCCATGCTTCCCAAAACTCATTCATTTGAGTTTCTGAAGTTATTTTACGCACTATTTCACACTGGATTCTATCCGGTTGTAATCTAATTAGTTTCTTCAATTTTTTTAATTCATTATCAAGTGATCTATGATCGGTATCAATTTCTTCATAATAGTCTACAAAACCCCTTTAGCCATTCATGTGGGGTTGCACCGACAAATGGTGGTGGTTGTCCGTGATCACCGCACATGACGATTTTTGTATTTTTCAATAACAACCACTCAAGAAATATTTTTAATACATCTAATGGCACTGTGTCTATTTCATCCCAAATCATGATTTCAGGAATAAATTTCTCTCCCATGCGCTCAGGAGTCCATTTACCTCCCTTCCATCGGAGAAAAACTGTGATAGGTACAGGCATTTACCCCTCGCTGTATCATCTCTCTTGCAAGTCTGTGTGTTGGTGTTAGTACAATCATGTTTGGATTGGAAACGCTAGCGTTTCTACGGAATAACTCAATTGCCCGGGTTGTTTTTCCTGACCCACCACAACCGTTTAAATAAACTGTTTTATACCGGCATATTGGATCAGAACACGGTGGTGCATTAGAAAATTCTGAACACTGATTGCTTTCTAAATAATTATTTTCAATTGTAACATCTGCTGATTGAATATAATCATGAAGCATTTCTCTCTTAATTCTCCATGACACCAATTCTCGTTGCCAGTAGCCTTGCTACCGTTTATAAAATCAGCCATATCGCTTTTTATGTAAAATGAATCAGTGGCAACTCTAACTGCGGTGTTAGGAAATCTATTTATCATTGAAAATAAATTGATAGAAGCATAACCAAGCATAGAAGCTTTCAAATGTGTGTACTGAGGATTGTACCCATCATTGTAAGTAACAATTGTACCCAATTTGGTTCCATCGGACAGAAATGAGTCTTTACGATTGACATATAGGCCTTGATTCGTTAGATCCGCGATTACAAAATCGTATTCAGCATTGTCTATAATTAACCGTGAAGAATATCTTGTATTATCGTATTTACCACCTTGGGTAAATTTACCGATTATTCTTCGTCCAAGATCTTTTGCTTCATTGTTTCTGATTTCAAATAGCTGTTTAGACCAATCCATGATTTGTTGTTCACTGAAATTCGAAGAATTTCCATCAGGAAATTGTTTTCGCTGTTCTCTAATTATTTTTTTCTAGATCGGGTTGTGGTAACCAGACTGATTTCTGTGCTCGATAGGATATAATCGCTTCACTGACAATTAATGATTTTAACATCTTACAATCAAGCATATACCGTAACAACACTATTGGCATCCAGTGTTTTTTCAGACATGTGTTTACCAATCCAAAGATAACTACACGGATGAAGTCCCTCAGCCAATTCAAATGATACTACACAAGCGAATCCGGTTAAACCAAAATCAGGCAGTGGTCCATTAATCGCAACACGGGTCATTTCGTGTGTAGGGTGTCCAAATCGTTTGAAATATTTCTCACATTCTCCATACCCGAGAAAACTTCCTGGATAACACGCAATCATATCAACTGAAATAATGGTTTCAGGGTCGTATTTTGTATTCCATAACCGTCCATGACTGTATTCAAGACAGGACAATCTGGCATCTGATAAAAACTCACTTCTCGTTGGTTTCCATACGTTTTTCTTCCTAGCAAAATGTGCTGCAATTGATGGTAGTGTAAAACAGTTTGCTAATAATTGATCGTTGTCTTCCCCCTCCAGTGAAAACTCACTAGCTAGTTTTTTCATTTGATTATGCAGTTCTTCAGTACGGTACAATTCTCCGTTGGTCCTTACAAACTGATCAAATCTACATTCCTCGTCTGCAGCACTATGAAATAGCCACATTGACACAAGGTCTTCTTTACTCAAATGGTAAATAGCATCAAATAATTTCTGCTCTGAAAAAAACCTCTTCGGTTTGGAATAGATATTTTACGGTTCTATCCCGTGGGAATATTGTTACTGCAGATGACCACGCGTGTTCGTTATGATCAATAATCTGTATTGGAGCTCCTTTTTTGATTGATATTTTGGTTCTTTTAATACTTCACCGGTGATTGTCCTTACCGATATTGGAAATCTCAATGATGTTTCTAATTTAATTATATCCTGAATTGTTGCCCCATTCTCTTTTACCGTTAATTCCAACTCGGTTATTTTTTTTCGTCTTAGATCAGTTAGTTTTTTTCCCCGGGACGCATTTGTGAAGTGTTCCATTACCCGTGTTGCTACACAATTGAGCCCTGTCGAATATTTCATGGGTGCTAGTTTTGCAATAGCAGGTTTTTCATTGAGCGGATATATCCCGTAAACAACTGCTGTTACAGGATAAGATCTTTCGTAGAATGGTTTGTCAATTCCAATCAAAATTCCTGGTTTTGAATCCTGATTCACGGTGACGGTATTTTTGTTCTTGAGAATGGGTTCAAATTTATCCCTAATGATCCATTTTCCATCATCACGGATAAGGAATTTTATTCGAAAAAAATTTCTTTTTTCCCCAAGACGTGAAATTATCACTGCTGCTTTTTCATCATTCATGGTAGCGTCAACAACACCATGAATTCGAAATGTTGACCAGCAGTGAGATGCCCCATCACGCTTGAATTCATTAATACAGTCTCTGATTTTACTAATCATAGTTCTATCAGGAATTTTATTCTTTGGTGTATTAGAAACTCTATCGAGATTGAATTGAACACTTTTCCAAGGCTTAATTTTCGATAATCTCTCAAACTGCTCCATACTATAATTAAAATAAGCGTTTAAATGAAAGATTTAAGTATAATGAATCATTGCAAATGGCTCATGATTGGATCAGTGACATCGTGTAACAAATCATGCAGAAATGAATTCTGTGGGTATCATATACAAAGTTTTCGTCGTGGAAGCCTTGGTCCGTTACCCTGTATTCGATGTGGGGTGGGGGTAAGGGGAAAATCACAATTATGTCTCAGTTGTGGCGGCAAACGATACAGGGAACTAAAACGCTATTATGACAAACGAATACAAAATACCGTCATTGACCCCAACGATGACAAAATCATAAAGACCCCTCAAGATTATATACAGAGACTTATAATTAAAGCAAATAATAAATTAGAAAAATAGTATTATTATACAAATGAGCCAAGAATTCAGACATCACCCCGTGCTTGTTAATTATGAAGCATCCCGTGATGGTATTATCAGAAACCGCAGATTGAAGAAGCCAGTTGGATTTTGGACTAATCGAGGGTATTTGATGTTTAGTGCTGGGAAGAAAAATTATTACTGTCACAGATTCGTCTTCGAGGTGTTTAATGGAATAATCGGGGATGGTTTTGTTATCGATCATATTGATTCCGATTCTCAGAATAATTCTTGATCAAACCTACAGGCTATTTCACAAAGTGAGAATTTAAAACGAGGAAACACTGGAAAATACTCGAAAAAAGCGAGGCCTATAAAATCATTAAATACAGTTACTAACGAAGAAAAAATATTCCAATCTATGAATGAAGCCGGTAAATATTTCAATATTTGTATAGCCTCAGTACAATTTGTTGCAACAGGAGTACAAAATTAAGCTTTTTCTAAAAACATTAAACACCAAGGGAGATAATTCTTTCATAACTCTTAAATATAACCAAGGGAGTTATCTCCCTTAGATTATATCAACTTCTTTATGGGTTATCTCCCCTTAAATTTTGATTCAGCGGGTATAATTAATTATCTGTTTTGTAAGAAAAGAAATCAAATATAAAGTATTTTCAAACAATTATATTCTTTTTTAGTGTTTTATGCAAATATTCTGTCTCATTTAAATACTGTGAAACACCATTAATAAGTAATTCAAGAAAATAAAATAACACACCCTGTGGATTGCTGTATTAAGTCACCTTATATACTCTCCCTTAGATTGTGTCAACTTGTTTATGGGCTATCTCCCCTTAAATTGTGATTCAGCGGATATAATTAATTATCTGTTTTATAAGAAAAGAAATCAAATATAAAATGTTTTCAAACAATTATATTCTTTTTTTTAATGTTTTATGCAAATATTCTGTCTCATTTAAATACTGTGAAACACCATTAATAAGTAATTCAAGAAAATGAAATAACACACACTGTGGATTGACGCTGCTGTATTAGTCACCTTATATACTATATAAAAGGTATAAAGCTGGGGCTTTCAAAGGCCAATCCGACCGATCAAAAATAACCCACGCCATTGACACGTGTGCGTGGTTGACTTTTCTCAATCATGCAACCGGGTTTAATTTCATGGGTTGCTTTTGATTGGTCGGATGGCCGTACAAAATCCGCCCCGTCGTTTCATGTTTGTGCTGTCTTGTGCCGTCCCCACATCATTACATCATATATCCATCCTTAATTAAGTTAATTAGGTTAATTAAGTACATGTTATGCCTAACATCTGCCACAACACTCGAGTGGAGATTATACTGCAATGTGACGTCCCCTTAATTAAGATAATCAAGTATATGTTGTGACGTCACCCCCAAGCATATCTTCTGGGCGGTCTAAGATGGCGTTTGCCACGTTAGGCCTCCCTTCCGGAGATGTATGTTTCGGATCCCCTTGGGCTTACATGGATGTGAAGGCATCCAAGGAGTTCCAAAGATGTGATGTCGTATATATGTAACCTCTAGGTCTCTTTCACGCGTAAACATACCCTCTTGTGATTCTAACCCGTTATTTGACGAGTTAGATTCACTCTTAGGGGAATATGATTCCGGTGAATGTAGATATACATGACCTAAAATAAATAACAACCATGGATGTAATTAGCTCTCCGTCACAATTGGGTAGCCCCGTATGGTGTTAAAATTGAATTACCGGCCAAAAAAAAGGTTCACAATCGAAATCGAAGATTAAAAATCGAAGATTAAAAGAACCACAGCGTCCTATATCAAGGGGGCCAAATGACTGACAATAGCTCATCATGGTTGTTATTTATTTTTGTCTGCTTTTATTTTTGAAAAATATATATTTATATTTATATACAGAATGAATTCTGCATTTATATTTATTTTTGAAAAATATATTTATATTTATATACAGACTGAATTCTGCATTTATTTTTGAAAAATATATTTATATTTATATACAGACTGAATTCTGCATTTATTTTTGAAAAATATATTTATATTTATATACAGACTGAATTCTGCATTTATTTTTGAAAAATATATTTATATTTATATCCAGAATTAATTCTGAAAAATATATTTATATTTATATACAGAATCAATTCTGAAAAATATATTGATATACAGACTGAATTCTGCATTCATTTGCGAAAAATATATTTATATTTATATACAGACTGAATTTTGAAAAATATATTTATATTTATATACGGAATGAATTTTGAAAAATATATTTATATTTATAAACAGACTTAATTCTGAAAAATATATTTATATTTATATAAATAATTAATTCTGCATTTATTTTTGAAAAATATATTTATATTTATATACAGACTGAATTCTGAAAAGTATATTTATATTTATATACAGAATTAATTCTGCATTTATTTTTGAAAAATATATTTATATTTATATACAGACTGAATTATGACAAATATATTTATATTTATATACAGACTGAATTTTGAAAAATATATTTATATACAGAATGAATTATGCAAATATTAACGTCTCATTTATTTTGAAAAATATATTTATATACAGAATGAATTCTGCATTTATTTTTGAAAAATATATTTATATTTATATACAGACTGAATTCTGCATTTATTTTTGAAAAATATATTTATATTTATATCCAGAATTAATTCTGAAAAATATATTTATATTTATATACAGAATGAATTCTGAAAAATATATTGATATACAGACTGAATTCTGCATTCATTTGCGAAAAATATATTTATATTTATATACAGACTGAATTTTGAAAAATATATTTATATTTATATACGGAATGAATTTTGAAAAATATATTTATATTTATAAACAGACTTAATTCTGAAAAATATATTTATATTTATATAAATAATTAATGCTGCATTTATTTTTGAAAAATATATTTATATTTATATACAGACTGAATTCTGAAAAGTATATTTATATTTATATACAGACTGAATTCTGCATTTATTTTTGAAAAATATATTTATATTTATATACAGACTGAATTCTGCATTTTTTTTTGAAAAATATATTTCTATTTATATCCAGAATTAATTCTGAAAAATATATTTATATTTATATACAGAATGAATTCTGAAAAATATATTGATATACAGACTGAATTCTGCATTCATTTGCGAAAAATATATTTATATTTATATACAGACTGAATTTTGAAAAATATATTTATATTTATATACGGAATGAATTTTGAAAAATATATTTATATTTATAAACAGACTTAATTCTGAAAAATATATTTATATTTATATAAATAATTAATTCTGCATTTATTTTTGAAAAATATATTTATATTTATATACAGACTGAATTCTGAAAAGTATATTTATATTTATATACAGACTGAATTCTGCATTTATTTTTGAAAATATATTTATATTTATATACAGACTGAATTCTGCATTTATTTTTGAAAAATATATTTATATTTATATCCAGAATTAATTCTGAAAAATATATTTATATTTATATACAGAATGAATTCTGAAAAATATATTGATATACAGACTGAATTCTGCATTCATTTGCGAAAAATATATTTATATTTATATACAGACTGAATTTTGAAAAATATATTTATATTTATATACGGAATGAATTTTGAAAAATATATTTATATTTATAAACAGACTTAATTCTGAAAAATATATTTATATTTATATAAATAATTAATTCTGCATTTATTTTTGAAAAATATATTTATATTTATATACAGACTGAATTCTGAAAAGTATATTTATATTTATATACAGAATTAATTCTGCATTTATTTTTGAAAAATATATTTATATTTATATACAGACTGAATTATGACAAATATATTTATATTTATATACAGACTGAATTTTGAAAAATATATTTATATACAGAATGAATTATGCAAATATTAACGTCTCATTTATTTTGAAAAATATATTTATATACAGAATGAATTTTGAAAATATTAACGGCTCATTTATTTTTGAAAAATAAATTAGAAATATGTATTATCATATATGAATTCTGAAAATATGAATAGCATTATAGTTGAAATTGCAAAATTGAAAAGCCAGGATATTATACTATCAGATGGGTTAAATCCTGATCAAATTATGTCAGATTTTCAGGATATAGAATATGGTGTTAGCACTAACAAGTATATGCTACCAAAGAAATATGCGTTAATCAAAAAAATTCAGAATTATATTCGGGACTCTCTTGCATTTTCCAGTGACATAAGTGTGTTTGTCCCGTTATATACTATCGTGGAAGAAAAACGAAAAGAATTGGGTAACGAATATGAATTGAAAAAGGAGGTTAATTCTAAAATTAGAAATATACGGGCGTTAATTAAAGAAAATGAACGATTTTGACCGAAATCGACTACTTGACCGTAAAATCAACTGAAATTGATAAAAATCAGTGAAAATGCATTAAAAATATTTCACAGCAATACAAATTCTATGAGAAAAATATTTTTTATTGTTAGTTGCAGCAATCATGATTTTGAAATGGAAAATCGACTACTTTACCCTACGGTTTTTTTTTTATCAAAAATCAATGAAAACAGACAAAAATCAGTGAAAATCAATGAAAATCATCAACAATGAATCCTAACAGCTTTTCCCTATGGAAAATCCCATGCAAAATCGACTAATTTACCCGACTGAAATTATTGGTGATTTTTGGTTGTTTTTGTCATTTTTTGTCATTTATTGACTGAAATTATCGATTTTTGGGTCAAAAATCATCAAAAATGAATCCTAACAGCTTTTTCCTATGGAAAATCCCATGCAAAATCGACTACTTGACCGTAAAATCTCAAAGATCTTTTCAACTGAAAACCACCAAAACAGTCAGAAAATCAATGAAAATCAATGAAAAACCACCAAAAATCAATGAAAAACCACCAAAAACACTGAATGAAAAATAACATTTCTGTTTATAAAAATATTTCATAGTGAATAAAAAATAAAATTTCTGTTTATAAAAAATAAAATCAATCCAACAATTATCAATCGAAAAAACCTACGGGAATTAAAATTGAAAAATTGTTTTACAATTGAAATACGATTTTTAATAATGATCAATGAAGCATTAACAACTAGATTGGCTCGTGAGCGACTAGATGCAATCAAGAAATTTATACCAATTCGCGACTCTGTCAGGAATAAACTGCATGAACGACAGAGTCTTCAGACTGACTTTGCTGCAGGATCTGAAGAGTTGTTTAAACCAATAACTACAACAACGAAACAGATAGTGTCAACAATCTCTGAACAAGGAAAAAAAACAAGAAGAGACTTTTCTCCCTGTGTTAGAAAAAATAGCAAAAAGAACTAAACAAACAAAAAAAATCATTAAAAACACTTCCTCAGGATATATCAACCGCTTCAGATTGAAAATGTGAAGAATTGAAGGAAGAACTAGTTAGTGGACTACCTAAATCGATTATATTTACCGAGAGCGCTAAAAAAACGAATTCTCAACAAGGATATAGACAATTTAGGTGAATTTGCTGCTAACAGCTATGATTCACAAGAGAAGTGTTTCACGGACAATTATAGGAATTATAGAATGTCACATAATGAATGGGCTGATATAGTCTATGAAATAAATACTGAGAATTTAGATAGAAGGATGAAGGAATATAGAGACTTCAAGAGAAAATTTCAACTCCAAATAAGACAGCCATACGATGAGAAGAAATTTCTGGGGAGTGGTCTTGTTGGAAACGCTAGCGTTTCATGTCCTGGTAATATTCTCAGTGATATATCACGATTAGAAGTTCTCATCGGAGGAAAACGAGCTGGAAATAACTCTCCAGAAATAATTAATGAAGCAGCTGATATCTGTAGATGGTTATTTCAAGGCGGTATCATGGATATCAAAACATATCGAGATTTTATTGGCGAGTTAGCGGAAAGTGGGTATCATAGTGACTGAATTGAAAAATTGTTTTTTGAATCGCTGATTAGATAAATAACAATTAAATAAGAATGATCATACACTACAATCATGATAAACCAGCCAGTGTCTATGTAGTTAATTCACGGTTTCCATTTTATAGAGCATACTACGGAGATGGTTTAGGTAATACCATTACAAGGTTTTTTGCGTGAATGGCTCCAAAAGTGATGCCGTTAGCTAAACAATTAGAAATGAAAGCAATTGATGTTATTCGTGATAATGGTATTGGTGCTGTTGGAGATCTTGCGGGAAAAGCGTTTTCAACTGCGAAGAAAAAATTAACATCATTAGTTAGACAAAAAAAGAAACCGTTACCATCTGCAGCGGAAATGCCTGCGAGTGTTAGTAAAATAATAAATAACGCAGTAGATGAAAAATTAGCGTCATTGGTGACTCCGAGTGACCAAGATAACATGATAGCAAACATGATAGCGGGAAGTGGCTTTAAAAAAACACGACGATGAAAATCCTACGGTGAAAATCGTTTACGATTTCACGATTTAGACTCTGATAAATAGAATAAAATGTTCAAAAGGTCACCTGATCCAGCATTTGATATGGATGCCCCAGTGCGTAAAGATGATTCTGTACGCGATTTTCAATTTTATTCTTATCACGCAGTACAACCAGATCTCCGATCGCGAATTGAACTTCAAGTTCATGACACCAGTAAATATTTTCTACCGTGTGAAGCATTTATTGAAGTAGAAGGAGAACTTGTAACAAATGTCGCTGCTAATACCCCATACGACAATAACCCAACTATCAAAGTTGGTTTTGTCAATAACGGTATTATGGCGTTATTTGAAAGCGCTAGATATCTCATTGATGGAAAATAAATTGAATCCATTGACCGTGACGTTGATGTGTCCACAACAATAATAGGGTTAGCGAGATATTCTGATGATTATACAAGATCAGCGGGTCCATCTATGATGTTTTCTAAGGATATTACTGATCACCCTGAACACGTCCAGTATTCTAGAGTCAAGGCAACACATGCTACCGCAGCTAATCCAGCACCAGCCGGATATGTAAGACCAGCTGGTGATTTTGATGTCATAAATAATATTACTAACTGCAACCTAGCGTTTGCAACACGTGTAGCAACGTTGTATGGACAGCGTCGACAGTTTTCATGTGCGATTCCACTGCATCATATATTTGGATTCTGTAGAAACGTCCGAAAAGTTATTTATGGAGCGAAGCATACAGTAGCGCTTGTACGAAAGGGTACTGATGATGATGCAATCTGGCGTAATGCTGGTGTTGCTGATGGTAAAGTCATTTTAACAAAACTAGCATTATGGATGCCAGTGTTAACTCCATCAATCACAGAAGAACAGCGACTACTATCATTTATGGATCAAGGAGGAAAGTCGTTGTTGAGTTGGTTATCAGTGACTACTGATATTAAACAGGACAATGTTGATGGTACATTCACATGGCACCTTGAATCAAAACAAGGGGTTTCAGCTCCACGTCATATATTTATTGCATTACAGAATAATGAGCGAGTTGGTACTCAACAACGCAGCCATATGATATTTGATCAGTTAGGTGTTAATAAAGTCTCACTGAGAATAAACGGCCAACAGGAACCATCCGAGGATATACAACTTGATTACACACACAACCATATTGCACGTGTCTATCATAACCTATTGTCATTTATGGCACGTGATCAAAATGTGGAAACTGGTTTGCAAATATCGCAACTTGATTTTAAAAGCCTCCATCCGATTTCTTACTTTTCACTGGAACATCTTGATTTGATGAGACAATCTGTCGTTGATATACACTTTAGAGCCCGTGTAACCCGTCCTGGTGGTATTGCTAATTATAGAGCAGTTGCTGTCATTCTCAGTGATAAATCAATGCTACTTGAAGGTGTTGGAGGAAGAATGAGAATCATTGATGCACCAGTGGAAAATCTTTGAAAATTCTATGAATTTTTCATTGAAATTGTAAACGATTTTTCATTGAAATTGTAAACGATTTAGAATCAATCTATTAGGTATAATGTCATATAGTAATATTAGTGTTGCGTTAAACCCCGGTCAAATCAAAAAATTGCAATCAGAATCGGCTAAAAAATGTGCAACCACAATCACGCTGAAACCTAATCAAATGACTGGTGGTGCAAATAAATTATCGCTGACAACTCGTCAAGTAAAACACTTCAATGATGCACTTGTAGCAAAAAAGGTATTCAGATTACTCTTTCTGCGGTTGCTATCAAAAATATGATAAAATCAGGTGGTATATTTCCATTGTTAGCTGCGATTCCCGCCTTGATTGCAGCAGCAGCCCCAGCAGTGGCTAAAGCAGCGGCGTTAGGAGCGGTTGGTACTGCAGCAGGAATGGCACTAAATAAGGCAACTGTACAAGGATATAAAAAAAGGGAAAAGGTCTAAGACTCCCAGGAACCCCGTATTCATGGTACAGCTTAAAGGGTCTAAGACTAGGACCGGTTTACTAGTTGAGGAATCTTTGGTTACTATGTTCAATTTTGATTTAATGGATGCCGCTAAAAAACTAGCGATTAAAAATGTCAGAGGTGTCTTTATGAAAGATCAATTACCACATCAACCAAACAACACTGAAACAGGTATTATTAATTTAGATAACAGCACCGGACCTGGAACTCACTGGGTTGCATACGCTATTGATCCACGGGCAATCGTCTATTTTGATTCATATGGATTAGCACCGCCAAAAGAGTTTATGCGTTACATAAAAAAATTTCCAATGAAGACTTGGTATTCTACGCTACCAACACAACAAATGAATGATCCACCAATATGCGGCAGCGAAGTATTAAATGTCCTTGAAGCTATTTCTAACTCCTTGGGTAACCCAAGGGAAAAACCACCACATGTTGTCGTAAATGAATACACTATTAATCACTGGCAACGACGGAGTCGTCAAAAACGATTTTAGAGAGAGAAAGAGTTTTACAATAACATGATTGATATTTGGGGAAGACCTCTGAAACCCAAACCCGATGACACTGCAACGGGTGATATAAAAAAAAAATTAAAGATGAAATCGCTGAGACGTTGAACTTAACAAGTGTTGACCCCGGGGAAATAGTTGTATTTCAAGACAAACAGGGTAAATTGAAAACTAGTGATGTGTCGTTGGATGATATTTTAGTTAAACAACGAAACGCAATCGAGGATACTATCGCGTTTTTTTCCGATCAGGGTAAACTCAAACCGGGGGTACTTTTTTCGACGATTACAGATAAATTTGCCAACGCCGATAAAGAATTTGACGATCATTTGAGAAATTATAATAATTTTCGCAAAAATGTCGTGCATACGTTCTTTGGATCCCCGATTGTAGTTACACCATCTATCGCTGAAATTAAAACGTTTATGGATCAACAAAATGCCAACATTAACCGCAGAAATGAGTTATTTGCGCTCAGTTTGAGATTCTTCGGCGATGAACATTTAATACCAATTAAACCTGCTGACATGATATACACGTTAAAAAATATCGAAAATGCGTTTGTAAAACTTCGAGATGCCCGCAAAGTAAAAATTCCGAATCACAACGATGAAGTTAAAAATGTTGTGTACACGACGGCCAGTGGAAATTTCGATTGGGTTAAAAACACTCAAACTCAGCTCAGTTACACATTTGGTGGTTTGGGGTATATTGAGGGAATTTATCGATTTAAAATAATATCTAACGAACATTTTAATATAACATGTACCGATTTAAAAAATGTAATTTTAGGAACAGGTGTTAACACAGCAATGTTTAAATCTAATCCAATTGAAGTACTTTTTAAAATAAGTGCGGTTAGTGATAGCACAATTAGATTAAAGATGCCGTGGGTGATAGAATTTGTAGCAAATGAAACCTGAGCCTGAAGATGATTAATTCAACGATGGTGTTTCCAATAACGATGACATCAACGATTTCATCATCGCAATATCGCTATGATACAGTCAAAGAATTTTCAATGAAACTCAAAACACTCGCTGAGGAGTATGCAATGAAAATAAAAAAATACCGCAAGAGAATTACAGTCATCGACGTTACAGTGTACTCAGTGTCTGGTGTAATAGCCGGAGCTGGTATTATACTGTCTTCAGTGACAATGATAGCTCCGATTGCTGTTCCAGTTTGTATATCCGCGGTGGCTTCAATCGCTGGTATATTAACCGGGATCACAAAAAAATATCATCATGCAGCCAACGAAAACTAAAAGACTACATAATTAAATTTCATGTTGTATCCACTGCATACTCGCATTTATCCTCATTGATATCGTCATCTCTCGATGATAAAATTATATTAGAGAGTGAGTTTTTAGCGATGGTAGATATATATGATTATGCGATGTCAAAATTAGAGCGACAACAACAGTATAATAACAATGACAACACAGATGGAATTACTTCAGCAAATAGTGGATAACACAAACCCAGTACAAACCAGCATAATATCAATAGCCTCAACGAATCCAGAATTCAGTGTGAATTTCCCCTCTCCGGTCCCAGTGAAGGAAATCGCGCTAGCAAAATTGCGAGTATACCACAGTTGGCCTAATATCTGATCAAAATCATTTGGTGGTCAACAACCGAATAATTCACTGGTATTTGCGAATAAGAATAAAGACGACGGTACCCCAGACTGGAACGTTGTTTCCATACCAACCGGATCATACCAAATTGAACAAATCAATAATGAATTTGCGCGTAGAATAAAATCGATTACTGGAAAATAATCAAAAATAGCTATAACGGTTCATAAGCCGACATTATCATCTGCCATTGAAATAAGCACAGAAGGATACGTTGTAGATATCTATCAAAGCTCAATAAGGACAATACTAGGATGGCCTGAATTACCACCCGGGGGAAAAACCGTTGATTGACCAGAACCAAAAAAAACTGATTATATCACCGACAGGATAAAATCTGATAATCCAGTAAAAAGCTATAGCGATTACACCAAATTTAATTTTTTTAGTGAATTGGTAGATCATGGCACTAAGAGAAAAAGCTACGGAACTCGAGAGCATAAAATCACTGAAAATTTCACAGCGTTCAATAACGATATTTCACTGTTGTTAATATCCCTTACATCCGGCACTCTCACCCGAGATGAATTTATCAGCGTCGTAGAAACATGCAATAAAATTATCGACGATATGGAAACATTTCATTCACAAATTATTCAAGAGGTATTAGATGACGATAATCCCCTATCGAGAACAAAATTTGCAACAGACTATAAAATCCCCGTCAAAGATATTCCAACATTCAAACTACCAGGATATAACGTACCAGAACTAAAAAACTTCTCAGTGACACCATCGATGTTGGTTTTAAAATAATTCATGATGCATGGAAAAAAAACAACATCACCGGAAATAAAAATCCTCAAACATAATAATGACCCAAATGGTGGTGGCAGGCATATCGCTCCTCAAAATGTGAATATTTCATCGGTGATAGCGCTCAATTTAGTATGTGATGTTATCGAAGGAAGCTATCAAATAAATCTAGAACGATCAAATCAAGCTCAGCAGGGATATATTTTGTATTCATTTGCACCAACAGCTCCTCCAGGATTTCTAACCATTGAATCTCCGGTGAATCCAGTCTATATGCGATGTCATAATAATTCATTAACCAGAATTAATTTCAAACTCACTGACCAGTCCAATAATCTGATTGATTTACAAGATGAAGTTTTACAAATAAGTCTGTTTGTGAAATCCTAAGGATTTTCATCCTGAAAGGATTTTCGTCCTAAGACCCATCGTATCGGACTTGATAAAATATTCGGTTGAAATCAGAGGTGAGTTTCTACCCATTTTGAAGCCTCCTGCATGATCATGTTTTCAGACAAAAATGACTAAGTCTCTGTTTGGCAAATGGAAACTTTATTTTGTTTTTGTTTAAAACATGAAAATTCGTAGGAAGGCTCTATTTGCCGTTTTGACAGTTAAAAGTGATTTTTGTTTGAAAAGTTGTCCGATACGATAAGTCTGTTTGTGAAATCGTAAAAGGATTTTCATCGTAAAAAAGTGTTAACCCATAGCAGCAGAGAGGGCGAGTGACAACGACGTTGGCGTCATTATTTTTTGCCTGTTTCGGGTTTTAAGCCCTAATCCATTCAAAACTTGTTTAAAAACGTTGTCCGGCTCGCTCTCTCTGCTGTTCACCGGACACCGAGTACACGGTGATGTCGATGATTGCTACGCTGCGTCGATATTTTTTCATTTTTTCACGATAGCGCTCAGAAAGTAATTTCAAGTTCGCGGAAAATTCTTTCACGGTATCATATCGATATCGATGCGATTGTGATACCTCTGGGATTATTATTGGTTCAAATGATTTCATCGATGTCATTACTATTTTAAACCCGCTGGTATTTTCAATTATTCGCCATCGTTGCGGGCTATAGATATAGAGCTTCAGCCGGAAAAATCATCTAAAAATTCTAAACACCAAGTTATTCTTGATCTAATGGTGGAGCTATTAACCGCGACGACATTAAAGTTTTGTCCGCGACCCTTGAAAATTAACGTCGCAGTGCCACCAGAGTAGGTTTTACCGTCCGCGATCATATTAAATTAATCGATAGAGATCCATTTTTGCCTGTAGATACCATCGACCCACGTCGGCCTGAAGATATCGCCCCTCATTTCGACACCCACCAGACCGATGGACAATGTTCTATAAACATCTCTTATCCAATCCATGGTTCCATGCTCGATCGTATACACAATATTTTTAACGCATATGTCTGGATGTGGAATCTTTACCTTTTCAGATTTTTCATTTAGTTTAAGAAGATCGTCGTAAATATCGAGATGATTTACCGTGATTTTGGTAGGATCTATTACCTTCCTTGGCTCCCTGTAAGAAAAGAATGAAATCGAAAGGTCTCTGGCTTTAAGCTGTGCTTGGTCTTTAAGATGCAGGTCGATGTGAAAAAATTTTGTCGTGAGATCTTGGGGGCCATACTCCCCAAAGAACTTATTAACAATTTCGCTGGTGAGTTTTTGTTCGTCAATAGCTTTTTTAACTTCAGCGAGGGTCGGGCCTGTCAGAGATGTCGTTTCAGACATAGGTGTTCTCCCCAAGAATTTATCCACGATGGTATTTAGTGTTGTTTGTCTCACCATAAACATATTAATATCTTTGAGAGTCATCGTAGATGTAGCTGCGACACCAAAGAAACTATTAGCGACGTAGGCATTGTGAGTATGCTTGCCAATAAACTCGCTAATTTCAGCGAGAGTCATGCCTGCCACAAGCGGGGTTCCAAAAAACTTACTAATGACATCGTTAGTGGGTTTTTGTACCTTTTCAAGATTTTCTATTATTTTAGAAATATCATTGTAAATATCGAGATAATTTGCCTTGATTTCATTTTCATTCATCATCATCCCCGCCTCCTTGTTAAAAAAGAAGAAAGATAGAAAGTTTTTAATTTCAGCGAGGTTCATACCAATCACAAGCGGGGTTCCAAAGAATTTATGTACGACATTTTTGCGAAAACTATTATAACCTCGTAGATACTCGTCCAGATCACGGCCGTGGGTGGCAATCTTGTTGTCGTGGGCGGCAATCATGATGTCGTGGGTGGCAATCTTGTTGTCGTGGGCGGCAATCATGCTGTCGTGGGTGGCAATATTGTTGTCGTGGGTGGCAATCCTGTCTGTGATCGTAGACACAAGTGCGCCCGGTTTAAGTCGTCCACCGTTGGAATACAGCGCAATAGAGTTTTCAGCGGCGTCGCGCTGCCGTATCAAAATGTCATCCAATGACACATCACTGGTTTTCAATTTACCCTGGCGATCCTGAAATACAACTATTTCGTTCGGGTCAACACTTGCTAAATTTAACGTCTCAGCGATTTCATCTTCAATTATTTTTTTACATCCTCGATATAACCCGCAGATGTTTTCGTGGTTGGTTTCGACATTGACAGAGATCGTTCCCAAATATCAATCATTATATTAAAAACTCTAGTATTTTTAATTCATTGATTCTCTAAAATTACGTTGTAATTTCCCACTGGTATATTTTTTTACAACCAGATGAGGTGGTTTCCACGGAAATCCAAAGGATTTTAATGAAATCTCAGCGAGGACATTTAATACTTCACGGCCGCATATCGGTGGATCATTTAATTGTTGTGTTGGCAGCGTGGAATAAAAAATCAGAAACTCTTTGAGTTTCATCGAAGAATTTATATACCGCATAAACTCGTTCTATGAGGCTAGCCCATATGAATCGAAATAGACAATCCCACGTGGATCGATGGCGTATGCAACCCAGTGAGTTCCCGATCCGCTGCTGTTATCAAGATTGATGATACCGGTTTCAACGCGTTTAGATTTTCTCGGTAATTGATCTCTCATAAAACCCCTCTGAAGTTTTTTATCTCTAGTTTTTTTAGCAGCATCAATTAAATCAAAATTGGACATAGGGAGAATTGGGCTTTCAACTAATAAACCGTTCCTGGTATTCTCAGGCCAGATTCGTTCACGGATCTCCCGCTGTACCATAAATACGGGGTTCCTGGTAGTCTTAGACCCTTTCCCTTTTTCATATCCTTTCCCAGCTGCCTTTTTCAACGCCATCCCTGCCGCGATCCCAACGGCTCCCAACCTCGCCTCCATCGCAACTGCTGGGGCAGCCGCTGCAATCAATGCTGGTATTGCAGCTAACAATGGAAATATACCACCTGATTTTATCATGTTGGCGACTGCAGCCGTTGAAAATACAATTTGAACCCCTCTCTTATTCTTCAGTGCATCATTGAAATGTTTTATTTGACGATCTGTCAATGATATTTTAAGTGTACCGCCGGACATCTGCGCTGGTTTCAATGTTATTGTGGTTCCACATTCTTTAGCGGATTTTGATCGCAATTTCTTGACCTGACCATCAGTCAGCTTGACACTAACAACACTATATGTCATTTTATTGTAAAACATATTTATGCTTTCAATTGATCTATTTGGAAACTCTTCAAGTTTCATTTACATATTTTCCACTGGTGCATCAACGATTCTCATTCGTAGAACAACACCTTCAAGTAGCATTGATTTGTCGCTGAGAATGACAGCAACCGCTCTATAATTAGCAATAGCGCCACGAAGGACATTGGCTCTGACGTGTATATCAACGACGGATTGCCTTGATAAATCAAGATGTTCCAGCGAAAAGTAGTAGATCGGATACAAGTTCTTAAAATCATGTTGCGATATTTGCAAACCAGTATCTACATTTTGATCACGGCCCATATATGACAGCATACGATGGTACACGCGAGCAATATGGTTTTGACCGAAATTAAGTTGTATGTCTTCGGATGGTTCCTGCTGGCCATTTATTCTCAACGAGACCTCAGTAACTCCTAATTGATCAAATATCATATGACTGTGCAATTGTGATTCCACTCTTGTCATATCCTGCAACGTGATAAATATATGACGTGGAGCTGAAACGCCTTGTTGTGATGCCAAGTTCCATGTAAATGTACCATTGATATTTGATTGCTTAACATCTGTTGTTGTTGTTAGCCAAATTAGTAATGATTTGTCACCCGCATCCATAATTGATAGTAGTCGCTGTTCTGTGGTAATTGATGGGGTCATTACTGGCATCCACAAGACCAATTTAGTTAAAATGACTTTACCAGCGTCAGCATCTGGATTTGCAGGATCCGCTGAAATTCTCCTTCATTGTCACTACCCTTTCGCACGAGTACTACTGTATGCTTCGCTCCATAAATAACTTTTCGTACATTTCTACTGAATTCACATATATGATGCAACGGAATCGCACATGAAAACGATCTACGTTGTCCTGCCAACATTGCTATTCGTGTTGCAGCTCCTAGATTGTACTGGGTATCAGTATTTATAATCATATCCTCGATACCAGCAGGTGCAGGAGGACCAGCACGATCATTTGGTCGTCGTACAATAAATTGGGTGTGTCCAGCGGTTTTTTTATTATCTTTTGCAAACATCATAGACGGACCTGCTGATATTGTATAATCATCGGAGTATCTTGCTAACCCAATTATTGTTGTAGCCACATCAACATCACGCTCTATAGACTCAATCGCTTTTCCGTCAATGAGATATCTCGCGGATACAAATAGCGCCATGATACCATTATTGACTAAGCCGACTTTGGTACCATCTGGATACGGTGCGGGTACAGCAGGAGTATCAGTAAGTCGTACAAGTTCTCCTTCTACTTCGATAAACGCTTCAGCGGGTAGAAAGTATTTGCTTGTATCATGGACTTGAAGTTCAATTCGCGATCGAATATCTGCTTGTATTGCATGATAGGAATAAAATTTATAATCGCGGACGGAATTGTCCTTGGGTACTGGGGCTTCCATATCTAACGCGGGATCAGCTGTTTGTTTAAACATTATATTAACATACTAGTATTTTCAAGTGTGAAATTCTTTGTAATCATCGTCGTTTTTGTTTTCGTTTCAAACCACTTCCTGCTATCATGTTTGCAATATCATCTTGGTTACTGTTCGCCAACGACGCTAATTTTTCTTCCATTGCGCTATTTATTACTTTGCTGACACTTGCAGGCATCACTGTTGTAGATGGCAGTACAACTGGTTGCTTTTTTTCGTCGTCGCACCAATGATTTTATTTTATCTTTCGCGGCATAAAATGCCTTTCCGGCAAGATTTCCAATGAAAT
Source organism: Unio delphinus (assembly GCA_029339505.1). NCBI lineage: Eukaryota > Metazoa > Mollusca > Bivalvia > Unionida > Unionidae > Unio > Unio delphinus. Next base: position 1,340,237 of record JAQISU010000079.1, read on the forward strand.
CTCCGATTTTGCTTGTTCCCTTATCACGAATAATATCAATGGCTTTCATTGATAATTGTTTAGCTAACGGCGCCACCTTGGGATCCATTCTTGTAAATAACACCGCAATGGTATTGCCGAAACCATCTCCGTAATTTGCTCTATAAACAGGCAATCGTGAGTTCACCACGTATACGCTTACGGGTTTATCATGGTTGTAGTGTATGATCATCTTGTTATAAAACTAGTAGTTTTTCAATTAGTGATCAATCGCTAAGATCCATAGGATTTTCATCATAACCATGGGCGTCTCTGATTTTCAACTAATTCAGCAATGAGTTCTCGATATACATCAATGCCCATGATACCGCCGGCAAATAATCGTTCACATATATCAGCTGCTTCATTAATTACCTCGACGGAGTTGTTTCCGGCTCGTTTCCCTCCGATGAGAACTTCTAACCGTGATATATCACTGAGGATGTTACCAGGACATGTCACAGCTGCGTTGAAATCCAAAGGATTTTTAATTGAATATCCTTGTCCGCTTGTTTTCTCAGTTGTACCAGTTGCGCCCTGACTATCATCAAGTAATTGCTTTTGTCGGCCTAGTCTTTGTTTTTCTCGTTCTTGTTGTTTTTGTATACCATAACTATCGACTCCTACCTTCAAAGATCTATACTCAATTGTATCCTTTTTCAAATTACCAGTAATCCCCTTATTCGTTTTATACAACTAATTAACCCATTCATCTCGGCTTATTTTACTGTTTTTATACTCGTCTTTGAAAAAGTCCTTTCTAGAATGAAAGCTTTGGGCGGCGAAATTACCAAAAATCTTATAATCTTCGATTTGTATTAATTGAGGTCGTTTGATTTCCTTTATAGCTCCTTCGTTGAGTTTGTCTATAAAGGAAATACTTCTTGGGGTGACATCAACAGGTTGTGGTTCAGGCGCAGAATCATCAATATCAGCTAATCGTTCATACTCGCGTTGGGTTTTTATATCACTGGATAGCTGTTGTATCCCTGCGCGTGTTTGTTCGGTCTCTGCTGCTATCTTTTCAAGTGTATCAAGCAGCGGCGCCTTCTTTGCTCGTTCTCGCTCAGGAATATCTCCGTATATCACTGCTTCAGTTAACTTTTTCACATCTTTGGTTGCACTTGTTATCGGAGTAAACAGTTGTTCACTTGACACAAAAAAGTCAGTCTGCGCTTGTTGTCGTTGTTGAAGTTTCTCGCGAAGTCTGTCTCCAACCGGTATAAACTTTTTAATTGCTGCTAGCCGCTCTCGGGCTAATCTAGTTGTAAGCGATTCACCTACCATATATTGTTTGTGAACTGAGTTTTCAAATGTGAAACTATCACAATTAAAAGCTGAGTTATTAAATAAATGTACCTTCAAGCCAGCGTATCCATCTCCGACAAGGTTAAATTGTACGACGCTATCCGTGAATGTTTCAGAAATAACATCGCTGGGGGTTTCAGAATTGTAATATCTGTGAACGGCGATGAACGATTTTTGTTAACGACGCGGCAACAACAACAACTGCGTGAAAATGGAGGCGTCGCGGTGATTACTTGCTACCACAGCCAGAACATTCAGTACGCACATAACTGCATGAGCAAGCCCAAACTGATGAGTATTCTTTCAGGAGAAAATCCTATGTGAGTGTTAAAAAAAACGCTAAAAAAAATAAAAAATTTTACTGAAAATTTACTGAAAAGCCTATTTTTTATAGTAACGCTCAAGTGGTTAAAATGCGGGTTTATCCTCGTTTAATATTTTGTTAAGATCACGAACCTTAGAACCAATTTCAGCTCGTTTTTGATACTCTTGGCCGAGTTTTTGACGTATTGCTTCAACGGTGCTAAATAGCGTTATAAATAAATTAATGTCGTTACCGTACAAACAAGCATTGATGGACTTTTGAATTCCTTTCACGAGCCTGTACATCTTAGGTAAAACATAACGACCCTTACTAGACTGATACTCAATGTCTTCATATTCTGAGGTAATCCTGTCGCAGTCGAGACCTTCAGATAGTACTATCCAACGATTTTTTAAATTAGAAATTTCAGCAATTATAGCATTTACATCTTTGATATCCATATTTTTATAAAATTATATTATTTTTTATCTTTAATTTAAAAAAAAAATAACACTCATTTGGCAATCTCGCTGGAGCCCTATGACATCAGAGAGACACAGAGGTTACTTTATTAACTTAATTAAGGACAGCACATACATGAAAACCCCATTTGGCAATCTCGCTGGCGCCCTATGACGTCAGAGTGACCCAGAGGTTACTTTATTAACTTAATTAAGGATGGAATTTGCGATGTCCCCAAAGCATACATCTCCGGCGGGAGGCCTAAGGTGACAAACATCATCTTAGACCGCCCAGAAGATATGCTTGGGAGGACATACACAACCATGTACTTAATTAATGGACAGTACAATGCCGAATATATCTCCACTCGAGTGTTGCGGCAGATTTGCGGCATAACATGTACTTAATTAACTTAATTAAGGATGGATATATTCAATGAAACGATGGTGGAATTTGTGATGTAATGATGTGGGACGGCACAAGACAGCACAAACATGAAACGACGGGGCGGATTTTCTACGGCCAATCCATCCAATCAAAAGCAACCCAATTAAATTAACCCGGTTGCATGATACAAAAGACAACCACACGTCCTAGTTAAATGGCGTGAGTTAGTTTTGATCGGTCGAACTGGCCTTAGAAGCCCCGAGCTTATTACGAGTCAAAACATATATAAGGTGACTAATGCAGCAGCGTTGATTCACGGGTGCGTTATTTTTTTTCCTTGAATTACTTATTAATGCTGTTTCACAACATTTAAATGAGACAAAATATTTGAATAAAACACTAAACAAAAGAATACAGTTGTTAGATAACAGCGTGCATTTCATTGGTTTCATCGTAAAATGATTAATTAATCGTAATATTAATTGGACTTCAAGGGACGTAACTCTGTTATGCGATTTTATTATTGTACGATTTATCTCCCTTGATATATGAAAATTGTATCCTGTGTGCACGTAGTAGTAATTTAACTTCAAGGGACGTAACTCTGTCATGCGACTTTATTATTGAACGATGTATCCCCCTTGATATATGAAAATTGTATCCTATGTGTGTTTTTCTTTGACAGAGCTGATTTAGTAATATTTTCTGCTACTCTTTGTACTGAAGGCATACAAATATCGAAATATCTACTGGCTTCATTTATTAACTGAAATATTTTCTCCTCGTTAGTTGATGTATCAAATGATTTGACGGATCTCTTTACAACTGACTTACAGGTCCCTGTCTTGCCCCTTTTTGCATTCTGACTTTGTGAGACGCCTTGAAGATTCTCAAGACAATTATCAGTCTTCACGCCATTTATGTGATCAATAACAAAGCCGTCTTCGATTAATCCGTAAAATGCTTCATAGATAGCTCTGTGACAGAGATATGTTTTATTTCTAGCACGAAACAGCAAATACCCCATATTATTCAAATATCCAACCGGTTTCTTTAGTCTGCGGTGCCTGACAACACCATCACTGGAGGCTTCATAATTAACAAGCACTGGATGGGGTCTGAAATCTTGGCTCATTTGTATAATAATACTACTTGTCTAATTTATTATATGCTTTAATTATAAACATCTTGATATGATCTTGAGGGGTTTTGATGATTTTGTCGCTGACGGAGTCATCGGTAGGATCAATGAGTCGTTTGTCATAATAGCGTTTTAGTTCCCTGTATCATTTACCCCCACAAGCAAGACACAACTGCGATTTTCCCCTTACCCCACCCCACATCGGAGGCACGGAAGGGGGTCAAAGGAACCGTTGCGAACGCTTTATAAATGATACCCACATAATTCGCTTCTGCATGATTTGTTACACGGGGTTGTTGATCCAATCATCAGCCACTTGCAGTGATTCATTATACTATATTTTTCTATTTAAATAGTTGTTTTAATTATAACATGGAGGAGTACAAGAGATTATTAAAAATTAAGCCCTGGAAAAATGCTAAATTCATTGATTATACCATGAAAGAATTCCAAAGATTATCGAAAATTAAGCCCTGGAAAAATGCTAAATTCAATCTCGATAAGGAGTTCAAGAGATTATCGAAAATTAAGCCCTGGAAAAATGCTAAATTCATTGATTATACCATGAAAGAATTCCAAAGATTATCAAAAATTAAGCCCTGGAAAAATGCTAAATTCAATCTCGATAAGTAGTCCAAGAGATTATCGAAAATTAAGCCCTGGAAAAATGCTAAATTCAATCTCGATAAGGAGTTCAAGAGATTATCGAAAATTAAGCCCTGGAAAAATGCTAAATTCAATCTCGGTAGAGTCTCTGATACACCAAAACGTTTAATCGGTGATAGAACTATACTAAGTAAAATCAGAGAGTGTTTTAATGAATTCTACCGAGACGGTGCAGCATACTGTTGGTCGACATTTCGAATTATTGATGAAGATGTCAATGTACCCAACATCGATGCTACTATGAACGATGAAAGAGCAGCTGAGATAATTTCACATCTTGGCTGGAAATTCAATGATCAATTGCAAAGCAATTCCCATCAGATGTATTTTTTTCAGAATAAAATTCATTATCGAAGTCGAAGGCAAATGGATTATCAAGGATAAATTTGAACCAATCCTCAAGGAAGTAAGGAAGAGATTCCAAACCAGGAATTATAACTGGAATTGACAAACCATACTACGAAAATCTTATCCTGTAATAGCAATTGTTTATGGGATATATCCGTTAAATGATAAACCCGATATTGCAAAACTAGCTCCTATGAAATATTCTAGTTCACTTAATTGTGTAGCAACGCGGGTAATAGAACACTTCACAAATGCATCTCGAGGAAATAAACTAACTCATCTGCGACGTAGGAAAATAACCGAATGGAAACTGACAGTGAAACGGTGCAAAGATTTCTGATATAGCTAAATTAGAAGCATCATTAAAATTCCCAATATCAGTAACGACAATAACCGGAGAAGTATTATACGAACCGAAATATCAATCGCGAGGAGCTCCAATTAAAATTATTGATCATAACAAACACGCGTGGACGGCTGCAGTAACAATATTTCCACGAGATTGAACCGTGAGATATATCCCTAAGGAGTTCGTCGGGGATGTTTTTTATAATGAGAAATTATTCGATGCTATTCACACGCTGTGTAAGGATGATCCTGTGTCAGTGTGGTTACTTAGAAGTGACGAAGATCCCGAAATAGTATTTGATCAATTTGTAAGACCAAATGGTGAATTATATCGCGTTGAAGAATTAGATAACAGAATGAGAAAAGTCCCTAGTGAATTTGCCTTGCAATTTCCATTTTCATCGGAAAATCCAAAAGAGATTTCGTTCCATGAAAAACTACTCACGAATAGCTTCACAATTCCATCAGTGGTAGCTCACTTCGCTAGAGAAAAAAACTCATGGCGTCCAACACAAAGTGATTTTCTCTAGGACGTTAAATTGAGTTGCGTCGAAATTTGGTCATGGAGGACTGTGGAATACAAAATACCATCGTGACGGTATGATTTCAATTGATATATCCGCGTGTTATCCTGGAAGTTTTCTCGGGTATGGAGAATGTAGTAACTATTTTAAACGATTTGGACACCCCACACATGAAATGACTCGTTTTGCGATTAATGGGCCATTACCTGATTTTGATTTAACCGGATTCGCTTGTGTGATATCATTTGAACGCGCTACAGGGTCACATCCGTGTAGTCATGTTTGATTTCGTAGACATATATCTGAAAAGGCCTGGATGCCAATAGTGTTACTGCGATAAATGATTGATTGTGGTATGCTAATATCGTTGATTGTTTCCGAAGCTATTATATGCTATCGAGCTCAGAAAGAAGTTTAGCTACCAGAACCCGATCTAGATCGTATAATTAGCGAACAGCGAAAACAGTTTCCAGATTTCAATGAAGAACAAATCATAAATTGGTCTAAGGAGTTATTTGAAATTAAAAAAGAACAAGCAAAAGATTTTGGACGAAGAATAATCGGTAAATTTACCCAGGGTGGAAGATACGACAATGCACAATATTCTTCGCGGTTGATCATAGACATCGCTGAATACGATTTTATTGTAACGGATTTAACGAAACAGGGAAAACTTGTAAATCGTAAAGACGCTTTCCTATCCGATGGAAGACGATTAGGTACAATTGTTACCTATTATGATGGATATATTAAACAATATACGCATTTGAGAGGTTCTATGCTAGCTTATGCTTCTATCAATTTATTTTCGATGATAAATAGATTTCCTAATACCGCAGTTAGAGTAGCCACTGATTCTATGTATATCTACGAGAAATACAAATCAGATGTAGCTAAATTCACAGATCCGGAGGCAAATTGGGGATGTTGGAGATTTAAAAAGGAGACGCTATATGAGTATTGTGAATCGTCAGATGTTACCATGGATGAAAAGTACTTAAAGTGTGATGAGATTCAATCCGAATTTTATAATGCACCGCCGGTATCTGATCCAATATGTAGATACAAGACAGTTTATTTAAACGGTTGTGGTGGATCAGGAAAGACAACTCGTGCAATTGAATTATATCATAGAAACGCTAGCGTTTCAAAATCAAATATGATTGTCCTAACACCAACTCACAGACTCGCCAGAGAGATGAAACAACGAGGGTTAAATGCCTGTACTTATCATAGTTTCTTTCGATGGAAAGGCGATGAATGGACTCCTGATTGAATGGGTGATAAATTCATTCCTGAAATCATAATTTGAGATGAAATATGCACAATATAGTTAAAAGTATTACAACATTTCTTGAGTGGTTGTTATTGAAATATACAAAAGTCGTTATGTGCGGTGATCACGGCCAACCACCACCATTTGTCGGTGCATCCCCACATGAATGGCTAAGGGGTTTTGTAGACTATTATGAAAAAATTAAGACTGATTATAGATCACTTGATGAACAATTACGAGAATTCAAAGCGCTAATTAGATTACAACCGGATAAAATCCAGTGTGAAATAGCGCGTGAAATAATTTCAGAAACTCCCATGAATGATTTTTGGGAAACGTGGAGACCAAACGATTTGATAATTGCAAGTAGAAAAATAGTCAGAGACATACTTCAGATGAAGGTATTTGAAACGCATAACAAAAATGTGCAACACTTCCAGTACCGTTGTGTTATAGGCCTTCGGATACACGAAAACAGAATATAGAAGTCGATATTCCAAGACCAAAATCCGAAGGATTTCAAAGACAAAATTTAGTGTTAAATGATATTGTGCTGGTTGATATCAGCGTCGTTGAAGATGCATTGCGTGCTAATAATTCCCCGTGGACGCTAGGTTACGCAGCAACAATACATTCTTCACAGGGATTGACTATATCAGATACAATTGTTTGGATGGTGAATAATCACATGGAATGGTCGAATTTTCTCTATCTTGCAGTATCCAGAGTACGAAGAATAAATCAACTTCGAAGAATTGTTTTCGATGATGACACCACAATGGATGATGCTAGCATCGTTGATGTTAAAATTATTGATAAAAAACTCTCCGGTTACAAACAACAAGACAAAAAAAAAACAACGAGAATTTGACATTGATGCTGAATTAATAATTACGCTGAAGCAACAACAGAATAATCACTGCGCAAGTTACAATTGTATAATGCGTTGGCAGTATTCGGATAAAGATCCTCGCCAATTTACCGTAGACAGATAAAATAACAGTCTCGGTCATGTCAGAAACAATGTGATGTTGACTTGTCTTGAGTGCAACAGACGCAACGGCGCTAGATAAGACCCCGCGGTGGCAATTGAGTATCGTCAGGAATCACTTGTAATTGTTCGCGTGTAAAACCCCGCTGAGGGGCAGTTGAATCCAATTTATAGATTGGAAGTCTACCAGTTGATCGTGTTATAGTAGATATATTGTGTTCAGTAACACTCCAAATAGGATCGGTAGCCCTTTTTTTTTACCACCTTCGAGTTCTCCTGGTTCATATAAATACCTAAGAGTGACATTACTACCAATAATTGGTAGGGAAACGCTATAATCTTTTTGTGAAATTCTTCGAATTTCCATTTTAGGTATAGACTTCTTTTTAATCGCGTTGATAGGTTTCATGTTGATTGTTCTAGTAATCTCATTATTCAGTGCGGTAATCACAGCTGGTAACCTTTTGACCCATTCACGGGATCGCTTTTCTAGGATGAATTCTTTTGCGTATTGATATCCAAATAACCGCTCAGCAATCGTCCGATTAAATCGTTCAACAATTGCCTGATCGCGATGTAGTGCAGTATGCCCCCGTCTGATGGTGACATTGTGATCTTTCATCGCTGATAAAACAGCGCCTTGAAATTCCTTGCCAGGATCAACTTGTAACAGATTTGGCCAGCGTAGTGGGCCTCGTCGATAAATCTTTTCAAATGAAAAAGCAACTTCAGGTGATGATTTTGTTTTTAGCGGTTCTGCTTGATTGCATCGACTCGCAACGTCAACTACGGTTAGCGCGTATTTGTAACCGTTGTCATGTGGTAAAAACAATAAATCAGCTTGATGAACTTCATTGGGTACAGTAACATCAAAATGCGAGAAATTGATTTGTTTAGGACGCGGTAGATAACTTTGCCATATAGCTTGTTTGGATAACCAATTAGCCGCAGTGGCCTTTTTCACTTCTGCGGCGTTGGCGAGTTTATTGATTGCAGCGATACCCCTCCAGTATCCCATCGGAGAATAATAAATAGATTCCATATTATTAATTACCAGCGCCCACAATCAATTTGCCTTTCATAGCTGATTTTACCAACCACGAAGCCAATTTTTCTTTTAAAGATTTATCAGGAATAGCATTTAACGCATGAATTAATTTCACATCTGCGAGATGCCTGTGTTGCAGATTGCTGCTTTTATATGCAACATCATGAGCATGACACGCTTTATCAATAGCGTTTACCGGATACTCGCCGGGTCTGGGCTGATTTTTATCATCAAGTCTGATATCTAATCGTGTTCCGGGGCCACAGTAACTATATCCTGGAAGATGCTTTTCTCCGGGGTACTTTGCTCATGGGGTTCCAGTGAGTTTTGCAAATTTGGCTGCTATATCACCTCCTCGTTTTTTTTAAAAACATCTCCGGATTTTAAAATCTTTGATTGTGTAGAAATACATCTAAATTTTTTTGTACCACATGTTGCACATCAACCAGTAAGTGCTGATCTGTTATTTTTAGTTGTAATTGTCGCCACATCATTTGTGCTAGTACGCGTTTTACACTTCACACAATATAGATCCATAATTTATGTACAGAGATATGAATATAAGTGATTTTTCAGCGACTAAAGCAAGAGAACCAGTTAAGCATCATGCAGCGCTACCAAACTCTATCCGCGCAATTATAATCGGGCCATCTGGATCCGGCAAGACGCAATTGTTGCTCAATTTAATAGTGAGATGGATTAAGTGGAATAAGTTGTATTTAGTTGCTCCTAGCGTAGATGATCAACGATGCTATGACGTGTTAAAGGATTATAACGAGAATGCATCAGAAATTAAGGGTGAGAACGCCATTGATTTTATAACTAATATTGACGAGGCACCATCCGTGGATGACCTTGATGGGAGCATTAACAATTTAGTCGTATACGACGATGTGATGTTAGACAATCAAAAAAAAACCAGCTAGAATATTTTCCCGAGGCAGGCACAAAATCACTGACGTGATATATGTCACTCAACGCTACATTCAGATTCCAAAAGTGATCAGAGATAACTGTAATATTATTGCTGTGTTTAACGGCGTTGATACACATACGTTACGAAATATTTGGCAGACATGGTGTTCCTATATGGACTTCAATCAATTAAAAAATGTCTTTAGTCATGCTCAGTCAACGACGCATGGATTTATAACAATAAATTTACATGATCCTCGGACACGATATCGTATCGAACTCGATGAAATATTTGGTTGAAATCATTTATTATTTTTGTTAACTTGTAGCAGCAGAAATGGTGATGACCACATCGTTGCGACCAAAATTGATTGAAAATCATAAAGTCTCCGTTTGCTAAATGGAGACTTATTTTTTTTGGGTTAAAATACGAATCAATAGGAGCATTTAAGACATCTCCATGTGAAATCCTTCTCGCAGAAGCGAATGAAACACCATTATCGCATCGCAGATAAATGTTTTCTGCACAATACGCTCTTAAGTTAAGCTCATACCCTCGGAACCATGCTTTTTCGGATGCTTTTCATCCAAAATACAAAACTTTATATGGTAATAAACCAAATGCCATACCTTCATTTGGCATTAGAATATCATTCTAGCCTTGACAATATTAAAAGTAAACTTTCTACAGTTCAGAAAACCTTTGTCTCGAAAACACCACCTTGGCTCCTTAAGCAACCCAAAGTGATTTTTACGTTACAGGATGGGAATAAATCTGAGACCAACCCTGTCATATTCCTGAACTCTTATCATGAACTTCTCAACGATTTTACAAATTACACGAAATTTTTTTCTGATGGATCAAAGGTTGATGAAAAGGCTGCTACAACCTTTGTTACTTGCAAGCACATAACCAAAGTGCGCTTGCCAAACGATGCGTCCATTTTTGCAGCCAAAATCAGAGCAATAGACCTTGCTCTCAAATTTTTCGAAGATAATCTCATTTTAAATAGCATTATCTTATGTGACTCGTTCTCAGTGCCTCTGACACTACACAATAAAAAACTGGATAATCCATTATTAGTCAAAATAATCGTCAAAAACTCGGAGCTTAGTACCTCCTACAATATAGTATACTGTTGGATACCTAGCCGCATTGGTATTAGAGGTAATGAAGAAGCAGGCTTGGCTGCTAAGATGGCTCTATCCCAAGAACCATCAGATTTTAAATTACCGAACCTTGTATCAAAAAGTACTTACGTCAGATGTGGCAAGTATCATGAGATGATACAGTCAATAACAAACTTTATGCCATCAAACCAACCCTAGGAGAATGGACTCTTTCCTACAGAACTACCCGTAGGTAGGAGGTTATCATTGCAAGAATCAGAGTCGGTCATACATACATTACCCACTCCCACATACTAAAAGGTGAAGATCCACCAGAGTGAGTTTCTTACAATGAACCATTCACTATTAAGCACTTTATGACCGAGTGTTCTGACCTGGAGCCTGCGCGTGACAAATACTATAATGTACATGACATGAAGTAACTTTTTGATACTATTCAAATCACTAGTATTTTAGATTTCCTGATGGAAGTAAATCTTTATTTTAAACTATAACATGTATGACATCACCAAAAAGCATGTTTATCAAATGCAAATATACCGACTCTTATTTACAACATCTTATCATCAACATACACGACTTGCATCTCCCATTGTTTGGGAAGCTTCATATTTTCCTGTTATCAACATCTTAACATTTTATATTTAATTATATTTTTTTTTTTATAATATATCGCTGGTCGATATTAAACCTTTCCTATTTTTAAACATATAACCTATTGTATGGCGCTAAATAGCCTAAAAGTGCTGGTGAGCCGTTAAAATTCAATTAATCAATCAATCAATCAACCATTCTTGACAGTGTTTATTTGTCGTGTTTGTGAGATTGTGTTACGTTGTAAGATAAACCGACAAAAATATGATAACTTGTATCATTGTAATCAGAACCGTTATTAAATGGTCTCATTATAGTCGCTTCTTAGGCTCAGAATAATGTTGATTTTCTTATGCATTTGCATTACCACCTCACGCTTACAAGTCACGTATCCGATATTCTATGTGATTTGCGCATTTGTTTGTATATTTACACGTTTGCTTCATTGCATAGCACAAAAAATAATATTTTCCAACTGAACATTTAATGCATTTATTTTATTTGGAATGTTTCTTGCTGACACTTTTATAAAAATGTATGCAGGACTTTGACCTGGTTGTTTTAATGTCTGTGAACACATCTCCGTTTGTTTTTACCCCCCTGTCGATATCAGTAACGAAAAGCATAAACAAGATAAAATGTCAATAAATCTTACTCAATTCATTCATTGATTTATATCGTCTAACCCGATTGCGACCAAGGTATCCATAGCATCTTAATCGTTTGCGCGTCTCTTGCTTAGCGCAAGCTTTCATTACAACTATGACCGTCCTCGACATCAACTGCCAGTTTCTAGACAAGTCCATTTTCAGCGATGGGGCGGTTACGTAATCCAGGGAAGTATTCGAGAGTAACAAAATAGGAGCAATGACGTCAGTCTGGAAAATAGAATTGCACAAATTGTGTGCAATATGGCGTCGTGTTAGTATGAAAACTTCCGCTAAATATGAGATTTAAGTTGTATAAAACAATTATTTTGTAGTATGCATTCTTTAGCTACCTACGCACTAAAGAATGCTTATATATATGGTTATGTTTTGAAAGCAACTGTGAGGAGACAACTTATTAAAAGCAGAGGATGAATTGAAGTTGACTAGCATTGTCTTGGGATGCAAAGGATGTAAAGAACAAAAGTACACTGGTGAATATGATTTTAATCGTGGATATACAGTAACACGTAAAGTTAAATGATAAATAACGCATATTCATATTGAGTTGAGAAAGCAAAAGTTGTTGCAGTGTTTCATGAAAACAGATTGGCTTGTAAATATCAACAGAACTACAAACATTAGGATAATATTCTATCTAGATACTGCTCATCAATTTCAATTAAATATAAAACAAAATGGCTCTGGAAACAAAATAAGGTTTTAAAGATTAATATACTACTGCATCAAAAGCAACTTTTAATGCTTATATCACATAGGTGCATCATCAGCCGTCTTATTACAATTAAATCAAATATACTTGACACCAATTAAAAATATCAAATTGTCAGGGTTTTTTTATGTGTTCATTTTCTATACAAATAATTATACCCTTTATATGAAAATCAGATGAATGTACACAACTATATACATTGTAAAACTAACTGTTATATATTATGAAATGTACTAAACTTATATAAGTACAAATATGCATGTACAGACATAATTCAAAAGTACAGACAGGCAGACAAAACTAAAGGATATCATCTAGGAATAATTATGGCATATAAAGAGGTTGTCCGTGTTATTTAGGTTGGGTTGGGTGCTCCCAATAGTATTTAAATTATTACAAAAAACCTCCCCCTTCCCCAGCGAGTTATTGTGAGGAATTGAAGTTGTTATAGATGCAATGCTCAGAGCACCCAGTCAGTGGTGCCGACAGTTAAATTAATGAATACACAAAATATGAAAGTCAAATAAACAACAATTTATTATCATTAAATAACAGTCATCTCTCAAATGAAATTCAAATGAAAACCCTATAACTCGACCATGACATATTGTATCATCTTACTTTGTGTAATAGATTTTCCTCCTGTCCTGTGTTCCTACTTATCTGTATGATTTTTCTCTGGACTGGTAGTCCAATTCCATTCAGTCCGATTAACGTTTGCCTCCGTTCTTACTTTTTCTTTGTCTCCAAGAGACTTTAATATAAGAAACTAGTGTACCATTACTATAAAAGATTGATTTGCCTGTGCAGACCATGAAGTGGTGAAGTGCCAGAATTCTCGTGTTGGATAACGAAGACATGATACAAAAATAATTCATGATTTAAAACTTCAAAATAAAATCAGGATTATTTTCAAGAATGTTTTTATATGAGCATGTTGAATTTCATTGAACACATTATTTGAATTTGAAACAAAAAATAAAGACAAAACGAACTGCTAAACATAAAAATAATAAAATTGTTTATATTTACACCTTTAAGCAGGAATGTATAATTTTCTTTCTTTGAAAGATAATTATATAGCCATCTACATGGATCCGGGTCAAACGAAGATCATTTACTCAACAACAACAAAATAATTATAAAAAAATAATTATTTACTTAATGCAAAATAGCACTTTGTAAGGTTTCAAATGTAAAGAAAGTGCACATGTAGTTATAACTAGAATAAATATACTGTCCTTGAATCAGGCCAGAAGAATAATACTAATATTTCACCCATATTCATAATGAACTATTTGCTATGTTTTCTTTTTTACAGAACTAAAAATATAATGATTATTATTAAAAGTAAAGTAAAACATACGTTGTTACACACCATGTTATACAATAAAGCATACATGTGAATAAATACTCCATAAACCATGAATACAAATCGAACATAATGCAATATAAATATGCATAACACATCAAATACGCATGTGATATACATAAGATGAAATATTATGGATGACATTTTGTATGCATTTCTTCATGTAATATTCCTAAACCCCTGCACATAACTAAAGCAAATTATTCAATAAAACAACATATTCCCAAACTCAAAATTGGCTTCCTGATAAGCCATATATTCCTGGTTTGTTCTAATGATTATAATTTAAAGTAAAATCAAACAAATGCTGATATTGTATCCTAATGAAGCCAATGAAGTCATAAATGATTGCAAAGTTTTTAACATGTTAATAATGGAGCAAATTAATTCCCACTAAAATTATTAACATTTTTCCACAACTTTGTGAACTGACATATGCTACTGTTCTACCCACTTGATTTAAAGATATACCACTTCTGATATGTGATCAAAAGGCTGTCCGTGCCTGTCGTAATTGTTTCTCTTCCTCAATAAAAAAACTTAAAACGTAATCTCAAAACAATTCAATTGAATTCAGTTGCATCAAAGCTAAAACCAGTTTATATATATTTATTCCATCGGTACGATATTATTGGCCGTCGAGGTGTAGACTGTTCTTGGATAGATGCCAATCAGTACCTCCTACAACAGATTTAGAATGGAATGCACACTCATAGTAAGACGCTAAGCCAGAAGCGAAATAAGTATAATTAAGACTGATATACCAGCCGATATATATGTGCATCAGAAAGAAGAGCACAAGTCATAGTTTTGGCTAGAGCACAAAAAATGGGTCATATTTAAATTCCACAGGTAAAAAAAAAATCCTTTAAAAACCCTGTAAATATCAAAACAGATTCGCAAATAAAAAATGTTGCTAAGTGTGAGTGAAGTATTTATATATTCACACTTAATCAGTGACTAAATAAATATGAACTGTATCATATATGTCAGTAACAAGTTTTAAATTAATACAGTTTTGCTGATCATTCATGCATAATTGTCATGAAATTCCAACCTAAATCCACCACCCAACTTATGGTTATGTAAGTCTGCATCGTATTTTGTCAAACCGATGTGCCAGTTAGCATGCTGGCACAACATGAATTAAGAAAAGGACTGCGTTAAGATCAGACCTAGCTAAATTACCTATCCCATATAGAAGATGACACATAACACATTATATCCTGCTTTATACATACCTTTTTGGCGTAGGGCAGCAGAGGGGGCGAACATACCAACTTGGCGGAGCGTCAATTTTGCTAACCAATGTTTTCTTTAAAATAAAAAGAATATTTTAAATCACATTTTGCCAAATGGACGCAAAAGTCGTTGTCGCGCCCCCTTCTGCTGCTATGGGTTAAAAATAAAAGTTATTTACGATCGCACAAACAGGCTAATTTGTAAAACCTCATCTCGTAAATCAATGAGATTAATAGACTGGTCAGTGAGTTTGAAATTAATTCTTGTTAGTGAATCATTATGACATCGCATATGGACTGGATTAGTTGGATCATCAATAATTATAAATCCTGGTGGAGCTGTTGCTGGAAGCGGATATAAAATATATCCTTGCTGAGCTAGATTCGATCTTTCGAGATTTATTTGATAGCTTCCTTCGATAACATCACATACTAAATTAAATGCAATCACCGAGGATATATTGACGTTTTGAGGTGCAATATGCCTACCATCACCATCTAGATCATTATTATGCTTTAAGATAATTTGACCCTTGTGTTGTTATATCCATGATGTGGGTATCATAGTAACATTTTTACTGAAAAAATCATTAACGGAATGTTTAGTTTGTTTGCATTATACCCAAGAAACATATAATTCGGTAGATCAGCTTATGTTATATTGTATACGCTTAGGAAATTTCGTTTAGAGTGATTAATGTTGTCATCAATATGATTAATTATTACTTGAATTATTTGCTGGTTGATATATTCCATGTCGGATACAAGTTGATTTAATATTTCAATTTGTTTAATGATTTCGCTCTGATTAGATTCAGTGAAAACATGTTGTAGTCGCTGTAGTTGTTGACTATGCTTTTGATTGATCTCTCCAAAATATTCAATAATTATGTTATGGTATATATTTATGTATGTAATTGATTCTGAAGTCTGTCCAACCTTAAATCTCCAAAAGGCGGAATCTTAATCAACAAAATTAAGATAGCTACCAGGCAGTGATGACTTATTTTATTTAGGAGGTGTTCTCGATATGATGGTATGATTGTTTATTCGTGATATAATCAGATCTTTTCGGTTCAGGTAGTGGAGTTATTTCAGGCCATCCTAGCACGGTTCTTATAGCACTCTGATAGATGTCTACGATATATCCGGGTGAGTTTATTTAAATGGCAGATGATAGTGTTGGTTCATGAACTGTAATAGCAATTTTAGGTTCTTTCCCCGTCATAGATTTTATTCTGCGTTGTAATTCATTATTGACTTGTTCGATCTGTCAAGACCCCGATATTAACGAAACAACGTTCGTTCCAGTCTGGGTATCATCGGGTTTATTTCTACTCAAAAACACCAGGGAATTATTTGGTTGCTGACCACCAAATGCTTGTGACCTAATGTTAGGCCAATTGTGATTAAGTCGTAATTTTGCTAACGCTATTTCTTTCACTGGGATCGCAGAAGGAAAATTCACACTGTATTCAGGATTCGTTGAGGTTATTGAGATCATACTTGTTTTCACAGGGTGGTATTTTCCGCTATTCGTTGAAATAGTTCTTGCGATGTTGCCATGGTTATTATATTCGTGTTGTCGCTCTAATTTTGACATCGCTGAATCATAAACACGTACCATCTCTAAGAATCTCACTATCTGATATTAATGAGTCATCGAATGACGACGATATCATCGAGGATAATTGCGATTATGCGGTTGACACAACATGGATCTTAATTACGTAATCCTTCTATTTGCCTTGGCTACATGGTATTTTTTTGGTTATTATTGAGATTATTACCGCGATTGTTGTCGCCGCTGATATACAAATCTGAACAGCTATCGGAGCAGCCATTGTCACTGACGAGAGCATAATACCGGCCCCAGTGATTGCACCACTCACCGAGTACACAGTAACATAAACAGCGGTAATTCGACTGCGGTATTTTTTTATTTTTACTTTATACTCCTCAGATATTGTTTTGAGTTTAGTTTGAAATTCTCTGACTTGATCATATCGATACTACTGTGACGTCGATGATGACGTTTTAGTTATTACAATAGATTTCAAAATGCTGGCAATTAAAACGTCACCGATGAAAATCCTATGGATTTTTAATTAAGTTCTTTACTTAAATCCGCTACGAATTCCATATACCATATTACTGAAACCCTAGCCAAATTATTATCAGTGGTTGTTATTGTAAATTGTTCAGTTGTTTATTTGTCCATGATCGTTGATATCGTATAGTTAACTCCAGATGAACTCATTTATGAAATATTCAATTGCGTCGTTGATATTAGTGTTAATCGATAAATACCCTTGACTGTCTTGGCGATGTCTAGTTTGTTGTTTGTTGGGGTCCATGCAAATGATCCGTGTTCGATCGTATATACCGAATTCATATTTTTCTCATGTTTAATTTTTACTTTTTCAAGAACTTGTATCATCCCCAGCAGATCATCTCTGATGACATCGCTGGTTGTTTTAATATCAACGTTGGTAGCTTATATTTGCCGATTAATTGCGGGTATTTCATTGCTGCTGGTTGCTTTAAGATCATCGATGGATTTTTTAAGTTCTGGTAGTTTTATTTCAACTTTATCAAATGTGGTAATACAGAATTTCCCAGTGAGATGTTTAGGAAAAGTTGTAAAACGTATGGACAAGATCTGTATACCTAGATTGTAATGATGCTAGTTCTAACAATTTGCTTTTGTTAGCTTTGGTGTGGTTACTGGTGGATTTCCAAAGGAATCTAATAGAGGTTTGTCAATGTTGTCAACTATACGTTTTTGCAATTCAGAAAAATTGATCGAATTTAGTTATATTGTAGCCATACTTATCACTGAGTGATTTCAATGAATTAGCTGTTATCAAATGTTGATATTTTATCTGTTAACGTCGAAACAAGTACACCCGGTTTGAGTTTACTATCCTTGGAAAACAACACGATAGTATCCTCTACTGCGTCGCGTCGTTTAACTAAAATATATTCCAGATAAATATTACTAGTTTTCAATTTTCCCTGACGATCTTGAAATACAACTATTTCATTGGGATCTACACTTGTTCGGTTTAACATTTCAGCTATTTCATCTTCAGTTATTTTTTTACATCACCAGCTGCAGATTCATCGGCACCGGGTTTCTTCACCATTGACATAGATCTTCGACAAATATCAATCATGTTTATATTATGTTCTTCTCTTTATGTAATTCATTATTGTGTATTCGGAGGCGAATTCATGAGGTAATTTAGATGATGCTGAAACCGCCATTAACATTTCAAGGACTTCTATTCCACACAAATTTTCAAGTAAGCCCTGCAAAGATAACATTTGAATACCAAACATGAAATAAAGAATCCAACTTGGGTATATAATCAAGAAATCCTCCTGTTGGGAAAGGAGGAATTCCCTGCGGGTCAAAATAAATGACGCATTGTGGATGTATCACGTAACCCACCCAATGTGCTCCAGATTTATTGAACCAACTGTGATCAATTATACCGGTTTCAAAGATTTTTGGTTGTGCTGGTAATTGATTTTCCCTGAATATACCTCTGAAATGTTTTATTGGGAGTTTCTGTACTATGTCAGTGAGATTACACTCGGGAATGTTAACTACGGGTTTTGGTAATGTCAACCTTTTTGTTAGCAGTAATAGGTTTTGGTAATATATCAACATTTTTGTTAGCAGAAATAGGTTTATATAACCACGCTGCTGTCAGGGATATAAGTCTTTTCACTTGACCGATAATACCTGTTTCTTCGAATGAACTTCCCCAAATATCAATCATATTTATTTTATATTACTTCTCTCTTAAAAGCGATTACTCGTATACTCGTGTACGGTTTGATGAGGTGGTTTTCCCGATGATGTAATAGCCTCCAGGAGATTTAATACTTATATGCCGCATA
This sequence comes from Unio delphinus, assembly GCA_029339505.1. Lineage (NCBI taxonomy): Eukaryota > Metazoa > Mollusca > Bivalvia > Unionida > Unionidae > Unio > Unio delphinus. The sequence continues at coordinate 1,359,603 of JAQISU010000079.1, forward strand.
TCGGTAGATCATTTAGTTGTTGTGTTGGTAGCGTGGAATACCAGCGCCTCACTTTGTGAGGAGTGTATAATCGTTGTATATAACGCATAAATTCACTCGGTGGAGCTAATCAATATGAATCAAAATAAACAATTGCACGCGGATCACTCGCGTATGCAACCCAGTGGGTTTCAGTTCCGCTGCTGTTATCAAGATTAATTATACCGGTTTCAGCGTTTTTTGGTTGTTGTGGTAATTGATCTAGCATAAAAACGCCTTCGAAGTTTTATTATCGCTAGTTTTTTTTAGCAGCATCGAGTAAATCAAAATTTGACATTGGAACAATAGGCGATATCGAAGATATCGGCGTTATTAAATTTGTCCTGGTATTCTCAGGCCGCTTCCTTTGTACCATGAATATGGAGTTCCTAGTAGTGTAAGACCCTTTCCTCGTTTCTTTGTTTTATATCCTCTTCCCAGCTGCTTTCTTTAGTGCGATTCCTTCCACGGTACCAACTTCTCCTAACGCTGCTGCATTCGTCACCGCTGGGGCGGCCGCTGCAATCAACGCTGGTAACGCAGCTAACAACGGGAATATTACGCCTGATTTTATGATGATTTTGATTGCGGCTGCAGAGAGAGCGAATTGAACACATTTCTTAATTTCTTTCGAAATGTTTTTGACGAGCTATCAGTGATAGTTTATTCTGACCGCCAGACATCTGGTTGGGTTTCAATGAGATTGTGGTTCCAAATTTTCTAGCTGATTCCGATTGCAATTTCTTGAGTTGACCAGGAGTCAACGTAACACTAACAAAATAGTATGACATCTTATTAAAATTACTAGTAATTTAAATGACAGATTGATCTAATTGCTACATATGTTCCACTGGTGCATGAACTACTTTCATTCGTAAACCAACGACTTCAAGTAGCATTGATTTGTCGCTGAGAATGACAGCAACCGCTCTATAATTAGCAATACCAGCAGTGCGGATTACACGAGCTCTAAAGTGTATGTCAACGACGGACTATCTTGTTCAATCAAGATGTTGCAGTGCAAAATAGTAAATCGGATATAGGTTTTTAGAATCATACTGAGATATTTGTAGACCAGTATCAAAGTTATGATCGCGTCCTATATATGACAACACGCGTGCAGTATGGTTGGTGTTGAATCAGATAGTATATCCTCAGATGGTTCCTGCTGTCCGTTTATTCTTAGTGATACTTCATTGATCAAATATCATATGACTGCGTGTTTGATTATTTAATCTCGCAGCATCTTGTAACGCAATAAATATATGACGTGGAGCTGAAACACCTTGTTTTGATGCCAGGTGCCATGTAAATACACCATCGTCGTTACCTTCTTTAATCTCAGTGGTAGTTGTTAGCCACGATAGCAATGATTTTCCTCCTACTAAAATGACTTATCCAGCATCAACACCAAGATCATGCCAAATTGCATCATTATCATCGCTTATTCGCATGAGTACTACTGTATGCTATGCTCCATTGATAACGTTTCTAACATTTCTGCAGAATCCAAACATATAATGCAGTGGAATCGACCATGAAAATCATTTACGCTGATACACGTGTTGCAAACCCTGGGTTGAAACGATCACTATGACCTTTTACAATATCAAAGGCACCCCCTGGTCTATCCTCGTATTCCGGATCATCTGGTTGTGGATTAACTGCGGTGGCTTGAAGCGTATTTAATTTAAGATATATATTGTTATCAGCGTGATCAGTAATATCCTTTGCAAACATCATCGACTGACCAGCTGATCTTGTATGATCATCAGAATATCTTGCTAACAATATTATTGTTGTTTCAACATCAACATCACGTTCTATAGACTCGATCTCTCTTCCATCAATCATATATCTTGCACTCTCGAGTAACGTCATGATACCATTATTGACAAAACCAACTTTAGTATCAAGTGGATATGACGCTGGTTTAGCAGGAGTATCAGTAAGTTGTACGAGTTCTCCTTCTTCTTCAAAAAACGCTTCAGTGGGTGTAAAGTATTTACTGGTATCATGGACCTGAAGTTCGATTCTTGATCGAAGATTTGGTTGTACTGCCGAGACCTTCATCATAGTACGCTCTATAAACAGTCAGTCGCTAGTTTACTACGTAGAAGCTGGTTGGTGTATTGTGGATGTAGTGTATGACCATCTTGTTGAATTACTAGTAATTTAAATGTCATTAATCTAATGTGGTGATTCAATCAATGTGGTAACTATCAGTTAGCTGATCAATAAACTCTCGGTATACACCAATATAAATTATACTGCCCTCAAATAGTCGTCTGCAGATATCAGCTGCCTCATTAATTATTTCCGGTGAGTTATTTCCAGCTCGTTTTCCTCCTACAAGAACTTCTAATCGTAATATATCCCCGAGAATATTGCCAGGACAATGAATTAGACCACTACCAGAAACCCCTCTTGGAGTTCCACTTGAATATCCACTAGTAGTAACCTTTTTAGTTGCACTTTGTGTAGGATCAACTTCTGCCATTAGTTTTGTTTCGGGGGGAGCATATGATGGTGGTTGTAGGCCACTTTTTACCATAGCCAGACAATTATCAAAATTAGGATGATGCTTTGTTGAGGTTCTAGTTCCACCGTGTCTTACCAAATATACTTTTGATGCCAAAGTGTCAATGTATTTTATAAAATCTTCAAACTCATCTTTTAAATATTTCGCTATTGTCCTTTTTGGAAAATTTGTTTTAGCAAAATCAGCTTATTCAGGATCTGTAGAGATTTGTTTCATTTTATTCCATGTATCGATTGTAAATATCTTTTCGGTTGGATAGTCTTTTCTTGCAATAGCACCCTTTTCTTGTGGTTGGTCTTTTACCTCTTCTTCAATAATATTACCGTCTTCTTCTGCAATAGCACCTAGTTGCCGTTCAAGTCGTTCTTGTTGTTCTTGTTCAAGTTGTTGTTGTCGTTCTTGTTTAAGTTGTTGTTGTCGTTTTTGTTATTGTTGTTCCTTAAGTTGTGCAACAGCTATTATATCACCAGGAAGTGTTTTTAATGATTCTTTTGTTTGTTTGCGTCTTTTTACTATTTTTTCAAGTACATGAAGAAGGGGTGTTTCTTTTCTCTTGTGCTCGTTAGGGACATCTCTCCATATTGCTCTTTCAGTGGTCGATACAACATCTTTAGTTGCAGTGGTTATTGATTAAATAATTGCTCAGTGCCTGTTATAAAATCGGTTTGAAGTCCCAGTCTCGTTTGCAGTTTTTCGCGAATAGAATCACAAATGGGAATACATTTCTTAATTGCGACAAGTCCATCGCGTGCTAATCTGGTCGTTAGCGATTCATTTACCTTTATTAATTAATACTCGATTTAAATGTAAGTGACAAAGTCACCAGTAGGAAATCCATAGATTGCTCACCCACCCCAACTCACTACATTACTTACTCGTGGTGATGTAAACACCAATTACGAAGTCACCATTGATTAAACTACCGTGCTAGAAACCCACTTTTAGATCCCTCTATACAAATTCGTTCTATGCGAGTAAGCGCATACCTGTCTATAGAATTCGTTCAAGGTGAGTAAGCATATTTGCAAACAGGTAAGGGTATTGTTGTTTTCACTATGGCATTGGATTGTCATATTTGGAGTGTTAATGGCTGGTTTATTCGTTATGATGACACATAATGATAAAATAACAGCTCTGTTTGCTGTGACAACTATCAAATTCCTATAATAATATAATTTTTGATAGTTGTCATACTTTCACTCGGATTATTGTTGACATATCTCGGATTCGTGGATAGATTTTTCATTTACTACGTTGAGGCGACCAAAGGGGTATTTTGTCGGATAATCATTTTTATATTTTTGATCTTTAAATTAACTGTGCGTTTGATTTCATATTGATTCGACACATATTTTTTGATTTTATCGACAACAGTGAATACCGGAACGAACTTGTTTATGTCATTTTCATATACGAATGAATCATAAATCGCATGTTGAATTCGTTTTATAAAAAGTACGATTTTGACTAGCACATACATCTTTCTCCGAGTATGATCTTCAATATCTTGAAAACTAGAAAGGATCCTATCACAATCTAATTTATCTGAAATTTGTACTCCTTGATTTTTGAAATTTGAAATCTCGGTTATAATTTCGTTGATATTTTCATAATGTATTTATATTTATAATATGATAAATAAAAAATAAACACTAGCTACAATGAGCGGTTATCATTCACTGGGTCCCTTATTGGCCTTTGTGTCTTTCATAGGGTTCTTTTTCTTTGTGATTCATTCTCTTCATTTTTTTCTTTGAGCTTTTCTCTCTTCTTTTTTGACATTATGATCGTTTCTCTTAGCCGATAGTTCATTCTGAACTATCCTGTTGGGTTTCCCTAGTGTGATATAGAGCTCTTTGCATCCATGCTACTGTTTATTTTTGACGTCCAAAGTCATATGTACCACGAAGCATAGTCTCCGAGAGGGAACTGTAACTCATCAAAAAATTAATTAGAAAAACCAAGAAGGTATGCTTAGGGAATGGACGTCACATGATATATAAAATTATTTACAAGTATTTACAATGAACGTCACATGATATATACATATATACAAGTATTTACAATATATACATATATACAATGAATAATGTCAATGGTATTTAAATGATATAGGATGATAATGGATTATAGGATGACAATGGTATGATGGTATGATGATATGACGGGGCGGGTTCTAACCTCAAACTGAAACCAATCATAAAACCCACAAAATCCACCCGGTTTGAATGCAACAAACATTCTTACCGCATGACGGTGTGTGACATATGGTGGTTTCATGTTTGAGTTTCGAATGGCTCAAAGCCCCAAAATACAGAGAAACGATATAGTATATTAGCCAACAAATACTTGAAAACTAATAATGTGGTGTGATATCTGTATATCTATCGTGTACTTAATAATAAATATTGAAAATATTTAAAAAAGACCGATTACTTACAAAACAGATAATTGATTTTCTCCATTGACAACGATTGAGTAATCGGAAAATCCCATTGAGTTTAGGTGACAGCGTTTTATGATTGATTAATTGATTAATTGAATTTTAACGGCGCACCAGCATTTTTAGGCTATTTAGTACCATACAATAGGTTATATGTTTGAAAATAAGAAAGGTTCAACATCGACCAGCAACATAGAAAACCAAATATTTCTATGTAAAATGGTAAGATGTTGGTATTTGCCACACAATAAAAGTATGTAATCTTTTAAAATTTATAAAAGGTACTATATCGACCAGCGATATAAAAGAACAGATGGTTGAAATTTAAAACGGAAAGATGGTAACGGTGAAAAATAAAGCTTCCCGATCAACGGGAGAGGTAAATGTTCTACGAAAATGAAAAATAATGAAAAGGTATTAAAATGGGACGGTATATATATTGTATAAAACTGCACAAGGTCATAGCATAAAAGTCAAAGTTTGGAGTAAATATTTACTGCTTTCAGGAACTATATAATACGAGTGATGTTTATAGTATCAAAAGTTCTTTCATATCATGCACAATGTAATAACGATCGCGCGTATGTTGCAAATCAAAGCACTCTATCATAAGGTGATTGACAGTGAATGGTTCATTGCAGTAAACGCACTCTGGTGGGTCTTCACCTTTTAGCATGTGTGTATGGGTGATATAAGTATGACCAATTCGGATTCTTGCAATGACTACCTCCTCCCTACGTATTCTGTAAGAAAGGGTCCATTCTCCTAGGGCTGGCTTGATTGCATGAAGTTTGTTATTTACAGCATAATTCCATGATGCCTGCCACTTCTGACGAAAGAACTTTCTGATACAAGGTTTAAAATCAGTATAAGGTATTTTACAATCAGATGGTCCTAGAGTAAGTGCCCCTTTAGCAGCGCGATCTGCTTTTTCGTTACCTTTAATGTTGTGGTTGACACTCAGCTCATTATTTTTAATGAGTATGATTTTCAATATTGGGTTCTCCAAGTTTCTATTGTGTAGTGACTGGAGTACTGATAGCGAGTCGGTGAAGATGATACTGTTTAAAATATATTTCCTTTCTGCATGTTGCAGAGCAAGTTATATTGCTCTGATTTCGGCTGTTAAAATTAATACTCCATTTGGTAGGCGAATTTGCATTGTGTGATTTCCACAAACAAAGGCTGCTGCAGCCTTTTCCTCATCCTTTGATCCATCAGTGTAAATTCTGGTGTAGTTTTTAAATTCGGTGAATAGTTCATGGTAAGAGTTGTGGAAGACAAAAGGGTTTGTCTCAGATTGTTTTCCATCGTGTAGCGTGAAAAGTACTTTTGGTTGTTTAATTCGCCAGGGTGGTAATTCGGGGATAGACGTTTTCTGAATTTTAGAAAGATCTATATTTGTAGTGTCAAGGCTGATATTCTAATGCCAAAGGAAGGTATGGATTTTGGTTTATTTTCGTACAAAGTTTTGTATTTGGGTTGAAAATCAGCTAAAAAAGTAGGATTCAGAGGGTTTGATTTTAATTTGAGAGCACACTGTGCGGAAAGCATGTCTCTACGATATGATAATGGTGATTCATTCGCCTCAGCTAGATGGCTTTCACACGGGGATGTTTTAAATGCTCCCAAAGCCAGTCTTATTCCCTGATGATGAATTGAATAAAGTATTTTCAGATATGATTTTCTGGTTGAGCCATACACAACGCAACCATAGTCTAGTTTGGAGCGAATAAAAGTTCTATATAAATTCACGATGACTTTTGTATCAGCACCCCATTCAGTGTGCGATACTAATTTAAGTAGGTCAAGTGCTTTTGAGCATTTAGCTTTCAAGTTCTTTAGGTGTGGAATAAAAGTCAGTCTTCTGTCAGAGATAATACTTAACAATTTTGTTTCCTCAACAGCTGGAATAGGTGTTCCATCCAGCGTGAGGTGAGGTTCATCGTGATGTCTTCGTAACTGACAGAAATGCATGCAGACTGTTTTAGACTTCGAGAATTTGAAACCGTTTGCACTGGCCCAACTTTGAATCTTCTTTATATTTTGCTGAAGTTGTCTTTCAATTGTACGCATGTGCTTCGATCTATAACATATTAGGAAATCATCAATATATAGCGTGCAATCCACACCAGCAGTCAGACACTTTATGATGCTATTAATTATGATATTGAAAAGTGTCACGTATACAATACTGCCCTGGGGCAAACCCATCTCTTGCTGGTGCAAATCTGAGAGAGTAGAGCCCACTCGTACCTTGAATTCTCTGTCTGAGAAAAAGCTGGATATGAAAGAGGGCAGACGGCCTTTTAGACATATATCGTGCAGGTCATTTAGTATCCCGTACTTCCATGTCGTGTCATAGGCCTTTTCTAAATCAAAGAAAACCGCTACTAAATGTTCTTTCTTGATACATGCATCACGAATGAATGTTTCTAGTCTAACCAGATGATCATTGGTGCTCCGTCCATAACGAAAGCCACTTTGGAAAGGAGATATTAAATTGTTAGTTTCCAAGTACCAGATAAGTCGAGAATTGATCATTCGTTCCATTATTTTGCACACACAGCTTGTCAGTGCAATTGGTCGAAAGCTGTTGGGGTCTTCGCTATCTTTGCCGGGTTTGATGACTGGTATTACAGTTGCTTCTTTCCAGATTTTTGGTACATTACCAGTGATCCATAAATCACTGAAGAGTTTCAAAAGAGATGTTAATGATGATTCTGGAAGGTGTTTCAAAAACTGGTAATGTATTTCGTCAGGCCCAGTTGATGTATCATGGGCCTTATCTAAAGCCTCCCTAAGTTCCGATAATGAGAACAACTGATTATAACTTTCCGAGTAGTTGAATGTCAATTTTAAACGTGACGTTTCTTTTTGAATTTTAAGTTTTTGGAAGGCTTCTGAATAATTAGATGATGATGATTTTTTGGAGAAACTGTCAGCAAGAGTATTTGCAATGTCACGTTTTTAATTAAAGTTGTTATTGTTCAGTGTCAGATGTCGGAGAGGGTTTTGTTTGCTCTTTCGGTTTATTTTGCGTATAATATCCCAAACTTTCGTAACAGAGGAACGAGTGTTTAAAGAAGAAACATATTTCTTCCATGATGCTCTTTTACTTTCTTTGATTATGCGACGAGCTTCGGATAGGACTATGCGATATGTATTTAAGTTTTCGGGCGTCGGATGTTTATTAATTTTTTTAATGCTTTTCGGCGTAATCTAATGGCTTCCTTACATTCCTTAGTGACACAAGCTGTAAGGGTTCTTTTACAGTTTGTTGAGGACTTGGGGATAGATTATTCTTTAATTTCTGTTAAAATAGATGTAAAAATCTGAATGGGGTCGTTAACATTGAAAACTGTATCCTCATTCAGCCTAGTTTTACAGAGTGTTTCGAACTTGGCCTAGTCGGCCTTCTTTCAATTCCATTGAGGAGTTACTTCGTCAATCGTAGAGTTACGATTTACAAGGGAGATTGGGAAGTGATCGCTGCTATGAAGATCATCAGCGACCTTCCATTCATATTCCAAAAGCAGCGAGGGAGAAGAAATTGTTAAATCGATGCATGTGTATGTACCCGTGCCTGGGTGTAGATATGTAGGAGTTTTGGTATTATATAGACACAGATCGTGTCCAGAAAAAAAGTTTTCAGCTTTGTGACCTCTGTCACTTATATGATTTGATCGCCATAAAATATTATGGGCATTAAAATCCATGAGTAAAACAAATGGAGCAGGAAGTTTTTAAACAAGGGTATCTAATTCGTTTGGAACTAGGTTTCTGTTTGGTGGTAAGTAAATAGAGCAAAATGTAATCACTCGATGAAGAGTAACGCTTACAGCAATGACTTGTAAATTTGTGTTTAGAAGAATGACGCTATGAGGGGCTCTGTTGTTCACAATAACAGAGACTCCTCCTGAGGCCCTGTCAACATTCCGAGAGTAGTTGTTAAACAGGGAGTAATTTTTAAGTGTAATGTTATCTGTATTTTTCAAAAATGTTTCCTGACGACATAGTACTGCAAGATCATGTTCGTTTTAAAGCAGTAGAATATCATGGTAGTTGGCTTTAAGTCCTCTACAGTTCCATTGTAAAATGGTGTTCTTTATTACAACTTTATATTAAAGATTCTGGAGCTAGGTTAGACCTTTCGCGGAGGCAAACTGTTTGGTTATTTATCTGGAGGAAGTGCGGGGGTGTATTTTTTGTTGTTAGGTCTGGAGCTACCCAGAGGGGATGAAGCAGATTCTTCTGCATCCATGTCATGTAAGTCTCCAAACCTGTTGTGTAGCTTTATAGGGTCATCATAACTTTTTGCTGACTATTTGTTTGTAGCTCTTTCTTGCTATTTGGTGATTCTGGTGGTAGAGTAATGTTGAATGTTGTTTGTGTCGATGTCGAGTTTTTCTGCGGTTTGTAGTGCGGGATGTTCGAGTTGGAATGGGATTCAGGTGGGCTTGTTTGAGTTTGTGCGTCTTTCGTTGCTTTTTTGCTGCTCTTCACTACAGTTGAGAAGGATGGGCCGGGGAGTGATCTAGCTTGAACAAGCTTTCTGGCCTCTGGATAAAGAATGTTGGAAGTGTATTTAATCCTCTGGATTTCCTTCTCCTGTCTCCATGTGTCACATTCCTTTGAACTAGCATGGTGTTCCTTGCCGCAGTTGACGCAATGAGGAGTGGCTTTGCACTCTGATTCCCGGTGGGAGGGGTCGCCACATCGGCCACATATTTGACTTCTGCAGCATCTGTATTCATGATGGCCGTATCTTTGACATTTGTAACATCGGAGAGATTTGGTATGTATACCTCAACCTTCACTCGTAGGAAGCCAATCTTCACTACTTTAGGTACTGTTGGCTTATTAAAGGTGAGTATAATAGTGTTGGTGTCCTGCAGATTGTTGTTTCTTTTGATACGAATTCTACGGACTGCAGTGACACCTTCATTTTTCATGCCCTCGACGATTTCCTTGTCGCTGACTCCAGCAAGGTCACGGCAAAGAATGACGCCTTTTGATGTATTAAGTGTAGAGTGGGCGGAGCAAGTTACTGGAATATCGTGAAAGGTCTTAATTTTCAGTATATTTTCAGTTTGTGCTTTGCGCTCACACTCTACAAGTAGGCCGCCTTATCTAAGTTTCTTGACACTTTTTGGCTTGCCGACTAATCCAAGTATAGTCTTTTTGACTATAAATGGCGATAATATAGCAAGTTGATTAGCTTCATCGTTCGATTGGAGGACCATGAAGCAAGTAAAGGATTCTACACTACATGGTTCATCATCCGACTCTGATGACACAGTTTTGGTAAGTTTAAGTGTTTTTATGGAATTCGCCATGATGGCTTGATTGAAAAATTCAGCACCCGTGATCCCCACCCACCAAGAAGCTTAACAAGGGGACACTTTTAAAGTGCCAGGAATACACAGATGTCATACTCATTTGATCAAATTACCTTTGGTTGACCCTGAAATTGCCAATTTCTAAGGTCAGTAAAATTACCCCCGATTGATCCGTTAAGCCACTTCCTTCTAGGACGTTTTCTAAGATTTGGAAAAGGGAAAGATATATGAATATAATATAGGGGCAACGGTGGTATCAAAAGAGATACAAGGAGAAAGTAAAAGTAGGTGAGAGAGTTAATAAAGATTTCCTAGGGCTCGGCGTGACCAGCCGATTTGTCGAAACCGAGCCCATCTCGACCACCCGTCTAAGAGAAGTAGAGGCCAAAGTAGTGTGTTGCAACTACCAGGATCATTTCCTCCTCCTACACGGGTCGTAACCCACGGCAAACAGTTTGCCTCTACTTAGTCGCCTTTTACGACACGTTGTGAGGCACGCCGGGCCAATTCTACAACCCCGAACCCGCAGGGGAAGACAGCGTTTTAAAAAAAACATTGAGATCTATAACTCTTTCATAAGCCGTGCACATGTCAACACTAGTTTTCCCTCTTTGATGTTTTATACATATAGTACAAAATAGAATTCAGATATATGTAAATTGAATTATGTGTCCGTTTTTGGGGGGAAATCTCTGATCAATATATTCCTCCTGCAACAAATTGTACCGAGGATCTACAAATATTGAAATACCTACCGGCTTCAACTATTGATTTAAATATTCTTCTGTATTGGCCTCGCATTTTTCGAGTGTTTCCCGACCCCCCTTGTTTCACGTTTTCACTTTGTGAGATTGCCTGTAGATTATCTAAGGAGTCATCAGTTTTTATACCATTTATGTGATCAATCACAAGGCCATCCGGAATTTCTCCGTTATATACCTCATATACTATTCTGTGACAGTGATATATTTTCTTTCCAGCAGAAAATCTAAAATACCCTTGATTACTCACAGTACCCACTGGTTTCGTCAGTCTGTGGTTTCTGACAATACCACCACGGGATGCTTCCTAATTGGTAATCACGGGATGTGGTCGAAATTCTTGGTTCATTTGTATACTATATATTATTTGTCTAATTCATTATTTGGTTTAATTATTACTCGGGAATATATCAATGTGGTCTTGAGGTGTTATTATTATCTTGTCCTTGACAGAGTCAGAGTCGGAACTCTTAACGGAATCTTTGATTCTCTTATCATACAAGCGCTTTAACTCCTTGTATCGCTTACCAACACAAACGATATGAACCCCTGTGGGTCTACCAGTGAGAACTTTTCAACCATTTTTTATTCTACCGGTCATGTTTATGCCATAGATAGATAGACGTATCGAGTAACCAGTATTGATATATACGACTTTACACAAGATTATTCCTTCTAACATTTAATTCGCTTACCATATCATACAGGCTTAATGCATCTTTATGTCACTGCAATCTCATAGCGTTCTTCCATTCGTCATAACGTTTAGCATAAATGCGCATGCACTATAGGGACCACCCACAACGGTAGTTTGTACTAAACACGGCTGCCGATGTTCAATTTAGTATGTTTGCGGCATGTATACTTTATAATATTTTTTTAATACATCAGCTGTCATTGTTTGCGTTTCATATATTATCAAGAAATTACAAGTAATAAATATTCCCAAAATTGTTTTGCAGTTATATAGCGAAGTTTTGCTCTAATAAGTGTTTTTCTTCGAGGGCTCGTATGATTCTTTATTGGCACTCTCTGATATATATTGCCAAAATTTAGCTCGAACTAAAGATAGGTGTGTGTGTGTGTGCATGAGGAACCAAATGATTATTGACGAAGATAGTGGTCGCAGTGTAGCAATCACTACTCAATTGATTGCCCGTTTTTTTCTTCACATTCTGGAAAAAATGATGCATTCTTAAGATGAAAAATAGTGATTTTGACTTTGCCACCTCATAATTGTCTCATATTGTTCAACCCAGAAACCATTTGACACTTGCTACATTTGCACAACAGCCTACAACCCGAGCACCAACCTTGCAGGTACATTACCATCCTTTCATGAGATCAGTGTAATTGTATGGCTTATATTGGATCGATAGTAAATGTATTGCATTTCTGGAGTAGCGAGCCTGAATTTGTTCATGTAACAGACCAGTAAATTGTATACATACCTTAACATCACAAAGCCCCTCATTTGTGAGATGTTCATTTGTATATCGTGGAGCCTGTTTGACTTGATTCATGCCCATAGTGATGTAACTCAGGTAATCAGTTGAGAGCCTGGGGTAGACAAACAGTTCATTAAGGATGCATCCATCTTAATGTAGGTTTTGTTCCAATACAGCAATTTATTATCTTGAGCCAGAATTTAAACACGGTTCGTTTCCTTTCATTTTTCAAATATCTTTACTGCAGTCGCAGCAGTTCATGGATCCATGTTCGCCAGGGGTGGTCGAAATTTTATTTATTAATGCAGAGATAATTCTACGAAAATCACCTGTTTCAATCGAGCATTAACACTCTCTACTAAATATCGTACAGTTTTCGATAAGTCGTGAAGTGTTGGCATCTTCTGTTGAATGATGTTTCTGTCCATTATGTAGAAAAACTGGCATTTCAGCTTTAAATCCCTACTCCTGTCAGAAATTGGCAGAGTCACGCAGCACCTGTCTACAACAAGAACATCACCTACTTTAACCAATTTGTAATGTCTTCATCATCTGTTCTTACAATGTATTTAGTTATGCTTGATCGTTGTTGTAATGATCAGCTAAATATGGGCCTAGAACAGTTACAATATAACCGTCAGTTCCCACAACCATCACTGGCTTAACTGATGGTCGTTTTTATGTAAACTGTATGAACGTCGACAAAAGTTACAGTCAGAGCTCTTTTGTATATAAATCTATCACTTGCAGTTGGAGTAGTGTGGACGGATGATATTAAATTTATTTGTGATATGTTGAATACCCAGATGTTGCCCAACAAAGTAAACTATATTCAACTCCCGCACTGTTTGAATTATTCGTTGAACATGTTATGTTGTTAGATTGAAAAATGTGGATAAAAAGGTGCTTGAAAGGACTACCCGCAAACTTGTAAAAAAACACCCGTGCATGTCAGTGCAGATCTACAACGTGTACTACGCAGTGTATTCAAGAAAGAAAACATTTCCATGAATTGATCCCTTTTAAAGCCAGTAAGATGGAATAATCATCATCAGTCAGGGAAGAAGAAACAATAAAGTTAAAAGATAACTTTGCTTTATTAACTGACGCGCATTTTGTAAAAGTGAGGTAATATATATATATATATATATATATATATATATATATATATATATATATATATATATATATTCATGAAGTCTTCAAACGTTTTTCTTGCACTGAAAGATTGCAAGGCTTTATTACAAAAAAAAAGAGATTTCCAAACAAAAGTTGCAACATATACTATGTGAATTTATAGATATACCACACACTGCTAAAGACTGGGTAATGGCACAGTTTGGGTCATTAAAAATATCATTTCGATGCCCATGTTGTCTTATACATACAACACAACGTCTGGGTGTTCTTGTGGTTGATGGAATTTGAATTCGATTTGATTGTGGGCCTTTTATGCCAGAATTTGAATTGGATAGTAGCTGAAAATATGGATCATGGTGTGGACTGGGTGTACTTGTGGCTGAGAGATTTCGGTATTATTTACTGAGGCAACTAGAGCAAAACAACATCATCTTGTGTTACTGGCCTTTGCAATAGTTCAACTGCATGCTTTGATAGAATCGCTGTAAGTATTTTTGTTCTGGATAATGGTTTTACCATTTTGTGGCACCATGAACATTGATATACTTTAGGCATTTCAGATTTGTGAACATTTTGATTTTAGACAACTGAACAATCTCTCACATATGACAAAGTTTTATATAACACTCATTTATGGTTAATTTTCATTATTTTGCAACTATTTACTTAGGCAATCATATTAATTAGGTATTGGTGCTCGAAGCCTGCAACTTCCACCCACTCAGTTCATCTTTGGTTGTAGCGTAGAACAGATTGTATGGAGATTATATAAAAATAAACAACTCTTCTTATTATGTATCAATTGTCATAATTCGTGTTTTATTTAATAATTGTATTGTGTATTCAGTTGTGACGTATAACAGAGGCAAACATCTTGTACTTCTAAATCACTTTGGTCTGAATATTATGTTCGCAATTTATATTTTACAATTATTTATTCTGCCTCCCCCTATTGTTTTTTTCCATACAAAAATGGAATGTTGACTATATTTTAGTATTTATTTGCTACTGCTGTTATTATTCATTATTACTAGTAGTAGTATTATTGATATTACTTTTATTCAAGCAAGTCCTATGTTGAATAAAAACAAAATTGTCCAGTATATTTTAAGGCATTATAGTTATTTGTTTTCTTTAGCCAGATTAGTAAGTTTATTAAGTGTTGAGGTACTCCTTAAACGAAATAGAGAAGTCATTACAATAACTATACAGTAATTAGATCAGGAGATTGAACTAATATGATTTTGGCATAGAAGTTATGTATATATTATTTTCAATTACAAATTCATAATTACTTGTCTTCCATCACGACTGTGGACATTTTTACTACTGTTTGGAACAGTTTTGCTAAAAAGCAACTTTTAAGAATATCATTAGAGTTGTAAGCACGTTAAACTTTGTTTTATGTTGTTCGTAATTCGATTATTCTTGATATAAATTAGTGCACCGGAAAATGTGATAAAAATTCAGTGTGAACAAATTTAATATAAATATACTTGTATAAAAATTGCTGTGCTATAGAATTATGGAAGAATAAACGCTTCACAGAGTGGGTTCCAGTACCGTTTATATATGATGGCGATATGATTGTCCAACCTTGTAATGATTGATTTTAGATCAATAGCATATTTATAAAAAATGATACCTGGAGTGAAATACAAATAAATTGATTTTCAAATTGTGCAATATGTTTGCTGGTTTTAGTTTAAACTGTAAATTCTCCTGTTGATATTGTGGGTGATAATTCTTAAAATGAAACTAATAATACAAAATATTCGAGTGATTCAAACTTGGTGTGAAAAGCTTGCAGAATAAATGCTCTACCGTTTATGCTAATGAAACTTACAGTGTTATATTATGTAGATGCCATTTTGCCAAGTTAATTTATCCAACTGCAGACTATAAGTTTGTAAGTGCACAGATAATAATTGAATTTTGAAGAATTATTAGTGTTACTATATGCAGAAAGACACATTTAACAAAATTGAATGAAAATTTAATCATGTTTAAAAAGTTGTTTTCCAGCAGAAAATTGATAGATTCATTTAGATCGCTTAGACCGAATAGCACTGTAATAGTGAATTAAAATACAGCAAACGGTAATAATATCACATGTATAACATTGCGGTTCCCCAACCGCAATACGGATTTAATTCCTAGCTTTGATACAACATCATTTTAATTAAATATCAATTTATATTACGCACTAAAGACTTGATGCAAATTCAAATATTATGCATTCAAAATTAATGAGAAAATTTCAGTAAATGAGTTTTTTATACACCACAAAAGGAATGACTATATATAGTAATAGATCTGCGTTTTTGTTCTGTCCAGAGGATATTACATACGGAAAAAAAAAATTCCTGTTAAAACGTATAGTGTTCCGCACCAAACCAAAGAAAACATGTGCATATCACACAATAGGACACAAGATGACACTTTGATAAGCGACCAGATTAGTATGGCAACATAATTATTCGTCTTATTTTCAAGTGACACTTGTAAGTAATCTTCTGCAAACATATGTGGGGTACCAAAGAGAAGGTATGTCAACTACACTATTAGTGTGTCTTTGCGCCCACAGGTTTCCTTGCACTTGATTTGATCAAAAATAAATATGATTTAAACCTTTAAATAGATGCACTCATTCGTGTATGCTTTTGCAAGCTCTTACATAACCAAACACATGTCTTGAAACTCTTCCATCATGAACGGTTTAATAACAACATTCAAAATGCATCTTTATTTGCAGAAACGGTTTTACCGCAAAATCATAGAATAATATTAAGCTACCGTAAAAACCACGTATGGAACCGGAAATGAATATTGCCAGATCGAAAGTGGCCAAGATGGCATCTGAATATCAGTTCATATTTGTTTTATGTTTGCAATTAGAATATAGTGAGGTTAATGTATTATCGAGTCAGTACATAATGATTAATTTCTGAGCAAACATTGGTGATTGTTTAAAGCATAACAATCAGAAACATTTGATCACTGTCCTAACAACGTCATTTAGTTAAATCCGGTGGTATTATAAATTTATTCATGTATTTATTTTAGAATTATCTTCAAATATATAAATGATCGATCAAACCATCTTTGGCTAATCGTCATCAACTGAAACACATTCCTGATCGTAGAAGGGCAATATATGCGAGAACAATGGTATACCATTTAAAGTCTCTTACAGTTCCAGTTTACACAATATTTAGCTGAAGAATTGTTGTGTTCAGTATAATGATGTCTACTTTAATGCAGAAATCTTTCATTCGTTACAGTGTATGTACTAAACTGAGTTTATTTGATTCATAAATGCATAAATGCATGCATAAATACATACATACAAACATACATACATACATACATACATACATACATACATACATACATACATACATACATACATACATACATACATTCATACATACATACATACATACATACATACATACATACATACATACATACATACATACATACATACATACATACATACATACATACATACATACATACATACATACATACATACATAAATACATACATACATACATACATACATACATACATACATACATACATACATACATACATAAAGAAAATAAGTATAATATTGATATTTAGGATTGAGATATGTTTTTGTTTTAATAGTAGAGAGAATTTGAATAATTCGGTTAGGTTAGGATAATATTCAAGAAGAAAGAGTTTTTGGACCCTTCCATTAACGTCTGATATTTATGGGATCCTGATAATAGTATGCAAAATGTTCAGTTTTTATGAGTTTCACTATATATTTAAATACACGAAACGACGCAAATGCATGCTTGTCGAAGGTATGCAAATAAATTCAGTTTTAAATAGTTTAAAACAGTAAAATAAAAAGGCCTACCTTTTATTTTTGCTCCTAGTGGATCAAATGAACGAATCGCTGCTTCTTGCTACTATCAGTCTTGTTCCAACAACCGACTCAGCGTCTTCGCGATGGGCTTAAATAATACAAACTGATACAGTTATGCAAGTTTTGAAACAAAGGTTGCATCATGTAAGTAAAGGCGGGAAGATAATGAAGGCACGTGTTGGAACTGACTGTAAAGACATAGACTCTGCGATCAGCAGCAGATGGGGTGAATCCGACAACTTTTTACAGGCGTCTATTTAAGAAACCAAGGCTTGTTCGTAAATACTTAATAGAAGCGTCCATTCGGTAAAACAGAATTAAAAAGGAAAGGACGACGCCAGGTTGTTGTCACCGTGTGTTGCTGCATCACGACAACAACGTTGTTAAGATTTTACAAACAAACCTTGGTTTGTCACAGACACGAACACAGGCGTCGACGAGACGAGGTTTGTTCGTAAATGCATAATAGAAGCGTCCATTCGGCAAAAACACAATAGAAAAAAAGACGCCATGTCGTTGTCGCGCCTCCTTCTGCTGCTATGTGGTTAACAATGAAAATCACTATGATTTCAACCAAATATTTGATCAAGTCCGATACGATATCTTGATCTAGGATCATGCAAATTTATCGTTACAAATCCATGTGGGATTGACTGAGCGTGACTAAGGAAATTTTTAAAGAGATTATAATCCATATCACCGCCACACCAAGTCTGGTGAATATTGCGTAGCGTATGTGAATCAACTCCATTAAATACAGCAAGAATAATACAGTTATCTCTGATCACTTTTGGTATTTGAGTGTATCGTTGAGTGACATTTATCACATCAGTGTTTTTATACCTGCCTCTGGAAAATATCCTAGCAGGATTCTTTTGATTGTCTAACATCACATCATCATATACGACTAAATTGTTAATACTTCCATCAATATTATCAATGCTCGGTGCTTCTTCAATATCAGTGATATTCAATTCAATAATACCCGCGCCGGTGATTTCTGCTGAATTTTCGTTGTAATCCTTTAACACTTCGTATCAGCTCTGAGCATCTACACTCGGGGCTATTAAATATAACTTGTCCCATATCATCCGTCTCGTTATTAAATTAAGTAGCAGTTGTGTCTTGCCACTTCCAGATGGTCCGATTATAATCATACGAATAGAATTTGGTAGCGCTGCATTATGTTTAACTGGTTCACTTGGTTTTGTCGCCGAAAAATCAATTACATTCATGTTATTATAAATATGTTATGGATGTATATTGTTTGAAATGTAAGGTGCGTACTGGCACAGACGGCATGACGACGATTGCAACTAAAAATAACCGATCAACACTTTCTGGTAAGTGTGTATAATGTAGTAAAAACAAATTTAGATTTGTTTCCCTTGATAAATCAAAGGGATTAAAAAAACGAGTTGGTGATATTGCAGCCAAGCTAGCTAAACTTCCCGGGTTACCAACGTCGAAGTATCCGGGAGAAAAACATCTTGCCGGGTTTAGTTACTGTGGACCCGGGACCAGACTCGATATTAGACTTATAAAAGCAGTAATCTGCAACACAGACATCTCGCAGATGTGAAATTAAATCCTTCAAAGAAAAATTGGCTTCATGGTTGATAAAATCGGCTATGAAAGGTAAATTGATGTTAGGTGCCGGTAATTAATAATAACATGGAATCTATTTATTATTCTCCAATAGGATACTGGAGGGGTAAGGCGGCAATTAGTAAACTCGCTAGCGCCACAAAAGTGAAAAATACCACCGCGGCTAATTGGTTATCCAAACAGGCGATATGGCAAATATATCTACCGCCGCCTAAGCAAATTAACTACTCGCATTTTGATGTGACCGTTTCCAATGAAGTTCATCAAGCTGATATATTATTTCTGCCGCATGATGGTGGTTACAACAACGCGTTAACTGTAGTTGATGTTGCGAATCGATACAAACAAGCAGAACCGATAAAAACAAAATCATCAACTGAAGTGGATTCTGCATTTGAAAGGATTTATCGACGAGGTCCTCTGCGTTGGCCAAATCTATTACAAGTTGATCCTGGCAAGGAATTTCAGGGTGTGGTTCTATCAACGATGAAGAATCATAGTACCGCGTTACGACGAGGGCATTCTGCAATTCATCGCGATCAGGCAAGTTTTAAACGATTTAATCGGACGCTTATTGAGCGGTCACTTGGATATCAATATGCGAAGGAATTTATACAGGATAAACGATCTCGTGAATCGGTCAAGAGATTACCTGGCGTAATTACCGCGCTGAATAATGAGGTTACTCGAACAATTAATATGAAACCTAACAACGCGATTAAAAAAGTATTTACCTGTAAAACCGCAAAAAGATTTTTCAAAACAACCAATACTCGGCAATGTCACTTTTAGGTATGTATATGAACCATGAGAGCTGGAAGGTGGCAACAAAAGAGCTACTGATCATATTTGGAGTGTTACTGCACATAACATATCCGACATAACACGATCTGCGAGTAGACCAGCAATACATAGATTGGATTTAACTGCTCCTCAGCGAGGATTTACTCGACAACAACTACAAGTGATACACGATGATACTCAATTACCACCGCGTGGTCTTAACTAGCACCTCTTCATCTGTTGTATTCAAGACAAGTCAGCATCACATTATATCTGGTATGACCAACGCTGCTATTTTTTCTGTCTACGGTAAACTAACGAGGATCTGTATCCGACCAACGCCAATTCATTATACAATCGCAACTCGCGCAGTGATTATTCTGTTGTTGCTTCAGTGCAATTATTAATTCGGCATCGATGTCAAATTCTCTATTATTTTTTTGTATCCTGTTGTTTATAACAAGAATTTTTCTGATCATGTCAACGCTGACAATATCACTTATTGTAGTGTTATTATCATCTAAAACTACCCTTCGAAGTTGATGTATTCTTCGTACTCTGGACACTGCTAGATAAACTACATTCGATCACTCGATGTGATTATCTATGATCCAAACAACTGTATCGGATATACTTAATCCCTGCGAAGAATGTATCGTCGTTGTGTAACCTAGCGTCCATGGGGATTTATCAGCACGCAATGTATCTTCGACGACGCTGATATCAACCAGCACGATGTCATTTAACACTAAATTCTGCTTTTCACGCTGTCCGGGAATATCAACTTCTGTTTTCGTGTATCCTTGGGTCTATAACACAGCGGCTTTGGAAGTGTTGCACATTTTTCTTTATGTAATTCAAACAAATTCATCTGAAGTGTGTCTCTGACTATTTTTCTGCTTGCGATTATCTAATCGGTTGGTCTCCACGTTTTCCAAAAACTCATCCAACGGAGTCTCTGAAATTATTTCACGCACTATTTCACATTGGATTTTTTCAGGTTGTAATCTGATTAGTTTCTTGAAGTAGCGTAATTGTTCGTCAAGTGCTCTATGATCGGTATTAATTTCTTCATAATAGTCTACATGATTTTTAGCCAATCATGTGGAGACAAACCCACAAATGGACGCGGTTGATCGTGGTCGCCACACATGATAATCTTTGTATTCGCTAGCAATAACAAATCAAGAAACTTTTGCAATACATCTAACGACACCGTGCATATTTCATCCCAAATAATGGTCTCAGGAATAAATTTCTCGCCCATTCGATCGGGACTCCATTCATCACCTTTCCATCGAAAGAAGCGGTGATAAGTACAGGCATTTACTTCTCGTTGTTTAATCTCTCTTGCAAGTCTATGGGTCGGTGGTAGCACAATCATGTTTGATTTCCCTCGAGATAACTCAATCGCACGAGTCGTCTTTCCTGACCCACCATAACCGTTTAAATAAACTGTTTTGTATATACATATTGGATCAGATATCGCCGGTGCATTAGATAGTTCTGATATCTAGTTGCTTTTCAAGTATTTATCTTCAATCGTAACATCTACTGATTCAATAAAATCACGCAGTATTTCATTCTTAATTCTCCAACATCCCCAACGTTCGTCTGGATTTGTAAATTCAGCTACTGCCTCTCTGTGTTTCGCGGATATATAAAATGAATCAGTGGCTACTCTAACTGCGGTGTCAGGAAATAAATTTATCATCGAAAATAAATTGATAAAAGCATAAGCCAGCATAGACGCCCTCAAATGTGTATACTGAGAACTGAATCCATCGTTGTAAGTAACAATTGTACCTAATTTGGTTCCATCGGACAAGAAAGTGTCTTTACGATAGACTTATATACCCTTAGATGTTACATCCGCGGTTATAAAACCGTATTCGGCTTTGTCTATGATCAACCGCGAAGAATATCTTGCATTGTCGTATTTTACACCCTGAATGAACTTACCAATTATTCTTCTACCAAGATCTTTTGCTTGTTTATTTCTAACTTCAAATATCTGTTTGGACCATTGCAAGATAAATTCTTCGTCGAGGGACGGTAATTGTGTTTTGTTTTCGCTGATCATACTATCTAGGTCGGGTTGTGCTAACCAAACCTCAGTCTGCGCTCGATATGATATAATCGCTTCACTAACAATCAACGATGTTAACATGTTACAATCAATCATGTATCGTAACAACACAATTGGCATCCAATGTTTTTCAGACATATGTCTACCAATCCAAACATAACAACACGGATGAAGTCCTGTAGCCAATTAAAATGATACCACATGAGTTAATCCAGTTAAATCAAAATCAGGTAGTGGCCCATTAATCGCAACAAGTGTCATCCCATGTGTGGGATGTCCAAATCGCTTGAAGTATTCAGCACATTCTCCATACCCGAGAAAACTCCCGGGATAACACGCAACCATATCAACGGAAATAATACTTTCGCAGTCATATTATGTAGTCCATAATCCATCTTGACGATATTCGATGCAGCTTGATTTTATATCTTCTAAAAACTCACCTCGCGTTGGTTTCCACGAGTTTTTCTTTCTCGCAAAATGAGCTGCAACCGACGGAATTGTAAAACAATTTGTTAGTAATTGTTCGTTATCGTCCGTTGAAAAATTATTAGCTAGTTGTGTCATCTCGTTGTGCAAAACTTCAGTGCGATATAATTCTCGGTTGGGTCTTACAAATTGATCGAATCTACCCTCGGAGTTTTCAAAACTATGAAGTAACCACACTGACACACGATCGTTTTTACTTAGCTGGTAAATAAAATCAAATAATTTCTCCTCAGAGAAATCCCCGTCCGAGAACTCCGCGGGTATATATTTTATAGTTCTATTTCGTGGGAATATCGTTACTGCGGATGTCCACGCGTGTTCGTTATGATCAATAATTTTGATTAGAGCTCCTTCTGATTTATATTTTGATTCGTGCAATACTTCTCCGGTTATCGTCGCTACGGTTATAGGGAATCTTAATGATGTTTCTAATTTGGTTATATCCTGAATTGTTGCCCCGTGCTCCTTCACTGTTAGTCCCCATTCGGTTTTTTTGTTTGCGTCTTAGATCGGTCAGTTTGTTCCCCCGGGATGCATCGTGAAGTGTTCTATTATTCGTTCTGCTACACAATTTATTCTTGACGAATATTTCATTGGTTTCAGTTTTTCAATACTTGGTTTATCATTTAGCGGATATATCCCATAATGTGAGATTCTGTGTGCGACTAGCAATTTGAATCGCTAATACCAGCTCAAATTTCATCAAAGCATTAGTTTTATCGCCTATCATAAGATTAAAGGAATACCAATTTTAATGCTTGCAATTTCTGAGAAGAAAATATTTGTCATATCCATTTTATGCAGGTGTAACTAGATTTAACAACGTTTAAGTTTGCTAGCCCATCCACAATTCAGTATGTATAACAGCTGTTTTAGTTTCAAATGGTAGAATGTTAGGGTTAAGGTTGTATAGACCCTTGACATAAATCTTAAACCATGCACAGCAAAGAAATATAATGCTTTTCAACTTACACAGTAGAGGAAAATTCTAACAGCATTATATTCCGTCAAATAATGTGGAAGAATCTGACTTTTTCCGAAACCTTTTAGACGGATTCAGCAACACAAAACATATATTAATGGATATTATTATGGTGGAGCTAAAGGAACATAAAACTCAATCACTCGTATGAATACATTAATTTGGTTATCAACCAAAGTAAATTTTCAGGTAAATTATTCAAATTATTAACATTAAATTTGTAATTTGGATTCAGAATGTAAAACAAGATTCGTAAAAATGTATCTATGTTCGTATGTTCGTATGTTCGTATGTATGTATGTATGTATGTATGTATGTATGTATGTATGTATGTATGTATGTATGTATGTATGTATGTATGTATGTATGTATGTATGTATGTATGACTGACTGACTGACTGACTGACTGACTTTATATCCTCATCAACAGAGATTACATCAGATTAATCAAATTCAGGATCATGAAAATATATGAAATATAACAGAAAGATTTTTAAAAAAATATAAATTAAAAAAACGTTTTGAATCGTATACCAGCGTAATTATCAATGTAGTTCTTTCTACATGACATATGTGCTTATGTATACATACACATATATACACATACACACACATATATACACATATATATAAATGTACACACATATACATACATACATACATACATATATATATATATATATATATATATATATATATATATATATATATATATATATATATATATATATATATAAACACACAAAGACATATATACACATACACATATACACACACATATTATACATATATGTGGAACAACAGGAAACCATTATCAAATGAAAAAAGATTGCAAAAGGTGACACTCTTATATTATATGAACCAGATAACATTATATCTCCGTGATCCATCATTCAACAAAATTGAGGAATTTGACAACAGGATGGCCTTTTGTTTATGTTTGTTTTTTAAATTAATTAATTTATTTTTATAGCTTGACTGCTTATTATTGCTGTTATGTTAGAACATGTTGGTTGAGAGTAGGGCATGCATGTTATTGTAAAATGAGGTTATGCTTTTGCCGTCACTAACATGAGTTTATCCCATACATTATCGTCTACTCTGCTTCCAAGAAGTGTCTCCAATGGTATATCGTCTTCTTGATTGAATAAATTAACCCCGTCTTTCACCTCTAAAGTGTCAATCACCCTCTCAAAGAAGAAGTTTTGTTTTTATAAGTAGCCATTCACAACCTAAGTAAGATATTTCGCTCTGTCGTCAGTCTCTTTTCCACATAGTTTGAATGTCATAACTTTTCCAACAGGCATGATATATAGTTTCACTACTTCAGAGAGAGGACATAACATAGATGGAAATTTACACCCAAGAAACCATATACTGCTTGGTTTTAAGTCCAAATGAATGTTTCTGAAGTGAATTAATTCGCTCTTTAGTTCAATATCTGCATTCCAAGTAGATTCTTCGAGGTTTTTAATATTATCAATACTATACCGATTCCAAACAAGTTTACCTTCGGTTCGTACTCTCAATGCATAGTCTAAGAGAACACTTCCCATGCCATATTTCTTAAATATTTTGTCAATATCTGCTATAAACCCCGTCTGTGTTAGTGTGTTGGTCAAGTACTGTCATAAGCGCACAATGTAAATCTTTTTCCGGATAAGAGTCCAATCGCCCCTACACAGCTGGTTGAAAAAACACAATTTAATCTTATCTATGTATGCTTCCATTGACCAGAGTTCTAAGGTACTACGCGTTGCCTCTGTGGGCGAATATTTATCGAAATCTTGCATACGATAAATACACTGGCTATCAATTCGATACAGAATCAAACACAAAATTTGTTCTCTGTGCTATATTTCAATGACAGACTCCAGTCCAACATACCTATCCAGCCACACCCATCTGTATACACCAGCTAGATCATTACGCTCTTCTTCTGATAATCGTATACTCATTGTTCCCAAGGTGAAAACAAAGTCATATGGACAACGTTCGTTTGCACACCATGGCCCGGCGACGTGGAACGAATTGTCAACTGAAATTAGACACAAAGACACAGTGGTCCCTTTTAAGAGTGCTCACAAGACTCACCTCTTTCAACTGCATGGACAAACTTAGCGACCTAATCATGTTTTGTATCTTATATGTTTTCAGCATGTTTTTGTTTTCCAATTTCATTGTTTTTGTCATTTCTTGTTTCTTTAGTATAGTCATATCATTATTGATGGTGTAAAGCGCTTAGAGCTTCGAAAGATTAGGTGCTATACAAACTCCTCATTATTATTATTATTTTTATTATTATTATTATTATTATTATTATTATTAGTAGTAGTAGTAGTAGTAGTAGTAGTAGTAGTAGTAGTATTATACGTCGCGCTGCATATCTCTGACATAGCTCAAGTTCTTCTATATTGGTGTTTGTCATATTAGACCATAATTCACATCCATATAGAACTGAGGGTAGAATGATTATTTTCCAGATTGTCATACTTGTTAGAGGGTTCATTTCCTCCATCTCTTATACCAATAAAATAAAAAAAAGTTTAATAAGTGTTTACCTTTATCGCATGCTTATTTTATCGCGTCGTTTTGTTTAAAGTTGAACTTTAAAGGTATGCCGGTATATTTCTTACTTTTGACTACTGGAATTAGCGATTTGCTGAATATAAAAGAAGGAATATCAGTTCTTTTTTGTTTGTAAAGAGGATGTTGCAACTTTTATCTGCGTTATATTTTAATCTCCACCTTTTCCCATAATTAGAGATTGTATCGAGCAGATGTTGCATCGAATGATGCGAATTAGGCATTACATTTGTGTCATCCGCTAATAAGATACACGGCAGTTGGAGATCGACAAGTTTAAGGCCTCGCAAAGTGTGATGTAAATCAGTGATCAAATCGTCTATCATAACGAGAAAGAACCAAGCAGATAAGATACGACCCTGTCCTACACCCTGCTTAATATTGAAATATTTGGACAATTTGCCCGCAAATAAAACAGAGCTGGTTACTTCCTTAAACGAGTCTTTCATGATGCGCCAAGTCTTTCATTTTATGCCAAGTTTGTACAGCTTGTAAAAGAACCCATCGTGGCAGACTCTATTGAATGCCTTAGCATTATCAAGAAATGTTGCATAGACAGAAGTATCTTTATCCATATAGTAGCATATAGATTCTTTGATACAAAACGCTGCAGTACCACAATTATTCCTAAAATCTTGTTGCAATGGATTTGGAAAATTAATGTGCTTAGCAGTATCAAGAAATGTTGCATAGACAGGAGTATCCTTATCCATATAGAAGCATATAGATTATTTGATACAAAACGCTGCAGTACCACAATTATTCCTAAAATCTTGTTGCAATGGATTTGTAAAATTAATGTGCTTAGAAAATATAAGTAGTCTATTATATATGATTTGCTCTTGGATTTTCTGAAGCACTGGAACTATAGTTATATCACGATAATTATTCATATATAATTTGCTTTTCCCCCCTCCTTTAAATATTGGTATTACTAAACCTTGTTTAAAATGGCATGGGTACTCCTCGGCCTCGTACACTTTTTTGAAGATAGTTTCAAGTAACTGTACACTGCTGCTTTGAGTGTTCACAAACAGTAAATGTTCGGTAACAATACCGTCGTGACCACATGTCTTATCTTTATTGAGAGAACTAATTGCACTACTGATTTCCTCTCTAGTGGGAATTTTGTCAACAACTTCATCAAAGTGGTAATAGGTTTCTATACTCTGTTTTCTAACCTCTGCTAAAACCATCTGGTAATAATTATCATCGTACAGATAGGTATCGTCAGGTAGTGACAAATTAGAAAAATGATTTATTTCCGTTAGATTCAATCACGTTTATGTATTGTATTCCGTATAAACTACTATAAAGTGGAAATATCGAACTCTGCAGCCGTTTCAAGCTCACTGAACTGTTCTCTATCACACATTTATTTTGCTCTCATTAATTCTTTTCCAAACAGTTTCTTCGCTTTCTTATAGTTCGCGTATGACTGAAATTACCATCCTCTTGGCCTACCATTAGAGATCCATACTCTACGTTTCAGAATCATTTCTGTATGAAACCTTTGTACGTTTAGTAGTTTCCAATAAGGGTTAGCGTAAGGACAAAACCTTTTTATGGGCAGAAACCTAGAACCTGCGTCATGTAAAGTCTTTACCGTGTCTTGGATAATAATTTCAATATCGACATTTGTCACTAGTTCTGTCTTATTCAGTTGCGCTAAAAATTCATTGCATGATGCTTCCTTGTACCTATTTATTTGTTCTGCCGATGCTTTCTTCCAATTTATGGAGGGAATTATATGCTTGTCAGCCATGATTATAGTATATGCAAAAGGAATGACCAACTCTTTTTTTACAGGATGATGATCTGAAATGTTCAAAGGATGGTCATCAATTATTTCGGCTTTAACCACTAAATCGAATTCGCAACAGTATATGGTCTTTTAACGATTTGGATTTACCATCGATTGAGAAAAATGTAAAGTCAGGCCCTTCACAAATAAATTGACCATTAACGGATATTAAGTGCCTATCGGTCAGAAACTTTTCTAGAATAGCGCCACTAGCGTTTTTTGTTAGACAGTTTGTTTTGGAGCTAAGCAGTGAACTTAACTGGCCATTGAAGTCTCCCGCGAGTATTGGAATGCCTTCTTTACAGAACATATCAAACTGGTCCTTTACTTCTTTCATTGTTTCATAGTAACTTGCAATAGGAAAATTAGTTGATGGCAAAAGTGCTCCGAATACAAAATATTTTAATTTATCATTACATATTACCTCTATCCCTAAGATTATATCGCTGCCGACGCTCAACAAAGGATTAACGCAGAGTTTCTTCCTATATAAGATTACTATTCCCCCAAACCCTGTATGCCTTATCCTTTCTTCAAAATTCACTTTTAGCCTATTGTCAGTGCGTGAGAAAGATTTAAACTTTGGATGTAAATTGTCTAGGAAGCTGAGTTGCTCCCGTAGAAGCCAGTGTTCAGTAAGCACTGCAATATCTACCTCATTTAGCAAAGAGTGCAAGTATGGTGCACCACACATGGTTCCTTTTACGTTCCATGTCATCAGACGAAATGTATGACTATACATTTGTTGACTTAAAAAATAGATTTTAAACACAAGTATTACAATGAATATAAAGTAGTTGACCATAACTTATGCATATGTATGAGACTTACTGTACCTTTATATAGTTTCACTTGAACCTCTTGGCGTGCTTATCACCGTAATCCTCATACCATTATCTTGCCCATAAAAAATTTGGGCAAAAACCTTTCTCTAAAACCTTCTTAAAGTCTAAGTCATCTACCGTGACTAAAGCAGTAAAAGTGTCCTTTCCTCCTCTTACACGCCAATGCTTTAAGATCTGAGAGTCAATTATTTATATTCCATTTTTATACAATTTCTCATCTCCTCTCTCGTTCTGTCAACCGGTATCCTGGACATTAGAAGTCGACGCTCATAATAGTTCCTAACTTTTTTTTGTGGTCTGCAGTTTCTGTTAGTTGTGATGACATCGATCGATTGTTCTGTTTCTTTTATCCAAGTCTTTTGATGAGGTGGCTGAATTTTTTGGAAATGGTGATCTTCTTTCCCTGTCGATGTTTCTTACATTTTCCCGAGCTGAGTATTTCTGATCATGGTGATAACCACGCTCTCCATTATCTTCAATTACTGTCAATTCTTCAGTTGAAGTACTGGGTATGTTGGACAGAGTCAGAGCCACTCCTTCCCTTGAAACAGTGGACTTCAAGCGACCGCCTTTGGTCTTCTCCGTATATTCCGTTTGGTCCGATAAATGCTTCCGCCGTTTTGTACGATCAAGATTACAAGCACTTCTCACATTCACCATATTTGCTATTTGTGTTTCAATTGAAGGTTTGCCCATACGCACTATATCAGCTAGTGTTATTTGAGTCTGTACCTCGCATTTTGTGGTTATATTTTCTTTATCCTTATCACATCTTTCTAATTCCGCCTATAGTCTAGTAAAGTTAATATCTCTAGAGTGCAGTTCTTTACGTATCTTGTCAAGCTCAGTTTTCAATTCATTTCTGATGTCGTCTTTCATTTGTTGAATACTGCTTTGTATAAAATGTTTTAGATCTATTATCTTGTATAAATTGTCTATTGTTATGGAACTGTCATCTGTATCATTAATGGAGATGATACTGAATTGCATTGCGAGTTCTGCAACACCCGTTCTGGTTCTGATTCTGACCGTTGTGTCTGTTTGTCAGATCATTTTCTTTTAGATACTCGGCTCACACATGAACTGCTATTATGGATACCCGTGCATGGTTTCTGTCTCGACGCGAGGCTTTTCACTTCGGATAAGTTGTTATCTCCTGCTAAGAAATGGTATAGAATAAATATATCCTCAGCTAATCTCTCCTCTAGACGCGCACTATCACATCTTACTGTCCTCTCAACTACACGAGTCACAGGATAATAACTGTTTTCCAATTTAACAAAATCTTGTAGTGATAGTCTTATATGTTTTCTGCGCATCCAATTCCACATCTTTTTAAAATCATCTCCATCCAAAGTTCTAAATTTAGAACCGATTTGCAGGTATATATTTTTCTCAGTCTGAGTTGCTATCAAGTCTTCATCTAAGTCAGACTTTTCATCACCACTGTAACGCTCATCTATTTCTAGCTCATCCTCCATGTCCGTAGTTCACAGCAATGTCCGTTTAACTTTGATAAATTAGTTCACACTTGCATTAACTATTAGGAGTCCTATTCTGCTAAGACACATGTAACCGTTGTATGCTTTACTACCGCTCCTGCATCACTTAGCTTAGGTCTTGCATAGTCACCCCTTTTTGTCTGCTGACCAATATAGACCTGACCGTACGGCAAAGTGATGTGGTTGGGGAGACCCACTCACTTCTGGTATACGATTTGATGGGACTTTTTCCAAGGGTCGACTAACGAAGTGGTGAGTGGGTAAACATATAATCTTGTTCGGTTGCTGAGTGGTTACTTTAATGTTTTCTTACTCTCAAGGCTGCAAGGCTTACTTCAATATCCCAGAGTTAACCACTCGATTTGTACGATAATTCAGAGTCAGTCCTTTCACTTTACACTCCGTGTTTGTCCCGGTATTCGTAACCGTAATTTTTAGGTCCGCCACTATCAAAACTTAAAACCTTGTCATCTGGGTGTTCGTCTGTCCAGGCTTCTAAACGGTCTCCTTCGATGTTAGGGTGACGTTGACCCGGGTATTCGATGTAGATGCAACTGTTTGTAAAAAATATAGGAAATGATCCCCTAAAACTTATAAAGCCTCGTACAAATTTAAGCGAGCATGGGCAGTAACGTACTCCGCAATTATTACATTTCCAAATTCATCGGTTTGTACAAAGTCCAGGTCTTCTTCGTAATTGACCAAGATCAATTCCTCACGAACGACGTCCATGTGTTTCATGAATTTGGTTTTCTCGTAAATCATCTGGAAGTATCGCGAAGGTTTTGTCAAATAGTCTGTCTTGGGTAAACACGGTCCTTGTGCCATTTTGCCCCACAATTAATTTAATATCATGTTTGGAAATGATAGCCTGCCTTCGTTTTTCTCGATGTGGTCCGAAAGGGATACCTTCTTGTTCGCATTGTTTCTCTTTGAATGTATTTTTGTTTTCGTGAGTGAGACACCAAGAAGGATAGCCGCTGCTTCTTGTTTCAGTTTCAAAAAAGAATCCACGTAGTCTTTCTGAGTGGGGTCACCCATGTGGTGTTGTTGTGTCTTAGAAAAGTGGTAAATTTCCTACACTTCTAACAGTTGGTATCCCAGGTCAAAAGCTTTGAACAATTCCACGCTGACCCAGGTTCCCGTCAAGGCTCGTTCTTCCTGGGTGTTCTGACAAGGCTGGTCTTGGTTGCATGTTTCTGCACAAGTACGTCACAAAGGAAGCATCAGTTTTCCTGTGCAATGGTGAGGTAACACGGGATGGTACACGTCCGTGAGAGACAAAACTTTCAACCTAATGCAGCCTTTGTGGTTTCAAATGTGATCCAAGTCACTGTGTTCCACTAGCAATTGCGGGTGCCTTGCAGGTAAGCGACAATATTTGGACACGTAGGGATACAGTGAGCACTCCTTGAGGTATTTGATTCCTTCTCCTTTCTCTTCGTTGGCTTGGTCCAACAAACAGGTAGCACTGGTCCGTCCTCTGTACAAACTGTCTCTCGTGTTCAGGTGGTCTACCCACTGGTAATTATCCACGATGCGTTTAAACTCGGGATCGGTTTTCAAATGGTTCCCACATTTCCACCATTTGGTACCGCTGCTGTTCTAACTTCAAACGTCGCAGACAAGTGGTCTAGGACAAGTCTTCCATGGTTCGTTGTAAAAGCTGATGTTTAGTGTTACGTTCAAGATAACTGACGGGACATCCGAGAACTAAGCAACCTTGAAACTAGTACACGATCTTGTGGTTTTCTAAGTCTCCGCCATCCACTGAATACGTTCCAATAGTCGTTTCGCCCCCTCCGTTGCGGGCATGTTGAATCAATTTGTTTTCCTTGTCACGCAAGTAATGTAACCAGCTTAGGGCTTTGACCAAGTATTGTCGTTTGACAAAGTTGGTCGTTTGAGGGTTGATGACAGCTATGGTGATTTCAGGCATGAATCGTTGTCGGTACACTAAGGAATACCCTTTGGCAAAGGATTGATTTCTCAGTGTTCCATGAACAGTTCTTGAAATTTTCTAAAGCAACGTCGTACAATTTTGCGTCGCAACGACAATACTTTAACATGTCTTCCTGAAAGTCGAAAGGGTCTGAGGTGGAGTGTAGTACCAAGCGTAGAAAGCTTCTCATTGTTCGGTTTGCATGTTGTTGGGGTCGTAATCGTCAGAATCAGGCAAATGGGGTAGACGGCGTGTTGATTGTCTTTGCGCATTGAAAAATTGTGGAAAGTAGCCTTTAACCATTTTTGTCAATCCAAACGTTTTAGGCATTCGGCTCAAAGGCATGGCCAAGTAACTCATCGAATCTTTAAACTGTACTTGTCCCACTTTCATGGAAATGATTTTAGCTCCGTTCAAAGTGACTTTAGGACGCTCGGTGCCTTGTTCCGTATAGTACCTCAACAAAATCCTTTCCGTGGTATGCCGATAAATTGTGGGTTATCACTGTGGCATGGCGATGAGAATCTCAGTAACGATCGATGTCCTGTTGGCCCCAAGTCCAAGACCAATCGGGCAAAATTGGCCAGTGTTTTGGGTACCCAAAGGATTTTTTCACGTGCTCCAGTAATCTTACAGCAGTGAGGGGAATGACTAAAGATAGGATCTTGGATGTACTTTTCACACGCTCGAAAGTAAGAATGCGAATGCCACTCTATGCATCCATTCGAAATAAAAAAGATGAAATTGCTTTCTTCTCGTTGTGGTTATCATCTTCCTCTTGTTGGGTTGACATTTTTAGTGACAAATGTGATGTTTTCCTTTCCTGTACATACGTGTGCCTTTGTATTATTGGTACGTATTCCTTGTCCACACGTACGGCATATTCTCAGGAGTTGACAAACACATTTCTTCTGTGAACCTTGCGTCTTCAAATGTTGATGGTAACAGGCAGGGCTGACAAAAGTGCGTTGACAAGCTGGACAATGCACTCGTTCTTGTCCTTCGTCCAGAGAAAGTTGAGAGGCCAAACATCATGAGCATTTCGTTCCACAATGCTTGAGATGCAATCAATTGTAATTGCCATTGTCACATTTCTCATCTTAATATTTGTATCCCAGGAATCCGGTAATGGTAGTAATTGCATCAAACGTTTCATCGTGATGATAATCGTGAAGGAATGTTCCATCCTTAAAATATTGGCCTCGAAACAGCAGAGTCCCTAGCACTTCTTAAATGTGCGTTTTCAAGGTGTAGCATAGATCTAGGACATCTAGCATTTTTTGCATTTCAGAAATGCAACAGGGTATGCCTTGGACAGGCCGGCTTCTTGTAACAGGAGTTCTGCTACATTTCGTTGTTTGGCTCGGTCTGATTGTTGAATAATTTTCCAGGCTCTTCTACATTATGCTGTGTCGTTCATGTTGGCATAGGTTCGTCCCACGATGATGGCTCGGGCTAAACACGTCTGATTTTGAGAGCTGTTAAGTCGGACGAGGCGAAGCATAATGTTGCGAAGTAGCCCACCAATAATACTTTTCTGTGTTGTCTAGCCACTTGAGGAGGTAAAATGTGGGTCATTGACAGTTTGGCTTTACCATTGGTGCTGTGAAACTGGTCATTGTATTGTTGCAGGTACTGAATCTTGTCCATAACTTCGGAAGGAGTCAGTCCTGAGGGACTGCTAAACTCAATCCAAACGGGATTTGAAGTTGTCGTGTTTAATGGAAAGTCTCAAGCTATCGTCTTCTTTTTCTTGACATTTTTGCTTCAGTGTGTTTAACAACGAATATGTTGGCAATTGAAATACTATCTCTGTAAGAGAGAAATGGGTGGCCCTGAAAAGGGCCTTTGGGTTTTGCTGGGTTTAAATCAACTTTTACTGCCTTAAGCCTTTGCCACAGTCAAAGCCTACTTGTGGTTTGACTCCTCTTGATGATGCTTGGGTAGAAATCACTAAGGGTGGTACGACAGGCGTATTCACATGATTGGGTTGTTTAGCTACGGAAGGTCTTATTCTCTTCAGTCGTAATAAAGAAGTCTGATACATATGTTTTAGACTTCTTAACTCTGCTACAATGGCTAAAGCACCGTGACTGATTTAATTTCACACCCTTGTTTCTTCGCTGCTTCTTCTTCCTGTCGCTTCCTTCTTGCCTCTTCTTATCGCTGTTGTTGAAGAAAAGCTTGTTCTGCTACCCTTTGCTGCCCTATAAATTTCTCCAAATTGTATTTCTGTCTTTGTTTGACATGATCAGTGGGTGGTACAAAAGGGAAAGGTAGTGGGATAGGTACTGGTACCGGAACAAAAGTCTTGCGAGGTAAGAAAATCCACAAAATCCCAATAGGAAGTAGCCTTTTCGGGAAGCAGGCCTGTGATAACTTGGGAATTCCATGCTATTTCTTTGCTTCTCGTCTCCATATAGCATATAATATAATATGTTAATACAAATGTTAATGTACACAGAAAAGTAAATTGTGCTGATTCATTTATATTTCTGCTCCTAGGAAGACTTATCACAGATCAAATTAACCCTAGAATACCACCTCTGTGTCAGTTCGTTTTATTCCTCCTCGAGGTACTATGAGAACGGATTACCCACGACGAACGATTGTTTATCATCTCAGTCGACATCGGTGATGTGGTTTTATTGACTGAAGTATACCTTGTTGAACATTTCTCGAAATAGATGTCAACAAGGATAACACGAAGTTTGGGACAGTAAATATTAATACAAATAGACCATATACATAACTTCAAAGGATCATTTCAGAGGTAATGAAATTGCACATTCTAAATCGACCCGATATATATGTTTGTATTTTTGTATGCGTGTGGAAGCTAACATATATTTGTGAATAAACTTTTACGAGAGAGAGAGAGAGAGAGAGAGAGAGAGAGAGAGAGAGAGAGAGAGAGAGAGAGAGAGATCTGTTCGAATACTATTGGATATTAAGTCATACGGAAGGAGTCGTAGCTAAGTTGGTTGATCGTCGATGTTGTTGTTTGTTTGTAGTTTAATGTAATTTATTAGATATACATGGTGGTCAGTATAACTGGCGGAGGAAAAACTTACGAGCCACCTACCTACTGGATGCTACTGGCACCTTTCTCACATACCCACACTAGTCGAACCTGATACTCGAATCCATACGGACAATGGCGAGCGCTTTAGACCACTATTTCAACCGTGGTCTTGTAGATCGTTTAAATTGTAATGCAAAGAGTGTTGGCTTAATGCATGTCAAAGCCAACCAGGATCGGCCGGCTTCTTGTCAACTTGATAAATAAACTCAGCTCCAATTTCCTCTCCATTATATCTATTATAATGTATTGAAAGTGCTCTTAACGACTAACTATCCTACTAAAATATACACTTGAATTTTGCATCTGAATATTGACAAGCAGGGGACAAAATTAAATGAACAGTAATTAAAAGGAATTTACTTAACTTTATACTTGATTTAAATCAAATTTCTTAATAACAAAGCTTCTGAAATGTAAAACATTAATTCAGTTTAGCTATGCGTAGTATGGGAGTAACCATCATCTATCCTGTTATTTAAGTTTGTCGGTGCAAATAAACCAAGAAGGCCATTTAAATTTATATTAAAAAAAATGTATACATGACTAGTTCTAGAACAATAAGTACAACATTCAGCTACCTCTGTAAATCAAAACCATAACAGTGGCCTTGTCCCACCTTTTTACTTAATAAAACAATAATATGATGGCTTACTACACGACCAACAACAGAGAAAGATATGTATATTGATCATTACTAGAGTAGATTTATCTCGTACCGGGAAGAACACAAGAAAATTCTAAAATTGAAAATCATTAGAGCAGCCTGACTCATGATTATTATATTACGCAGTGTTCGAGAAAACTAAGATAAAACGATGAAAAAGCCCCAGTAATCCCGATAGCAGGGCAATTAATGGAGCCTAATTATGGGAATTAACGCATTGCTTACCTCATGTAATTACATAACTGCACTTCGTTTGGTTTACAGTTCAACTTGGAGATTTTTGGAAGATTCTCAATCTCAATTTACAACGACAACAGCGATATAATATACTAGGGTAAAATTTAATTAAGTAAGTAAAACAGCTGTTTTAGTTTCATATGGTAGAATGTTAGGGATAAGGTTGTATAGACCCTTGACATAAATCTTAAACCATGCACAGCTAAGACATATAATGCTTTTCAACTTACATAGTAGTGGAAAGTTCTAACAGCATTGTATTCCGTCAAATAATGTGGAATTATCTGACTTTTTTCGAAACCTTTCAGACGGGTTCAGCAACACAAAACATATGTATGTATGAATGTATGTATGTATGTATGTATGTATGTATGTATGTATGTATGTATGTATGTATGTATGTATGTATGTATGTATGTATGTATGTATGTATGTATGCATGCATCCATGTATGTATGTATGTATCAAATAAACGGTGTTTAGTGCATACACTATAGCAAATGAAATGATTTTGCATTAAAGGAGTTGTCACTATACTGAACAGAGCAATTCTTCAGCTAAATATTGTGTAAATTGTAACTGTAATAGGCATTAAATGGTGTATTACCCTTCTATGATCAGAAACGTGTCTCAATCGATGACGATTAACCAAAGATGATGTTATTCAGATATATATGATATGATATGATATTAAGATGCCATGCTTGAACAGTCTCGATATGGCAATGTTGGTTTCCAGTTCCATATCTGGTTTGTACGGTAGCCTAATCGTATTATATGATTTTATGAAGAAACTTAATGTGCGAATATATCAGCACTTTGCATGTTATTACTAAACCGTTTTTGCAAGAAATGTAGTTGGTTATGCACGACTTTGCAAACGCAATACATATATCCTTCGATCTATTTACTAGTCTAAATCATATTCACCCTTGATCAAATGAAGTGCATATCTCTCGCAAGGAAACATGCGAGCACAAACGAAGAAAACTTATAGTGTTAGTAACATATATTTTGTCTTTGGTAACCCAAGCATGTTTGCAGGAGAATATTTACAAATGCCACTTGATAATATGACGATTAATTATGCTGACATACTAATCTGGTCGCTTATCAATGAGTCATTTTGTGTGATAAGCATATGCATAGTTTGGTTTGGTTTGGTTTGATGCTCGGACACTGTGTAATGTATAACACTAAAGGTTTATTTTATGGTCGTATATAATATCTTCTGGTCGGTACAAGGATGCAAAACTACTACTATAATATAATCTTAATTATGATGAGCACTTCCTTCATTATTCATATTATACTGCCAAACATCCCAGTCCTTATACACCGATTTTATTTTGAAATGAAATAGTAATGAAACATCAGTTAATCAAACGAATGGCGTTATTGCTCATGTAACGGATAGTCTGATGCCCAACTTCAAGGAAATACAACATTAACTGTGTAGCTGTACTCATTTGCGAAAGGAATTTGTCGAATAAAAGTTTTTTCCCTCTGTCGTGAATGGTTGAGTTAGCCTTGATTTGAGTTACACCAATTTTATGGTATGTGTATGTACTCTCCGTATGAAAAGTCCGTATAAACGGAACCTCAACTGAGGTACCAAGATCACTTGCATTGGAATATAACTAACGTATCTGTATGTCGGTCTGTCTGCCTGTATGTCTGTATCTCTCTATCACTGACATGTGATGTCTTACCTTTGGAAACTGTTAAATTACATCATTATATAATTTTAATATTATAATATATGGTATAAGTGTCTGAAAGCAGTGTAGCCATCATTTCATATTTTTGTGTACAAAATACTCATTTACTGAAATTTCCTCATTGTAGTCTGTACCAATCGGTGACTAACATTTAATAAATAGCAATGACTTAGCTATACAGAAAAAACTTTGCTTTTTGATCAAAAAGTCGAATACAATTGAAATATGAATTACTGATTTTCCCCAAATACAGGATTGATAATAATGTTGATTAATAAATTAGTATTTTAGGTGATGCATGTATTGGACAAACGTTTGATGAAGCCTCTGTTTGTTGCTCGTTTGGATCAAATATAAGGCAATCATTGCATTGAATCTATTTTACCTACTCATTTTCATTACTTTAATCTAGGTGGCAAATGACGCTCAGTTGTTTTCGTTAGAAAACATATTATCAGATCACTTGTTTATTTGAGAGGTCTCTTAGCAGAATTAAAGCCAATTAAGTACATGCAAGTTATTTTGATAAACTGCGGTCCTTATGAGAAAATGGAGTCTTGCATCGTATTCGCTGTTTACAAGTGGTCGGTGAACTATCAAATTGTAGTTTCCAAGTCATATTGACAGGATATTCTTATTATAGTCCGTGACAATACATTGGCGTAACATTGAGTGACCAATGAAAATTCTTACAAGATCTTCAATCACTGTTATTGAGCAAAAATTCAAAGTGATGTTTCTTCAAAATACTGTAAATATTGTCACACATGTCACATGGTAAGAACTCCCAATTAGGAGACTCCCAATGCTTGTCTGCAAACTATTCTTTTATTTAACTATACATTTGGAAAACTATTGGTACATTTTGTTCAGGAAGCAAATGCCTGTTACATATAACGTGTGCATCAATAAGAGCCATAGGGTTTTTTATTTTCAGGACTATTAACAATTAAACAACATTAACACTTTTGATGATTTCATTTACACAATCTGGTATGCTAAATCTGTCCAGTTGGATCAATGGTTAGTGATATGTTTGGAATTTTCCAGTATGATATTCATGTAGTAGTCTTCCAGCAATTAAAGTATTTTGCTGATTATCCCGATAGCCAAAGGGGCTTTAGACACATTTAATTAAAATTTGAAAACATGATTTTGTCACATCCGTTTAAAAAGGAAACGATTGGCACGATCGTTTACTGCTGTTTGCTGTTATGGTTTCAGTTCAATGATCTTTAAAGTTGTGTCCCTTTGAAAACACTGTCAGTTGAACAGAAAATTAAGATACATATGTACACATTATCGATTATGTTTGTAATTTTTAAGTATGTGATTTCAAAGGCTTGCCACATTGCAAGAACTAGCATGCATTTTATTGTGGCATATATTAAATTAAGGTATGACAAAAGTACAAAGCAAAGGAGTTTTCAGACTGGCTCTCTTACCACCAAATTATACTTAGACTAAATATTATGCTCCGTACACAGTTGTAAAGAATGTGATCTTAATTATATCTTCAATACTCCTGGGAGATTAACACAAAACTGCTTTGCCATTATTATGCCGTCGGTATATGTGTAAATCTCCCAAGCAGTACGAATTTAGGGCATGAAAGGCTGCCAGAATGAAGTGACATTTATGTACTCATTCTTTGGAAGTCATACATTACGAATAATCTGAACCAAGTACATTCACTTCTGCAGGAGTAACAAAAGAATGAACTGAACGAGCTCTTAGTTGAATTTAATCACTTTGTTCCAGATGTTCATACAAGATCAAATAACATTTACTATTGTGATACAGCATCCTTACATGACAAACACTCTACAACAGGAATGTTTGAAGACCAAAAATTCAATATCTGGTGGAGAAATTTTTTTTTTTAAAACGGAAAGAAACTGTCGTTTTCCGGGTAAACTTTGACGGAAAAAATATAATATTAATACAATGTGCAAATACTATAGAATGACGAACAATGTGCCAAAGTCAATCATTGATGACTTCATGACATAATTGAAAATGCAAAATATGGCATGAAATCTGACATGATGAAACGATTCTGTTAAATCCGACTGCCAGAAAGGGTAAAGGATAATGTCGGTATTCTGACTCAATATAGACTTTATTAATAAATAAAAGTGTATTTTGGGATGAAACGTTTGCATTGTTCTATTCAACCTTTAATCAAAATGATTACATATGGTCAAAACGAACATGACCGCTCGTTTGGCCTATTGGTAGAACGTCCACCTCATGTGCGTCAGGTCGCTGGTGCGAACTCTGGGTAAGTTATACCAAAAACTTTGAAGAAGTGTACTAACTGCTGCCTTGCTTTGCGCTCAGCATTAATAAGTTAGTGTTATGAATGGTCGGCCTAGTATTATATTAATGTAACTGGCTGGGACATCATGCTTCGTGTCTGCAGCATGATGTACCTTTGCTTAACCTGACTATAAACTGTCACACTGCACATATCGTAGCGATATGACTGAAAATTAAATTGTTAAAGCTACGTTAACAGGCCAAATCACACACACACACACACACACAAGCACACACACACACACGTGATTCTTACAAGAATTTGCCTGAATGTCTTGAGCTTGTCAATAAAAAGCATCTGATGCGAATGTTGAATAAGACTGGATACTATTGGACACTTGTATCTATTTTGTGCATAGTTGCTGAAAGCCTGACAAATTCATTGATTCTGAAAAATAAATTTCATTTGTAAGGAAAATGTCAGCAGGCTGAAGGTGCATACTTAGGAGTGCATCAGTTATTTCATCCCCAGGATTAAGTCGGTCGTTAAAAAGTACTACTAAGGCAATTGATGTTGGGGTTAGTGAAGTGCTATTTCAAAACGAAAAATTGTAAGATCAACCAGTGCGATTGTTTTTGCTAAGAAGTTAAATAAGCACCATTACATGTATTTAACAATCGAGAAAGAATGGTTGACCTTGCAACACTTTGGATTCTATAATAACTAAGCTGTTTATCTGATTATTGTTTTTAGTGTTTACAACTATTACTTTTATTGGCAAAGATAAGATATGTTTAATGAGGAGTTGGATTATGAAATAATATACTATTTTGTACAGGGAAATATACATAATTTGAATTGGTATAGAAATATTACACTGAGTCTTGCACACAAAATGTCATTCATATGATGTTATATCATGTAATCTATATCACATGTGCGTTTCATTAACACTAAAAGGGAAAATGTATTGCATACATCTATATATATATCTGTATGAGGGGAGGTGTGCATATGTTTCATGCATTATGTCAAATTTTGTGTATGGTGTTTGGATGATTTATGCATATGTATGCTTTATTGCATTATATGCTATGCAACAATGTATGTTTTACTTGAATGTTTCCTTATTTGAGTTATTTTCGACTTGATTAGAATCATTTTTTTTTTTAGTTTTGTATATACCATATCAAATAGTTCCATATGAATATGGGTCGACTATTAGAATTATTACTCTGGCCTGTTTCGAGGACAATTTGTATTATAATTATAACTACAAATGTATTTTCTTAACATTATGAATGTTCTAAAAGGGACTTTTCCATTAGTTGTAAAACTGTTTCTTTGTTTTTGAGACATTGATCTTTGTTTGACGTGAATCCAAGACGAGGGCAAGCTTTATAATCAATTTGAAAGAAAGGTGCTTATTAATTCGTGCATAAGGGTCTAAATATCACCAACTGTATTTCGGTTATGTTGGGTAGTTCATTTGGGTTTAAATTTGTGCTTAATATTCAAGTTATGTTTTCCCTGAAACACCAAGTGCTCATAAAAATCGTTCCTGAAAATATTGATTTTGTTGTGAAATTTTCAAAGAAGGACATCTTCTTGGATTATTACAACGGGATCCAACACAAGACTGTTGGAATTTCACAACCTCATTGGCTGCATAGGCAAATCACCACTTCCAGCGTTGGATTTTATTTTTATTTCCACTAAAGTTGATGCAGAACTATAATCATAAGAACTTGGGCGTGTACGATAATTTGGAGTTTTGTTTGCAATACTATTAGTTTCTGTGTGAAATATGTATTTTTTTTCATGGGATATACGTTATTTATTGAATTGTCATAAATCTTTGCTGCTTCGCTTTAGTTTGTATTATCAATGTTAAAACCATACTTTCTTAATACTCTACCTAAAATAAACAAATCACATTAAATGTTTCATTATATCTTCGTGTTAGCCATTATAATTGAGTATCATTATTTGCCACTGACAAATATAAATCGGTATAAATGCATCAATAATTAACTGATAGTAATAATGAAATGAAGCGAGATTCAACGGTATTAGTGATATATGAATGAACCTCATAATTTGATAAGTACACTAAATAATAATAGCGATATAAACTCATATCAGTTGATAAGTACACTTCCAGCTCATGCGAAGTATGTGTGCATAGCAGTCAAACTAGCGCATAAGCATATACCTGCCAACAAGGTATTCAAGGAAACTCCTATATTCATAGAAGAAGCAAACTGCTCAGTGGTAAACGCGATGTAATCAATTCAGAATCAATAGCTATTGCGTTTATTTGGTGTTCGTTACTAAAGTTACAGCTTTAGGGATTTTTTAAGTTTGTATTCTCGCAGTTTTGTCATGTGACACCAATTGTGAAAACAAATTGGAATCATAGCAAGCAGAACTTAGTGCTGATTTCATTCCTAGCTTGTACTATACTACGCTGGTAACTGGCCATCTTAATGCCGGCATTAGATTCAGTAAACAAGCATTACAGGATTGACAGTGCGGTTCTTACCTATTGAAACTCATAGCATACGCAAAACATGTAATTTTTTATTTTGCTTAAACTAGTAATTTTATATGCATTTTCATATGAAAGGACGTAATACACTTGTACAATACAACCAAGCAACATCGGTGTGTACTAGACTGAATACGATAATGTTTCCGACTGTTCAAAAGCAGGTCACAGTTAAGATATATAGATTGACGATTTAATTGAATTCTTGGTAAGATACGTCACTATTTGAGTATGCCTCGATGGAAAGAGTAAAGACGATATGGACTCTTTTCTCGGAAACTACGTTTGATGCATTGGTTTTGGTTATCTAGCTATATGAACACTCCTTCCCTACGTAACTAGTTCAAACACAAAATATCAGCAAGAAACTATTTATAATGTTAGTGGAAACGTCTTTTCTAGCATCAGGTAAGCAATTACCTGCGTGGTTGATTCAACTATTTTCCTAAATATCATCCGCCACCTTTGTGTTTTCCTGAACAACATGAACTGTTCTTTAACCATCACAGGAATATTAAAATATATACAGTTAGCGACCTTCATACACCAAACACAATACTGACCAATGTGGGGCTGCCTGTGATATAATTACCGATATAACACGGTTTAGTTGCCAAAGCAAATATATATATATATATATATATATATATATATATATATATATATATATATATATATATATATATATATATATATATATATATATATATATATATTTCAAAACTTAAACTAAGGAGAAATGCATAAATCCCATTTGTTGCGGTGTCACATATTTGCCATTTCAGAAACAGGAACTTAACATATATTGAATTATTGCCAAACTTTCGAAATCGTTTGCACCAATTAAATGGCCCTCTCGGGGTACTCAATACATAGTATTTAGTATTGTCAGCATCCGAATGCTTTACAACTCAATGCGTTCTCAGTTTCCCAGGATAATCGGGATTAAATAGCATGTCAACAAGTAGAGCAATGGTACAAAAGGTCACTGGAGAATATCGGAATAGAGATCAATCCTTCCAATGATACTAACCTAAAAGCGTAATATTAAAATCTCGTTTGTTCCAATATAGTTCCTGTGACAATTGTATCACATACAATCCCACAATGTGGATGTCTGACACATCCAAACCTACTGGAGTAATGTTTATTTTTTTTCGTTCTCATACCAGCCCACATTGCTACCAATGTTCTTGTCAATTCCACTGAATAGTTTTCGATACAGCAATGCTACGCAACAGACGATGAATATTTGTGTCCTCAATATGTATTATTGACTAATAGTTGATATTGATACTACGCATATCGTGTATCGTATTGTTTCGTATTGGTTACATAAATACTCGCGATTCCATTTTGTGGTAAATAATGACATTATTTAATTCACCAGAGGTTCTAAAACAGTTAAAACCTGTCTTTATAGAGCAGATACATCATGAGTGAATTAAATAAGTTTACTTTCGTTGTCCATACATCATTTCTTTTATTTACAATTCATGATAAACATTTCAATTTATACATTCTTATTATTTAATACTGTGTCTGTAAAGTATGAATAACTCGACACGAG
This sequence comes from Unio delphinus, assembly GCA_029339505.1. Classification (NCBI taxonomy): domain Eukaryota; kingdom Metazoa; phylum Mollusca; class Bivalvia; order Unionida; family Unionidae; genus Unio; species Unio delphinus. The sequence goes on from JAQISU010000079.1 coordinate 1,403,922, forward strand.
CAAGTTTCGAGAAATCTAATCTTACCCTCGAAATATAAAATTACCTATCTAGATCACTCTATAATCATTTACCAAATCATGCTGTGCAAACATAGCGGACCGGGTTTTAGACCAGATAAAATATCTTAGGGTCATCTTATTAAGAAACAGAATGTTGTTATTTCGGGTACAACAATCCTCTGTCACAAGGTACACATGTAATCTAGATTCACGTTACTGTAATACGAAATTAAGGCACATTCCTCCAGATCATAGGTAACATTGTCCGCATTAACCCGTTCGAGATATCGGTTGACATAATTATTCAGCAGATAATTAATTAGTTATGCGCACCCGTAAAAGCTTAGGATCGTTTTCTTCAAGACAATACAGAATAAACATAAATAAATGACACTCCAAGACCTTTCAACATACTGTGCGATAATTATACGTCAAAATACAACTGCAAAATAGCATTACACCAACACTCTAACAGAAAAAGGACAATGAAACTTCAAATGTAATATTATTTATAGCATGTTTGATCTATCCTAAACGTGTATTAATGTATAACCTTTGCTATTTTGAATATTTATTGTTTAGCTATCTCATCTTCTGGTGTGTTGTTCTTTTATTATTTCAGACATTAAACAAAACATAAACAAATCCTCCAAAAATAAAAGGGAAAATTCATTGTTTCCCAATTTCAGCATATGTCAGAAGCTAGACAGTAACAAAATGATAACAGATCTTTATCTTCCTCAAAATATTTAATTACAGTTGTTCTCTCTTTATAACATTGTTTGTAAGTCATAAATTGGCATCTCTCTCTCTCTCTCTCTCTCTCTCTCTCTCTCTCTCTCTCTCTCTCTCTCTCTCTCTCTCTCTTCTCTTCTCTCTCTCTCTCTCTCTCTCTCTCTCTCTCTCTCTCTCTCTCTCTCTCTCTCTCTCTCTCTCTCTCTCTCTCTCTCTCTCTCTCTAGCATTCAGAGACCGTTGGTTCACTTATACAAATGAAAAATTGCGTACATTTAAGAAGGCATGTCCAAGTGTTACTGACATTCATGTTTTTTTTTATTTATAAGATTCGGACAACATACTCAATGTAAAGAATATTATCATTACCAGAGAAAACATATTTAAGTGAACATAAGTTTAGAAGCATCACATAAACTGGATAGAAATTAGTGCCATCATAATCGCTGCAGGTTATGTACTGAGAATAGACAAATGAATCTATGATGTCATAACCTGAAAGTATTCCTGCTCTCGCGCTAGAATCACCGATACCATAAATCAAAAAATAATACCCTATATGAGGACTTAAAATAAATCGCTGATTTGAAATCGCTTGGTTCATCCCTTCGAAAAGGATTTGATCACACCACCGTATTCTGAAAACAATTTTGGATTAAATGCATATGGACAGGGCTTTTGTCATATAGTGCACACATGTTAATACTGTAATATGTTGTGGTAGTATACGTTACATATTTGTATGTGGATATATTGCAACAAAAACAAAAATATGTTTTCGCCCTCGATCTGTTCACGATTATTTAATTTTCATTTCTCTTGTAACTTGCCGGGTTGAAGAAGTGTCACTCATGATTGGCATTGTTCTCCACTGGTCGTTGGGACTTGCACATTCTGTGCTTGTCCACTCTTTGATGTTATGTTGCCATCTCTTCTTCTGTCTGTCTCATTTACACTTTGCTTTCTCCGTTTTATTTTATTTTGTATTCTTTACAGTGGTGATCACATTTTAAAATGGTCCATTAGCAGCATAGATTCTCATCTGCACCCTCTCATCAGAGACGTGGTCTACACATAATTTATTCAGGTTTCTTCACTAACATTTCATCGCCAAGGCATGCATTCGTCTTTTTAGTTATGCATGCGGTGTCCATGTCTCACATACATACATAAATATGGACGTGCCTAGGTAGCGCATATGCTTGACTTGGAGCAACGCGTGATGACTGTTTTGTTTCAAAATAGAAACCTAGCCAGTCCAAATGGTTTTTGTGCATTCATACAATGAACATGAGGCCTTTAAAATTCATGAAAGACAATATCAAATTGATATTTGAGGTTTGTTACCGTGCCAAGCTTCTGTTCATTCACTCTTTCTTACTCTTGGATGCCATTTGGGTTGTTAGTCATTAGCTTGGTCTTTTCAGAGCTGATCTTAATTCCATATCTTAGTGATGTTCGCTTGAGATGGTTTACCAAGTTTTCTTCCTCTTGTTTATCTCTCTAAGTCAGCAGTATCAACTGCTTGGTGATTATGCATCCGGCAGTGAAACTGCCCGGATGATGCTCCAAGACTTTTTCAGGCAGATGTTGAGGAAAGTGGGTGTGATAAAACATGGAAAGCACCACTGTCTGACTGACTGCAGTACCGACCACATCTTCTATAGTATAATTTACGATAACTGCACTAGTGACCTTGTAATACAGATTGACATCTACTATAGTATAATTTACGAGAACTGCACTAGTGACCTTGCAATACAGATTGTATATGAAGCTGATACGTTTTGCTTGTATTTTTGACCACAATTATGTATGTCATACCTTGTCTTAAGCCTTATTGAAGCCCATAAGGAAATGATGTAGGTATTGTATATAGTTTGTCTTATGTTGGACTGTTTTATAGTGCTACGGCTTGTTCTGAAACCACACATCTTTTCTGTAATGATGTGCTGTTCCTGTGGTTCCAGACCTTTTATGATGATCTTAATCATACATCTGATTGCACCACTGATTAAGCGGGTTGTTCGGTTGTTCGGGATTCAGATTCACTTTATTAGGAACAGTGTTTATTTAAACTGGATCCACTTGCTGGGCCATTCTCTTGTTTGCCGAAAGTTGTTGCAAATTTTGAGACGACATTTATCATGAAGTTTAATCATCGTTGAACAAGGTCTGTAAATATACTGGCTACCCCAGCGAGCTTCCATTTTTGTATGTTTCTTCCATCATGATCAAATGGTAAACCTCTAATGCGATAATTATAGGTATTGTACAGCTTGATTTACAGACTGATCCTGACTGTAAACATCAGTACATTTTTGGTCGATCAATTATTGTTAGGCATATGTGAGACTTTTACCAAACTTTTCTATGAACTTGCTAAAGTCATAAAATATTTACGTATTCAAAATAACATTACATAATTAAATACTTGTGGTAAAGCAATATATCATCCTTAGCACCCCTGACATGGGATCGCGATACTATTAAATAATCACACCGCGTATATTACACCCACCTGCCTCCACTTCATTCAATCCTGGATAACTATGTCGATATTAATTGCTATAATTGTAATCGTTTAATCTCCAGGCATCGTACATTCCATCCTAATATATAACAATATATTATAACTGCAATAGAGTTAAAATGCAGACATATTTATCCAAGTTATCGGCTGCAATTCATTATATTCACGAATTATGTCAAATTCTGAGCCCTAAGAAAGAACATATTTTCTTTATATTACTTTTATTTGGATTGGACATTCTCTGAAACAATGCACATATAGAAGGAAACATAATAAATTACGGGGTGCATCGGGACAAACCTAAAAACAAATATGCATCTTTATCTATTTAGATTGGGGTAGCCTGAGACTAGTATTGCTATTTCAAGACTTTTTTAATGTCATTACATTAATTTTATTTTGTCAATGCATTGATGGATTTGTGAAGACGAACACAATATGATAAGTCTAGAAATGTATTGAAAACTGACTTCTTATAAATCGCATTACTCTTTTCTGAACATCCATTCAGGCAGCTCATACTGAAATCACCATCCTTTTATTATTTACGGGTTCAGCAATTTTTTTTAAATTGAGATTTCTACGCTTTTTGTTTTTCCTTGCAAACAGCTGGGTTAGCATTTTAAAATCACATTGGTCATATATTTATACTTATTCTCGTTATTCTGGTCAAGGCAGCGAGCGCCAGTCACTATTTTTACTGAACTGAACAATTATATTGGTTGCATGTTTTTCTCAGATGGCTGTTAGCGCAACTGATATCACAGATGTGCCAGGTTGTTGTTATTTGAAACACGTGATCCTTGTTAGGAACAGTAGACCACCTGACAAGAATGAAAAGGCTTAGACGTATGTTTATATAGCAAGTTTGGACCTTCCTAAATCTGTCCAATGTAGTCATTGGTCACATTTTATGCACGGAGTTTTCCAGGATGTTATTCGTTGATTATGATCCCAATTATTTAAATATTCGTCATATAATCCTTAAAACAGTAGGGACTTGGAAATGTGTATTATCTAGAAAACGATAATATGTTGTTACCCATGTTATGTTGTATAGAATCAGGCCAATAATCGATATGTATTGGTCGTGTATAGTTTTTCTTGGACATATTGTTTGTAGTACATTTAAGTCATTAAACGAAAACAAATAGTTTGAAACGCGTATTGAGAAAGTTATTTTCTTTGATTTTGTCTCTGATTTAAAAAAAGATTGTCAAAGGCTAGCAAAAACGTATCTTCACACAACATATTCAAGAATTAAATTAAGGTTTGACATAAAGGCAAAACTAAGGAGCCCGTGAAGGGACACACTTCACATATTTTGTAATCCGAGATCTCGGTTTAGTAATCAGAGATCTCAATTTAGTAATCCGAGATCTCGATTTACTAATCCGAGATCTCGGTTTAGTAATCCGAGATCTCAATTTAGTAATCCGAGATCTCGATTTAGTAATCCGAGGTCTCGGTTTAGTAATCCGAGATCACGGTTTATTTATCCGAGATCTCAGTTTAGTAATCCGAGATCTCGATTTACTAATCCGAGATCTCGGTTTAGTAATCCGAGATCTCGATTTAGTAATCCGAGATCTCGATTTACAAATCCAAGATCTCGATTTAGTAATCCGAGATGTCGATTTACTAATCCGAGATCTCGGTTTACTAATCCGAGATCTCGATTTACTAATTCGAGATCTCGATTTACTATATAGATTTTAATTGAAGAATTTCTCATCTTGTGGCCTCGTTTTGACTGGATGTGTTTATTGTTGATATACTGCTAAAGGATGGAGGCGAAATATTCAAGCATCTGAGGTAAGTTGTAACTGTATATTAGATTATATGGACGTTTATTACAAATACAATAAAATACTACTTCGTAAAGTCACGAGAATAGATAAGAAAATATGCTTTGCTGTATCAAGTAAGTCAACCTTCTCACGGTCGAAGATCCAGTAGTAATGCACCACATTATACTTGTACAGTTAAGCGTTCATGATTATTACTTTTGTCATATTTGATTCAGAATATCTGCCTGCGCAAATAAAATCTGGTATATTATAGGGGACCCTTGATTGGCTTAAAAGATCTAAAGATTACTTGTCTGTGTTAATAAAGAAAAAGTCTACACTACGATGTCTTTGTTTTTTAATTAGATGAGGAGTAAATGAGCGCAAATAAAATCTGGTATATTTATTTTGTCACGGCAGATGAGTGTTTGTCACCTGGTCCGCCTGCAAGTCCATCGTTCTGTATTGTCTCTTGAAGCACCATTTTAGTGTATGTAATTAAGTTCCCTATAAGGCTTGTTAATATTATGTGAATTTAGGATTCAGGTTCGATTATAGGGAACCCTTGTTTGGCTTAAAAGATCTAAAGATTACTTGTCTGTGTTAATAAAGAAAAAGTCTACACTACGATGTCTTTGTTTTTAAATTAGATGAGGAGTATTCGGCTTAATCAATTAGTTATCGGTCTTTAATTTTACCGCAATCAATTCATAAAGAGATGGCATAGAGATGAAAATGTCCAAGTATGCTTGATTGAATATTCCGATATCTCGATGTACTAATCCGAGATCTCAGTTTACTAATCCGAGATCTTGGTTTACTAATCCGAGATCTCGGTTTACTAATCCGAGATCTCGGTTTAGAGATTTTTCATGCGCAAGTCTCACTTTGATTCTTGCAAAAGGAAGGAGGGACGTTTGAGAGAAGTACAGCATCTGAAGTAAGTAATTGCTGTATCTGTACAAGTTTAATTCATAAGTGACATTCTTTATCAATCAAATGAAAATCATTATCACGAAAGTGACGAAGCGTGATACTTTATGTGACAAATGCATTCGGTTTATTGAACAAGTCAGAACATCACACCGTTACACAACCTATATTGTTCAAGTCATTAATACAGAGAAACAAAAGCCACGGAGCTTGTGTTAATATTTTGAGCATAACGTTTTGGTTGCAATATATAGTCATGCAGCAAGACATTTTGTAATGTAACTAAAATATGGTTAAACAATTGGTGTATATACCATACCTATTTGCATCTCGTTTTCTATTTAACTATAAGACATGTGTGTGATCCACGAAACCCAAACGGTGTTATTCCTGACATCGTGATACAGACAACAAAACTTACTTAACACGAATAATTTAATCATATATAGATGCCCCTCCTCCGATTCTTACAGAAAATACTTCTTGACATTATTCCTTCAGAGCAAAACATTCCTTTCGTTAATACGAAAAACTGTACAAATGTAACGTTATGGCTAAGGGTCGCTACGCCCATAAATGAAAACATTCCTCGGAATAATGTTAACTGATGTAAAATACTAGTCACTTTTAAGTTTCAGATATAGAACATTATAAAGAGGGAGCACTGTTATAGTAAATAAAAGTGTATTGATGTTCATAGACCAATTATAACATTCATGTCCCCATGATTTGCAATGGTGTCATATAAACAGAACAGCAACTTAAAAAAAAATATCAATCATTAGTAGGCTTAGTTGTACGGTAAGGAGCAAATCCTTGGAATTTCTTACTTGAGTTTATTTAAAATTACAGGAACCGGACCAGTTTTAGAAGGGCAGTTTAGTGGTTCTGATATTTGCAAAGGAACTATGTTTTGAAGATTTTGTTCATTTCAGATTTATCTTGAAAAATGGTGTTAAATTAAACAAGAACTACAATTATCCATTACATGTCCACTTTAAAATATGTCATCAAACCATGATACATGTATATTGTTTTTTTTTAATTTGATTAATTAATCTCTATATACCTATTCATCTACTGTATGTGTTCATTTATTAATCTGTCTGTCCTTGCACTTATCAATAAATTGAAGCAAACATGGCATAAGAGATGTCATGCTGTGTTGTGATGTACTAGTACATGTGCATGTGTATGACAGCTGATAATTTATCCAGTCAAATCACTTAGCTCTTTTAAAAATCAAGAATAAGTGCTAGTTGTACATGTGGCTTGAGATATTATTTTCAGGATTAGTATACTACATGAGTTACTTTGGCTATGGATGCATATGGAACAGATGTGTCATTACAAGATTTGGATTTATTTTATGTTATAATTTCCCAGATGTACCAGGGTCTAAATTGGATAAAGCTCAAACCTGTGTTGCAGTGCCAGATATATTGTCTAACACTTTATATTCTCGGTCTGGGGTCAAGGTACATGTAACACAAGCCAGAGATGGATGTGGTACAGTTCTTAATATGGTTACTTTATACGAGAGAGGGACCTTACTGAAAACATTATGTGCATTGTGACAGTTAGAATCCCATGATAAAGGTGGGATGAGAAGAATATGTCATGAAGAGGAATTCAGCATCTTTGCTTATGACTGCATGATGATTATAAGAGGAAAGTTTTGTAATTTATTATGTAACAATAATTTCACAGTAAGTAACAATAATTCAGGTACTTATGCACAATACTGAATGTAAGATATATTTTTATTTTCATGTATGGTAGTTCATAATGGACGATTGTAGAGAACTTGACGATTTCTTGAAGAAAAGGGGACTTCAGCAAGATTTGATTGAGAAAATCCAAGAGCAGAAGGTACAGTAGACTAAAAACTTTGGTGTTGTCCATAATTTCCTTTGCAGGATGGGAGGAAGTTACATGATTGATCTAATTTGTGTGGCAGCCTAAGTGGTTACATCTACCTCGGATGCAGGAGGTCACAGTTTTGAACCCTGTTGAGTCATAGCAAAGACTTATAAAAATGGTACTAGTAGCTGTCTCACTTGAACCTCAGCATTAAGAGGTTAGTGTTAATTTGACTGGATGGGACATCATACTACATGTCTTCATCATGATGCCAAAGTGTTAGGCATCACTATAAACTGCAACACTGCAGACATCATAGCAGTGTGACTGAAAAACTATTAAAGCTGCATGAAAAATCCAAATCAGTCAGACACACACACACATACACACATATGTATCAGCTTACTTTACTCACTGTCATGACTGATGCTATTTTGATCATAATTTGCATGTCTGTCGTCTGCTCTTAAACATGTTAATGTTACCATGATAAACTGAGTAAATTTAATAAATTGTTAAGATAAGTAGATACATATTTAATAGAGACTTCATATAAATTTAGTACCAGTATTATGTGTGTAAGCCTTTGAAGAAATGTGTAAAAGACACCACTCAGCACTGTCTTGAATATTTATTGAACTTCATTTTTTTTGTCTTAATTTTCCAATTGTATCTTGTGGCTCAAATAGTTTCAAAGAATATGACCCAAGTTTTGGAACCTTTGAAAGGACAGAGCCATTATTAACCTTTTGAAGTCCTTTGTGTCATGACCTGAAAAGTTTGTTAAGTTAAGGTTCTTACCATCATTATGTTTGGTAAATAATACAATCAGCTTTTATTTATTTGTATTTTACTGCTATGTAAATTGGTACATGTATTTATTTTAATTAGTAATCTAAACAACAGAAAACAAGGAACCATGTGGCTAATATCAAACCTATATATAGACCTCCATCTGTCCATTTTTCGTTAATACTATGCATTAATGCTCTAATTAACAACGTTTCAAATTTTTTAAAAAAATCTCTGTGAATTCGCAATAATAATAATAATAATGAGGACTTTGTATAGCGCCTAATCTTTCGAAGCTCTAAGCGCTTTACACCATCAATAATGATATGACTACACTACAGAACAACAAATGACAAAAACAATGAAATTGGAAAACATAAAAACATGCTGAAAACATATGATACAAAACTTGATTAGGTCGCTAAGTTTGTCCCTGCAGTTGAAATCGGTGAGTCTTAAGAGCACTCTTAAAAGGGACCACTGTGTCTTTGTGTCTAATTTCAATGGGCAATTCGTTCCACGTCGCCTGGCCCTGGTGTGCAAACGAACGTTGTCCATATGACTTTGTTTTCACCTTGGGAACAATGAGTATACAATTATCAGAAGAAGATCGTAAGGATCTAGGTGGTGTATACACATGGGTGAGGCTAGATAGGTATGTTGGACTGGAGTTTGTCATTGAAACATAGCACAGAGAACAAATTTTATTTGATTCTGTATCGAATTGATAGCCAATGTAGGGTACAGAGCAGTGGTGAGGTGCATTCTGAGGTACTCTAAAGATGATCCGTGCGAACCAGACAGAATTGAGTTACAATAGTCCAGTCTTGAATGTACTAATGAACACACAAGTGTTTTAGTGGCATCAACTGAAAGATATTTAGCGTACAATTGGTGCGACCTTGGGTGATGATCTATGACACTTGAGAGCGGATGAGTATACATAATGAAGAGAACAGGTCCAAGAACAGATCCCTGTGGAAAACCACAACATACGTCAACTGGGCTGGAGTGTATTCCATTTCCAGATGTAATTTGTGTCCTGTTGACCAAGTAGGACTTGAACCACTGTAAGGCTATATTCTGAATGACAAATACATGCTGGAGACGGTGAAGTAATATATCATGGTCTATTTTGTCAAATACTGCAGATAAATCCAGGAGAGTGAGGACTGTAATCTTTCCACTATCCAAAGCAGAGAAAATGTCACTAAATACTTTCATAAGAGTAGTTTCTGTACTGTGGCAAGGGCGATATGCAGACTGTACATTGCTAAAAAGACTGTTTGAATTCAAATGAGATACAAGATGAGTTAGAACAAACTTTTCTAAGATTTTTGGTATGAAAGGGAGATTAGAAACTGGGCGGTAGTTCTTTATATCGTTATGATCCAGTGTTGGTGTCTTCAGCAGTGGCTTTACAATGGCAGTTTTAAAAAATGATGGGAATTCCCCTGATGAGAGAGAGAGAGATATTAATCATATCTGTTAGTGAAGGCAATATTAGGTCTAAGCACTCAAGCAGCAGTGATGTCGGAATTGGATCAAGTTTACAAGACTTTGGTGCACTTTTCATCACGATTGTCCGTATAATGAATGATTCTTGGTTCTATACATTTCAGATTTGCTCAAATGACATACTTTTCATTTCTCTTATTCTGTCTGTCTCTCTCTCTCTCTAATTTAAAGAGTTATTTGATAATACATAAAGCAATGTATAGTATATGCATATAATACATTAGAGTCTGCAACATTTACAGATGCAGTCATCTAAGATTAGGTTATCGGCTGTAGACATTTATAAAATTGGCAATAATATGGTATGCAAGAACTGTCCATATCATGTATGTATACAGTAGTAATGTGAAACAGTATCCCAAAGAAACAAAAGTTATTTGTCCTATACTTGTCAGATGCATTAAAAAACAAAAGTCATGCCTACTGCATCATGTAACATTAAAAAAGTCAAGATGAGTTAAAAAGAATGCCAGCATAAAATTAATATTTTTAGTTGTGATGCTAACAAGACTAATATGTTATCCATTCTATCATTTTCTGGAACAATGTGAAGTCTTCGCTCTACTGATATATCTCAACTTCTGTTTAGTGAGAAAGAGAGGAATACACCACAGACTACAGATCAAATTCTCTTTTCAGCCACTTGTCCAGTGATTTCTAAAAAGTCAGTTGTAACTTCTACATTTTCACTTGTCCTAAAATTTTAGTCTCTTGCCTGAACTGGATTAGATGTATGTATTATAATCAATATTATATGTGTTAGATAAAATAATGTACAACATATTTTTTTCAAAGGTTTTAATGTTTTACTTTATGTTATTTTAATGGCAGCTTATATAAACTTGCTCCAGTATGGTAGCATCCATCAGAATGGACATTAAATCACTGGAATTCAGACATGAAATCACTGGAATTCAGACATGAAATCACTAGAATTCAGACATGAAATCACTGGAATTCAGACATAAAATCACTGGAATTCAGACATGAAATCACTAGAATTCAGACATGAAATCACTGGAATTCAGACATGAAATCACTGGAATTCAGACATGAAATCACTGGAATTCAGACATGAAATCACTGGAATTCAGACATGAAATCACTCGAATTCAGACATGAAATCACTGGAATTCAGACCTTTCGAACATTCTTCTCACAAGACTCAGTAAATGGACAAAACAAAATCTCTTACCTTGAGGTTTTTTAAAAGTTTAAAGCCATTTTTCTCCTGGAGTGCACACGCCATTTCTACATCAGTATATTGTATTCCATCTTGGGCCATGGTGTAGACTGTTAACAATTTGTTTTGGATTTCATTCTTATTTAGTATCCAGGGTTTTCTACACATTCTAGTTAGTGTCATGCATACATATTGGTTCACATAATTTTCAAGATCCAAAACTTCCATGAAATGTGCTTGATTAAATACTGAATTTTTCAGTTCCACGCACAAATACATGTACAGTGACTAAATTTCCAATCTGTGCCAGTTTGGGGTATTGTTTGTAATAACTGGATAACATCGTTTCTCCTACTCAATATATTCATACCAAAAGTATCAGAACATTTATTTGGCTCATAGTTTTGTCATATTTGACTTTTGTTACTGCCATATTATCTGGCTTATGTCACTTGGGAAGAACAGTTACATCAGTCTCATTGGCAACTTTACATTGAATCCTTATCTTTTATCTCATGATCTTCCTCGCAAAAGAGATTTGGTAAACTAATTTTAACCAAATAGAAAAGATTTAGACAATTTCTACTAAAGTGATCATATCAAACGTCTGGTAAATTCAAACACATATTGCTGCTTTAGTGTAAATTATTTGACTTATAATGCAATCCAACATGCTGAAGCCAATCATCTGTTAAATGAATTATGAAATTAGCAACTCATTACTGTCATTTATTCAGTTCATAAATGAAAAGGACACTTATGTTAATTAATCGCCTTTCATTAATTTCAGTTCATGGTGGATTGAACTCATATGGTGATCTGCTCATGAGTGTGTGTTTAGTAAACACAATAACAAGGTCATTTACAAAGATGCTATTTCATCATGTCATATTTGTTTCCTTTAAAGATGTTTGATTAGTTGATAATTTGGCCACTTAGACCAATATGCAGTCAAACAGTAATATAATTCATGCACATGTGTATTTAATGCAAGCATTCTGTATACCCAGAGGTCATGAATAGCCAGATAAAGGTTGCTACGTGATTCTAGTAAGAAACTATGTGCTTTCCCAATTTGTCTTAAAACAGTAATAAAATCACTTGTCCTGGACTAAGGTCTTGAAACAATTGACTTGTCCAGCTTTGAAAATGTAGTATAGTCCCTTATATCAGGTTATATGTTGTCATCAGCCATCAGCTATGCACTATGGTGCCAACAGTGAGTCAATTTTTAAGGTTACCAATCTTTCACATTTACTTGCACATATCACGAGACATTTGTATTACTGAAATGATTGGTTGTACTATTTTATGTTTGTGTTTTAGATTGACTGCCAAACCCTGTGTGCAATGCCAGACAGTCAGTTACAAATGTTTATACCAAAGCTTGGTGATGTATATGCCACAAAAAGATTCTGCCAGGAATTAGTTAGCAAACAACAGAATTATAACAGAAAAACCACATTGTTGGAGAGGCTCCGTCGAAAACTAGGATCAAAATACAATAAACATGATGTCCGTGATGAAGAGGAGTCATCAAGTCAACGAAGAGCCAAGCTTTTGGGCAATGCAAATGCTTCAAAAAATGAGAGAAAGGTTGAACTTGGCTGGTATGATTTTAATATATGCTCTGAAAAGTGCCAACAGGTTAGAAATAAAAATGGTGGTGGAACAAGGGAAGCAAAAGTAAGCAAATATTGGAAAGCAGAAGACATTCTTGAATATAGAAAGGGACTTTTTTCCCTGGAGGTGTATCAAAAAAAGGGCATGAATCAGAATTTGAATTTCATTTAAAAGATTTCCAGCAGTCAGCAGTTGATGATTCTGCAACAGTGAAAGATCTGTACAAAATAACACAAATGAGAATACTTTGATTCTATGTTTATACAAGAAAATGCATCCTGTTGTTATTGTAGAGGCAAGTGATACAGGTGTTCTGGAAAGGACTTTTTCTGGATTAACCACTCGTGTTGGGAAATCAGTCCTTGGATTAGATTTTTTATCTGCCTCAGCCTCTGTCAATCCTGAAGGACATGTGCCAACAATATACACAGCATTATGTGCAACACCAACAGCACTGAATGATGACTCAACACCATCATCAACCATGCAATCCAGTGAATCAAATATGCAGTCAAGTTTGTTGACAGTTCAAGTAGATAATGAAATAATGTTTTCACTTTGTGCTGAAAGTTACAAACTTTTGTCATCAGAGGAGTCTCCTTCAGTGACGTGCAATTCCTTATCCAATACTGCAACATCAGAGGCTGGAACTTTATGCATGGATGAAATGGATTATATTGTTGTGTTTGAATCAGTATCTTCTGAATCTGCCAATACATTATCACCAGAAAGTCCAGCTCCACAAACAAGTACATTTCAAACTGCACAGGAGCAAGAGAAACGTCCATCGACACTTAGAATACATCAAGGTAACTGTTTTACTGAACTGATAAAGCTGTATCAGAAGGAAGAGATGTGTCTTAGCAGTTGCACAGTGAAAAGGGTATTACCCAATGGAGAAGATGAAAGAGGTGAAGGTGTTGGACTTCTCAGAGATATTTTCACCGAATTCTGGGAAAGCTTCTATTCCAAATGTTGTGAGGGTGCTGATATCAAGGTTCCTATTTTGCGCCATGATATGGGTGAAGATGAATGGAAATCAGTAGGTATAATCATATGTGATGGTTGGTCAACCTTGAAATACTTTCCAGTACAACTTGCACAACCTGTACTTGAAGATGCAATATTTGGTATGATTACAGTAAGTCTTCCAACAACCTTTCTTGGCTTCATACCACTTTCAGAAAGAACCATCATTCAAGCAGCATTAGATAACTTTGAATTGGTTGATATGAATGACCTGTTGGAGGTTTTGGAATCCCATGAGTGTAAAAAGTTGCCAACACCTGCAAACATCCAGTCAATCATTGAGGAAATTGCACACAAGAAAATCTTACAGGAGCCAAAGTTTGTCCTTGAAAGTTGGAGAAAGGTGTTTGGAACCAATCTGGAAATAGATCAAAATGAGCTTTGTGACATTTTTAAAGAAAAGCAGCCAACAGTGAAGAAAATATTGAATGCTTTGAACTTTTCAGATGTGATGGACTGCAGCCAGCAAAGCACAGCTAAATACCTGAAACGTTTTATAAAAGGGTTGGACAAGAAAGATATGGAAAACTTTCTGCGGTTTTGCACAGGTTCCAATCTGATGAGTGAGAAGATCACTGTTGAGTTTGCAAGGTTATATGGCTTTGAAAGAGGCCCAGTAGCACATACCTGTGGAAGTATTCTATAAATGCCATCAACTTATGAAACCTTTTCAGATATGCGAGAAGAATTTGAAAATATCCTATCAAGCAATGTTTGGGAGATGAGTTTTGTTTAATGTGAATCAAAGCATATAGGAAGGATGTTTAGTGTTAGCGTTGTTTCTTAGTACATGCAGTATTACTACATATAATATTATTTGACCTATGACATTGTCAACTGTGAAAAGATCTCTCCATGTAATACAACCCAGAAAATATTCAGAATAATGTGCTTAGCAGTCCAGAATGTTTCATTACCATTTTATATCTTCAGAGAAGGGTGACAATAATAATTTTATTTAGAAATGCTGCTGAATATCAACTGATGTAAGAGGAAATTCAAATTCAAAGATAGATGGGACCATCATTACATTCATTAATCATCATATAATATCAGTATATTATTGTTTTAAATTCTGAAATGTTCATTACAATCTTTACAATTCTTTGTTACTGTTCAGATCTCTTTGTAGTTTTCTTGTTTAATTGTAATATTACAATTTATTGGAATACCTGCTTATTCTGAAGGGAAAACAGAAAATAATGTTTTGTCCTGAAAAGGTCAGAAAAATAATGCATAATTATGTTCAATTTGTATTATGTGAAACATTGCATTTAAGTTTGTGTAACTGGATAATATATTCAGACACATAAAACATCTTTGTTACTTACTATTATAATTTTGTTCCATGACAGTTTAAGGACATTGAAATAAATCTTGGTTATATATTTCAGGCTTCTGATGATTACATCACAGCATGTACGTTGATTAATAATGAGCTTTATGTTTGTGTCCATAAATTTAGATGATATATAATTTTTTTGTATTTTGACGGTCAGAAAGTAAATGAGCTACATTTGTTTCTTTGTGTGAAATTTTCCAATAGAGCACATGCTCCATTTCTTCTCAGGAAATTTTCCAATAGAACACATGTTCCATTTCTTCTCAGGATAAAAGTTATTTTGTTTCTGTCCATCTTAGGATTGAAGTTGTGATTGATAACAGTTTTTTACATCTTCATTATGATTCAGAATTTTCCAAACAGGTTTCACGTTTCAATCACTGAAATGGTGTTACATCTTTTATATCAGTTAATGTTTTAGTGTAAATTAATTCAATTGATTTATAAGTATATTATGTATAGATTGTATAATATAATATTATTTTTAATGAATCTTGTCTATGGAATAAAAGAATAATGACTATTGGAAGTCTTTGCTGCTGAGTGTCATATTGCAGGACATGTGATAAAAGTCAGTATTACTATTTTGCTTTTACTCCATTATTCCCATCCTCATCCAATGATTATGTATGCATACCATGGATAACTATACAGCTGAAATAGATTGTTGAGTTTTATACTCTTCTTCATATCTTGGACTATTGATCCAGTGAAAGTTTATAAAATACGTACGATTAACCATAGTTGTTTTTTATTTATCTGTATCAAATGAGCATCTTTGCAAGAGAATTCCCATTTGGATACTGACATCATCATAGAAACTGTCACTATGCAAAGAAATTTTCAACACGTGGAAGTGTTTTTGGCAACATTCAAGCCAAGACAGGAAACTACAATGACAGAGGGAATGTTCTTTATACATTCATTCCAAGTATGCCCATTACAAAATGTCCTTTTGACATTAACGCAATATAGGTCATACATGGCTGCCAGTAAAACTGATGGATGAAGAACCTGGGAAAACCTCAATAAGAACCATCGACCTATGGGAAGTCACTGGCAAGCTTTCACACAAATTTACATAGGCTAGTCCTGAGAATCGAACAATAGAGGATAGATGTAGGATGGCAGAGATCGGTAAAGAATTAGGCAAATATTTAATTTATTTTCTAATTAAATTACAAACTAATTTCACCATTGTTTTTGTTTCGTCGTACATGCGTTACCTGGGGTGAATAAGTGATTTTCTCCAAGGTAAGTGGCATGTAACGATTTGCATGTGCCTGACTTCGAATTACACGAAGTCCGGAACATTAGATTCACGGGGTGCACGGGAATTTTGCCGTGATTTCTGCTCACCTATTTGAGGGCATATAAGGCAGAATATTACTGATAAATATTACGGGACCAAAAGTATTTTATCACAGGAAAGATAGCTCGTCATTCTATCTCCAGCCAAAGGGGTGAGTGTGAAATTTATATTTCGTTTTATTGTGAATTTTATTCTGTTTATCATTTCATATAATGATGCCTTTATTACAATGCAGATTTTAAACGTGGAATATTTGGAATTACTAGTCACTATTAGACTTTAAATGCAAAAGCGTAATCTAAGGTTTAGATTTTTTTTTGAGACAACTATTATTAGTCTGGTTTCTTTATTGTAGCTGATAACGTCTCTGATAACGTCTTTGAGATCGTAGCTGAAATTGTAGATGATTTGTTGCGGAACATCTCTGATAACATCTCTGATAACGACTTTGAGATCGTAGCTGAAATTGTAGATGATTTGTTGCGAAACATGTCTGAAAACATATCTGATAACTTCTTTGAGATCGTAGCTGAAATTGTAGCTGATATTGTAGCGGAGCATCTCTGTCTGTCGGATTGTCTGTCCGTCTACATCTGTCGTGTAAATATCCGGAAATCTCGAAGTCCGAGTACCGGAGCTGTCTAGAGTTGCAAACATCTGGGGTGGCATCTAGGTATTTGGGAACGTTGGTTCTAGTAGATGCTGTATGCTGTCTGTACGTATAACTGTGGTGGATCCGTGAAGGGCAAGTGAACGATAAAAGTATTGAGTCAACCCTAGGTATTCGGGGAAACTGGGCGGCGACTCAACAGGTGGTGGATCGTACGATTATACGGGGTCGAGACACATGTGTGTGTGTTGCAATTGTTGTACAATTGAATACATTGTTATATTTACATAGTTACTTCAAATCACAATAGTATTTCAAGGGATTGCATGAATCTCAATAAAAAATTAGCAACTTGATTAAATACATGTATATGTTCGTGCTAGTTGTCGCAATCCATACGTGCGATAGTATAGTTTGATGTTTGTGTTTATTATCGTAATTTATACTTCCGTTAATATAACGTTTGTGAAGGTTCCTTGGATGTGTGTATAGTCCAAGAGATTCCTTCGTATCTGTGTTTTATTTTGTATTACTATTTCATTTATGCATGTATGCTGAGGAAAGGCAAATAGGGTTAGAAGAAAAAGCAATGCAACGGGATCATGAGTGTAAGGTAGAATTAGCAAGAATTCAGGAAGAGAACACGATTCTGCCACTAACAAATTAAGGGGCCCCAAATTACCTCCCTTTGACGATGAGAAAGATAACATGGATAGTTATCTTCATCGGTTTGAGCGGTATGCCTAAAATCAGAAGTGGAGTCAAAATGACTGGGCATTGCATCTTAGTGCTCTATTAAAGGGTAGAGAACTGGATGTATACTCGCGACTTCCTAGAGACGATGTGTTTAAGTACGACGTCCTAAAAGAAGCACTTCTCAAAAGGTACGAGCTCACTGAACAGGGTTTTCGTAAAAAGTTCAGGTATAGCAAGCCCGATAAGGGAGAAATCTTTGGTCAGTTCACCGTTAGAATTGCGAACTATTTTGAGCGATGGATTGAATGCGGCAAAGCGGTATAAAAGTTTGAAGGGTTGACTGATTTCTTGCTCAGAGATCAATTATTTAATACAGTTGGGCGAGAATTAGATAAATTTCTGAAAGAGAAAGTCTTCACAAACGTAACAGATATGGGTAAGCAAGCTGATTTCTTTGCCGAAGCTCATGGGGGAACTTAGAACGTGGCTTCAAAAGATTTTAAGTCTGGAAACCAGTCTGCAAGACCGATGTCTGGGGAGCTTGTGAAATCAGCTGAGGTAAATAGGTCAGTTAGGAATCCAGGTATTCAACGTCTGCAATGTTAATTATGTAATGCAAGGGGTCATGTTCAAAAATACTGTCCTAAAAGAAAGGGACTTGGTCATAAGGTAGCAGTGGCTATACAAAGTAGACGTATATCTAATAATATCCTACAGGAAGAACCATGTATTCATTCGCTTGGCACGTGTCTATTTCCCGAAGCGCGTGTACCAACCGCGAGAGGGTTTGTCAACGGTCGAGAAGTCGTAGTATTACGTGACACTGGTTGCAAGGGCATAGTGATCAAACGTAGTCTCGTGCAGGATAACCAAATGCTCGGGTGGGAGTCCCCATGTATGTTACTTGATCAGACGATCGGTCGCATTCCCGTTGCAAGGATCACGGTAAAAACACCTTTCCTAACGGGAACTGTTGATGCCTTTTGTATGGAATATCCTATTTACGATCTGACGATCGGTAATGTTTAAGGTTCCCGTCTTCCAAATATGGCCGATTTTAAAATACCTTTGGCCCAGGCAGTCGAAACGCGAGCGCAAACACGGCGAGAGAAAACCGCGTTTCATAAATTAATAGTCCCTGAATCGATCTCCGGAATTTAGCGTGATGATTTCAAACAAGAGCAAGAACGTGATGAATCCATCAAAACAATTGTTGAGAAAATCACGTCCAGCACGATTGAACACTGCAAGGGTGGGGGTAGCTCGAGATTCGTACTCAAGAACAGATTAATTCATAGAGAGTTTAGCGCTCGGGAGGGTAAGAAGTATTGGCTTGTGGTCGTACCCCAGAGATATAGATCTCAAGTACTTAGGGTGGCGCATGAGTCAAGCATGGCAGGACACCTAAGTAAGGCTAAGACCACTAGCTTGGTAGTCGCTGAATTCTACTGGCCCGCTGTTAATGGCGATGTCACAAGGTTATGTAGGTCGTGCGACGTATGTCAGAAAACCGTCTGTAAGGGAAGGGTCACAAGAGTGCCCTTAGGACAGATGCCATTAATAGATACACCGTTTAAAAGAGTGGCAGTATATATTGTAGGACCAATACACCCAGTTACCGAAAGAAAGAATCTGTATATTCTTACTCTGGTTGATTACGCAACCAGATACCCCGAAGCCGTAGCGTTACCAACTATTTAAACGGAAAGGGTAGCTGAAGCATTAGTTGATATCTTCAGTAGGGTAGGGGTGCCAGAAGAAATCCTCACTGATTGTGGTGCCCAATTCACCTCTGACCTCATGGGTGAAATAAGTAGGCTGTTATCCATCAAACAGCTAAACACTACCCCATACCATCCGATGTGCAATGGACTGGTAGAGAAGTTTAATGGTACCCTGAAAAGCATGCTACGAAAGATGTGCGCGGAACGTCCACAAGACTGGGACCGTTATTTAAACGCTGTTCTGTTCGCGTACCGTGAAGTACCGCAGGAAAGTTCAGGGTTTTCACCCTTCGAACTGTTGTATGGTAGAACAGTTCGAGGCCCGATGCGGATACTACGCGAACTACGGACTGGTGATGTCGCGAACGAGGAAATAAAAACAACTTACCAGTACGTGGTAGACCTGCGAAATAAACTTGAGAGTACATGCCAGATGGCACGTGACGAATTAATTAAATCGGGGCGCAAATATGCCAAGTATTATAACCGCAGAGCGCGAAATAGGAAATTTCTTGTAGGAGATCAGGTGATATTGCTTCTTCCAACGAGCTCAAATAAATTATTAGTCCAGTGGAAATGTCCCTATGAAGTTAAAGAGGTAAAAGGTGACATGGGCTATAACATTGACACGGACGGTAATTTAAAGACATCCCATGCTAACATGCTCAAGTTGTATATCTAGAGACAGAGCGACAATGTTGGAAAGGGGGTCTTAAATGTCGTTTGTATGGCAATCGTAGACGATGATGAAGCAGATTCGAATATCGAGAGTTCCCTTGAATGTCCCTTGGGAATTGCGGGGAAGGGATAAATAAAGTTGATGTGAGTGCGGAGTTTACGAAAGACCAGCGTCAACAGATTAATGCGCTCTTGGCTAAACACTCTTATGTATTCACAGACAGACCAGGTTGTACAACTTTGATGGACCTCAAAATTAAGCTGAATACGTCTGACCATATCCGAATGAAGGGATATCCGGTGCCATACAACGCACGTGAAGCTGTGGACGAGGAGGTGGGTAAAATGTTGGATCTGGGGGTGATTGAACCCTCCAACTCGCCATATTCTTCTCCAGTAGTGCTTGTCAGAAAAAGGACGGGACGAACCGATTCTGTATCGATTTTCGGCAGTTGAATAAAATCACTGTGTTCGATGCAGAACCAATGCCAGATATGGAGGGTCTATTTGCAAAGTTGTCGGGAAACCGATAGATTTCCAAATTGGATCTGTCCAAGGGATATTGGCAATTTCCCATAGTCCCAGAGTCCCGAAGTTTGACAACATTTGCGACCCAGAAAGGATTGTATCAATTCAAAGTGATGCAATTCGGGTTAGTTGTAGCCAGCGCCACCTGTTGTCGTTTGATGCGAAAGTTGCTTAAAGGTTTAGCAAATGTTGATAGCTTTGTAGACGACATATTCGTGTACACGAATACTTGGAGTGAGCACGTGTCCGTCCTGAGCGAGCTCTTCAATAGACTCCGCAGAGCGAACCTCACAGTGAGACCCACTAAATGCAGTATTGGTTATACAGATTTAGATTGTTTGGGTCATAGGGTCAGCGGTATGGGTCAGTTAAAACCTCACCCCAAGCAAGTTGAAGCAATTAGAGACGCACCAAAGCCAACCAACAAAACGCAGGTAAGATCATTTCTAGGTCTAGTAGGTTTTTATAGAAAGTTTATACCGAACTTTGCAGCCATTGCTAGCCCGCTGTCTGATTTGACCAAGAAGGGGCAACCAAACAAAGTTGAATGGGGACCGCCACAAGATAAAGCATTTTATGTTCTGAAAGAGAAACTGGTTAGTGCACCTATATTAAAATTGCCAGATGTCAGTAAACCTTTTATTCTAAGAACAGATGCTTCTGAAACTGGGTTGGGGCAGTTTTACTGCAAGAGCAAGACGACAGTAAGTTACCCGTATCTTACTCTAGTAGGAAATTACTACCCAGGGAGAATAATTATTCCGTTATAGAAAAGGAATGTTTGGCCGTAGTATGGGGAATTGGGAAGTATCACGCATATCTATTTGGGAGAGATTTCGTTCTCGAGACTGATCACCAACCCTTACTGTATTTAAACAAGGCCAAGGT
Source organism: Unio delphinus (assembly GCA_029339505.1). Taxonomy (NCBI): domain Eukaryota; kingdom Metazoa; phylum Mollusca; class Bivalvia; order Unionida; family Unionidae; genus Unio; species Unio delphinus. Next base: position 1,425,698 of record JAQISU010000079.1, read on the forward strand.
CGCCAACGCTCGGTTGATGACTTGGGCGCTAACACTACAACCTCATCGCTTCCGTGTAGAAGCAATAAGGGGAGTTGAAAATAAAGGCGCAGACTACTTGAGTAGGGCATGATGGGAAATTTGTATGAATTTTCCCAGTAATAAAATCCAGATTGTAGTATAACCAGTGTAAATGTTATAAGATATCATCAGTAGTTATTTTTCTTCTATTCTGTGTTAGTTTTAAAAATGTGTACATTTTTCTTCTTAGGGGGGAGGTATTGTCACAGAATTAGGCGAATATTTAATTTATTTTCTAACTGAATTACAAACTAATTTCACCATTTTTTTGTTTCGTCGTACATGCATTACCTGGGGTGAATAAGTGGTTTTCTCCTAGGTAAGCGGCGTGTAACGATTTGCATGTGCCTGACTTCGAATTACATGAAGTCCGGAACATTAGAATCACGGGGTGCACGGTAATGTTGCGGTGATTTCTGCTCACCTATTTGAGGGTATATAAGGCAGAATATTACTGATAAACATTACGGGACCAAAAATATCTTATCACAGGAAAGATAGCTCGTCATTCAATCTCCAGCCAAAGGGGTGAGTGTTAAATGTATATTTCGTTTTATTGTGAATTTTATTCAGTTTATCATTTCATATATTGATGCCTTTATTACAATGCAGATTTTAAACGTGGAATATTTGGAATTACTAGTCACTATTAGACTTTAAATGCAATAGCGTAATCTAAGGTTTAGATTATTTTTTGAGACAAATATTATTAGTCTGGTTTCTTTATTGTAGCTGATAACGTCTCTGATATCATCTCTGATAACGTCTTTGAGATCGTAGCTGAAATTGTAGATGATTTGTTGCGGAACATCTCTGATAACATCTCTGATAAGGTCTTTGAGATCGTAGCTGAAATTGTAGATGATTTGTTGCGGAACATCTCTGATAACATATCTGATAACGTTGTTTAGATCGTAGTTGAAATTGTAGCTGATATTGTAGCGGAGCATCTCTGTCTGTCGGATTGTCTGTCCGTCTACATCTGTCGTAACGTGTAAATATCCGGAAATCTAGAAGTCCGTGTGTCGGAGCTGTCTAGAGTTGTAAACATCCGGGGTGGCATCTAGGTATTTGGGAACGTTGGTTCTAGTTGATGCTGTATGCTGTCTGTACGTATAACTGTGTTGGATCCGTGAAGGGCAAGTGAACGATAAAAGTATTGAGTCAACCCTTGATATTCGGGGAAACTGGGCGGCGACTCAACAGGTGGTGAATCGTACGGTTATACAGTGTCGAGACAAATGTGTGTTGCAATTGTTGTACAATTGAATACATTACTATATTTACATAGTTACTTCAAATCACAATAGTATTTCAAGGGATTGCATGAATCTCAATAAAAGTTAGCAACTTGATTAAATACATGTATATGTTCGTGCTAGTTGTCGCAATCCATACGTGCGATAGTATAGTTTGATTTTGATGTTTTTGTTTATTATCGTAACTTACACTTGCATTAATATAACGTTTGTAAAGGTTCGTTGGATGTGTTTTATAGTCCAAGAGATTCCTTTTTATCTGTGTTTTATTTTGTATTAAGATTTCATTTATTCATGTATTGTGAATGGTTGTGAGAGTAATTGTGGGTTTAACGCATGAGTTATTTTGTTGATACATCATTATTTTTCATTAATAATTTATTTCATAAATTTATATTTTCTTTCACATATTGTGTTTGTGTTGTTCATTTAATCCACCATTCTCTCGGTAACAATTCTGGTACATACCATGGATTACTATACAGCTGAAATAGATTGTTGAGTGTTATACTCTTCTTCATATCTTGGACTATTGATCCAGTGAAAGCTTATAAAATACGTACGATTAACCATAGTTGTTTTTTATTTATCTGTATCAAATGAGCATATTTGCAAGAGAATTTCCATTTTGACACTGACATCATCATAGAAACTGACAGTATGCAAAGAAATTTTCAACACTTGGAAGTGTTTTTGGCAACATTCAAGCCAAGACAGGAAACTACAATGACAGAGGGAATGTTCTTTGTACATTTATTCCAAGTATGCCCATTACGAAATGTCCTTTTGACTCTAACATCAGCGCAATATAGGTCATACATGGCTGCCAGTAAAACGGATGGATAAAGAACCTGGGAAAACCTCAATAAGAACCATCGACCTATGGGAAGTTACTGGCAAGCTTTCTCACAAATCTACATAGGCTAGTCCCGAGAATCGAACAATAGAGGATATAGGTAGGAAGGCAGAGATCGGTAAAGCTTGGCCCTTTTGACTACACGGCCATGTGGGGTCCCTGCTACGAAATAAAGATTTGCATATGTTGTAATTACAATTCTTTGAGCTTCATTTATGTTTATTATAGTTGCGTATAATTTAACAATGAAAATTGGCTTTAATGAAGAGTCCTCTACAAGCATTTATGGCTAGCATGCCTGCCGAACAGTGAAGATGCTGCCATTCGATAAAGGGCAAATACTTTAAATGAGTGTGGAATATGCTAAATAAAATGACTAACCAGATAAAGGGAATTGAAATTCACAAAATTAAAGTTTTGGTTTGATTTAGTGCTTTATAGTACAGCAACAAACGTTAGTTACCAATGTCACACAAAACAGGTTATTTAAGTAATTGGAGTAAAGTGCCTCTCTCAAGAGCACGCCACTATAACCAACCAAGGCTGTATGATTCGAAATCATACTCCTTCAGTAATGAGTCTGTCACGATAACTTTTGAGCCAGTTACAGTGCTTTACGTATCGTTACTACTGATCATACTATTGTTTTTATACTCCTTATCTCTCTCACTGTAAGTTTGTCATATTTACCATCATAGACTTGGTGTCATACAAATCCGAAACGACCTTTGATTTCCGCCTGTGTCTTGCGACGATGAGAGAGAGAGATCGGTGTATGCTGGATCTTTTTTTCTCTCGGGGGAACATTGTATATATCGTCCATATCTGGATATTTGTTTCTCGATTAATCTGTCAGATTTTACCTTCATAGATCCAGGGAAAAATTGAGTTTGATCATGATCAGTCAAGTTAAAAATTTACATGCTAACACGCAAAGAGAGAGAGATCTTAAACCAGTTAAGGATTTACAAATGTTACATTTATAGGTTAATGAGAACTTTAAAATAGAATCAAGCATACGATTGATTATAAGTAATTATATAAGTGCCACCTAGCCAAGTACGGTCTTCTCGTTTTGTCACGCAAATGAGATAGTTGTATTTAGTATCATGTAACATTGAAACTGCTTCAGTCCTACTAGGCTGCTTAGAATAAGTTTTGCAGGATTCACGTTACTCATTCAAAAATAATTAAAATGCATCGTAAACCCAACCCCTTGTGACTAGTCAATATATAAGATAACCAATCGGAGACAACGAGTCCAAAATGAGAAAGCCCACCATGCAAAGCACAACGTATCCTGAAATTACAATAACTTCGCATTCTAAAAGTGAGACTTATCACAATAGCTAATATCAATTCGTTAACCAGTCCAATGTCACAATTCTGAGCTGAATCTGAATGTAAAATCTATATGCAATCTCCATATAACATTTACAGAAATCCACGGAAGGAACGTTTCTTTATTTTACTTTTAATGTATTAGTTACATTGATGGATATCTTCTGTTGTATCCATGTACCATTTATTTTACGGGCGCCCAGCACACTGTGGAAAGATTGCTGCATTTTTATTATTTTAATTGTTAGAGTTATAAGATTTAAATGGGGCTGCAGAGGTGATCGTGTTTGTATCATGCCAAAACCATTTTCATTTAGAACTATATTAAATATTTTCCTAAGTTTCGCTATGTTGAAAATGTTGTTCATTAAGGAAAAGCGATGACATGATTTAAAAAAAGAAATGCAGGCATTTTGGACATATTAATCATGCAGGACGTTGGGCCAGAACACCTTTTTATATATAAGACCATTACCTGTTGGATGAAGTGTTCAAGTGAGAAACCATATATCAATATTATTATTTGTTCAGATGGTGTGGCGACAGCACGTAATTATGGCTTCTACGAAGGCCACGTTATCGGATATTAAATCAGGACGATTTGTATTTATTTAGTTTACTAGCAGTGCATTGGAAGAAGTGTTGCTGGAGAAAAGATAATTTCGTGTTGATATGACCATTCATCTAGTAGGAGTAGCGACTAAAAGCAACTATCATGATGACTGCATAGAGTTAAATGCCAAAAAAGGAAAATCATTCTCATTTAGCACCCATTAGATCTCAATACAAGGTATTTTGCCATGTTTCTTGACCACCAGCTGTGGGAGGAGTTAGCAATAAAAACTCAAAGCGGGCAACCTATCGACGGCGGCACATCTTTGCCTAACCTCCGTTAATATTAATGCATACAGAGCTAATAAAAATGTGATGTAGCATAATACAGTCAAAATATGATAATTATTAGAATTTACATAAATGATATGACTTTAATAGGAAAGCAAATATAAACACCTTTATATCGCCTCCAAGAAATAATTCCTTGTTACTAACTGTTTGACACATGCATTGAGGAAGTTTTTTGTGACAAATTAAGATGTATAGAAATTGCAGCATCTGGCATCAAGCCAGTCACAGTTGTGTTAAAAGCCAGTGGCGTAAGCGCAAATATAAGTCTATTGCCTCGGTGATAGCTTTCGGTAGATTCCAGTTGTTTTCTTCCATATGGAGACAACAAAGTTCGAATAATTCTTCCTCGCAAGGATATATCGTTTCCTCAGCACATTCCCTGCGGCACACTTCTATCTCCTCTTCTGAAACATCACACAAATGATCTTGTACATTCTCCATATATGGCAATAAGTGTGGACTCAGTGGCCTACCCGCTGGAGAGTTGTTTTGGTTTGCTCTTATTCTGTGTGTATTCCAAACCATCATAACGTCGTCTAATCTATCCTGAAATAAAAACAAGTACGTATTCGTTCTGGCATGGTGATATTGGTACACAGAAAAATATCAGGTAGACATCAATTATAAAAGTTGGAAAAGTCTTCTAAATTGAGCAAACAAAAGCTGTTTAAAAATAATTCCATGAAAATGCTAAAGCAACAAATAAAAAAGTTAAAATTCCATAAGAAGAATAAGGCAAAAGTGTGGAGTATGCATTTTTCTATGCATTTGAATTTGCACAAATTTTATACGAAAGTTTCTAAAACAGATCCTCTTGAATGGAATCATTGGCCTAATAGCAACATCTCTTATGTTGTTAAAGTGCACTTGTCTAATTATGACTATTTAATTTGTATTCCTTTTTGCTCGGGTTCCTGTATTTTGTACTGTGTTTTGTGTGTTGAGACGAGACTACATGTAATTTGTTTTCAAATCTGGTGAAATTTATTCAATACTCAAAGCCAATGTAAACTGAACAATTATATTTTGCTAAATCAGGTGATACTAACGACAAACGTTATTACATTATTACCATAGAAACATCCATTGTGTGTGTTCTTTATATGTTTGGAACAATTTTGAAAGTAGTAACTTTGGTTCCCCCTCCCCCGAAGAAATTTGTTTATGAAATACATTTATTAAGTTTGATGCTGGGGGTAAATTATCGTTATTTAACTATTCGTCTCGAAGTTCTAAAATTTAGGTAAGACGGAGACACATGCATACATACCTACATGTATGTACCTACCTACCTACCTACCTACACACACACACACACACACACACATACATATACGTACATACACTCTACCTGCAATAACCTCATAAGGCAAAATTGTACGAGGTTGATGTCTCGTGCATTCACTGAGAATAATCCACTATCTCGAAGTACCTTTAGTTCTTCCATCCAAATTTGACAGCACTCTTTTCTAAGTATTCCCCAACATGACTCAATCCTGGTATTAAGAGTACTTTTGCCATGAATAAAATTTCTATCATTTTCAATATCTAGGTCATCAGATCATCGAAGGAACTTCTGCATAGCGGCGATTCTGACGTTTTCTGTACCCATATCGCCACGCATAAACGTTGGACATCCTCCATATTATTCAACAGCATCAGGAAAATATTTTGCAATGACTTTTGGGTCACTGTTAGATCTTCCAGCCTTTAACCAGATAATTTTCCTGGAATATCCATCAATGCAGCCATTTATGCACAATCCATACGGTTTAAGTTGGTCATATGAGTAGTCAATGTGCCAACATTAGTTTGGGCCTTTGGAGAAGTACTGTCGGCGTCTTAAGCATCGTCTTTGTCTTAATTTAACTCCTTGTGGATCCAGCATCTTAAGCATGAGTCTAATATCTTCTTTCGTCACTTTCAAACCATTTAAAAGGCACTTTTGACACATCCATCTGTATCCATGCATCTGTCCAGATGTTGTTAACTGATATTCAATAAATGAAAGCACAGTCTCTAAATCAGAATAGCCTTTCTTCCTTGTCAATTTTAGTTCACGCAATTTCCGTTTTAGATGACGCACAAAGATCGTCATGTTGTGCTTTATTGATAAAATCATCGTTATTTCGTCATATGTGAAGCCCATATAGAAGTACAACTCAATTAAATGTTTTGTGTACATCTGAAACATGAAGATAAAAAATTAATTTAAAATTATTAGCTTTTAACCCCATTTCCTACATACGAATATGTAGCTGTCGTTGAACTTTGGTTCTTATTTAGATACGATAAATCGCCTGGTCCGAATTTCTGCTTCCACCAAATGTCACATTAATGACATCATCTTCAACGAAAAAAAAATGAATTAGAATCTAATTTGGGTGAAGTTCCAGTTTCTAATCCGACCATTGAATGCTGGTTCTTACTGAGATATGATATCACTATACAAACTCAACCAGTCAGCTTTTGTGAGTTGTCCTATTGTAACAAATACTCTACACATTTTCTATGTTTTTCGTTCCCTGGAGATTTGCTAAATAGCGAACAATTTGATCTGCATTAATCGAAAGCGGTTCTAAAGCCAAAACAGAAAATACAATGTTTGTTTTAGTATTGCCCATGTATTTAACACAGAATGGTCAAACAACAAGTGTTTTTCAACCGGTTTTGAAAAAGTTTATCGCATTAGAAAGTTCAGTGATTTAAGTTATTTGTGGCCCTGTTGCGCAGTTATGTTGATACCTTGGGTCCATTTTGCGCCCCCTAGCCATTGGCGCCCGGGGCCAATGCCTCTCCTGCCCCTCCACCATCCCCATCCCCGGTCGCTACGCCACTTCTTATATGTAGCTATTTCCAAAACATGCCACGTAACCTAAACCGATTTGTGGTCAGGGTGCATATAAATCAGTATCTAACAAAAGTAAAATAGTCTTGGTGCATTGAAGTTCTACTTATTTTACTTGATTTCATACAAATAAGCGATAAAATGAAGGAAACGTATATGGAAAATAACTAGTGTAATATCACATTGCCAACTAGATTGTGTGCCATATGCATGCGTGTGTGAGTGTTTTCTTTTTCTACAGATTATATTTATTATCTCTAGATTATCAGAAATGTTAGATTGTAAGGTGACCTTGGGATGGTTCTCTGACCCAGTAGTCAACCTATTACGAGGGCAAAATATTTTTTTTTAAAAAGTAAATAAATAGTGGAAAGATATCTATAGAGACCATTTGTGAAACAGTTTATCAAAGTTACTTTTCCAGGATCTTTAAATAACATCACATCAACTTTACAGGACGTGGATCAGTCCTCTTTGTTTCTTAACTTACTATAATGATCAACCCCAATCCATTGTTCTCCGGTCTTGTACATCTCACACAAAAATGTACATCTGATAAGCAGAGCTCCATCTTTATAATGTTCTATATCTGAGCCTTAAAAGTGACTAGTATTTTAAATCAGTTAACATTTTTCCGAGGAACGTTTTCATTTATGGGCGTAGCGACCTTTAGCCATAACGTCACATTTGTACAGTTTTTCGCATGAACTAAAGAAATGTTTTGATCTGAAGAAATAATGTCAATAAGTATTTTCTGCAGGCGTCGGGGGTGGGTGGGGTGGGGGTTAGGTGGTAATTTATATCCGATTTAAAATGATTTAACACCGTTTGGGTTTCGTGGATCACACAAATGTCTTAAACATAAAACGAGATGCAAATAGGTGTATACACAAATTGTTAAACCATATTTTAGTTACATTACAAAATGTCTTGCAGCAAGCCTATATATTGCGACCAAAACGTTATCCTCAAAATATTAGCACAAGCTCCGTGGCTTTTGTTTCTCTGTATTAATGACTTGAACAATATAGGTTATGTAACGGTTCGATGTTCTGACTTGCGCAATAAACCGAATGCATTTGTCACATAAAGTATCACGCTTCGTCACTTTCGTGATAATGAGTTTTATTTGATTGATAAAGAATGTCACTTATGAATTAAACTTGTACAGATATAGCAATTACTTACTTCAGATGCTGTACTTCTCTCAAACGTCCCGCCTTCCTTTTGCAAGAATCAAAGTGAGGCTTGCGCATGAAAAATCTCTAAACCGAGATATCGGATTAGTAAACCGAGATCTCGGACTAGTAAACTGAGATATCGGATTAGTAAATCGAGATCTCGGATTAGTACATCGAGATATCGGAATATTCAATCAAGCATACTTGGATATTTTCATCTCTATGCCATCTCTTTATGAATTGATTGCGATAAAATTAAAGACCAATAACTAATTGATTAAGCAGAATACTCCTCATCTAATTTAAAAACAAAGACATCGTAGTGTAGACTTTTTCTTTATTAACACAGACAAGTAATCTTTAGATCTTTTAAGCCAAACAAGGGTTCCCTATGATCGAACCTGAATCCTAAATTCACATAATATTAACAAGCCTTATAGGGAACTTAATTACATACACTAAAATGGTGCTTCAAGAGACAATACAGAACGATGGACTTGCAGACGGACCAGGTGACAAACACTCAGCTGCCGTGACAAAAGAAATATACCAGATTTTATTTGCGCAGGCAGATATTCTGAATCAAATACGACGAAAGTAATAATCATGAACGCTTAACTGTACAAGTATAATGTGATGCTTTACTAGTGGATCTTTGACCGTGAGAAGGTTTGACTTACTTGATACAGCAAAGCATATTTTCTTATCTATTCTCGTGACTTTACGAAGTAGTATTTTTTTATTTGTAATAAACGCCCTTATAATCTAATCTACAGTTACAACTTACCTCAGATGCTTGAATATTTCGCATCCAACCTTTAGCAGTATATCCACAATAACAACATCCAGTCAAAACGAGGACACAAGATGAGAATTTCTTCAATTTAAATCTATATAGTAAATCGAGATCTCGAATTAGTAAATCGATATCTCGGATTAGTAAACCGAGATCTGGGATTACTACATCGAGATCTCGGATTAGTAAATCGAGATCTTGGATTACTAAACCGAGATCTCGGATTAGTAAATCGAGATCTTGGATTACTAAACCGAGATCTCGGATTAGTAAATCGAGATCTCGGATTACTAAACCGAGATCTCGGATTAGTAAACCGAGATCTCGGATTAGTAAACCGAGATCTCGGATTACTAAATCGATATCTCGGATTAGTAAATCGAGATCTCGGATTACTAAACCGAGATCTCGGATTAGTAAACCGTGATCTCGGATTACTAAATCGAGACCTCGGATTACTAAATCGAGATCTCGGATTACTAAATCGAGATCTCGGATTACTAAACCGAGATTTCGGATTAGTAAATCGAGATCTCGGATTACTAAACCAAGATCTCGGATTAGTAAATCGAAATCTCGGATTACTAACTGAGATCTCTGATTAGTAAACCGAGATCTCGGATTAGTAAATCGAGATCTTGGATTACAAAATATGTGAAGTGTGTCCCTTTACGGTCTCCGTACAAAACAAATTGACTTTGGTCTGTTGACATATATGTGACTAACTTGCTCACACATACAAATGTTCTGTGGCTAAATGTCTTTTTATTTTCTTTGTCAAATTCAATACAAATTAAGTAACGTAAATATATTGTCAATCTTTCAAATGGGAACAAACAGCTTTACCATGCTAAGTAGCAGCAGAAAAGGCGAACCTTACAAGGGGGGATAGATGCGTCAATTTAGCAAACCAAGGCTTCCTCCAAAATGCTTTATAAAAGCGTCAATTCGGTAAATCAGAATAAATAAAAAAATAGACGTCAAAGTATTTGTCGCTCACCCTCTCTGCTGCTTAAGTTGGATTAGAATTTTACAAACAGACTAATTTGTGAAACCTCTCCTCGTAAATCAATTAGATTATTGGACTGGTCAATGAGTTTGAAAGTAATTATATTTAATGAATTATTTTGACATCTCATATACACTGGATTAGTTGAATCCTCAATGAATAAAACCCTGGAGGAGCTGTTGGTGCAAATGAATATAGTATATATCCTTGTTGAGTTTGATTTGATCTCTCGAGATTTATGTGATAGCTTCCTTCGATGACATCACATACTAAATTCACTGCAATCACCGATGATGTATTAACATTCTTAGGTGCAATATGTCTACCACCCCCGTCTGGATCATTATCATATTTGAGAATGGTTGTTTGTGGTTGTGGTATTTTTTTCCATTAATCTTATATAAAAAAGAAGCTTTCCTCGATACGATCATTGACAGATTTTTTTCAGTTCGGGTACATTATACCCAAAAAATCTGAAGTCGGAAAAATTGGCCTCGGTGATATTATATGCCGTTAGAATTGCTTGTTTATCTCCATTCTTGTCATCAATTATCACTTGATAACCAATGATATTACTAAAAAAAATACAATGTTATTTGATGAGTGAATGACAAATTTCCATTGCATGGTATTCTTGTCAAGAAATGTGAATTTACCGGTTATATTATTTATACAAGGCAAATAAATTTGATATGATGGAGTAATTTCGTGGTATGATTGTACATCCGTGACATAATCGGACTTTTTAGGTTCTGGTATATTTTGAAAAAATTGTCTGCGGTGGATTTTCAGGCCATCCTAGTATAGTTCTTATAAAACTCTGATAAATATCTACGAGGTACCCTGGTGAGTTTATTTCAATCGTGGATGATAGTGTTGGTTTATGATCTGTAATAGCAATTTTAGATTATTTTAATGTGATGGATTTTATTTTACACTGAAATTCATTATTGATTTGTTCAATTTGGTAAGACCCAGATAGTAACGAAACAGCATTCCAGTCTGGAGTCCCGTCTTGTTTGTTCTTACTCGCAAACACTAGGGAATTATTCGGCTGTTGACCACCGAATGCTTGTGATCTAATATTAGGCTAACTATGGGATACTCGCAATTTCGCTAACGCTATTTCTTTTACTGGAATCGCAGTAAGGAGATTCACACTAAATTCAGGATTGTTTGATGAAATTGATATCATACTTGTTTTCACCGGAGTTGTATTTTCCCCTATTCGTTGAGGTAGTTCTTGCGATGTTGCCATTATTATATTGTTGTTGTCGCTCTAATTTCGACATCGCGGAATCATAAACATTTACCATCGCGGAAACTCACTATCTGATATTAATGTGTCATCGAGTGACGACGATATCATTGAGGATAATTGCGAGTATGCGGTTGACTTAACATGGAATTTTACTGTATAATCCTGTAGTTTGCGCTGACTACCAGATGATATTTTTTTGTTATTATTCAGATTATTCCAGCGATTGTGGTCGCCGCTGTTATACAAATTGGAACAGCTATCGGGGCAACCATTGTAACTGAAGAGAGTATAATACCTGCTCCGGTGATTACACCTGACACCGAGTAGACAGTAACGTCAACGATTGAAATTCTTTTTGGTATTTTTTTTTTACTTCGTATTCCTGAGAGAGTGTTTTGAGGTTTTGTTGTAATTCCCTGACCGTATCATAGCGATACAGCTGCGATGACATTTTATTTATTATAACATATTTAAATTAGGTTGTTTACTCAAATCAGCCACGAATTCAACGTACCATGTTACTAATGCCCCAGCCAAACTATTATATATGGTAGTTATCGTGCATTGTTCAGTTGTATCCTTATCGATTATTGTTGATATTGTATTAATGGCTCCGGTTGAACTCGTTGATGAAATATTAAATTGAATCGGTGACACTATTGTTAGTCGATTAATACCCCTGATGGTTTCAGTGATACTTAGTGTGTTAGTCTGTGGTGTCCACGCCAATGATCCTTGTTGAATCGTGTATACGCTATTTACAATGTTTGTTCGCGTGTGAGGAGTTTTTAGTTTTTCAATTTTTTCTATCATCCTCGGAAAATCATCTTTGATCGCGTCGCTTGTTGTTTTGAGATCATCGAGAGATTTTCTTATATCCTCGAGTTTTAGTGTGGTCACCGGTGGGGTCCCAAAGAAACTCGTGATAACAGTTCTACGTAACGCCGCAAAACTCTTAACGTGTTCTTCATACGCGTAATTAAGTGTTATTAAGTCATCAATGGCAAATTTATCGATGAGAGTTTCTGTGAGGCTACCGGTGGAAACCCAAAGAAATCAGCGATGGAAAGTTGAACTTCAGTGATGGATTTTTGTAAACAGTAAATTGATTTAATTTATCATCGAGTGTTTTTAATGATTATGCAGATGATATATAATTATCGGTCATTGATGTTATCTGTGATCGTCGAAACAAGTACACCCGATTTGAGTTTGCCCAAATTGGAAAAAACCGCGATAGTATTTTCTACTACACCGAGTTGTTTAACTAAGATATCATTCAGGGAAACATTACTTGTTTTCAATTTACCCTTACGATCTTAACATACGACTATTCCATTTGGATCAACATTTGCAAGGTTTAACATCTCGGATATTTCATCTTCGATTATTTTTTTACATCACCGGTTGCAGATATTTCCTCTGTGGGTTTTTTATCATTGAAACAGATCTTCCCCAAATATTAATCATTAAACTCTAAGATCTCTCTAAAAAGCGATTACTTGTATATTCATTTACGACCCAATGATGTGGTTTTCTCGATGATGAAATAGCGTTGGGGACATTCATTTAACACTTCTCCGCCGCATATTGGTGGGTCGGTCACTTTCTGTGTTGGTAGCGTGGAATACCAGATAGGAATTTTTAAGTGGTGTATATAACGCATAAACTCTTTAGGTGGCGCTAACCCATATGAATCGAAATAGACAATCACACGTGGATCAATCGCATATGCAACCCAATGGGTTCCAGGTCCGGTGCTGTTATCGAGCTTAATGATCCCGGTTCCAGCGTTGTATGGTTGTGCCGGCAAATGATCTCTCATAAAAACACCTCTAAAGTTTTTATCGCTAGTTTTTTTAGCAGCATCGAGTAAATCAAAATTTGACATTGGCGACAATGTCTGTAACATTGTTGCTATTAAATCGTTCTCAGGCCGCTTCCTTTGTACCATGAATGCGTAGTTACAGGTAGTCTTAGACCCATTACTCGTTTCTTTTTTTGTGTCCCTCCCCAGTCGCTTTCTTTAGTACCATCCCTGCCGCGGTAACAACGGCCCTTAAAGCTGCCGCATTCGCCGCCGCTGGGTTGGCCGCTGCAATCAACGTGTAATCGCAGCTAACAGTGGGATTATACCACCTGATTTTATCATATCTTTGATCGCTGACGCAGCGAGAGTAATCTGAACGCCTTTTTTATCCTTGAAAGCATCATTAAAGTGTTTAATCTGACGGGGTGTCAGTGATAGTTTATTCTGACCGCCAAACATCTTATCGTGTGTCAGCCTTATCTTCGTTCCGCTTTTTTAGCTGAACCCGATTGCAATATTTTTATTTGACCAGGGGTCATTGTGACATTAACATGACTATATGACATTTTATTTAATAACATATTGATCTAATTGTTACATGTTTTCTACTGGTGCATGAACTAATCTCATCCGTCCACCAAATCTTTGAGTAACTTTGATTTGTCACTGAGAAAAACAGCAACTACTCTGTAATTCGGGATAGTGATACCACCTGCTGCGTTAGTTGGAAGAGATACACGGGCTCGGAAGTGTATATAACAACGGATTGTCTGGTTAAGTCAAGATGTTCCAGAGCAGCAGATGGGGCGAATCGAACAACTTTTTATAGGCCAAGACGCCAATGTCGTTGTCACTCACCCCTCTGCTGCTGTGGGTTTGGGATTGACTGAGCGTGACTAAAGCAAGGTATAAATCGATTATGATCCATATCACCGCCACACCAAGTTTGCCAAATATTTCGTAGTGTATGAGTATTAACTCCGTTAAACACACACAATAAATTGCAGTTATCTCTGATCACCTTCGGAATTTGAGTGTACCGTTGAGTGACATATATTACGTCGGTGTTTTTTGATGCCTGCCTCTGGAAAATATCCTAGCATGATTCGTTTGATTGTCTAACATCACATAATCATATACGACTAAGTTATTAATACTTCCATCGATATCATCAATGCTCGGTGCTTCCTCGATATCGGTTATACATTCAATAATACCTTCGCCGTTGATTTATATTGCTCTTGTTAGCATCCTTTATCACATCATCGCATCGTTGATCGTCTACACTCGGGGCGACCAAATACAACTTGTCCCATTTCATCCATCTCGTTATAAAATTAAGTAGCAGTTGTGTCTTGCCGCTTCCAGATGGTCCGATTATAATCGCACGAATAAAATTCGGCAACATCGCATGGTGTTTAATAAGTTCTCGTCATCGGGTAGCTGAATAATCAATTACATTCATGGTATTATAAATATATTATGGATCTATATTGTGTGAAGTGTAAAGCACGTACTGGCACAGATGACTTGACGACGATTACAACTAAAAATAACCGATCAGCACTTTCTGGTAAGTGTGTACAGTGTAGTACAAAAAAATTTGATTTGTTTCTATGATATCTGCGGAGAATTTTTAAAAACAAAACGAGGAGGTGATATTACAGCCAAATTAGTAAAGCTCCCAGGAACACCATGGGCGAAGTATCCAGGAGAAAAACACCTTCCAGGATAGAGTTATTGTGGACCCGGGACTAGACTCGATATTAGACTCGATGATCAAAACCAACCTCGACCGGGTGGATATTCAATTAACACCATTGATAAGGCGTGCCATGCTCATGATGTTGCTTATAAAAGCAGTAATCTGCAACAGAGACATATCGCAGATGTGAACTTAATTCATGCGTTGGATTCTATCACTGATAAATCCTTCAAAGAAAAGTTGGCTTAATAGTTAGTAAAATAGGCTATGAAAGGTAAGTTGATGTTAGGTGCCGGTAATTAATAATAACATGGAATCTATTTATTATTCTCCAAAACGATACTGGAGGGGTAAGGCAGCATTCAGTAAACTCGCTAGCGCAGCAGCGGTGAAAAATACCACCGCGGCTAATTGGTTATCCGAACAGGCGATTTGGCAAATTTATCTACCGCCGCCTAAAAAAATTAACTACTCGCATTTTGATGTGGCCGTTCCTAATGAAGTTCATCAAGCTGATATATTATTTCTTCCACATGGTGGTGGTTACAAATACGCGTTAACTGTAGTTGATGTTGCGAGTCGACACAAACAAGCAGAACCGTTAAAAACAAAATCATCAACTGAAGTAGCTTCTGCATTTGAAAGGATTTATCGGCGAGGTCCTTTGCGTTGGCCAAATCTATTACAAGTTGATCCTGGCAAGGAATTTCAGGGTGCGGTTCTATCAACGATGAAGAATCATAATACCGCGTTACGACGATGACATACTGCACTACATCGCGATCAGGCAATTGTTGAACGATTTGATCGCACACTTACTGAGCGGTTATTTGGATATCAATACGCCAAGGAGTTTATTTAGTATAACGATTTCGTGAATGGGTCAAGAGATTATCAGGTGTAATTACCGCGCTGAATAATGAGATTACTCGAACAATCAACATGAAACCTAACAACGCGATTAAAAAGATGTATATACCCGTACAACCGCAAAAAGATTTTTCAAAACAACCATTACTCGGTAATGTCATTGTTAGGTATTTATACGAACCAGGAGAGTTCAAATGTGGTAAAAGAAGAGCTACTGATCCTATTTGGCGTGTCACCGAGCATAAAATATCCGGTATAACACGATCTACGGGTAGACCAGCAATCTATAGATAGGATTCAACTGCTCCTCATCAAGGATTTACACGTGAACAACTGTAAGTGATATCCGAGGATATTCAATTAACGCCGCGTGGTCTTAACTAGCACCTCTGCGTCTGTTACACTCAAGACAGGTCAGCATCACATTATCGCTGGTATGACCAATACTGTTATTCTTTATATCTACGGTTAATTTGCGAGGATCTTTATCCGACCAGTACCAACGCATTATACAATTGCAACTCGCGCAGTGATTATTCTGTTGTTGTTTCAGTTTAATTATTAATTCGGCTTCAATATCAAATTCACTGTTATTTTTTTTTATCCTGTAGTTTATAGCCGGATAGTTTATTTCTGATTATATCATCGCGTATATCACTTATTATAGTGTTATTATCATCTAAAACAACTCTTCGAAGCTGATGTATTCTTCGTACTCTGGATACTGCGAGATAAACTAAATTCGACCATTCGATGTGATTATCCACCATCCAAACAATTGTATCTGATATAGTTAATCCCTGTGCAGAATGTATTGTTGCCGCGTAACCTAGCGCCCATGGGGATTTATCAGCGCGTAATGCATCTTCGTCGACATTGATATCAACCAGCACAATATCTTTTAACACTAAATTCTGCTTCTCTGTCATGTTTGGAATATCAACTTCAATATTCTGTTTTCGTGTATCCGAAGGCCTATAACACAGCGGTGTTGGAAGTGTTGCAATTTTTTATGCAATTCAAATAACTTCATCTGAAGTGTGTCTCTGGCTATCTTTCTACTTGCTACTATCAAATCGTTTGGTCTTAATTAAGTACATGTTATGCCCAACATCTGCCACAAAACTCGAGTGGAGATTATACGGCATTATGACGTCCCCTTAATTAAGTTAATTAAGTATATGTTGTGACGTCACCCCCAAGCATATCTTCTGGGCGGTCTAAGATGGCGTTTGCCACGTTAGGCCTCCCTTCCGGAGATGTATGTTTCGGAACCCCTTGGGCTTACTTGGATGTGAAGGCAACCAAGGAGTTCCAAAGATGTTTTGTCGTATATATGTAACCTCTAGGTCTCTTTCACGCGTAAACATACCCTCTTGTGATTCTAACCCGTTATTTGACGAGTTAGATTCATTCTTAGGGGAATATGTTTCCGGTGAATGTAAATATACATGACCTAAAATAAATAACAACCATGGATGTAATTAGCTCTCCGTCACATTTGGATAGCCCGTATGGTGTTCAAAATGAATTACCGGCCAAAAAAAAGGTTCAAAATCGAAATCGAAGATTAAAAATCGAAGATTAAAAGAACCACAGCGGCCTATATCAAGGGGGCCAAATGACTGAGAACCGCTCATCATGGTTGTTATTTATTTTTGTCTGCATTTATTTTTGAAAAATATATATTTATATTTATATACAGAATGAATTCTGCATTTATATTATTTTTGAAAAATATATTTATATTTATATACAGACTGAATTCTGCATTTATTTTTGAAAAATATATTTATATTTATATACAGAAATAATTCTGAAAAATATATTTATATTTATATACAGAATGAATTCTGAAAAAATATTTTTATATACAGACTGAATTCTGCATTTATTTGTGAAAAATATATTTATATTTATATACAGACTGAATTTTGAAAAATATATTTATATTTATATACGGAATGAATTTTGAAAAATATATTTATATTTATATACAGACTGAATTCTGAAAAATATATTTATATTTATATAAATAATTAATTCTGCATTTATTTTTGAAAAATATATTTATGTTTATATACAGACTGAATTCTGAAAAGTATATTTATATTTATATACAGAATTAATTCTGCATTTTTTTTGAAAAATATATTTATATTTATATACAGATTGAATTCTGAAAAATATATTTATATTTATATACATACTGAATTTTGAAAAATATCTTCATATACAGAATGAATTCTGCAAATATTAACGGCTCATTTATTTTTGAAAAATATATTTATATATAGAATGAATTTTGAAAATATTAACGGCTCATTTATTCTTGAAAAATAAATTAGAAATATGTATTATCATATATGAATTCTGAAAATATGAATAGCATTATAGTTGAAATTGAAAAATTGAAAAGCCAGGATATTATACTATCAGATGGGTTAAATCCTGATTAAATTATGTCAGATTTTCAGGATATAGAATATGGTGTTAGCAGTAACAAGTATATGCTACCAAAGAAATATGCGTTAATCAAAAAAATTCAGAATTCTATTCGGGACTCTCTTGCATTTTCCAGTAACATAAGTGTGTTTGTCCCGTTATATACTATCGTGGAAGGAATACGAAAATAATTGGGTAACGAATATGAATTGAAAAAGGGGGTTAATTCTAAAATTAGAACTATACGGGCGTTAATTAAAGAAAATGAACGATTTTGACCGAAATCGACTACTTGACCGTAAAATCAACTGAAATTGATAAAAATCAGTGAAAATGTATTAAAAATATTTCACAGCAATAAAAATTCTATGAGAAAAATATTTTTTATTGTTAGTTACAGAAATCATGATTTTGAAATGGAAAATCGACTACTTTACCCTACGTTTTTTTTTTTTATCAAAAATCAATGAAAACAGACAAAAATCAATGAAAATGAATGAAAATTGGTCAAAAATCATAAAAAATGAATCCTAACGGCTTTTCCCTATGAAAAATCCCACGCAAAATCGACTACTTTACCCGACTGAAATTATTGGTGATTTTTTGTTGTTTTTGTCATTTTTTGGCATTTATTGACGGAAATTATCGGTTTTTTGGTCAAAAATCATCAAAAATGAATCCTAACAGCTTTTCCCTATGGAAAATCCCATGCAAAATCGACTACTTTACCCGACTGAAATTATTGGTGATTTTTGGTTCTTTTTGTCATTTTTTGGCATTTATTGACTGAAATTATCGATTTTTTGGTCAAAAATCAAAAAAGAATCCTAACAGCTTTTTCTATGGAAAATCCCATGAAAAATCGACTACTTGACCGTAAAATCTCAAAGATCTTTTCAACTGAAAACCACCAAAACAGTCAGAAAAATCAATGAAAATCAATGAAAAACCACCAAAAATCAATGAAAAACAACCAAAAACACTGAATAAAAAATAAAATTTCTGTTTATAAAAAATATTTCATAGTGAATAAAAAATAAAATTTCTGTTTATAAAAAATAAAATCAATCAAACAATTATCAATCGAAAAAGGCTACGGGAATCTAAATTGAAAAATTGTTTTACAATTGAAATCTACGATTTTTAATAATGGTCAATGAAGCATTAACAACTAGATTTATCTCGTGAGCGACTAGATGCAATTAAAAAATTTATACCAATTCGCGACTCTGTCAGGAATAAACTGCAAGAACGACAGAGTCTTCAGACTGACTTTGCTGCAGGATCTGAAGAGTTGTTTAAACCAATAACTACAACAACGAAACAGATAGTGTCAACAATGTCTGAACAAGGAAAAAAACAAGAAGAGACTTTTCTCCCTGTGTTAGAAAAAATAGCAAAAAGAACTAAACAAACAAACAAAATCATTAAAAACACTTTATCAGGATATATCAACCGCTTCAGAACGAAAATTTGAAGGATTTCAGGAAGAACTAGTTAGTGGACTATCTAAATCAATTATATTTACCGAGAGCGCTAAAAAACGAACTCTCAACGAGGATATAGACAATTTAGGTGAATTTGCTGCTAACAGCTATGATTCACAAGAGAAGTTTTTCAAGGACAATTATAGGAATTATAGAATGTCACATAATGAATGGGCTGATATAGTGTATGAAATAAATACTGCGAATTTAGATAGAAGGATGAAGGAATACAGAGACTTCAAGAGAAAATTTCAACTCCAAATAAGACAGCCATACGATGAGAAGAAATTTCTGGGGAAAGGTCTGGTCGGAAACGCTAGCGTTTCATGTCCTGGTAATATTCTCAGTGATATATCACGATTAGAAGTTCTCATCGGAGGAAAACGAGCTGGAAATAACTTTCCAGAAATAATTAATGAAGCAGGTGATATCTGTAGACGGTTATTTCAAGGCGGTATCATGGATATAAAAACATATCGAGATTTTATTGGCGAGTTAGCGGAAAGTGGGTATCATAGTGACTGAATTGAAATTTTTTTTTTGGAATCACTGATTAGATAAATAACAATTAAATAAGAATGATGATACACTACAATCATGATAAACCAGCCAGTGTCTATGTAGTTAATTCACGGTTCCTAGTTTATAGAGCATACTACGGAGATGGTTTAGGTAATACCATTGCAGGTTTTTTTGCGAGAATGACTCCAAAAGTGATGCCGTTAGCTAAACAATTAGGAATGAAAGCAATTGATGTGATTCGTGATAAGGGTATTGGTGCTCTTGGAGATCTTGCGGGAAAAGCGTTTTCAACTGCGAAGAAAAAATTAACATCATTAGTTAGACGAAAAAAGAAACCGTTACCATCTACAGCGGAAATGCCTGCGAGTGTTAGTAAAATAATAAATAACGCAGTAGATGAAAAATTAGCGTCCGACCAAGATAACCTGATAGCAAACATGATAGCGAAAAGTGACTTTAAAAAAACACGACGATGAAAATCCGTAGGATTTTACGATTTAGACTCTGATAAATAGAATAAAATGTTCAAAATGTCACCTGATCCAGCATTTGATATGGAATCGCGAATTGAGCTTCAAGTTCATGACACCAGTAAATATTTCCTACCGTGTGAAGCATTTATTGAAGTAGAAGGAGAACTTGTAACAAATGTCGCTGCTAATACCCCATACGACAATAACCCAACTATCAAAATTGGTTTTGTCAATAACGGTATTATGGCGTTATTTGAAAGCGCTAGATATCTCATTGATGGAAAAGAAATTGAATCCATTGACCGTGAAGTTGATGTGTCCACAACAATCATAGGGTTAGCGAGATATTCTGATGATTATACAAGATCAGCGGGTCCATCTTTGATGTTTTCTAAGGATATTACTGATCACCCTGAACACGTCCAGTATTCTAGAGTAAAGGCAACACATGCTACCGCAGCTAATTCAGCACCAGCCGGATATGTAAGACCAGCTGGTGATTTTGATGTCATACATAATATTACGAATTACAACCTAGGGTTTGCAACACGTGTAGCAACGTTGCATGGACAGCGTCGACAGTTTTCATGTGCGATTCCACTGCATCATATATTTGGATTCTGTAGAAACGTCCGAAAAGTTATTTATGGAGCGAAGCATACAGTAGCGCATGTACGAAAGGGTACTGATGATGATGCAATCTGGCGTGATGCTGGTGTTGCTGATGGTAAAGTCATTTTAACAAAACTAGCATTATTTATGCCAGTGTTAACTCCATCAATCACAGAAGAACAGCGACTACTATCATTTATGGATCAAGGAGGAAAGTCGTTGTTGAGTTGGTTATCAGTGACTACTGATGTTAAACAGGACAATTTTGATGGTACATTCACATGGCACCTTGCATCAAAACAAGGGGTTTCAGCTCCACGTCATATATTTATTGCATTACAGAATAATGAGCGAGATGGTACTCAACAACGCAGCCATATCATATTTGATCAGTTAGGTGTTAATGAAGTCTCACTGAGAATAAACGGCCAACAGGAACCATCCGAGGATATACAACTTGATTACACACACAACCATATTGCACGTGTCTATCATAAGCTCTTGTCATTTATGGCACGTGATCAAAATGTGGATACTGGTTTGCAAATATCGCAACTTGATTTTAAAAGCCTCTATCCGATTTATTACTTTTCACTGGAACATCTTGATTTGATGAGACAATCTGTCGTTGATATACACGTTAAAGCCAGTGTAACCCGTCCTGGTGGTATTGCTAATTATAGAGCAGTTGCTGTCATTCTCAGTTATAAATTAATGCTACTTGAAGGTGTTGGAGGAAGAATGAGAATCATTGATGCACCAGTGGAAAATCTTTAAAAATTCTATGAATTTTTCATTGAAATTGTAAACGATTTAGAATCAATCTATTAGGTATAATATCATATAGTAATATTAGTGTTGCGTTAACCCCCGGTCAAATAAAAAAATTGCAATCAGAATCGGCTAAAAAATGTGGAACCACAATCACGCTGAAACCTAATCAAATGACTGGTGGTGCAAATAAATTATTGCTGACAACTCGTCAAGTAAAACAATTCAATGATGCACTTGTAGCAAAAAAAGGTATTCAGATTACTCTTTCTGCGGCTGCTATCAAAAATATGATAAAATCAGGTGGTATATTTCCATTCTTAGCTGCGATTCCGGCCTTGATTGCAGCAGCAGCCCCAGCAGTGGCTAAAGCAGCGGCGTTAGGAGCCGTTGGTACTGCAGCAGGAATGGCACTAAAGAAGGAAACTGGACAAGGATATAAAAAAGGGAAAGGGTCTAAAACTCCCAGGAACCCCGTATTCATGGTACAGCGGAAAGGGTCTAAGACTCCCAGGAACCCCGTATTCATGGTACAGCGGAAAGGGTCTAAGACTAGGACCGGTTTACTAGTTGAGGAACCTTTGGTTCCTATGTCCAATTTTGATTTAATGGATGCCGCTAAAAAACTAGCGATTAAAAATTTCAGAGGCGTCTTTATGAAAGATCAATTACTACATCAACCAAACAACACTGAAACAGGTATTATTAATTTAGATAACAGCACCGGACCTGGAACTCACTGGGTTGCATACGCTATTGATCCACGGGCAGTCGTCTATTTTGATTGATATGGATTAGCACCGCCAAAAGAGTTTATGTGTTACATAAAAAAAATTTCCAATGAAGACTTGGTATTCTACGCTACCAACACAACACATGAATGATCCACCAATATGCGGCAGCGAAGTATTAAATGTCCTTGACGCTATTTCTAACTCCTTGGGTAACCCAAGGGGAAAACCACCACATGTTGTCGTAAATGAATACACTAGTAATCACTGGCAACGACGGAGTCGTCAAAAACGATTTTAGAGAGAGAAAGAGTTTTACAATAACATGATTGATATTTGGGGAAGGCCTCTGAAACTCAAACCCGATGACACTGCAACGGGTCATATAAAAAAAAAATTAAAGATGAAATCGCTGAGACGTTGAACTTAACAAGTGTTGACCCCGGGGAAATAGTTGTATTTCAAGACAAACAGGGTAAATTGGAAACTAGTGATGTGTCGTTGGATGATATTTTAGTTAAACAACGAAACGCAATCGAGGATACTATCGCGTTTTTTCCCAATCAGGGTAAACTCAAACCGGGTTTACTTTTTTCGACGATTACAGATAACTTTGCCAACGCCGATAAAGGATTTGACGATCATTTGAGAAATTATAATAATTTTCGCAAAAATGTTGTGCATAAGTTCTTTGGATCCCCGATTGTAGTTACACCATCTATCGCTGAAATTAAAACGTTTATGGATGAACAAAATGCCAACATTAACCACAGAAATGAGTTATTTGCGCTCAGTTTGAGATTCTTCGGCGATGAACATTTAATACCAATTAAACCTGCTGACATGATATACACGTTAGAAAATATCGAACAAGCGTTTGTAGAACTTCGAGATGCCCGCAAAGTAAAAATTCCGAATCACAACGATGAAGTTAAACATGTTGTGTACACGACGGCCAGTGGAAATTTCGATTGGGTTAAAAACACTCAAACTCAGCTCAGTTACACTTTTGGTGGTTTGGGGTATATTGAGGGAATTTATCGATTTACAATAATATCTAACGAACATTTTAATATAACATGTACCGATTTAAAAAATGTAGTTTTAGGAACAGGTGTTAAATCTAATCCAATTGAAGTACTTTTTTAAAATAAGTGCGGTTAGTGATAGCACAATTAGATTAACGATGCCGTGGGTGATAGAATTTGTAGCAAATGAAACCTGAGCCTGAAGATGATTAATTCGACGATGGTGTTTTCAATAACGATGACATCAACGATTTCATCATCGCAATATCGCTATGATACAGTCAAAGAATTTTCAATGAAACTCAAAACACTAGCTGAGGAGTATGCAATGAAAATAAAAAATACCGCAGGATAATTACAGTCATCGACGTTACAGTGTACTCAGTGTCTGGTGTAATGGCCGGAGCTGGTATTATACTGTCTTCAGTGACAATGATAGCTCCGATTGCTGTTCCAATTTGTATATCCGCGGTGGCTTCAATCGCTGGTATATTAACCGGGATCACACAAAAAATATCATCATGCAGCCAACGAAAACTACAAGACTACATAATTAAATTTCATGTTGTATCCACTGCATACTCTCAATTATCCTCATTGATATCGTCATCTCTCGATGATACAATTATATCAGAGAGTGAGTTTTCAGCGATGGTAGATATATATGATTCTGCGATGTCAAAATTAGAGCGACAACAACAGTGTAATAACAATGACAACACAGATGGAATTACTTCAACAAATAGTGGAGAACACAAACCCAGTACAAACCAGCATGATATCAATAACCTCAACGAGTCCAGAATTCAGTGTGAATTTCCCCTCTCCGGTCCCAGTGAAGGAAATCGCGCTAGCAAAATTGCGAGTATACCACAGTTGGCCTAATATCAGATCAAAATCATTTGGTGGTCAACAACCGAATAATTCACTGGTATTTGCGAATAAGAGTAAAGGCGACGGTACCCCAGACTGGAACGTTGTTTCCATACCAACCGGATCATACCAAATTAAACAAATCAATAATGATTTCGCGCGTAGAATAAAATCGATTACTGGAAAAGAATCAAAAATAGATATAACGGTTCATGAGCCGACACTATCATCTGCCATTGAAATAAGCACAGAAGGATACGTCGTAGATATCTATCAAAGCTCAATAAGGACAATACTAGGATGGCCTGAATAATCACCCGGAGTAAGAACCGTTGATTTACCAGAACAAAAAAAAAAACTGATTATATCACCGACAGGATAAAATCTGATAATCCAGTAAAAAGCTATAGCGATTACACCAAATTGAATTTTTTTAGTGAATTGGTAGATCATGGCACGAAGAGAAAAAGCTACGGAACTCGAGAGCATAAAATCACTGAAAATTTCACAGCGTTCAATAACGATATTTCACTGTTGTTAATATCCCTTAAATCCGGCACTCTCACCCGAGATGAATTTATCAGCGTCGTAGAAACATGCAATAAAATTATCGACGATATGGAAACATTTCGTTCACAAATTATTCAAGAGGTATTAGATGACGATAATCCCCTATCGAGAACAAAATTTGCAACAGACTATAAAATCCCCGTCAAAGATATTCCAACATTCAAACTACCAGGATATAACGTACCAGAACTAAAAAAAACTTCTCAGTGACACCATCGATGTTGGTTTTAAAATAATTCATGATGCATGGAAAAAAACATCACCGGAAATAAAAATCCTCAAACATAATAATGACCCAAATGGTGGTGGCAGGCATATCGCTCCTCAAAATGTGAATATTTCATCGGTGATAGCGCTCAATTTAGTATGTGATGTTATCGAAGGAAGCTATCAAATAAATCTAGAACGATCAAATCAAGCTCAGCAGGGATATATTTTGTATTCATTTGCACCAACAGCTCCTCCAGGATTTCTAATCATTGAATCTCCGGTGAATCCAGTATATATGCGATGTCATAATAATTCATTATCCAGAATTAATTTCAAACTCACTGACCAGTCCAATAATCTGATTGATTTACAAGATGAAGTTTTACAAATAAGTCTGTTTGTGAAATCCTAAGGATTTTCATCCTGAAAGGATTTTCGTCCTAAGACCCATCGTATCGTACTTGACAAAATATTCGGTTGAAATCAGAGGTGAGTTTTTACCCATTTTGAAGCCTCCTGCATGATCATGTTTTCAGACAAAAATGACTAAGTCTCTTTTTGGCAAATGGAGACTTTATTTTTTTTGTTTAAAACATGAAAATTCGTAGGAAGGCTCTATTTGCCGTTTTGACAGTTAAAAGTGATTTTTGTTTGAAAAGTTGTCCGATACGATGGGTCTGTTTGTGAAATCGTAAAAGGATTGTCATCGTAAAAAAGTGTTAACCCATAGCAGCAGAGAGGGCGAGTGACAACGACGTTGGCGTCATTATTTTTTGCCTGTTTCGGGTTTTAAGCCCTAATCCATTGAAAACTTGTTTAAAAACGTTGTCCGGCTCGCCCTCTCTGCTGCTATACAGACCACCATAGGCATGGTTCTATCTGAAGCGTTGGATTTAAATTGAATTTTTACAAACGTTTGTTCAGGATTTTAATTATTCGGACTTGTGTCCGTAATTCTTGAATCGTTTATGATCTAAATCACAATACCGTAAGTTCTCTTTGTATTATCACTTTGCATTCTAGAGGAATAAATCATTTTTAGAAATGTACAAAGCATGTTCCTTTTCTTCTGTTATTTATTCTAAGACCATTGAATCATACAGTGGTTAAAATATTAGGATCTTTACCTTGGTTTGAGTCAAGGTCGTTACCATTATCATTTTTTTTGTACGATCGTTGTAGCAGACTTTCTAATAACTAGAATTCTTAGAAAAAGTAACTGTTATCCTACGTCCTTTTCATTTGTGTCTTAGCTTTTATATGTCGTTTGTACTAAAAGGTTAATCTATCCTGCAATACTATCTGAAACAGAAATCACTCTTATTGTTGTATCCAATATTTAATTTGTGCTGCAATATATTTACGTACATTATTTATTGGCTAGAAATATAACGCTTTCATCTATTATATTTTAGGGAAGAGATATTAGCAAGGGATTATATAGAAATTAAGAAAGGTAACCTTACATTAAATTACTGCGATTCAACATAAGACTCTTGGCATGTCGAGACTGCAGAGGCCATGACAAGCACATCAACACCATTTATTTTTTGGGGAATATCACTAAAGTGTATTTACCAATTTTGCTCGCTAGGACTTCTTTTACCAAATATATGTTTATTAGCGATTTATTTCGCAATGCCGGAAATTGGATTTATATTATCAATTTCTGTTCCGTAGAAATAAATTATTTGTTGAATTTTACAAAACTGGTTGGTCTTCGTTTTTTCAAATTACGTATTTTAAGAGCGTAGACATGTATCAGCTTATAATCTACAATTATAGACCATATTAGGCTATGTATCGTAGACCTATGTCCTTTTCTTGCAGTGTTCATGAAAACAAACGGTTTTCTGTCTAATGTGACAAAAATGTTTGCTACAAACATCATCAGGAATTGTTTTTTCTTTACTTTTGTAAGAAGTGTATGTTTATTGGATTTAAGGTAGTCATACAAGTCCTTTTTTTTTTCTTACTTTCCTCGTTAATTTTACAGCCGGATTATTTTATTTCACAGAGGTGTAACAATGGCATGGACCATTTATGCATACACATATCACTCTCTAATGGCGTTAAAGAAGCAAGGGCTCACATTCTGAGTTTAGGCATCACTATAAATATTTAGTTTACCAATTGCTAGTCGAGGTTTTAATGTTTGAGTTCTTAAAACGAGTGGAACGCACATGGAACAAATCAAAAAAGGGCCCTTTCAGGTAAATGTCTTATATTCAGATGTTGACGATCGTAAAGACCAAATTCTCTCTCACTACTATGCACCTTTTTACCTGTTATGATAAAACGGTCATTCATAAATTATAAAATGATATAAGTTACTAATATGATATAATTATATTAACACATGAATATACAAGGATGTTCTTCCTTTCAGGATAATTATTGCGTTTGTGTCAATGACACTAACAATTAAGCTGGTCAAAAGCTTTTAACTCGATTTAAATTAAACGACATAAGCTGAATAAAGACAAAGAGTAAATAGATTTGTTAAATTCGTTGAAATGAATATGATATTGAATATAAAGGACAAACATTGATATGGAAATATTTCATGCTTAAACACATGTTAATTTAGACAGCAGGGCCTACTTTGTGCACCCATAGCATTTGTATTGATATTTAGAACAATTGTATTGTTGACATGAACTGATAAACTTAACTGGATTTATAACATACGATTAATATATGTGAGTGATTTGTGAAAGTCAGCTCACAGATTACCCAGTCAATAGTACCAAGTTTTAAGGGATGTGTCTACCCGAAGAATACTCGAAATGTTACAAAGCTATCTACAGAGAGCTGTATAGGGACAATGTATGAAGGAGGAATGAGTGAAATTGATACGTATCATGGTAATGATGGCTTGATATGTTTCTACAAAAAATATTTGCGTTTTCTAGCACCACGGAACATAACAAAATGGAAGTCTTAAACCGAATAATTGTTTATCAAATTTTCTTTCATGAGGTAGTGTCTGTTCAAAGATATGAATCATTCATATCGGCAAATGTTGTTTTCTCCATTAAAGAAACGATATATGAGATCATCTAAACGTCAGAGAGAGCATAACATGTGTATTTCATGCTTTAAATCGCCAGTTTGCTGAAGTTTCAAGTAATTGTTTCTATCAGAGAGAAACATGATACGATTTTATGACAAATGAGCGGAAGAAAAATACAATTGTATTTCGAACATCCGTTGCAGTGTATGCATTCTTTAGAGCCAAAATTGGATTTTTTTGGTAGCTTTATTCTTTAACTACAAAGTGTTGATCGGTCTGCGATTCTTTCTTTCAAACATGTATATTCCCAGAAGAAGATATAATAGAAATATAGGACATTTTTATGTTCATTTTAACCCAAATTGAACAAAAACAGCTATATTCAGAGTTTAAACCCATTTCTAGAGAATGATTCAGAATGAAATTATGAACCTATCGATCGTTCACATAACGATATAGCAATACGTGTAGTTATGAACCTATCGATCGTTCACATAACGATATAGCAATACGTGTAGTTTTGAACCTATCGATCGTAAACCGATATGAAATAGGAATACGAATGAATGAAATGATGAACCTAACGATCGTTCATATAACGACATACTAGGAAAGATTGACATTATGAACCTATCGATCGTTCATATAACGATATAGCAATAGGATAGGAATGAATGACATAAAGAACCTATCGATCGTTCGCATAACGATATAGCAATAGGATTGAATGAAATTATGAAACTATCGATCGTTCGCATAACGATATAGCTAACGATAGGAATGAATGAAATGATAAACATATTGATCGTTCATATAAAGCCATTGGAATATGGATGAATGACGTGAACTTATCGATCGTTCATATGACGAAATAACAATATGAATGAATGAAATAAATGCAACTGTGGAAATAACATGGAACAGCTATCGTGGCGCCCATTTGACGACCAAGATGTTAACTCCGGTTCAACGCGCTCTAGGAAATGGCCTGAGAAGCACCCATGCATGGTCCTCTCCTCTCAGTCTGCTGAAGGATCCCTTACATCACAGTCCCCTTTCCGCGACGCCTTGGTCCCTCGCATCCAGAAAACCAATCCACTCTTCCGATCCAACGTCACCAAAACACAGCGTATAAGTCACACGAATCCACATAGCGTTTTGTGACTCCTCATCAAACGATGTACAAGGCATTGCAGGTATTATAAAGCAGTTCTACAGTTGGTGACCCCACATCAAATCATATACAAGTCATGGCATTTAGGTAGCTCTACAGCTGAGGATTTGCTTCCGTAAAGGTGTAAGCTTCCTGACAAGACTTGGCGTAATGTGATTTGGTTATAGAGAATTTGATATATATATATACACTAGCTGTGACAGATATGCGCAGCTAGGTACTTAGTTTCCCCATGCAGGCAATTTGTTCGTGCAGCATGGTCTGAGTTTCGCTCAAGATTTCGAAATAACTAAGCCAAAAATATACCACCTTCAGGTGACGCTGTACGCGGCAACGAAACCGAGTACAGTTTTGACAACATATGCATATTAATATAACTCCTACACAATTCCGTGACAAATAATCCAACTAACGTCTAAGCATATCGTTTCCAGCACGACATACAATTTAATACATGTATTAATATAGGAAGAAACTAATAAGTGTAGTTAGCCGTAATTTAAGAAACACATAATCCATAGTCGTTGGATTGCAATTTGGTGTTTGTTTCTAAACTTACTGCTTCAGATATATATTTCAGTCAGTAATCTAGCCGATTTGTCATGTGTGACAAATTATCGAAACAAGACTGAACCAAAGCAAGCAGAAAATTGAGTTGTTTTCGTTTGTAGCATGTACACATATTTCCTGTTAAGTGGCCAGTTTGACCCCGCATTAATTTCAGTAAACCGTCATTACTAACTTGAGAGTGCGGTTCGAGCCCAATGAAACTCATAGTTTACGCACAATTGTATTCTTTTTTTATTTTATACTTGTACTTTTGTATGCATAGTCAAGTGAAAGTACATTATAAATCTCTACAATACTTCCAAATCGTTGTGTACTAAACGGAACATACTAATGTTTCAGACTGTTCTAATTATCACAGTTTAGCTATTGGTTTGAAGATTCAATTACCATCCTGGTAAGATACGCCACTATCTGTACTTGACTGGAGAGCTGGAGTAAAGACAATATAGACCTCTTCCTCCGAATAGCGTTTGATGCATTGGTTTCGGGGAATCTCGTGGCATGACCATTCTTTGCCCCAGCAGCTAGGTCAAATGCAAAATGTCAGCTACCGACCATTTTTGAATGGCAGTGGAACAACTTTCACTATCATCACGTACAAAATTATCTGCCTGGTTGATTTCATTACTTTCCTAATTATCAGCCGCCCTCAGCCGTGTTTCTCTGAACATCAAATGTTCCTTACCCATCACATATATTGAAATTTAGTGACTTTCATATACCAAATACCGTACTTACCGATGTGGGGCCGGCGGTGATATAATTACCTGTCAAAAAAATTATTGTCACCAAAGCGAAGGTATATTGTCTTTAAAAAACCTGACCCAAACGCTTAAATTTCACTTGTTGCGGTGTCACGAAATTGCCATTTGAGAAACATGGTATTGCAATATATTTAATTATTCCCGAACGTTCGAATCCTTTTCCACCAATGAAATGAATCTTTCATATTAATTATGAAATGATATAAAGTATTGTGAGTGTATGGATAGCTTACTGGTCAACGCGTTCATAGATTACTATGAGTACCAGGGGCTAATAGCATGTCAAATAGACGTGAAATGGGACAGTGTTATTTAAAAATAGCAGGAATAGAGAGAAATATACTTGTGTGAACCAATACGATTCCATAATGTGAACTTGCCACACATCCAAACCTACGGAAGTAATATCTATTCCAGTTCAAAGCTTCAAAAGCGCCAATACAACTCAATTTCTTTTCAGGTTCACCGATCATATTTCGATATAACTATA
Source organism: Unio delphinus (assembly GCA_029339505.1). Lineage (NCBI taxonomy): Eukaryota > Metazoa > Mollusca > Bivalvia > Unionida > Unionidae > Unio > Unio delphinus. Next base: position 1,457,336 of record JAQISU010000079.1, read on the forward strand.
AAATTAAAAAAAAATTAAAAAATTGCTGTTGAATATCGTATTCACTACTTGTCATTGATTCATAGTTGATAGTGCAACTATGCTTAATTGCAATGTGCAAAGGACTCGTCTTTCGTAGTATTTTGTTATGGTCGTACAACCACTGGCTATCACATTTTGCGGTAGGACAAAGTACACGGAAAAATAAGGACATTATTTAAGTCAAGGAACTAATATTTATTCACGATCGTCGCTGCACCTGCCGCCATTAATATTTAATTTCTTATGAAGTTCACCGATGATTTTCGATACAGCCATGCAACACAAAAGTTGATGTTGATTTTCGTCTTCAGTACGTATCCTTCACTCATAGTTGACATTCCAACTATGCATACGTGCAATCTGCACAGGAACTCGTGTATCGCAGTGTTTTGGTTCGGTCTTATAAATACTGGCTAAGTCATTTTGCAGTAGGAATACATAAACGGGGAAATAAGTAAATTATATAATTCAATAAATCTAAGAAGATAATCAAAGACTTGCGATTACGTTAGGAAATAGAGAATTCATGAGTGAATTAAATAGTCTTAATGTCACTGCTAATATATCCTCCTTATTTTGTTGATGTCAGAAATTCCACACAGTAAAGGTTCGATAAATGTATCACCCCCTCAACACCGAAAACGACATGTCTATTGTTGTTAAAATAGCTTTTCCCATTGTGCTGTTCAAACATATCGGTGCAAACTTTAAACCAGACCATGTAAAACACCTTAAGAGCAATTTATTAAGAAAAAAGTATTGTTATTTCTGGTAAAGCAATTATGTGTAACTAGGTAAAAGTTTAATCTGGATTCAAAATAATGTAATATGACTTACTACTAAATCATGCCATATTCTTACAAGTCTTTGGTAAAACTGTCAGCATTAACCTCATCGATATCCTGACTGTTATTATTATTTAGTTAGCAATTAAATTGTGTGTACCCGTAGAGTTTTAAGATCTTTTTCTCCAAGGAAAAAAACCCCGAAAAAACTGACAATACAAGTTCTTCCAACATCATGTGCAATAATTGTACAAAATAATACAATTGGAACAGTACGTCACCTGATGTAACATTACACCCAAATTCTAACTTAAAATCCAAAATGATCAATACTCTCGGCAAGTTTGATCTATCCTAAACCACTATCAATATATAAACTTTACTATTTTCATTTTTTATTTGTTCGCTTTCTTATCTAATGGGGTCGTGTTCTTTTATTACTGTTAACACTTGCATTCACACGCCACTGGTTGCCTTAGGCAAATGGAATATTTCGTAAAATTTAAGAAAACATGTCCGTTCCATTTTTTGACATTAGTGTTTTTTATTCATTAGGTTTAGAAAACATAATCCGTGTAAGGTAATACTCCACTACCAGAGAAACGGATATTATCATGAACATACAACATCAAATATGTAAATTAGCGCTATCATAATCGATGCTTGCCATATACTGATTTTATACAACGGAGTCAATAATGGCATTATTTGAACGTATTATTGCTTTTGTCCAAGAATAACCACTATCATAAATCAAAGAATAATACCCTCTCTGAAAAGTTAAAAGAAAAAATGGCTTTTATATCGATTGGTGTATCTCTTTGAAACGGATACGCGTAAACCATCTTATTCTGAAAACTTTTGTTTTGAGGAAAGAACAGTTTATGTGTTATTATTTGATCAAGGATTCTACCTGTATTCTTTATCTACATGTTATATCCGCATCACTTCAACATTTCTCGTTGTCGAAAGGATAATGCAGATATAAGCCAATATAATTTGATAATGGATGCTTAGTTGGATCTTTACTTTCTCTCATTTTTTGTTGGATGCCCACATACACGGTTACAAATAAACTTCAAGTTAATAACGTCATGCTATACCGCACAGTGTTATCTCATACATTATGTAATTGGATACTACCTAGCGCTTCGTAGGTATACATTACCACCCGACAATGTGGAAAAGGCTTATCACGTGCAGTGCATATATGCTGATACGTTGACACCTGTTGTGTTTATTTTACTCTTTTATTATTTGGATACATTGGAATCAAAACATATACAGTCATGATTTGTTTTCTAGTTTTGCTGTCAGGGTAGTTGTCTCTCATGTTTATAAGAATATGGACGTAACGAGGACGTAAAAAAGCTTGACTTTAACCAAATCGTGGGTTTGCATTGCTTCAAATAAGATTTCAGCCGGGCTAGTGCAATAGTTCCATATGCAGCCATGAAAGAACCTCATGTTTTGAACCTTCATTTGAGACTGTAACACATGACTTTTTAAGCTTGTTCCTGTGCCTAGGTTGTGTTCATTCACTTTTTTTGCTCTTCGATGCCTCTCGAGATTTGTATTGTTAGCTTGGTCCTTTCAGCTTTCATCTCCATTATGTGTCTTAGTAATTCTTGGTTGAGGCGGTTCACAAAGGTTTACTGCTGTTGTTCAACTCTCGCTAAGCCTCCAGCATCACCCGGTTGGTGATAATTTCTGCCAACAACATTCAGGATGCTCTCATGGTGCTCCAATGCAACGGACATGATCCTTTTCAGGCAGATGTTGAGGAGAGTTGATGAGAAAAGCACCACTGTCTGACGCTCACTGCAGTTGTAAACCAATATCATATATTGCCATGGACGAGAACTGCACTAGTAATCTTGAAATGCAAATGGTCTATGGTTCTGATTAGTTTTTGCTTTATATTGCATATCCGCATGGTGTACCACAAATCTCCATGCCATACCATGTAGTAAGTCTTACTTATAATGCTGAAGATGTTTTTATAGTGTCACGGCTGCTCTGTAACAAAACTGTTTTTCAGTAATTGTGTGCTCTATTTTTGGTTTAAGCATGCTAAGGATGATATTAAGCATGAAACAAATGCAGATCAATTTTGCTAGGAAGAGTGTTTATATAGGCCGCATCCTCCAGGTGGGACAATTTCCTGTTTGCCAAATTTTGTTTCAAATTGATGTTTGTACATTTATCATGAAAGTTAATCATGCTTGAACATGTTCTGCATGTATAATATCTGCCTCAGCTAGCTTCACTTTCTTCAGTGCCATTTCTGCAGCTTCGACGTATTCAATGATGATCGAGTGGTAAACTTGGATTGCAATCAGTGGAAGTTTAATAAAGCTCGGTTTGAAGACGTCTCATGATTGTAAAGCTCTGTACAGTATTAGGACGACTGTTAAGAATATCTTGGTCATCTGTCAGACTTTTACCAGACGTATCTATGAATCACTAAAGTAATTTCTTATTTACGTATGCAAAACTAATATTAAATAATAAAATATTTGAGTGATGTAATTTTTTATAATTCGTAGACACCGTGACATATCGTCATTATGCCATTACATTATATCATTATATTTTGCATACCTAGAGGCTCCTCCTTCGTTCCTTCCAGACTAACACTGTTGATATTAAGTTTGATAATAGTAATATTTAAACATCTAGGACAAAGCAGAAGATTTTATATCTGGCTAGAGGATTGAAGTGTACAATCTTTTATCCCGGTTATAGCTTCAAACTCAGAGCCCTAAAATGAACCTACTATACTACACTTTATGTAGATTGGATCTTCTCTGCAAAATGTATAGATAGAAGGAAAAAAATAAGCTGCTGGGTGTATCGGAACAAATCTGAACAACATGGGGGCTGAATTAATGTTTTAATATTGTTTTTAACATTTGACTGTTATGTAAACATAGCTTATTAATTCCTACAAGCACTGACGCGTATTTTAAAACATGGTATCTTGAGAATGATAGCCCAACAAGTATTGCTAGTCCCTAACTTAATTTATGTCTCTACATGTATGTTTTGGTAATGCATATATATAATTGTAAGGAATCCCACAATGAGACAAGTCTACAAACGTATTATTGCCTGGACACTTGAAACTAACGTTAATCATTATGAATATTCGTTGATACTCATTCTAATGAACACCATCCTTGTATCATTTACCAGTTCGGTAATTAGCTAAGTGAGATTTTCCTGGCAAAAAAAACAATGTGTACGCATTTACAAATTCATTGTTAACATATAGGAAACAATAAACAAACACTCTTTTAGCAGATAAAATATATATATATATATATATATATATATATATATACCAGGCTGCCGCTTAAATGATAATGTATATACTACGTATACTTTCTTATCCATATACTTAGAACCCTTCGAAAACGTAGAGATTATGTATTTTACCATTTTGCAACATTATTAAAAGTTAGTGTAAATATCTGCGATAATGATTAATATTATTGGTCAGCTACTGGTTTCTAATTTATTATGCGTTGTGAGGAAGAGTGTCATTGTTTTCGATGCTGTCAGCATAGAAACATTCCTGGACCATACATTTATTTTTAATATCCTATCTATATCGGTTCTAGTTCTTGCCCACTTGACACAGGGCTATCTTGAACATAGCGATTGAAACATCTTGGTTTGTTGCGATGTGTCAATTGTCTAGATATCAGTTTATGCAAATATGATGTAGTGTGCACGTGTAGAGTGTGAGCATCATATTATATTTAAATGACTTATTTAGGTTTTTCCCTTACGTGACCCACAATCGGTTTGATAAATGATCTTAAATTACTTTTTCAACAGTAACAGCCCGATACAACATTATCTTACCCACGAATTTATGTTTTACATCACACAAACCACACCACTAACAGGATCGCTTCGTTGGCCTAGTGGTTAAGGCGTCCGACTAGTATTCGCGTGGTCCTTGGTTCGATCCCTGGCCGAGTCATACTAAAGACTTACAAAAATGATACTAACTGCTGCCTCGCTTCACGCCCAGCATTAAAATGTTAGTGTTAGGACTGGTCAGTCCTGTTGCAGGATATTGTGACTGGATGAGATATTATGCTACATGTCTACGGTCTGATCGATCCCTTGCGAGTCATACTAAAGATTTACAAAAATAGAACTAACTTCTGCCTCGCTGCACGCCCAGCATTAAGAGGTTAGTGTTTCATATTATATTGAGTAGAACGTAGAACCTTCAACAAGTGGTGCACATGCACATATGGAAACTTGTAGTTACCATACTTATATCGCATTACGTGAGACCATCACTATATGTTTTGTATTATTAGAAAGACAACAAAACGCATTGGTACATGATGTGGTGGAATACGTGCAGACCTTATGGGTCTGATTATCCATTTATATAAGAACATATACGGTATCTTTGGAGTGAATATAAGTGAATTGTTGCTAGGCAGTTATATATTGCTTGGCCTTTTGCATATAAAGTTTTTTTTTGTATTCATTTTTTTATATCTCGTTTCTCATTGTACCTTCATGCTCATGAAACTGAAAGCAAAGGTTGTTAAATCTGCACATGATAGGGTACTTATACGTGGAGTGAATCAGAGGTAAAGAAACATATAATGCTTTTATTTTTTTTTTCAGTCTGACGTCTTTGAATTAACACGTGTTCTCAGTCTACACAAACAAGAGGCTTTATTCAGGCTCAAGATGATATTCCTGCAAGAACTTGTTTATGCAAAGGCAAGCGGAACAAGGTCTCACTGATTACTTTATGCGAATAGTTACACAGAAGAGAACATTCCAACGAGATAAATTATGTTAATAATTCAAAGAGCATCCTCTTACTCATTTAAACAAAGGGTTTGGATAAAGTTCTACTGTGTCCATCAGAAATATTTTGCACCTATTATTGTGTCCTGACAATTGCATTCAAAAATGTTGTCTCGTCTATCCTTTACGTGTGCTGAAATATATAATCAATACCACCATTATTGAAAAGATGATCAAGAACGAGGTTAGAAAGAAACATTGGTCAGATTACAATTGGTTTATGCTTTTGAACGCTGAGACCAATGCTTGCAAGTATATTAAATTTGGCATATATATGGTATAAAGATTCCAAACAGTCACGTCTATGGACTATGAAGGGTACAAAGACAAATATACAAAGAAAGAAGATAGCAGCTATCGTTCTTAGATCTGGTTTCCTCAAGATAAAAATGAATTCAAAGAATAGTGTCGGTGTCTAAAATACATACATGGAACATCGTATAACAGAACGAACGATTTATGTAATGTATTATTGAACTATTAATTTGACATCCAATAATGTCAAATATTGAATACTAGGCAGTTTCATGTCGATAGTTCAGCTCATTAACGATATTTTATACGTAGCTAACCACGGGCACATTATACATGAAGACTTGATTCGGACATTAACGAAAATCGGAAAGCTTGCATAAAATTACGAGTTTGGTAATGACATGATTGCTATCTACCTGCCTATTTAAAGTTTTTTTTTGTCAGGTACATTTACTCTATTTGAGAAGTGTTTTTTTGTAATAAAAGTTGTCATCATGATGGAGCAAACTTCGGCTTTGTTAATATTTACGTATATTTGCAAACATACGATGTCTCAGTATCCGTGATAGTCGGAATTATGCATTCCATACTTACTTAAGGTTGTAATTTATAAATAAGCAAAGTGTTAGCCTGCGAAAAGTATGTTTCTAATCCACATCTAACTGACAACTTTTTACCGATCATAATAGTGATCATGTCGATATTGAAGCACATGATTTTGTTTTTACCCCGGTTGAGTAGTTACCAGAGATACGACTAAACAGCTATTGAGAATGACGTTTATTGATAAAATATTCTTTTAGCTGACACATTTATTGATCATTCCTTCAAAAGGTGACAATTAATATTACAATCGATCACTCAAAATGTATATATCACATTGATTATACTTTTCTACTCATTCTCCTTATTCTAATCAAGGTAGCGGCCGACAAGTGCTCTTTCTTCTTGGACTGGAAAATATATTGGATTTCATATTTCTTTCAAATAGCTATTACAGCAACTGATGTCACACATGGCCCAGATTTTTATTTGTGCAAAATGTGTATATTGTTACGATAAGGGAGACCATCTTTAAACAATGCAAAGGATTAGACTTTTTTATAAAAATGTTAGACTTTGGAAAATATGGTCACAGCTTATGCACTGAGTTTTCCGAAACGTTATGCGTCAATTAGAAACCGAATAATTCAAGTATTCTTTATATAACCAATAAAACAGAAGGGACATGGAAATGTGTAAACTCTAGGAACTAAATGATGATGGGTACTCATTTGCTGTTGTTTAGTGTTATATAATCAGGTCAATCATCATTAGGTATTAGTCATGTATAGTTATTTATTAGACATATTGTTTGCAGAATATTGAAGTCATTAATGAAAAACTATTTCCAATCGCATATTCATACATTTTTCTTCTTGATTATGTCTCTGTTTTATGAAAAAAGTTGTCAAATGCTAGCAAGGACGAATCGTCACACTACTCATTCAATAATGAAAATAAGGTTCACATACAATAAAATAACATTTGATTCTGGTCTGATAACATAGTTCTTACTATCCTGCCTACACATAAAAAAGGCTCTTTGGTTTTGCATTGCCTTTGTTACATTGAATAGAAATTAAGAAACATAAATATATCATCAAAACTTCTAATGGGAGTAAACAACTTAGCCATGCTATGGGAAAGGGGTATTTTGTTACAGATATACATTGGAATCATTTAATCAATAGCGTTGAATCAGTCTCACACACTCTGACTGTAGTAACATTGTATTAAAGAGTATTTTGGAAATCATAAATATTTTAACAGCATCCTTACATGATGAATCACATCAAAAGAGACAGACTTGGTTGGATTTTCAAATATCAGACAGTTTGCTCAGATATTTCCTTAATGGGTGAAACCCGGTCCATTTTGTTGAGTACCAAAAGCAAGTCTGTATCGTCTAACAATTGTCAGGATTAATGGCAATATTTAAGAGAGTTACAAATTTTATCAAGTCAAATTTTAGTCGGTCTGTTTTTGCTTGTTTAGGTATTGGTAGAGATTTTATGGAAGAGTACATAGCTGGTGTCAATCATCTAGTGTGCGTTTTTTCCTTGTAAAATTCAAAAAACAGGAAAATTATTCAAATTGAAAAGGGATATTTGTCTGTTTTGGCTTTGCATTAATATAACATTCGCATTTATTCATAGCTTTACTCTACTGTTACAAGCAGTGACAAAAAAACCCCGAATTTTCATAACGGAAAAAGAAAAAGGGAAATCAGAAATTGTTCTTTTGAAGTTCGATGTTGAAGGAATACATCCCTATTAACATCAAGTGACCTTAACACATGTTTCCAAATGCACTTTCCCTCCAACAGCAGTACTATACTGCTTTCTATTGAATATATTTTGAATCAATCATAAAATCATAAGATCTTTTTATCTACTGTAATTGCATGTGCATTTGATTGATTTGAAAACAAAACGTTTTTGTATAATACATTGATTTTGTGAATTAGGGGACCTGTCATATATATATATATATATATATATATATATATATATATATATATATATATATATATATATATATATATATATATATATATATATATAACATATATATATATATATATATATATATATATAACATATATATATGAGTTGTTCTTAATTATTATGTTTTATAAAGATAACAGTGTTGCATGGGATTGGGTTTAGCATATTGTTTGTTGTTTCGTCGTTGATTTATTAAATGTGTTGGTGTTTTCTTTCTTCTTTTACTACCATACAGTCGGACTAATATATTTATAATGAGAGAAAAATATAATTATGTTGAATCATAATAAAAGAATGGTACACAAAGTGTACAAACGTCCTGTATTTTTCCTGAATCAAGAATTTTAAAATTGATTTAACGTTGTGGCAGCATATTCATTATCCTATGAACATGGTGAAGAATGAGATGTCAAGGTTGTAAAGAACTTATCTTCGGCTCCGCATTTACAGGACGTTTACTGCAACTTATGGCCAGGGCATAAATGCATTTTACGAATGTGGATAATTACGTTTTTATAGAGAATTTCCAGCAAAAAGAATGGGTTTGCATCTCTCTTGAGTCAAAACTATTTTATCTTCTTCAATAATGTACTAGTTGAAGACAATGTTGAACAATTAAACTGTGATTTAATCGCGAGTGAATTTTATTGTGATGCTATTGATATTTATTCCCATAATGTAAAACGCATCATCTCATCAGAATCAATGCACATTTTAAGATATTAACTATTTTAAGTCCATCAGACAGTTACAAGGTTCGATACTCAGCCATACAATATATGGAACCCTTGGTTGAATTATTTTTATGACGAAGCCAGTCAAATTCCAAATGTATATTTAAATCTGTTACGCTCCTTGTTTTGAGATTTGGAACAAATTTGTTTTCTTGTTAAGGGATAAAAAGGAGGTCCATTCATTCACAAATAATCTTCCTAGTTTAGGTCTCGTGTTTTCTATTTAAACATACATATTATTACCTAGTCTCATCCCCCTGCGTGTTCGGGGTTGTAAAATTGAAACGACGTGCCTCGCCACTTGTCGTAAAAGGCAACTAAGTAGAGGCAAACTGTTTGCCTTGGATTGCGACCCGTGTAAGAGGAGGAATGAATCCTGGTAGTTGCAATACACTATTTTGGCCTCTACGTCTTTTAGACGGCTGGTGGAGATGGATTCGGAATCGATAAATCGGCGGGTCACGCCGAGTACTAGCAGGTCTTTATTTTACTTACTCATCTTCTCTTTCTTTCTTGTATCTCTCTTGATACCACCGTTGCCCCTGCATTATTTTCCTTTAGCTTTCACTCTCGCAAGTTTTAGAAGACTTCCTAGAAGGTGGTGGCTCAACGGGTCAATCTGGAGATAATTTTACCGACCCTAGAAGGAAGCTGCATGGGTCAAACCCAGGTAATTGTATCTAACGAGTATCGCTTCTAGATATCCCTGACACTTGAAAAGTGTCCCCTCGTTGGGCTCCCTGGCTTGTGAGGAGCATGGGTGCTGAAATTTCTCATTATTAATCGTGGCAAATGCAACCAAAAAAATCAACAATAAACGCACCAAACCACTGTCGGACTCTAATGAAGAAACATGTGGCGCGGAATAATGTCCACGATTCATGGTTCTTCAGTCTAAGGATGATTCCAAACCGCTTTCAAGTTTATCTCCATTTGTTATTAGGAAAGCTATTTCGGGATCCATTGGCACACCAAAAAGTGTGAAAAATCTCAAATCGGGTTGCCTCCTGATTGAGTCTGAGCGAAAAGGTGAAACAGAAAATATCATGAAAATGAAAACCTTTTTCGATATTTCAGTGACACTGAATTCGTCCAAAGGTGTAATGCGATGTCCTGACTAGGCTGGAGTCACCGACACAGATATCATCGAAGGGATGAAACATGAAGGTGTCACTGCAGTACGAAGAATACGTATTAAACGTAATAACATTTTGCAGGACACAAATACATTTGTACTCACCTTTAATAAACCGTCAGTGCCCAAAGTGGTCAAGGCTGGGTTTTTACAAATACAGGTCGAGATCTACATTCCAAACCCCTTCGATGCTATGAATGTCAAAGATACGACCATCACGAGAATCGATGTTCCAGAGCCAAGGTATTTTGTCGATGCGGATACCACTCTCATCAGGAAGCTGATTGCAGAGCAACTCCGCATTGTGTCAACTGTGGCAAGGAACATCACGCCAGTTCCATGGATTGTGATACATGGAAACAGGAGAAGGATATTCAGAGGCTAAAGTTTATATCGGACATTCCCTACCCAGAAGCCAAGAAACTTGTTCAGGCAAAATCATCCCTTTCTGGCCCATCCTTCTCCACAAGCGTCGAAAACAATCCAAAAACCGCGAAGGACGCCCAAACACAGATGGATCAGCCCGATTCAACAACAAGTGCCAATATTCCTAATTATATGCCACATAAAAGCACAAAATCAACTCAGACAACATTTAATAACAGTCCACCACCAAAATCACCAAAACAGAAACACAAAGTACAAAGAAATCAGCCGCAAAAGGGGTCAAATGACCCCATTAAACTGCACAAGTTTGGAGACTTTGAGAGCATGGGTGCAGAAAAAACTGCTCCATGCACTCAAAGTAGTTCCTAACCTAGAAAAACCAAATATACTTCCGTACTTCATCCAGCGAAATAACAACACATACTTCCTCCGCGAATAGCCTAACCCAGCTCCAGAATCTTCAGCATAACAATATAATGAAGAACACCATCATTCAATGGAACTGTCGCGGACATAAAGCTAACTGCAATAATATTCTTCTGCTTTTAAATCGACTCGACAATGCAGTTTTATGTTTACAGGAAAGATTCCTGAAAGAGACATATAAAATTACATTTAAAAACTTTTTCCTGTTTAGCGCGTACATTCAAAACGCTGACAGGGCCTCAGAAGGAGTTTATATTGTTGTGAACAATAGAGCCAATCACAGAGTCATTCCTTTGAATACAAATTTACAAGCCATTGCTGTAAGTGTCACTCTACATCGAGTGATTACTTTTTGCTCCATTTACTTACCACCAAACACCAACCTAGTACAAAAGGAATTAGACAATCTTGTTGAGCAACTTTCCGTGCCCTTCGTTTTACTCGGGGATTTTAATGCTCATAACATTGTATTTGGATCGAATCACATAAGTGACAAAGGCCATAAAGTAGAAGATTTCATTTCTAGACACGATCTGTGTCTATATAACACTAACTCACCGACATATTTACATCCAGGGACGGGTACGTACACATGCATAGATTTGACAAGTTGCTCCCCATCGCTGCTTTGGGACTATGAATGGAAGGTCGCTGATGACCTTCACAGAAGTGATCACTTTCGGATCACTCTTGAAAATTACTCTAAAATTGATGACGCAATTCCACAATGGAATATATGGAAAGCCAACTGGGCTATGTTTGAAACAATATGTAAAAGTATACTAAATAATGATACAGTATTCAACGCTGTAAATCCCATACAGCATTTTACTTCCATTCTAATTACAATTGCAGATGAATCTATTCCCAAGTCCTCACCGAACAGTAAGAAATCGCAAAAACCCTGGGTAACCAAGGAATGCAAAGAAACCATTAAACAACGCCGAGAAGCATTAAAACTATTCAACAATCGTCCAACGCCCGAAAATTTAAACTAAAACTCGACGCACAATCAAAGGAATGTAAACGTGCATCCTGGAAGAAATATATTTCTTCTTTAAACTCTCGTTACTCAATGAAACAAGTTTGGTATACTTTTCGAAAAATAAAAGGAAAGAGGAAACACAGTTGTATTCGACACCTGAAAACAAACAATATAAATTTCAGTTCGAAACGTGATATAGCAAATAATCTTGCCGACAGTTTTTCAAAAAAACTCATCGTCATCTAATTATTCAGAAGCCTTTCGAAAATTAAAATCTCAAAAATGAAAGTCACGATTGAAATTTAATTCAAATAACAGTGAAAGCTATAAACAGCTGTTTTCTTTATTGGAGCTTAGGGAGGCTTGAGACAAGTCCCATGATACATCCGCTGGGCCTGACGAAGTACATTTATCAATTCTTGAAACACATCCCAGAATCGTCTCTGACACTACTTCTTAAAATCTTTAAGATTTATGGATTGCTGGTAATGTATATTTTAGCTGGAAAGAAGCAATAGTAATACCGATTCCCAAACCAAACAAACATATCGAAGATCCTAACAGCTATGGGCCCATTGCACTGACAAGCTGTGTGTGCAAAACAATGGAACGAATGATTAATTTTCGGCTTGTATGGTACTTGGAAAGTAACAATTTAATATCTCCTTTCCAAAGTGGCTTCCGATCTGGTCGCAGTACAAACGATCATCTGGTTAGACTGGAAATATGTATTCGCGATGCATTTATCAAGAAGGAACATTTAGTATCAGTCTTCTTTGATTTAGAAAAGGCCTATGACAAAACATGGAAGTACGGGATACTAAATGACCTGCACGATCTGGGTCTAAAAGGCCGTCTGCCCTCTTTCAGCTCCAATTTTCTCTGCGACAGAGAATTCAAAGTACGAGTGGGCTCTTCCCTCTCTGATATGCACCAGCAAAAGATGGGTGTGCCCCAGGGCAGCACTTTATATGTGACGCTATTTAATATCAAAATCAATAGCATCACTAAGTGTTTAGCTCCCGGTGTGGAATGCTCATTATATGTAAACGATTTTTGAATTTGTTATCGATCAAAGCACATTCATACAATTGAAAGGCCACTCCAACAAAATATCAATAAGGTCCAAAATTGGGCCAGTAATAACTGTTTCAAATTGTCTAAATCGAAAACAGTATTCATGTATTTCTGTCAGTTGCGAATGCATCATGATTACCCGAAACTCACGCTGGACGGAACACTTATTCCAGTTGTTGAGGAAACAAAGGTTTTGGGTATTATCTTCGACGGAAAACTGACTTTTATACCGTACATCAAGAGTTTGAAATCTAAATGCTTAAAAGCTTTAAATTTACTTAAATTAATAGCGCACACTGACTGGGGTGCAGATAAAAAAGTACTCCTTAATTTGTATAGAAGTTTTGTCAGCTCCATACTAGACTCTGGATGCATTGTTTATGGTTCAGCTAGGTACTCCTATTTAAAAATGCTTGTCCCATATCATCATCAAGGAATAAACCTCGCTCTAGGAGCATTTAAGACATCTCCATGTGAAAGACTTCTCGCGGAAGCGAATGAATCACCTTTATCGCATCTCAGAGAAATGTTCTCTGCACAGTAAGCTCTTAGGTTAAGATCAAACCCTCTGGACCCTGATTTTTTGGCTGTTTTTCAACCAAAATACAGAACTTTATATGGAAATAACCCAAATGCCATACCTTCATTTGGCATCAGAACATCATCCAGCCTTTACAATATCAAAATTAATCTCTATACAGTTCAGAATACGTTTGTCTCGAAAACACCACCTTGATTACTTAAGCAACCCAAAGTGATTTTAACGTTACACGATGGAAATAGATCTGAGACGAAACCCTTCCATATTCCTGACTAAAACTAAACTAAAAACTCTTCTTGACGAGCATACAATAAAAGTAAAAACAAACCGCAGACGAATAACCAGCGTCGGCGTTATTCTGTATTCGGTTTTATGTGTAGTTGCTGGAACTGGCATATTGTTATCAACGATAACAGCACTGACACCTGTATTTGTCACAATTTGTGTCATTGGCGACAACAATTACATGAATTCGTAGCATCATCACAAAAAAAAATATCGACATGCTGTCAGAATAAACTACACGAGTATATAATTAAGTTACATATTACATCAACCGCGTATTCCCAATTATCTTCGCTGATAACATCCAGTCTCGATAAAGCCGCAAAAGACAACAAAGATCTCAAAAACATAAACAATTCTTGAATTCAATTTTGTCAATTGTCAATTTTCCCACTGAGGTTCCTGATATGGAGATAACAAGGGAGAAATTACGAGTATAATACAGTTGGCCTAATATTAGATCAAAATCATTTGGTGGTCAGCCACCGAATAATTCCTTGGTGTTTGTGAGTAAAAATAAACAAAACGGAACTCCAGACTAAACATAGTTTCTTTATCATCTGGGTCTTTCCTAATGGAACAGATCAATAATGAATTACAGCGTATAATAAAATCCATTACGGGAAGAGAATCAAAAATCGCTATCATAGATCATAAACCGATACTATGATCCGCGACTGAGATAAACTCACCCGTATATGTGGTAGATATATATCAGAGATCTCTAAGAAGCGTACTAGGATGGCTTGAATATCTACTGACTAAATATAACATACCGCCAGAGCCACGACTAAATGATTTTGTCACTGATTTAAAAGCCACAAAATTAAAGGGAATTTGGCCACTAACAAATTTTGATTATGTTTCTTCTCACTATGTCCCAGATAAAGATAATATATTTATGAAAAATCTTTCAACAACAACATCATTAACCGATGTTGATTCAAAAACTCAGATAACTTATGTTTGTGAAACTAATTTAACATAATATCCTAATGAAATTAAAACTAACTATCAATACCCATATGATAATTTAATTCGATTATTTGATAATTATTTTTTGAATTATCCTGATTATAATCTGAAAATGAAAATTATTAAAACAATTCAGGATATCAACTATAGTATATCGTAATTAGAATTTGCAAAAGAACAAATGTTTCACAATACAAATTATTGTCATATTATTGATGACAAAATTGACAAACTCAAACCACCGTAATTGAAGAAAATATTGTTTGAAAGGGAAACCAAAATCTGATAAAACAAATTTAATTTTTGCGATGTATGGAGTAAGTGGATGCATCGGGAAGCAGTATTAGCATTTTAGCATATGCGTCAATATTTATTATATGGTACTATTTAAGGGTCAAAAAAATATTCAGAAACCAACAATGTGATAAAACTGTACGCGATACATTACGGAAGTAATTGCTATTATTAAAATATTAAAATGTATTGTATATTACACAGTGAAGTGATATTTAATTAAATATCAAACGCTTGTGTATTTTTTATATCATATAGTAATAAGACAAACAACTGAAGTTACGTTTCGCGTAATTTTATTGTTTGCATTACATTGCTTCCTGACCGGAGTAATAGCAATGTGATATTAAAACACATATGACACCTGGATTGGTATTAGGTCAATGCATATAAACGTTTTTTTTCAAAAGGTTTTTTATCATTTGTTAGTGGCAGTCATCATATGGCCTATATTAGAATGAGCTACAATATATTTGTGCTCGTTTTCGAGACAGACATGAGATAGTATATATGTCTAAGAATTGTTCTTGTATGAGTGTATGTGTTTGCTAGTTTACATAGCCTTGAAGCAAAGAAAACAATGTTTGTTTTAAACTTAATTATGTTTTATTTTCATGAACAAGGGAACAGTCACCAAAATATTTGGTTTAAGAATAATACTCAAATTATCACAGAGAATCCTCGTTGTCAGACATCTTTGATCACATTTTAAACGCAACTTTGTTTGCAGCATTCGCTTTCTTTTTGTGCATCAAATTGTATCGTATAGATTTGTATATTATATTTATAACCTTTCTGTCATTAACAATAACTTGTAATCAGTTGTTTCTGTGTAAAACATTATTTCTAGCACCAATATGTTTTTTTTTTTACAATAGGTTAATTGTGTTAGGTGGAAATAACCACTGTTTGCATGATAAGCAACTCATCAGCAAAATATTTGTCTGACGATGAACATGGACAAAATAATTTTAATATATATCATACATATAAATGGGAAATAGCCCGTTTTTGGTATAATACTTCCCAAATACTCATTGGTAGCAGAATCAAAGGCTGTAAGAATAAATATGACCTTTTCTCAGGTTATTGCATTATCTGGTTAACAAAACTGAAGTGCTCGGCAAATTAAAATTATGTGTACATGAATATTTTTTGCGCTATATGAACATGTTGCTGAATAAGAACGTACAAATAGGTTATCTGAATTATTTACAGTACGCACTGAAAATATCATTTGTTCCAAGCAGAGGTGGATTTCAAGTTTATTCCGTGTTGTTTTAGCACACTGATTGGATGTTTGCAAATTCTACAAGCATATAAAGCACCCAAACATGTTCATTGAAACTCATAACTTGCAAACGCGAGAGCTATCGTATTTGTTTTGGTAACACTTACTTTATCTTCCTGTCGTAAGTATATGCCCTTGCATTTGCTAATCAAAATAAGTAAGTATTATTAGTATTACTATTGATATTATTATTATTATTATTATTAATATTATTATTATTATTTTTTTGATTTGTATAAGCATTATAATATTATTATTATTTCTTTTGTTGAATATATTCAATATGTACTATGTTTTTGTAATTCAGGAGTACTAATTGTATGACACACTATTTTTTAAATAACGTAACATACCTGTATGATGCGATATTTCAAATTTTAGCCTGCAAATAATTACTGCTTCATCATCACCATCATCACCGATGTCGTCATGAACATAAACGATAAAAAACATTGCCAACTAAAAAATATATCATCACTCTTCATTTCTTCACTCATACTAAGGTTCCGAAATATGAACATTCTTTCTTCGATGGCCACACTTATTTTAAACCCCGCGAGTGTGTATATCAAACATAAAATCTATATGCACTAGCAATTGTTCCTAGTTTCAAGGTTGCACAATATTTTTTTCCAGCAGTTTATCGATATCAGAGAAAGATGTTTTCCGCACTTACTCTTGTACTAACATATTTTGGAGCCACTCAAGCTTTTTACTTTTCGGGTAGAAAGATAAATTGTGTGGTAAGCGAATGGAGTGAATGGTCTGGTCCGCTTAGTTTTGGCGAATATGAACGATACAGATCAGTCCTTGTGCATCCATTCAATGGAGGCAATGCTTGTCCAGAACTCCATGAAACAAAGTCGGCTGGATCCCCTGGGACAAACGCAGCAGGCGTGGGTGAGAACACAATCGCACACTCAATTTCACAAACCACACAGAAACATGCACATACACACATAACAAGTAAAACTATCAGTTCTATAATAAATACGATTATTAAATTGTCCTGCAGGATGTAATCATTTGTAAACTACCTATACATGCTAGAAGTATATTGTCATTTTCCGGATTAGATTGTGTCGTCGGCGAATGGGGTGAATGGAAAGGTCCGCTTGGATTTGGCGAATATGAACGATACAGACCAGTACTTGTGCAACAAGTCAACCCAGGCAAAGTTTGTCCAGCAATCTATGAAACCAAGTCGAATGGGTCCCCTGGAACGAATGCAGGATATAATTCGGGTAAGAACACACTCACATGTATAGATGAACGATTTTTTAGTTGTGTTATGGCCATTTAACAATTTTCATCATAACTGTCCTGGAATTTGTTAAAGATATTTTTCTTCAGAATGGCGCACGGAATATTGTTATGTTTTGTGCTATGTATAACACAAGTGATTTTTGGTGACAAATATGCTCTTAATTGAACTCTTATTTCGTTTCATTGTATTCAATTTTGCAATCAAATGTTTAAAATATTTGAGGAGTGAAACTGTAAACTAAATAAACTGGGTGCATATAACGAGCTAAAATAAAACTATTTTCACTTAGACCAACAATGCACTTAGTAAAGTATTAAATATATTTCCTTTCAAATCTTAACATACATGAATACAAAGATAAAAAATTTTAAGATTGTATGTATTTTAGTATGTAAAACATGCCACATATGATGCAACATCGTTTATTATCCCGTTAGATTCGTATTTTGTTTAGATCATATTGTTAGTTTGGTTGTTGAAGAGAATATATCATTGTTAATGAGCAGATCAAATAATGCATGACGTATCTTTGAATGAAAAAAGAAAATTGTCTTTGTTTGGATTTTAAATTTTAGCATTTGGTCTGTGAAATACTTACACAGCCTGAAACCTATAGTCGATCACGAACTCTTCTGAATTTTGTTTGAGAATTCACATATTTTTACATTTATTTTTTAAATTAGTCGCTCACTATTTTGGAGTCACTAAAATGTTACTATAACTCCAGACATTTTGAAAATCCCATGATATTGTGGAAGATATTGCCTAAGAAAAATAATACTTCTCTATATTAGGCATAATTTTTCCTCTCACACTGACGTAAAT
Source organism: Unio delphinus (assembly GCA_029339505.1). Taxonomy (NCBI): domain Eukaryota; kingdom Metazoa; phylum Mollusca; class Bivalvia; order Unionida; family Unionidae; genus Unio; species Unio delphinus. The sequence continues at coordinate 1,476,019 of JAQISU010000079.1, forward strand.
GGCACTGTGTATTTGAATATTTATTCCAACTGCCTGTTCAATAATTGGTACCCAAGATGGATAGATTTACTCTTGTTCCATACATGTAAATAAATAATGATTATACTAATGTACAATGCCTTACATTTGTATAATTCACCTGACAACTAATTCCTCACATATAAATACAAGTTCAAAATCTTGAATAGGGTTATTGCTATTTGTACATCTGCTTATACAAACATGATAGGATCAACACAATCAGCAATATCAATGTAAAAGTGAACCATACATAATCGGTTCATGCAAAGGAAAACGCAGACAAATTAATATCACTTTTAGAAATCCAAATATTCCCAGACGTGGAAATTTGGTATAAGCATGATCTTCCCTTTTAATAGTACATATGCGTTTCCACAATATTACATTATCAAAAAAGCTAAATTAAACAGTTTAACTAAATTCATTCAGATATTTAGCAAGATATAATATAACTGATTTGTAGATAAGCAATCAAATTCGTCTTCGTCAATTATGTTTGTTTTGTTTCCAATAGTTTTGTTGTGTAGGCTGCTACCACTATTTATTAATGGCTTTCACTTTACAAATACGATTCAGGTATAAACGAAAATAACAATGACGAGACCTTGCCATCAATCAACCAGACTGCAAATGTGCTGGCAAGCAGTTTCATTGGAGGAGTTGACGGTACCAACACCAACAGATTCGTTCGATCTGCCACATCCAACCAAGAATCCTACATGAAGACGAGAGATATATTGCTTTTATTAGATGCTTCCGGCAGCATAGGTGTTGACAATTTTCGTAAAGCCCTTGAAGGAGTTTCTGATCTTCTCGAACTTCTATGTCCCGAGCCAGACCCCTTTCGTAACCCGTCAGTGACATACCATCAAGCTGCTGCCTTCAAGTTCGACAGTATACCAACTGAGATATTTCCCTTCAGCTCAAGGTACCCAACATCAATCCTAGTGAACGCAATAAAAAGTATTACTTACACTGGTGGCGATACCTGTACGGGAGATGCATTCCGAGCTGCTATCAACTTTTTTGCCAACAAAAACAAAGGTATATTAATGTGAACTACACAAAGCATTTCCTTTTCCGTTGATTGATTTTAACGTATAAAAAGTATTCATAAAGATAAGTAACTTTTCTCAAATTATGTCATTTAATGTGTCCACTATCACAGTAATGCGAACTCAATTGATTTTTCACAAGGTGAAATAACAAGAAAATTATTATGTCGTTGTAAAGTTATCGCAATGCCAAACTTTTATTTTTTATACGATTTATAATACTAATGCATGCTTTATTGCTCTTTCTATTGTAATGTAATGAGTCGAGTAAAGTGTTAATTCGGTTACGTAAGATCATGTGAACCGTTTGTTACACATCCCTTGAAAATGTCTTTTCATTCAAATGTTATAATTATAATTTGCAAGCGATGATGACTGTTTTGACTCAAATATGTTGACATTCGTTTAATATTTTCTAACAAAGACACAATACAACAATACAACTGTTTATGTAGTTTTTCAGCAAAAGAATAGTACATTAGGAAATGCAATTGTAATGAATGATTTCGCTTCCATAACCTCTCTGAAATAAAGATTAAGTTAACATTTATTATTACAACAAACTTGACAGGAAATTCATTCCGGACCATTTTCTTCTATTGACACCACTCAATGAATACTAAAACTACATATTCAAAAAGTTTTAATAAGTACACCTTTTTCGGCTAAAACAGATTATAGTCTATTTTCCTTGTTGTCCATTTATGATTGGCTAATAAAAAAAGGTTCTAGTATGTAGAAAATGTATACACATAATTTATATTTTAATCATAAATAGACAACACGGCCTCGATTACATGTTAATTCAATGTGCACTTCAAAACTTCAATGAGTAGTCTAAAGACAAATTATTTGAATAATTATACAATAAGCAACTGAAAAATCCCCAAATAATGTTCAAAGTTCTGCAAAGACCCGGTTTCAAACAGCATATATATATATATATATATATATATATATATATATATATATATATATATATATATATAAAAATCCTTCACTTTGCATGTTGTTTGCACTTGTCAAGACGACAAGCAAAAATTATGCAAAACATAATAAACGTCAGCTAACAAATACCTCAAATAACTTCAATCACAGGCAAGGGTCTAAATTACTTGTGCATAACATTATAAATTAATTAGTTTGTCTTCTTCATTTTTTATATCTCAGAGTTTCCTATCATTACAGGTGTGCGGAATTCTAAATCCATCCAAAAAGAGGTCTTGATTCTAACAGACGGGGAGTCAAACTGCGGAGTTAATGCTACGCAAGCTGCCAAGGAGCTGAAGGATACAATATTTTCATCTGAAGATGACAAGGTGAAAGTTTATGGGCTGATGATTGGGTCATTTACACAAAGAGGGCGTGATGAAGTGAAGTCATACGTATCTAATCCACCAGGCCAACATTTATTTGCTTTTAATGACTTCAACGACCTCTTAAGTGTGGTGGAAGCATCGAAAAGACTACTGACAGAAGGTACATCACGGTGCCTTCCAATCGAAGTTCCACCAGAGCCATTAGTCGGTTGAATGAATCGCTTTTTTCTTTTGCTCCTTATATTCAATACATTCGACATAGACTTTGGATAATATTGTAGCAGCATTAAATATTTGAAGAAATTCTTGTGATATTTGTCTCCTTTTTTGCGCTTAATGGTAGTTATATATATGCATGTAGCTAATGTATATATATATATATATATATATATATATATATATATATATATATATATATATATATATATATATATATGTATATATATATAGATAGATAGATAGATAGATAGATAGATAGATAGATAGATAGATAGATATATAGATAGATAGATAGATAGATAGATAGATAGATAGATAGATAGATAGATAGATAGATAGATATGAATGCATGTATGTATGTATGTACGTATGTATGTATGTATGTATGTATGTATGTATGTATGTATGTATGTATGTATGTATGTATGTATGTATGTATGTAAGTATGTAAGTATGTATGTATGTATGTATGTATGTATGTATGTATGTATGTATGAATGTATGTTTGTATGTATCTATGTATGTATCTGTATGTATGTATGATCATCCAGTGTGTCATCATTTGTACGCTGATGACACGCAAATATACAAGTCTAGCCACCAAACTGAAGTTGATTCTGCCATCCAAGGAGTAGAAAGGTGCATTTCTGATGTAAAATCATCGATGACTTGTAACAAGCTGCAGATTAGTTTTGATAAACCTGAGGCCATTCTGATCATATCACAACGAATTTCTTATTCACATCAGTTACTTAAAGCAATACATATCAGCAACGCCAACATTATATTCACACAATCAGTACGAAACCTAGGTATTACTCTGGACAGTACTCTCACATTGCACCAACATGTCAGGAACATATACAATGATGCATATTTTGAGCTGATACACATCAGCTCATTTCGCAAATATTTTTCAGTTCATGCCACTAAAACACTTGTGTGTTCATTAGTACTTTAAAGATTAGACGAGTGTAATTCAATTCTGTCTGGTTCATATCAGTATTTACTCCAGAAACTTCGAAAGGTTCAAAACATAGCTGCTCGGGTCATACTTAGAGTATCACGATCAGAGCACACCTCCCCGCTGCTCTGTATCCTACATTGGCTATCCATTCGATCAAGAATCAAACTCAACATATGATCTCTGTGCTACATTTAACTCTCGGACTCTAGTCCAACGTACCTATCTGACCTCACTCATGTGTACACACCAGCAAGATACTTACGGTTCTCTTCTGACAATCTTATACTCACTATTCCAAGTATGAAAATAAAGTCATATGGACAGCGTTCTTTTGCATACTAGGGCCCAGCAACGTTGAATGAATTGCACACTGAACATAGACACAAGGACACAGTGATCACATTCAAGAGCGCTCTCAAAACTCACTTATTTCGACACCAAGAAGAAACTTAAAGACCTAATAATGATTCCTGCAAAAAATATTCTCACAATGTTTTTCTAATTTCATGTTGTTTGTTTTCGTAATAATATTAATATGCTTTTTATCTTATTGGTGTTGTTTAAAGTTTGAAAGCGCTTAGGGCGTTTAAAGATTAGGCGCTGTACAAACTCCTCATTATTATTGATAATATTATTATTATTATTATTATTATTATTATTATTATTTTTATTATTATTATCACTATTATTATTATTATCATTATCATTCTTCTTCTTCTTCTTCTTCTTCTTCTTCTTCTTCTTCTTCTTCTTCTTCTTCTTCTTCTTCTTCTTCTTCTTCTTCTTCTTTTTCTTCTTCTTCTTCCTCTTATTTATATTATTATTATTATTATTATTATCATATTATAAAGTGTATATGATAACACTGAACGGTCAAATAATAACGTTATTAACTTAAACTGAAATTATAATCTTATATATGGGTATCCAAATATAAATGGGTGAAAGTTAAAATTCAATTATGCACCCAAATCAAATTAGTTTGGATTATATCTGTACTATTCTTTCGACAGAGTCATTTTGAAGTTATTTGGACATATTACTTTGAACCTGAAAATAAGTAAAATATATGACCAAAGAATAACACAAAATATGCCCTTTAATCAAAATTTGTTGACAGAATAAGTTCGTGTGAGCGAGTCCTTTCAGAAGGGATAAACCAAAAGATTTCAAAGCAACGTTTTAAGTCCTCAGATTTATTGTAGTGTTGATTCTTATAAGAAAGCAAGAATAATTTTTAGATTATGACATCATTGATTCATTTGTCTAGTATCAGTACATAACCTGTAGAGAATATGATTGTACTAAGTTCTGTCCAGTTTATTTGATGTGTCTAAATATATGTTCACTTTAATACTTTTTTTTATCTGGTAATGGCGATATTCCTTACATTGATTATGTTTTCCGAACGTTAAAATTAAAACAAACATATATTACAAGAATAACTTGGGCATACCTTCTTAAATTTACGAAATATTTCATTTGTATAAGTGAGCTATTCGTGTTTGAATGCTAGTTCTTACAATAATAAAAGAACACAATCCCAGAAGATGAGACAGCTAAACAATAAAAATTAAAAGCCGTAAAGGTGATACTAAACGCATAGGATAGATCAAACATACAAAAAAAATAATAGTACATTTGGAGTTTAATTGTACTTTTCTGTTAGATTGTTGGTGCAATGTTTTTAACAGTTGTCCTTTGACGTATAATTTTCGCACTGTATGTTGAGATGTCATGTAATGTCATTTATTTCTGTTTCGTCTGTATTGTCTTGGATAAAAGGATCATAAACCTTTACTGGTGTGCATAATTTACTTATCTGCTGAACAAAGATATCAACCGATGTCTCGAACGGGTTAATCTAATTTAAACGGTCTAAATATATTGTGCTAGAAGATTTAGCTTACATATTTAATAATGTATTACGAAATATGGGACAATACTATATTGTGGAATTCGAAACAATGCGGTTAAGCTCAATGCTGTTTAATGATGTAATTCATTTTCATCAAAATACATACATACATACACACACACACACACACACGCACACACACACATATATATATATATATATATATATATATATATATATATATATATATATATATATATATATATATATATATATATATATATATATATATATATATATATATATATATAATACTCTTTAAAGCAGTGCATATCATTGCTACCAGTATTTAGGCAATTAATAAAAACATAATATGCAGTCCTAATATTGGATGTTTGTAATAAATCTAAAAAGTGTATAGGTAAATAAAGATGCATTCACATGTGTCACGGAATTGTATACGACTATGTTCAATATGTATATGTGGTCAAAAATCTAGTCTCTATTTCGTTACTGCGTACAGCCTTACCGAGAGTAGTTTATTATTTTTGGGGTATTTTTAGTTATTTCGACATAATGAGCGAACACTCAACTCATGCTGCACGTGCGAAATTGCCTGCAGTTTAAAGTACCTAGCTGCGCATATGTCACAGCTAGGGGTATATAAGGACGAAATTATAAGACAGAAATCACATCACGATCGAGTCTTGTCGGAAAAAGCTTCCAACCTTAAAGGAGCCATTTATCAGCTAAAAGAGGTAACAATAGATTTAACTTTTGTTCTCATTGCTATTTGTATTATGATATAATTCATTGTTTTACATATTAGATGTTTAGTATTTATTATAAAATCTATAGAATAAATACATAGGTTAGGCAGCGCCATTTTATCAGAAGTATTATATTTTGTTTCATTAGTTCTTTTGTATCTGAACATAATTGAGTTCAATTATGCGCTATATGCTTAACGTTAAATGTACATGGATAATTATTTCATGTGCGCGCATGCGCTACATATGTGTGAGAATACTTGACCGTGTCATATGTATTACACGGTTCGGTTGTTTTAATTTTAGCTGAGTGGGGGCCGTTGGTGCCCGGGTGCGGTGCCATGTTGTGGTGTCCGTGGGTGACTGTGGTCCGGAGCTGAGTGGGGGCCGTTGGTGCCCGGGTGCGGTGCCATGTTGTGGTGTCCGTGGGGTGACCGTGGGTGACTGTGGTCCGGAGCTGAGCGGGGGCCGTTGGTGCCCGGGTGCGGTGCCATGTTGTGGTGTCCGTGGGCTGACCGTGGGGGCCAGTGGTGCCAGTGTGTGGTGCATGTTGGGGTGACCATGGACGACCATGGGGGCTTGTCTATGCTGTCCGTGGTGTGCTGAAGTGTTGCGCTGTGTTTTGGTGACGATGTTTCGGAAGAGTGTACTGGTGTCCTCAAATCGAGGGACCAAGCAAGTAATTCACATCCATGTATCAGTTTCGTTATCTAAACGACTCATAATTTCCCTTTTCTTTGCAGCCTCGTTATATGAACGACACCTGCATAATTTAATTATTTATTTAATATCTTCTTTGCAGTCTCGTTATATGAACGACATCTGCATTATTTTATTATTTATTTAATATCTTCTTTGCAGTCTCGTTATATGAATGACACCTGCATAATTTCATTCTACACAAATCTCGTCCCATGAACGAGAGCTTCAGAATTTAGGTTTCACCATTGCATATATCTCGTCATATGGACGACGTATTATTTATTTAAACACTTTTTTGCAGTCTCGTTATATGAACGACACCTGCATAATTTTATTATTTATTTAATAACTTCTTTGCAGTCTCGTTATATGAACGACACCTGCATAATTTTATTATTTATTCAATATCTTTTTTGCAGTCTCGTTATATGAACGACACCTGCATAATTTCATTCTACACAAATCTCGTTCCATGAACGAGAACTTCAGAATTTAGGGTTCACCATTGCATATATCTCGTCATATGGACGACATATTATTTAAACACTTCTTTGCAGTCTCGTTATATGAACGACACCTGCATAATTTTATTATTTATTTAATAACTTCTTTGCAGTCTCGTTATATGAACAACACCTGCATAATTTTGTTATTTATTTAATATCTTCTTTGCAGTCTCGTTATATGAACGACACCTGCATAATTTCATTCTACACAAATCTCGTTCCATGAACGAGAGCTTCAGAATTTAGGGTTCACAATTGCATATATCTCGTCATATGGACGACGTATTATTTATTTAATATCTTGTTTGCAGTCTCGTTATATGAACGACACCTGCATAATTTCATTCTACACAAATCTCGTCCCATGAACGAGAACTTCAGAAATTAGGATTCACGATTACATATGTCTCGTCATATGGACGACGTATTAATTATTTAATATCTTCATTCTAGTCTCGTCATATTGACGACGCATTATCTTTTCATATTTGCATCTATCTAGTTATACGAGCCTTTTATATATATTCATATTTGTAAATTCATTCAGATACTTCTTTTTTGTCATTACGTTACTGAAATTCATAGTTCCATGTTAGGAACATTTATATAAATAGATTTTTCTTATATTTTGTAAAATATTGGTGCCAGAGTTGATTTTTAAAATTGCGTTTATAAAATAAACATCTTATTAACGCAGTTGTGTTCCGTGTCTTCACTAATCCAGTCCCGACTCGGTCTATCTTGTGACAACATGGTACAAAACATGTTATTTGATGGATTATGTTAAAAGAAACGAGTCCGAATCAGTTACATATAAATTTAAATGCTTCAGTGTGTTGTCTATTAATAGGTACAGTAATGTTTAGCTGGAGCAATGAAATCAAAATGAGGAGTATGGATTGACGTCATTTGCTCCAATGTACATTTTTTCTTCTTCAAATCATTCTAGAATTCATTCTGACTGCAATTTTACACAACAAATTTAGAAAATAAAATTTTTAAAAGGTACATTTTATGCAATAATACCGATTGGCAATTACATGATTTGAATCTTATTACTCCTATAAGATTAAATGAATTACAATTTATAGTTTATGCTGTGCATTTTATATTCATCATATGATCTAAATACACTGCATTTACCTCAATCTAAACATATATAGGACAAGTATAAATGCAATGGGTATGGAAAGTTAAGAAAGGTCGTACATCTTTTTGTTCAAATGCATGTATGTTTTTAAAAGCTTTAATAACATAATAAACAGTGGTCTGAAGATAAACTGCTACATGGAAATAAAACAGATGCAGGACTTTGGCTCATGGTCGGCACTTCAAGAAAGACTTAGTAAAAGTCTATATGCGTCCATGGTAGGGATCATTTCTTATCATACAATCACTAGAATTGTCTCTCCGTAACAATTTTATATCAATAGGTGTTACCTGACTAATAGGCCTAAGCTATTTTAACTTTAAAATGAGATTTCTACTTTGTAACAATCTCTTCTTTATGTGGTGGTGGTATTGGAGCAAGTACATCAGATATTCACCTAGGATCATTTATGTCCAAAACAAGTGGCTGGTTAGTGCCAACTCAATCATATAATCTCATTTTCAATATTTTCATAATTATTTCCGGAATATACAGGTACTGTTGATCAGCTTTCTTTGGGTTTGTTGATCATCTCTCCCTGTTTTGTTAAATGGTCTTTGGTATCTGACAAGAAAATGCAAACATTTCACTGACAAGGTCATTTTATATATTTTTAATTCTCTAACGTCTAAATAAAAACTGCATACAATTACATGTAACAAATCATTTTGGCTACAGATGAAAATGGCAATATAGCAAACCTGTATGTTACACATATATTATACAAATACGTAGATTATTTACAGACTTTTCAAAATACATTAGACTAATTCTAACCAAAATTGGTTTACACAAATTTTATTTTAAAAATATTTATTTGTAAAAAGATCACATTGTACCACAAACAGATGGTTTATCAACTTTCAGGTAAAGTATTCATAATTTAACGAACATTAATTATTACTTTAACAAACAAAAACAAAGTTAATTACCTTATTGTTCTATCTCTGTTTACGATCACATCTATGTCAATATGATAATTATGATGAAGAGCTGCCAACAGATTCCTAGCTCTGAATGCTGATGGCTTAAATACTTGTCTTTTGGAGGAATACAATAAAATCAAACTTCTGGAAACTCTCCAGTTCTGCTTTATGTCTGAATCAAAGTAAAATGACTAAATAAATAAAAAGATTCAGATGCATATAACTATTAAAAATGTATAAATTCCCATAAATCTGTTTGGATGAAAAGGCTAATGTACAGTGGCATTATACAGCAGAGAATATTCAACTCATTCCACCCCTACAATTTTTTTCCTTGTCACCTGAAATGGGGGTAGGGAAAACATTTGTGGGCTAATATTGTAACCATCGAAATACATCTGCTTCCAAGATTTGTTTGCTTTGATATATGCCTAGGTGTGTTAGGAACATCATTCGGCATCTGCTTAAGGGTACAAGTTGGGTTTTTTCTTGTTTTATCCCATCATTTTCCTCCTGGAAACTTTTTACTTCCAATCCCAAATTTAACATACTTTTGCAAATGTTCACCTATCTGTGTATAACTCAGACCGGTGTGAATTAGTTTGCAAGCAAAAATGTAAAAACTCCGGAAATAAAATCTGATTCCAACGATGGGCATGTGCACACAAATCAGGCAAAGCTTGATCCTTCCCTCCCTGTACACATGCATAAGTTTTTTACACACACCCCATCTGCGCAAATGCGATTTCCCTCCTCATTCTGTAGAACAGCCTATATTTAATCCACACAGAAAAGATCAAGGATTAAAAATATTATGTATTTAATATAACAGTTAGTCCACCAATTTTAGTATATCTGGCTGCATCAAAAAAAGTAAGCTGCGTAACTTTAAAAATTTGTCTATTGTCCACTAAAACTCAAACACCAACTGAAGCCAGTCAAGCAGGTTACATATTAAACAAATTACTATCGAGGTATATGTGTACATACAGTATCAGTAGACCACCCACTACCATACAAAACCATATGCATTTGGGTAACCCCCACACCCGCCCTCTCCATGTGTTCTAAACTGACAAACAATATATTTGGCCTTAGTGTTGTTTGTTTTTATAATACAATGTATTCATTTTCTTTCGGGATAACCAGTATATCTTCATTCTTTCAATTATGCATCAATACTATATTGATAAAATATATTGTAATTACACATTTTTAACTTGTTTGTTCGTATACAGCAAGGAAAGCTTTTGTTGGAGCAACTTTCTGGTTCATACACAAATACCATCCACAAATACCAATACAATAATATACACACACACAAACACACACACACAAACACACACACACAAACACACACACATATATATATATATATATATATATATATATATATATATATATATATATATATATATATATTATGCAATTACTTTCAGTTTACTTAAATACGTCATGCATTTATCGTTAATGTAATGGTTGTTTTTTAGTATACTTAACACAAATATTCCCCTTTTATGTATGTATCACAATCTTTTTTGTTAGTATACTTTCTCAAATGGGTTGATAAATCATTTAGACTTTTCCATCGTTACACTTTCATTCTACTTAAGTTTTGCAATTTCAGACAAGACTGAATCCCTTAAAATAAAATTTTGGAATGGGTAAATACTAATGTTGAAATTGGAAATCTTTAGTTTGTATCAAAAGGAAGCATTATCATTTGATTAAAATCTCAAAATGAAACGTCACGTTTAAAATTTACATCGAGAAACACTAAAAACTATTACCAGCTGTTTTATTTATTGGAGCTTAGGGAGGCATTAGACAAGGCCCATGATAAGTCCGCTGGGCCTGACGAAGTACACTACCAGTTCTTAAAACAAATCCCATAATCTTCTTTGACATTACTTCTTAAATTGTTTAATGATTTATGGATTGCTGGTAATGTACGTAAGAGCAGGAAAGAAGCAACAGTGATACCGATTTCCAAACCAGGCAAATATAACGAAGATCCTAACAGTTATCAGCCCTTTGCATTCACATGCTGCGTATGCAAAACAATGGAACGAATGATTAATTCTCGGCTTGTATGGTATTTGGAAATTAACAATTTAATATATCCTTTCCAAAGTGGCTTCCGTTTTGGTCGTATTACAGCCGATCATCTGGTAGGACTGGAAACATTTATTCGCGATGCATTTATCAAGAAGGAACAATTAGTATCAGTCTTCTATGATTTAGAAAAGGCCTATGACACAACATGGAAGTACGGGATACTAAATGACCTGCACGATCTAGGTTTAAAAGGACGTCTGCCCTCTTTCATATCCAGTTATTTTCCCACAGAGAATTCAAATTACGAGTGAGGTCTACCCTCTCCAATATGCACCAGCAAGAGATGGGTGTGTCCCAGGGCAGTAATTTATATGTGACGCTATTTAATATCAAAATCAATAGCATCACCAAGTGCTTAACTCCCGGTGTGGATTGCTCTTTATATGTAGGCGATTTCTTAATTTGTTATCAATCAAAACACATGCATACAATTGAAAGGCAACTCCAACAAAATATCAATAAGATCCAAAATTGGGCCAGTAATAACGATTTCAAATTTTCTAGATCAAAAACAAGATGCATGCATTTCTGTCAATTGCGAAGACATCATGATGACCCTAAACTAACCCTGGATGGAACACTTATTCCAGGAAAGGAATAAACAAAGTTTTTGGGTATTATCTTTTACAGAAAACTGACTTTTGTACCACACATCAAGACTTTAAAAGCTAAATGCTTAAAAATATTAAACTTACATAAAATAAATGCGCACCCTGAATGGGGTGCTGATAAAAACGTCCTCCTCAATTCGTATAGAACATTTATCTTCTCCATTCTTGACTAAGGATGCATTCTTTATGGTTCAGTTAGGAAGTCCTGTTTGAAAATGTTTTGCCCAATTCATCATCAGGAAATAATATTCGCTCTATGAGAAACATCTCCATGCGAGAGCGTTCTTGCGGAAACAAATGAACCACCTTTATCGCATCGCAGAGAAATGCTTTCTGCACAATAGGCTCTGAAGTTAAGATCAAACCCTCTGAACCCTGCGTTTTTCAACCTAAATACAGAACTTTATATGGAAATAACCCATATGCCTTACCTTCATCTGGCATCAGAACATCATCCAGCCATGACAATATCACAATTAATCTCTCTACAGTTCAGAAAACGTTTGTCTTCAAATCACCACCTTGGCTTATTAACGATCCCAAAGTGATTTTTACGTTACACTATGGGAATAAATCTGAGACAAACCCTTCTATATTCTTGAATTCTTATCATGAACTTCTCAACGATTTTACAAATTACACTAAATTTTATACTGATGGATGAAAGGTTGATGACAAGGATGCTGCAGCCTTCGTTAGTGGCAAACACATAACCAAAGTGCGCTTGCCACACGATGCGTCCATATTTTCAGCGGAAATCAGAGCAATAGACCCTGCTCTGACATTTATTGTACAAAAACAGATTTTAAATAGCATTATCTTCTGTGACTCATTATCAGTACTTAAGTCACTACACCATAGAAAACTGGGGAATCCATTTTTGGTCGATATTCTCGTAAAACACTCGTAGATTAGTACCTCCTACAATATATTATACTATTAGCTACCTAGCCATATTGGTATTAGAGGTAATGAAGAAGTAGACCGGGCTGCTAAAATGGCTCTATCCTAAGAACCATCAGATTTTAAATTACCGTTTACTGATTTTAAAGCTTGTATCAAAAAGTACATACGTCAGAAGTGGCAGGCGTCATGGGATGATGCAGTCAATAACAAACTTCATGCCATCAAACCACCTGTTCCGACCTGCAGCCTAAGCGGGATAAATACTATAATGTACATGACATGAAGGTACTTTTTGATACTATACAAATCACTTGTATTCTAGATTTCGTGATGGAAGTAAATCTCTATTTTAAAATATAACTTGCATGCCATCAACTAGAATATATTTTTATCTAATGCAAATACCACCTCTTATTTACAACATCTTACCATCAACATACACCATTTACATCTCCTGTTGATTGGGAAGCTTAATATTTTCCTGTTACCAACATCTTACCATTTTTATTTAACTTTTATGTTTTTTTTATATCGCTGGTCGATATTAACCCTTTCTTATTTTTGACGGTGCGCCGTTAAAATTCAAACAAACAAACAAACAGCAAAACAATTATCAATGAAATATATTGATGTTATTAGTGATAAGGGTATTAGTGCTGTTGGTGACTACTAACACTACTTCGAAGACGAAATAAAACAACACTAGGAAAACTGACATCTACGGGGATAATGCCTGCTTGTATCAACAAAAAAATAAACAACGTGGTGCATCAGAATATAGCATCGATGATAAAATAGGGATATGACACTCAGGGAAATATTACTGCAAATATGATAGCGGGAAGTGGCCTGAGATCGCGATTTAGATCTCAAAATATATAATAAAATGTTCAAATCGTCCCGTGATACAGCATTTGATATAGATGCCCCCGTGCGCAAAGATGATTCTGTACGCGATTATCAGTTTTATTCCTTTGACGCAATACAACCAAATAGTCGATCAAGAATCGAACTTTAGGTTCAAGATACCTGCAAATACTTTCTACCATCCGAAGCATTTATCGAAGTAGAATAAGAACTTGCTACAACTGCCCCCCACTTGATCCACCATATGGCCTAAATGTTCGAGTTTTCTTTGACAATAATGGTAATATGGCATTATTCAGTAGTGCTAGATATATGATTGATGGAATAAAGATTGAATCTATAGAGCATAATGTTGATGTTGCCACAACAATAGTGGGGTTAGCGAGATAGTCTGATGATTATACAGGTGCAGGAGGTCCATCTATGATGTTCGCTAAGGATATTACCGATCATGCTGATCATATTCAGTAAATTATTTGATGTGTCTAAATATATGTTCACTTTAATACTTTTTTTATCTGGTAATGGCGATATTCCTTACATTGATTATGTTTTCCGAACGTTAAAATTAAAACAAACATATATTACAAGAATAACTTGGGCATACCTTCTTAAATTTACGAAATATTTCATTTGTATAAGTGAGCCATTCGTGTTTGAATGCTAGTTCTTACAATAATAAAAGAACACAATCCCATAAGATGAGACAACTAAACAATAAAAATTAAAAGCAGTAAAGGTGATACTAAACGCATAGGATAGATCAAACATACAAAAAAAATAATAGTACATTTGGAGTTTAATTGTACTTTTCTGTTAGATTGTTGGTGCAATGTTTTTAACAGTTGTCTTTTGACGTATAATTTTCGCACTGTATGTTGAGATGTCATGTAATGTCATTTATTTCTGTTTCGTCTGTATTGTTTTGGATAAAAGGATCATAAACCTTTATTGGTGTGCATAATTTACTTGTCTGCTGAATAACGATATCAACCGATGTCTCGAACGGGTTAATGCGGTCAATTTTACCCAAGATCTGGAGGAATGTGCCTTGATTTCCTATCACAGTATCGTGAATCTAGATTACATGTGTAGCTTGTGACAGAAGCTTGCTGTACCCGAAATAAGATTTTATTTCTTAAAGGCATACAACCTAAATTTTTTACTGTTCTTGCAAAAGCATGATATTATCAAAAGTATAGTAGAAATAATGAATCATTACAGGTCATTCAGTTTCAAAAAGGGTACCTTTATAAGTTTAATCAATGAAAATGTAACGATTTTCTCTACGGCTTCCTAATTAATTATGCAGAAACGGATTTTACCGATATACTCCGAAGTCACAGTGTCACAATAAGAAGTTCCTTTAAAGGGCCATTCTTGAAAGTGTTTATTTGTCGTGTTTGTGAGATTGTGTTACGTTGTAAGATAAACCGACTAAAAATATGATAATTTGTATCCTTGTAATCAGAACCGTTATTAAAAGGTCTCGATATAGTCGCTTCTTAGGCTCAGAATAAAGTTGATTCTCTAGTGCATTTGCATTACCACCTCACGCTCACGAGTCACGTATCCGATATTTGATTTGAATTGAACATCTGTTTGTATATTTACACGTTTGCTTCATTGCATAACACAAAAATTAATTTTTTCCAACTTAACATTTAATGCATTTATTTTATTTGCAATATTTTTTGCTGACAATTTTATAAAAATGTATGCAGGACTCTGACCTGGTTGTTTTAATGTTTGTGAACACATGGCCGTTTGTTTGTACCCCCCTGCCGATTTCAGTAACGAGAAACATAAAAAAGATAAAAAGTCAATAAATCTTACTCAATTCATTCATTGATTATAATGTCAAACCCGATTACGACCAGGGTGTCCATAACACCTTCTTCGTCTGCGCGTTCAATGATTAGCGAAAGTTTTCATTACAACCATGACGGTCCTCGACATCAGTTTCTAGTTTCTAGACAATTCCATTTTCAGCGAAGGGATGGTTACGTAATCGATGAAGTATTCGAGAGTAACAAAATAGGAGCAATGACGTCAGACTGGAAGATAGATTTTCCAAATTGTGTGCAATATGGAACGTGTTAGTATGACAACTTCCGCAAAGTATGAGATTTAAGTTGTATAAAGTATTTTGTAGTATGCATTTTGTTAGCTACCTACCCACTAAAGAATGCTTATATGTATGGCTATGTTTTGAAAGCAGCTGTGAGGAGACTATTTATTAAAATCATAGGATGAATTGAAATTGACTAGCATATACAGTAACTCGTTAAGTTAAATGATAGCTAACGCATATTCATATAGAGTTGAGAAAGCAAAATTTGTCGCAGTGTTTAATGAAAACAGATTGGCTTGTACATCAACATAACTACAATAATTAGGATACTATTCTATCCAGATACTGCTCATTAAATTAAATTAAATATAAAACAAAATGGCTCTAGAAACAAAATAAGGTTTTTAAGACTAATATACTAGTTCATCAAACGCAGCCTTGAATGATTATATCACATAGGAGCATCATCAGCCGTTTTATTACATTTAAATCAAATATACTTGACACCAATTAAAAACATAACATTTTCAGTTTTTTTCAAAATGTGTTAATTTACTATAAATATAAGTATACCCTTTATATGAATACCCAGATGAATGTACACAACTACATATATTGTAAAACTAACTGTTATATTTTATGAAATGTACCAAACTTGTATAAGTACACATATGCATGTACAGACATAACTTAAATTAAAAAGTACAGACAGGCATACAAAAGTAAAAATATCATCTAAGAATAATTATGGCATATATAGAGGTTTTCCTTGTTATTTAGGCTGGTTTGGGTGATCCCAATATTATTTAAATTATTACAAAATGCCTCTCCCTCCCCCGGCTTGTTATTGTGAGGAATTGAAGTAGTGATAGATGCAATGCTCAGAGCACCCGGTCAGTGATGCCGACAGTTAAATTAATGAATACACAAAATAAGAAAGTCAAATAAACAACAATTTATCATCATTAAATAACAGTCATCTCTCAAATGAAATTCAAATTAAAACCCTATTACTCGTCTTTAACTCGACCATGGCCTATTTTATCATCTGACTTAGTAAAATAGATTTTCCTCCTGTCCTGTGTTCCTGCTTATCTGTATGATCTTTCTCTGAACTTATAGTCCAATTCCATCCAGTCCGATTAACTTTTGCCTCCATTCTTACTTTTTCTTTGTCTCCAAGATACTTTTATATGACAAACTAGTGTATCATTACTATAAAAGATTGGTTACAGACATCCCATTCCAAAATACTAGACAGTTCCATAGAAATTACATTGATGTATTAGTAACCTGTGCTTGGTTTATATGCCTTTGACAGAAGTGATTACCATTTTACTCAATGCCAAATTTGTGTACACCACCTAAACAAACTACTGGAGAGAAACAAATATTGAAATTAAGCCCACACCTACCCCCATGTATGTTTCATATTGCATTTCTTTTAAAATTAGGGTAGATAAATACTCACACCCACACCCATATATGTATATATATATATATATATATATATATATATATATATATATATATATATATATATACTAAATAATATAAATAATGTACTAAGTGTAGTGCAAAACTAGCTCAGATATACATATCAAATTCAGGAATACAGGGATCATGGTCCCAGGCGAGGAAACTTTGTTCTCTTGATTTAACTTACCTTGAACAATTTTACAGTCATATTGATATGGTGTTTGCAATGTCGCAGTTTATAGTGATGTCTAGCACTGAGGCATCATGCAGCAGACATGTAGCATGATATTCCACCCAGTTACATTATTCTGACAGTAGGACAACCAGTCCATACACTGTTCACTTAATGCTGAGCACCAAATGAGGCGGCTATTAATACCATTTTTATATCTTTGTTATGACTTGGCTATAGATCAAGGCCTCCACAGCCTCTTGCAACTGAGGTTGTTGCTCTTACAATTAGGCCACTGGAACGGTCAACACCAGTATGTAAATATTAATTTCTTGTTAACAAATATAATCAGTGAAGATTATTTCTAATTTATTTTTTATTTTTGTTTAAAACAGTAGTTAACAGCATCATTTTGTTCATAAATTCAGCTTGAAACTGTTTGTGAACCTGTAATGATAAACATTGCTGCACCTGTGATAAACCACTTCATTACATTGTATTCAATAAAAATTGGGCAAATAAAATCAGGAAAATATGTAATCTAATTTAAACGGTCTAAATATATTGTGCTAGAAGATTTAGCTTACATATTTAATAATGTATTACGAAATATGGGACAATACTATATTGTGGAATTCGAAACAATGCGGTTAAGCTCAATGCTGTTTTATGATGTTATTCATTTTCATCAAAATACATACATACATACACACACACACACACACGCACACACACACACACACATATATATATATATATATATATATATATATATATATATATATATATATATATATATATATATATATATATATATATATATATATATATATAAACTCTTTAAAGCAGTGCATATCATTGCTACCAGTATTTAGGCAATTAATAAAAACATAATATGCAGTCCTAATATTGGATGTTTGTAATAAATCTAAAAAGTGTATAGGTAAATAAAGATGCATTCACATGGTACAAAACATGTTCTTTGATGGATTATGTTAGAAGAAACGAGTCCGAATCAGTTACATATAAATTTTAATGCTTCAGTGTGTTGTCTATTAATAGGTACAGTAATGTTTAGCTGGAGCAATGAAATCAAAATGAGGAGTATGGATTGACGTCATTTGCTCCAATGTACATTTTTTCTTCTTCAAATCATTCTAGAATTCATTCTGACTGCAATTTTACACAACACATTTAGAAAATAGGTCGTACATCTTTTTATTCAAATGCATGTATGTTTTTAAAAGCTTTAATAACATAATAAACAGTGGTCTGAAGATAAACTGCTACATGGAAATATAACAGATGCAGGACTTTGGCTCATGGTCGGCACTTCAAGAAAGACTTAGTACAAGTCTATATGGGTCCATGGTAGGGATCATTTCTTATCATACAATCACTAGAATAGTCTCTCCGTAACAATTTTATATCAATAGGTGTTACCTGACTAATAGGCCTAAGCTATTTTAACTTTAAAATGAGATTTCTGCTTTGTAACAATCTCTTCTTTATGTGGTGGTGGTATTTGAGCAAGTACATCAGATATTCACCTAGGATCATTTATGTCCCAAACAAGTGGCTGGTTATATATATATATATATATATATATATATATATATATATAAACTCTTTAAAGCAGTGCATATCATTGCTACCAGTATTTAGGCAATTAATAAAAACATAATATGCAGTCCTAATATTGGATGTTTGTAATAAATCTAAAAAGTGTATAGGTAAATAAAGATGCATTCACATGGTACAAAACATGTTCTTTGATGGATTATGTTAGAAGAAACGAGTCCGAATCAGTTACATATACATTTTAATGCTTCAGTGTGTTGTCTATTAATAGGTACAGTAATGTTTAGCTGGAGCAATGAAATCAAAATGAGGAGTATGGATTGACGTCATTTGCTCCAATGTACATTTTATCTTCTTCAAATCATTCTAGAATTCATTCTGACTGCAATTTTACACAACACATTTAGAAAATAAAATTTTTAAAAGGTACATTTTATGCAATAATACCGATTGGCAATCACTTGATTTGAATCTTATTACTCCTATAAGATTAAATGAATTACAATTTATAGTTTATGCTGTGCATTTTAAATTCATCATATGATCTAAATACACTGCATTTACCTCAATCTAAACATATATAAGACAAGTATAAATGCAATGGGTATGAAAAGTTAAGAAAGGTCGTACATCTTTTTGTTCAAATGCATGTATGTTTTTAAAAGCTTTAATAACATAATAAACAGTGGTCTGAAGATAAACTGCTACATGGACATAAAACAGATGCAGGACTTTGGCTCATGGTCGGCACTTCAAGAAAGACTTAGTAAAAGTCTATATGGGTCCATGGTAGGGATAATTTCTTATCATACAATCACTAGAATAGTCTCTCCATAACAATTTTATATCAACAGGTGTTACCTGACAAATAGGCCTAAGCTATTTTAACTTTAAAATAAGATTTCTGCTTTGTAACAATATCTTCTTTATGTGGTGGTGGTATTGGAGCAAGTACATCAGATATTCACCTAGGATCATTTATGTCCAAAACAAGTGGCTGGTTAGTGCCAACTCAATCATATAATCTCATTTTCAATATTTTCATAATTATTTCCGGAATATACAGGTACTGTTGATCAGTTTTCTTTGGGTTTGTTGATCATCTCTCCCTGTTTTGTTAAATGGTCTTTGGTATCTGACAAGAAAATGAAAACATTTCACTGACAAGGTCATTTTATATATTTTTAATTCTCTAACGTCTAAATAAAAACTGCATAAAATTACATGTAACAAATAATTTTGGCTACAGATGAAAATGGCAATATAGCAAACCTGTATGTTACACATATATCATACAAATACGTAGATTATTTACAGACTTTTCTAAATACATTAGACTAATTCTAACCAAAATTGGTTTACACAAATTTATTTTAAAAATATTTATTTGTAAAAGATCACATTGTACCACAAACAGATTGTTTATCAACTTTCAGGTAAAGTATTCATAATTTAACGAACATTAATTATTACTTTAACAAACAAAAACAAAGTTAATTACCTTATTGTTCTATGTCTGTTTACGATCACATCTATGTCAATATGATAATTATGATGAAGAGCTGCCAACAGATTCCTAGCTCTGAATGCTGATGGCTTAAATACTTTTCTTTTGGAGGCATACAATAAAATCAAACTTCTGGAAACTCTCCAGTTCTGCTTTATGTCTGAATCAAAGTAAAATGACTAAATAAATAAAAAGATTCAGATGCATATAACTATTACAAATGTACAAATTCCCATAAATCTGTTTGGATGAAAAGGCTAATGTACAGTGGCATTATACAGCAGAGAATATTCAACTCATTCCACCCCTACAATTTTTTCCTTGTCACCTAAAATGGGGGTAGGGAAAACATTTGTGGGCTAATTTTGTAACCATCGAAATACATCTGCTTCCAAGATTTGTTTGCTTTGATATATGCCTAGGTGTGTTAGAAACATCATTCGGCATCTGCTTAAGGGTAAAGGTTGGGTTTTTACTTGTTCTATCCCATCATTTTCCTCCTGGAAACTTTTTACTTCCAATCCCAAATTTATCCTACTTTTGCAAAATGTTCACCTATCTGTGTATAACTCAGACCGGTGTGAATTAGTTTGCAAGCAAAAATGTAAAAACTCCGGAAATAAAATCTGATTCCAACGATGGGCAAGTGCACACAAATCAGGCAAAGCTTGATCCTTCCCTCCCTGTAAACATGCATAAGTTTTTTACACACACCCCATCTGCGCACATGCGATTTCCCTCCTCATTCTGTAGAACAGCCTATATTTAATCCACACAGAAAAGATCAAGGATTACCAATATTATGTATTTAATATAACAGTTAGTCCACCAATTTTAGTATATCTGGCTGCATCAAAAAAAGTAAGCTGCGTAACTTTAAAAATTTGTCTATTGTCCACTAAAACTCAAACACCAACTGAAGACAGTCAAGCAGGTTACATATTAGACAAATTACTATCGAGGTATATGTGTACATACAGTATCAGTAGACCACCCACTACCATACAACACCATATGCATTTGGGTAACCCCCACACCCGCCCTCCCCATGTGTTCTAAACTGACAAACAATATCTTTGGCCTTAGTGTGGTTTGTATTTATAATACAATGTATTCATTTTCTTTCCGGGATAACCAGTATATCTTCATTCTTTCAATTATGCATCAGTACTATATTGATAAAATATATTGTAATTACACATTTTTAACTTGTTTGTTCGTATACAGCAAGGAAAGCTTTTGTTGGAGCAACTTTCTGGTTCATACACAAATACCATCCACAAATACCAATACAATAATATACACACACACAAACACACACACACAAACACACACATATATTTATATATATATATATATATATATATATATATATATATATATATATATATATATATATATATATATATATATATATATATTATGCAATTACTTTCAGTTTACTTACATACATCATGCATTTATCGTTAATATAATGGTTGTTTTTTAGTATACTTAACACAAATATTCCCCTTTTATGTATGTATCACAATCTTTTTGTTAGTATACTTTCTCAAATGGGTTGATAAAACATTTAGACTTTTCCATCGTTACACCTTTCTTCTACTTAAGTTTTGCAATTTCAGACAAGACTGAATCCCTTAAAATAAAATTTTGGAATGGGTAAATACTAATGTTGAAATTGGAAATCTTTAGTTTGTATCAAAAGGAAGCATTATCATTTGATTAAAATCTCAAAAAGAAACGTCACTTTTAAAATTTACATCGAGAAACACTGAAAACTATAACCAGCTGTTTTATTTATTGGAGCTTAGGGAGCCATTAGACAAGGCTTATGATAAGTCCGCTGGGCCTGACGAAGTACACTACCAGTTCTTAAAACAAATCCCATAATCTTCTCTGACATTACTTCTTAAATTGTTTAATGATTTATGGATTGCTGGTAATGTACGTAAGAGCAGGAAAGAAGCAACAGTGATACCGATTTCCAAACCAGGCAAATATAACGAAGATCCTAACAGTTATCAGCCCTTTGCATTCACATGCTGCGTATGCAAAACAATGGAACGAATGAATAATTCTCGGCTTGTATGGTATTTGGAAATTAACAATTTAATATATCCTTTCCATTGTGGCTTCCGTTTTGGTCGTAGTACAGCCGATCATCTGGTAGGACTGGAAACATTTATTCGCGATGCATTTATCAAGAAGGAACAATTAGTATCAGTCTTCTATGATTTAGAAAAGGCCTATGACACAACATGGAAGTACGGGATACTAAATGACCTGCACGATCTAGGTCTAAAAGGACGTCTGCCCTCTTTCATATCCAGTTATTTTCCCACCGAGAATTCAAAGTACGAGTGGGGTCTACCCTCTCCAATATGCACCAGCAAGAGATGGGTGTGTCCCAGGGCAGTAATTTATATGTGACGCTATGTAATATCAAAATCAATAGCATCACCAAGTGCTTAACTCCCGGTGTGGATTGCTCTTTATATGTAGGCGATTTCTTAATTTGTTATCAATCAAAACACATGCATACAATTGAAAGGCAACTCCAACAAAATATCAATAAGATCCAAAATTGGGCCAGTAATAACGATTTCAAATTTTCTAGATCAAAGACAAGATGCATGCATTTATGTCAATTGCGAAGACATCATGATGACCCTAAACTCACCCTGGATGGAACACTTATTCCAGGAGTTGAATAAACAAAGTTTTTGGGTATTATCTTTTACAGAAAACTGACTTTTGTACCACACATCAAGACTTTAAAAGCTAAATGCTTAAAAATATTAAACTTACATAAAAATAAATGCGCACCCTGAATGGGGTTCTTAACGATCCCAAAGTGATTTTTACGTTACACTATGGGAATAAATCTGAGACAAACCCTTCTATATTCTTGAATTCTTATCATGAACTTCTCAACGATTTTACAAATTACACTAAATTTTATACTGATGGATGAAAGGTTGATGACAAGGATGCTGCAGCCTTCGTTAGTGGCAAACACATAACCAAAGTGCGCTTGCCACACGATGCGTCCATATTTTCAGCGGAAATCAGAGCAATAGACCCTGCTCTGACATTTATCGTACAAAAACAGATTTTAAATAGCATTATCTTCTGTGACTCATTATCAGTACTTCAGTCACTACACCATAGAAAACTGGGGAATCCATTTTTAGTCGATATTCTCGTAAAACACTCGTAGATTAGTACCTCCCACAATATATTATATTATTAGCTACCTAGCCATATTGGTATTAGAGGTAATGAAGAAGTAGACCGAGCTGCTAAAATGGCTCTATCCTAAGAACCATCAGATTTTAAATTACCGTTTACTGATTGTAAAGCTTGTATCAAAAAGTACATACGTCAGAAGTGGCAGGCGTCATTGGATGATGCAGTCAATAACAAACTTCATGCCATCAAACCACCTGTTCCGACCTGCAGCCTAAGCGGGATAAATATTATAATGTACATGACATGAAGGAACTTTTTGATACAATACAAATCACTTGTATTCTAGATTTCCTGATGAAAGTAAATCTCTATTTTAAAATATAACTTGCACGCCATCAACTAGAATATATTTTTATCTAATGCAAATATCACCTCTTATTTACAACATCTTACCATCAACATACACCATTTACATCTCCTGTTGATTGGGAAGCTTAAAATTTTCCTGTTACCAACATCTTACCATTTTTATTTAACTTTTATGTTTTTTTATATCGCTGGTCGATATTAACCCTTTCTTATTTTTAACGGTGCGCCGTTAAAATTTAAACAAACAAACAAACAGCAAAACAATTATCAATGAAATATATTGATGTTATTGGTCATAAGGGTATTAGTGCTGTTGGTGACTACTAACACTACTTCGAAGACGAAATAAAACAACACTAGGAAAACTGACATCTACGGGGATTATGCCTGCGTGAATCAACAAAAAATAAACAACGTTGTGCATCAGAATATAGCATCGAGGATAAAAAAGGGATATGACACTCAGGGAAATATTACTGCAAATATGATAGCGGGAAGTGGCCTGAGATCGCGATTTAGATCTCAAAATATATAATAAAATGTTCAAATCGTCCCGTGATACAGCATTTGATATAGATGCCCCCGTGCGCAAAGATGATTCTGTACGCGATTATCAGTTTTATTTCTTTGACGCAATACAACCAAATAGTCGATCAATAATCGAACTTTAGGTTCAAGATACCTGCAAATACTTTTTACCATCCGAAGCATTTATCGAAGTAGAATAAGAACTTGCTACAACTGCCCCCCACTTGATCCACCATATGGCCTAAATGTTCGAGTTTTCTTTGACAATAATGGTAATATGGCATTATTCAGTAGTGCTAGATATATGATAGATGGAAGAAAGATTGAATCTATAGAGCATAATGTTGATGTTGCCACAACAATAGTGGGGTTAGCGAGATAGTCTGATGATTATACAGGTGCAGCAGGTCCATCTATGATGTTCGCTAAGGATATTACCGATCATGCTGATCATATTCAGTATATTAAATTACAGACACCAGTAGCTACTGGAGTTGCTGATCAACCAATTGATATCTCTCTTAAACATCAAGACAGACCAGCTGCCGCTTTGATATTATAAAAGAGATTATTCCTGATTACAACCTAGGATTTGCAACACGCGTATCAATGTTACAAGGAACGCGTAGACTATTTTCATGCGCGATTCCACTATCTCATATATTTAGATTTTACCGAAATGTTAGAAATGTTATATATGGAGAGAAACATAGAGTAGTACTGTATTCGTGTGAAAAGGTGATGATAATGATGCAGTATGTCATGATGTCGGTGTTGCTACTGGTAAAGTAAATATTAAAAAACTCTCGTTGTGGATGCCAGTAATGACTCCATCAATCACCGCAGAGGAAAACTTACTATTATTTATGAATGCAGGTGGTAAATCATTGCTATCATGGCTAACAACAACAACATATACCATGGAGTCTTATATTAACGTTATATTTACGTGGCACATGGCATCAACACAGGTTGTTTCTGCGCCACGGCATACATTTGTTGCGTTACAGGATAAGACGCGATTAAATTATCAGGATTGGATTCATATGATATTTGATCAACTCGGTGTTTCTGAAACATCCCTGAGGATCAACGGCCAACAAAAACCAAATAGCAGGCGCGTATCATTGTTTTCTGACATTTATGGGACGTGATAATAATGTAGATACTGGTATGCAAATATCACAGTTTATTTTAGAAAACTGTATCCGATTTATTACGTTTCGTTGGAACATCTTGATTTAACCAGACAGTCCGTCGTTGACATAGTTTCCGAGCTCGTGTAACTTTTCCGGTTGTTCCAAATCCACTTATCCCTAATTACAGAGCAGTTGCTGTCATACTCAGAGACAAATCAATGCTACTTGAAGGTGTTGGTGGACGAATGAGAGTAGTTGATGAACCAGTGGAAAATATGTAAACAATTACATAAATCTCATAATAAATAAAATGATATATAGTCATGCTAATGTCACTCTGACTCCTCGTCAGATTAACAAATTGCAATCGGATTTAGCTAAAAAATGTGGAACTACTATATTGCTGAAACACAATAAGATGTCTGGTGGTCAGAATAAACAATCACTGACAGCTCGTCAAATTAAGCATTTCAATGATGCTATCAGGTCACTCTCTCGATAAAAGACGTAATAAAATCAGGTGGTATATTTCCATTTCTCGCTGCGTTTTTAGCCACCGCCCCGTGGTCGCGAAAGCTGCTGCCCTCGGAACTGTTGATACAGCGGCAGGTATGGCACTAAAGAAAGCGACTGGAAAAGGATAGAAAAAATATGAAAGGGTCTAAGACTACCAGGAACTCCGTATTCATGGTACAGCGGAAACGGCCTGAGACTAGGAACAGTTTACTAACTCGAGAACCGGTGGTTAAGATATCGAAGATATCACCAAAGTCAAATTTTGTTTTACTCGATGTTGCTTAAAAATAAGCGATACAAAACTTTAAAGGCGTTTGTATGCGAGATCAATTACCACAACAACCAAACAGCATTGAAACCGGTATCATTAATCTCGATAACAGCATCGGACCTGGAACTCACTGGGTTGCATACGCGATTGATCCGCGTTAATTGTTTATGTCGATTCAAATGGGTTTTTGTCGCCTAAGGAATTTATGCGTTCTATAGATCAATTAAAGAATCCTATCTGGTATTCCACGCTACCAGCACAGAAAATGACCGGCCCACCAATATGCGGCCTAGAAGTAATAAATGTACTCGACGCTATTTTATAAAACCGTACACGAATATATTAGTAATCGTTTTTTAGCGATATCTTTAACAAAAAATTGGATGATATTTGGGGAAGATCTCTCTCAAGCCTAAGAAAACCCTCCTGAGAAATACCTGCAACCAAAGAAGTAAAAAAAAATAATCCAAGATGAAATATCCGAGCTGTTAAACATCTCTATTGTGGATCCAATTGAAATAGTCGTATTTCAAGACAATCAGGGTAAATTAAAATCGAGTAATGTTTCCCGGAATGATATTGTTGTTAGAATTAATGGAGTGACTGGACATTCTCTATCGGTGTTTGATTCCACTGGTAAGATTAATCCAGGAGTTATTTTACCAACTGGGATAGATAGTATCAACAATCGAGTAAAAAAATCCGGCGAAACAATAACAGGAGTTCTCGAGATGAACTCTAATAAAATGACCACACTTGGTGATCCAACACTGGATACTGATGTTGTGACAAAAATGTATGTAGATGTGTTAGACAATAAAATAATGACGACATATGGTGAGCATAAATCACATATGATGAACTATCGTCGCTGAGAGCTGAGTATAAAACCGCAGATGATAAACTATCGACGCTGCGAGATGAGTAAGATGTACATGTAAATGCGTTTACAAACCTCTATAAGAATTTTAGAAAAATGGATGACTTTTATGGAGAACCACCAGTAGTCTCAATGAAACTTTTTGATATTAAAACAAATATCGATACGATTAAAGAAACACATGAGGATATCGTTAGTGATTTTTCTAAAATCGTGACCCAGCTTGATAAAATCAAAACACCACATAAACAGAATATGAATACTGTGCTCTTGATAGGTCATAGTTCTTTCACCTGGACACCTCAAACTAACATCATTGGAGTTTCTGCAAATGTTAAGGGTATCTTTATATTGACTCTATTTCACCGTTGCAATTTAACGTATCAACTAGTACTTCTACTGGTGTGAATACTGCAAGTGCAATAATAGATAAGGGATCCAGTGAAACATTTATAATAACCCCCCTCAGTGGTAATTTAGCATCAGCGTCATCTACGGTTTATGTCGAATTTGTAATTGATTCTAGTAAATAGTATAATGAATGTCCGACATGATCGATATCATCAAGTCAGTGAGTTACAACCTAAACTAAAAACTCTTCTTGACGAGTATACAATAAAAGTAAAAACATACAGCAGGCGAATTACCAGCGTCGACGTTAAATGTGTATTCGGTTTTAAGTGTAGTTGCTGGAAATGGTATATTGTTATCAACGATAACAGCACTGGCACCTGTAGTTGTCACAATGTGTGTGTCATTGGCGACAACAATCGCAGGAATTCGTAGCATCATCCCAAAAAAAATATCGACATGCAGTCAGAATAAACTACATGAGTATATAATTAAGTTACATATTGCTTCAACGGCGTATTCCCAATTATCTTCGCTGATATCATCCAGTCTCGATAACACAACAATATTAGATAAAGAATATTACAATTAATTCAACAAATAGCGACAAACACAACGCCGCAAAAGACAAAAAAGATATCAAAAATATCAACCAACCCTGAATTCAGTGTCAATTTTCCCACTGCGATTCCCGATAAGGAGATAGCACTGGAAAAGCTACGAGTATAATACAATTGGCCAAATATTAGATCAAAATTATTTGGTGGTCAGCCACCGAATAATTACTTGGTGTTTGTGAGTAAAAATAAACAAGACGGAACTCCAGACTAGAATATAGTTCCTTTACCATCTGGGTCTTACCAAATCGAACAAATCAATAATGAATTACAGCGTAAAATAGAATTCATTACGGGAAGAGAATCAAAAATCGCTATAACAGTTCATTAACCGACACTATGATCCGCGACTGAGATAAACTCACCCGTATATGTGGTAGATATATATCAGAGATCTCTAAGAACCGTGCTAGGATGGCCTGATTATCTACTGACTAAACATAACATACCGCCAGAGCCACGACTAAATAATTTTATCACTGATTGAAAAGCCACAAAATTAAAGGGAATTTGGCCACTCAGAAATTTTGATTATGTTTCTTCTCACTATGACCCAGATACAGATAAAATATTTATGAAAAATCTTTCAACAACAATATCATTAACCGATGTTGATCCCAAAACTCAGATACCTTATGTTTGTGAAAATAATGTAACATAGTATGCTAATGAAATTGAAACTTACTATCAATACACATATGATAATTTAATTCGATTATTTGATAGTTATCTTTTGAATTATCCTGATTATAATCTGAAAATGCAAATTATTAAAACAATTCAGGATATCAACTATAGTATATTGTAATTAGAATATGCTATTCGAGATCTCATTTAAATATTAATTAACAGTAAATTTGAAATAGGTAAGGATAACAATACTGTTAAACAAATATATCTTGATCATTATACAACATCAGAACAACAATTATCAACATTTACATTAGAAGCGTTTGCAACCGATTAACTAAACAAAACACTCAGTGATCTTATCAATGCAAACTTTTCTCTCATACTCGCCGCATGGAAAACAATACCACAACCACAAACAACCATCGTCAAACCTAATAATGATCGAGGCGGTGGTAGTAGGCATATTGCTCCTCATAATGTGAGTATATCCTCGGTAGTTGCAATAAATTTAGTATGTGATGTTATCGATGTAAGTTACAAAATAAATCTCAAAAGTTGAAATCAAGCTCATTAGGGATATATTTTATATTCATTTGCCACAACGGCTCCACCCGGATTTATAACAATTGAGGAGCCAATAAATCCAGTGTATATGCGATGTCATGATGATTCATTAACGAGAATTAATTTTAAACTCACTGACCAGTCCAATAATTTGATTGACTTAAGAGGAGACATCTTACCAATTATTCTGTATTTGAAATCTTAAAAGATTCTCATTGTAACGATTTTCATCTTAAGATTTTTCCCAAAACAGGGAAATAGTTTGTCTCCGCAATTTTGAAAACTCGGTCTATTTACTCACTCTGGAGACTCTGTCTCTGTAGCGTCTATGGTCCATTTTCTTTCTAGTCTTGTATGGATAAAATAGTTTTGTTTTGAAATAGTTTCGGTTTGTCTGAATTAGTTTCGTTTGTCTGAAATATTTTCGGTTTGTTTGAAATAGTTTCGTTTGTCTGAAATAGTTTCGATTTGTATAAATTAGTTTTAATCTGTCCACCCTATTTGCTGCTTACTAAATCTTGATAAATTAAATTGTATATAATGTTTAACTGTAATGTAATGGATCATCATTAGTGACAATCGTCCTTTGCATTACGTGTAAAATGACTACAATACTAAGTAATTACTTTTATGTGTCAGGAATACATTTGGAAACTGCAACTTCACAATTGTTATTGTTACCATAATCAAAATACGTATATTCATTATTATGTGTCTATGGGAACCAATAAAAGATTATGATAAATCTATTATAAATATTATTGAAAATACGCATTTGGGTTATGTATACCACACAAATGACTATTGATTTTATTAAGTTGTATTTAAATCATTGTGTGTCGGGACCAAAAGAACAAATGTTTCACAATATAAATTATTGTCATATTATTGAGGACACAATTGACAAACTCAAACCACCGTAACTGAAGAAAATATTGGTTAAAAGGGAAATCGAAACCTGATAAATAAATTTAATTTGTGCGATATACGGAGAAAGTGGATGCATTGTGAAGCAGTATTAGCATTTAAGCATATGCGTCGCTATTTATTATATGGAACTATTTAAGGATCAAAATAAAATGTTCAGAAACCTACAATATGATAAAACTGTACGCGATACATTATGGAAGCAATTGCTATTATTAAAATATTAAAATGTGTTGTCGACTACAGTGTGAAGTGCTATTTAATTAAATATCAAACGCTAGTTAATTTTGTTATCGTATAGTAATAAGACAAACAACTGAATAAACGTTTCGCGTAATATTATTGTTTGCATTACATAGCTTCCTGACCGGAGTAATAGCAATGTGATATTAAAACACATATGACATCTGGATTGGTATTAGGTCAATGTATATAAACCTTTTTTTAAAGGTTTTTTATCATTTGTTAGTAGCAGAGTCATCAAATGGCCTATATTAGAAAGAGCTACAATATATTTGTGTTCGTTTTCGAGACTGACATAAGATCGTATGTATGTCCAAGAATTGTTCGTGTATGAGTGTATGTGTTTGCTTGTTTACATAGCCTTGAAGCAAAGAGAACAATGTTTGTTTTAAACTTAAATATGTTTTATTTTCAAGAACATGGGAACAGTCACCAAAATATTTAGGGAAGAATAATACTCGAATTATCACAGGCAATCCTAGTTGTCAGACATCTGTGATCAAATTGTAAACGCAACTTTGTTTGCATCATTCGCTATTTTTTTGTGCATCAAAATGTATCGTATAGATTTGTATATTATATTTATAATCTTTATGTCATTAGCAATAACTTGTAATCAGTTGTTTCTGTGTAAAACTATATTTCTAGGACCAATATATGTTATTTTACATTTAGTTAATTGTGTTAGTTGGAAATAACCACTGTTTGCATGATAAGCAACTCATCAGCAAAATATTTGTCTGACCATGAACATGGACAAGATACTTTTAATATACATCATACATATAAATTGGAAATAGACCTTTTTTGGTATAATATTTCCCAAATACTAATTAGTAGCGGAATCAAAGGCTGTAAGAATAAATATGACCTTCTCGCAGGCTATTGCATTATATGGTTAACAAAACTGAAGTGCTCGGCAAATTAAAATTATGTGTACATGAATATTATTTGTGCTATATAAACATATTGCTGAGCAGCAGAGGGGGCGAATCGGACATTTGCTCCAGACATCATTTGCTCTAAATCTAACAAACATTTCGAGAGAATTAATTCGAATCCTTCTTTTTCAACCTAAAAAAAAGATTACTTGCTCGAAACATAAGTTTTTCGCAAACTCATACTCCAAGACCGTTTTCATCGTTTAGTCAAAATACGGTCTCGTCGTGATGTCATCGCCCCCTTTGCTGCTATGGGTTAATAATTTATTTCAACCAAATATTTGATCGAGTCCGATACGATATCGTGTCCGAGGATCATGTACATTTATTGTTATAAATCCATGCGGGGTTGACTGAGCTTTACTAAAGAAAGTTTTAAATTGATTGAAGTCCATATCGGAATACCATGTCTGCCAAATATTTCGTAGCGTATGTGTATCAACGCCGTTAAACACAACAAGAATATTACAGTTATCTCTGATCACTTTTGGAATCTGAGTGTATCGTTGAGTGACATATATCACGTCAGTGTTTTTGTGCCTGCCTCGGGAAAATATTCTAGCTGGGTTTTTTTGATTGTCTAACATCACATCGTCGTATACGACTAAATTGTTAATGCTCCCATCAAGGTCATCCACGGATGGTGTCTCGTCAATATCAGTTATAAATTCAATAATACCCTTGCAGGCAATCTCTAAAGCGTTTTCATTAAAATCTTTTTAGCACTTCATAGCATCGTTGATCATCTACGCTAGGAGCAGCTAAATATAACTTATTCCACTTCACCCATCTCACTATTAAATTGAGCAACAATTGCGTCTTGCCGGATCCAGATGGCCCGATTATAATTGCGCGGATAGAGTTTAGTAGCGCTGCATGATGCTTAACTGGTTCTCTTGTTTTAGGCGCTGAAAACTCAATTATATTCATATCTCTATACATAAATTATGGATCTATATTGTGTGAAGTGTAAAACGCGTACTAACACAAATGATGTGACGACGATTACAACTAAAAATAACAGATCTGCACTAACTGGTAGGTGTGCAACATGTGGTCCAAAAAGTTTAGATTTGTTTCTATGAAATCCGGAGATATTTAAAAAAAAAAAACGAGGAGGTGATATCACAGCCAAATTGGCAAAGCTCCCTAGAACCCATTGGGCAAAGTACCCCGGAGAAAAACAACTTCCAGGATATAGCTACTGTGGCCCCGGAACACGTTTATATATCAGACTTGATGATCAAAATCTGCCCCGACCCGGCGAGTATCCGATAAACGCCATTGATAAGGCGTGCCATGTTCATGATGTTGCTTATAAAAGCAGCAATCTGCAAAACAGGCATCTCGCGGATGTGAAATTAATTCATTCGTTAAATGCTATTCCTGATAAATCTTTCAAAGAAAAATTGGCTTCGTGGTTGGTAAAATCAGCTATGAAAGGCAAATTGATGATGGGCGCTGGTAATTAATAATATGGAATCTATTTATTATTCTCCAAAAGGATACTGGAGGGGTAACGCTGCAATCAATAAACTCGCCAACGCCGCAAAAGTAGAAAAGGCCACTGCGGCTAATTGGTTGTCCAAACAGGCTATATGGCAAATTTATCTACCGCGTCCTAAACAAATCAATTTCTCGCATTTTGATGTTACTGTACCCAATGAAGTTCATCAAGCTGATTTATTGTTTTTACCACATGATAACGGTTACAAATACGCGCTAACCGTAGTTGACGTTGCGAGTCGATACAAACAAGCAGAACCGCTAAAAACAAAATCATCACCTGAAGTAGCTTCTGCATTTGAAAGGATTTATCGACGAGGCCCACTACGCTGGCCAAATCTGTTACAAGTTGATCCTGGCAAGGAATTTCAGGGTGTGGTTGCATCTACAATGAAACATCACAATGTCACCATCAGACGGGGACATACTGCATTACATCGCGATCAGGCAATTGTAGAACGATTTAATCGGACTCTTGCTGAGCGGTTATTTGGATATCAATATGCAAAATAATTCATCCAATAAAAGCGATCCCGTGAATGGGTCAAAAGGTTACCAGGGGTAGTTGCAGCATAGCATATCTACGTTAACACGATCAACTGGTAGACCTCCAATCTGTAAATTGGATTCAACTGCCCCTCAGCGGGGTTTTACACGCGAACAATTACAAGTGATTCCTGATGATACTCAATCACCGCATGGTCTTAACTAGCGCCGTTGCGTCTGTTGCATTCAAGACAAGTCAACATCACATTGTTTCTGACATGACCGAGACTGTTATTTTTTCTGTCTACGGTAAATTGGCGAGGATCTTTATCCGAATACTGCCAACGCATTATACATTTGCAACTCGCGCAGTAATTATTCTGTTGCTGCTTCAGCGTAATTATTAATTCAGCATCAATATCAAATTCTCGTTGTTTTTTTTTTCTTGTTGTTTGTAACCACAGAGTTTTTTATTAATGATGCTAACATCAATATCATCCATTGTGGTGTCATCATCGAAAAACAATTCTTCGAAGTTGATTTATTCGCCGTACTCTTGACACTGCAAGATAGACTAAATTTGACCATTCAATGCGATTATCGACTATCCAAACAATTTTATCCGTGATGGTTAATCACTGCGAGGAATGTATCGTCGTTACATAACCCAGTGTCCATGGCGATTTATCACCGCGCAATGCGTCTTCGACAACACTGATATCAACCAGCACAATATCATTTAACACTAGTGTTTGTCTTTCGCGCTGTCCTGGAATTTCAAATTCAATATTCTGTCGCCGTGTATCAAAGGGTCTATAACACAGCGGCACTGGGCGCGTTGGGAATTTTTCTGTGTGAAGCTTAAACAAAGTTTTTTGAAGTGTGTCTCTGACTATCTTTCTACTTGCCAGTACAAAATCATTTGGTCTCCATGCTTCCCAAAATTCTTCCATGGGAGTTTCAGGGATTATTTCCCTGATTATTTTGCATTGAACTTTATCGGGTTGCAGTCTAATTAAATTCTTAAGTGTACGTAATTGTTCATGAAGTGCTCTATAGTCAGTATCGATTTCTTCATAATAGTCAACAAAAATTATTTAACCAATCATGTGGACCCCTGCCAACGAATGGTGGTGGTTGGTCATGATCCCCGCACATTATCACTTTCGTATTTGCGCGCAGTAACCAATCAAGAAACATTTTAATACATCTACCGAAACCGTACATATGTCATCCCAAATAATAACCGCAGGGATGAATTTTTCACCCATTCTTTCAGGGGTCCATTCATCACCCTTGTATCGAAAAAAACTGTGATATGTAACGGCATCAACGTTTCGTTGCTTTATTTCTCGCGCTAGTCTATGGGATGGTGTCAGCACAATCATATTTGCTCGCGTTCGATATAATTCAATCGCCCGAGTCGTTTTTCCTGACCAGCCACAGCCGTTTTAATAAACTGTCTTATACCTGCAAATTGGATCTGATATAGGTGGTGCATTAGAACGTTCTGATAAATTATCACCGCATAAGTACTTACTTTTAATTTCAACGTCTGCTGATTCAGAATACTCGCGCAGCATTTCTTTTTTAATTCTCCATGATCCCCAGCTTTCATCCGAATTTGTGAATTCAGCAACTGCGCAACTGTACATGCTGTTAATGTAAAATGAATCAACAGCAACTCTAACCGCAGTGTCAGGAAATCTATTTATCATTGAAAATAAATTAATACAAGCATAACCTAGCATTGACGACCTCAAATGTGTATACGGTGATATGTAACCGTCGCTGTAAGTAACGACTGTACCCAATTTTGTTCCATCGGACAAAAAAGCATCTTTACGATCCACATATATGTTTTTAGATACTGCATCCGCGATTACAAAGTCATATTCGGTGTTATCCATAATCAGCCGTGAACAATATCGTCTATAGTCGCATTTTTTTCCTCCCTGAGTGAATTTTCCGATTTTTCTTCTACCGAGATCTTTTGCTTCGATGTTTCTTTGATTAAATAGCCGTTTGGACCACTCAATGATATATTCTTCGTTGGCATCAATATGTTTTCTGGATTCGTCAATTACACTATCAAGACGTTCCGGTGTTGGTAACCAGACATTGATTTGTTTCCGATATGATATAATTGCTTCACTGACCGTCAGCGAAATTAACATTTTTGTATCAATCATGAACCGTAATAACGCTATTGGCAGCCACTTCTTTTCAGACATGTGTCTACTAATCTGAATATAACAACAGCGATGAAGTCCTGCTGCAAATTCAAATGATACTACACGAGCGAATCCAGTTAAATCAAAATCAGGCAGCGGTCCATTAATTGCA
The DNA here is from genome assembly GCA_029339505.1 of Unio delphinus. Lineage (NCBI taxonomy): Eukaryota > Metazoa > Mollusca > Bivalvia > Unionida > Unionidae > Unio > Unio delphinus. The sequence continues at coordinate 1,512,339 of JAQISU010000079.1, forward strand.
ACACGAGTCATTTCATGTACGGGGTGTCCAAATCGTTTAAAATACTCAGTACACTCTCCATAACCAAGAAAACTCGCTGGATAGCAAGCAACCATATCAACTGAAATGATGTTATCCCTGTCGTATTTGTTATTCCATAAACCGCCATGATTAAATTCTAAACAACTAGCCTCAATGTCTGGCAAGAATTCTACGCGTGTTGGTTTCCATGCGTTTTTCATTCTTGCAAAATGAGCTGCAGCCGACGGGATTGTAAAACAGTTTGTCAATAATTGTTCGTCGATGATAATTTCATCATTGTTGTTGCCTTCGCCCGCCGTTAAAAACCCACTAGATGTTTTTTTTTTCATTTTGTTGTGAAATGCTTCAGTGCGGTATAATTCAACGTTTGGTCTTACAAACTGATCAAACGTAGCCATGTCGTTTTCAGTGCTGCGAAGTAACCACACCGACACGGGGTCGTTTTTACTCAAATGCGCAATAGCATCGAATAGTTTCTTTTCAACGAGAAAACCATCCATGGAGAATTCTTCTCGTAAGAATTCGTCGGGTATATACTTTATTGTTCTGTTCCGTGGAAATATTGTGACCGCGGGCGTCCACGCGTGTTCGTTATGATCAATAATTTTAATTGGGGCTCCCTTTGATTTATATTTTGATTCGTATAAAACTTCTCCGGTTATCGTTGTAACGGTTATTGGAAATCTTAGCGACGTTTCTAATTGTGTTATATAGCTAATAGTTGCTCCGCAGTCTTTCACCGTTAACTCCCATTGAGCTAATTTGCTACGCCGTAGATCGGTAAGTTTGTTCCCTCGGCATGCATTTGTAAAATGTTCTGTTATTCGTGCTGCTACACAATTGAGTGGCAAATCCACTGACGATGAAACCGCCGGCGACGACTGTTTCATTGGTTTTAGTTTTTTTTATATCAGGTTTTTCATTTAACGGATATATCCCATACACAACTGCTGTTTCAGGATATGCTCGTTCATATTATGGTTTGTCAATTCCAGTTAACAAGCCCGGCTTAGAATCACGGCTAACAACGACTTTTTTCTTGTCTTTGAGAATCGGTTCAAATTTGTCTCGTATAATCCAATCGCCTGATTCTACACAGATAATGAATTTCACTCTTAAAAAATACTTTTTGTTGCCAAGTTGTGATAACATTAACGCTGCGTTGCTGTCGTTCATGGTGGCATCAACAACGCCATCAATTCGAAATGTTGACCAGCTATGAGATGCGCCGTCGTGCTTGAATTCATTAATACAATCGCGTATTTTATTTATCAGGGCTTTATCCGTTATTGCCCGTTTTGGCACATCTTTGAGGGTTTTATCGAGATTAAATTTAACGTTTTTGTAATGCTTAATTGCTGTTAATCTCTCGAACTCTTCCATGTTATAATTAAAACAAGTATTTAAATAGAAAAATATAGTATAATGAATCACTGCAAATGGCTAATGATTGGGTCGACAACCCCGTGTAACAAATCATCCAGAAGCAAATTATGTGGGTATCATTTACAAAGCGTTCGGCGAGGAAGTTTTGGCCCCCTTCCGTGCCTCCGATGTGGGATGGGAGTAAGGGGAAAATCGCAGTTGTGTCTCAGTTGTGGCGGCAAACGATACATGGAACTAAAACGCTACTATGACAAACGAATAAAAAATGCAGTCATTGATCCTACTGATGACTCCGTCAGCGAAAAAAATTATAAAAACCCCTCAAGACTACATTGATAGACTTATAATTAAAGCAAATAATAAATTAGACAAATAGTATTATTATACAAATGAGCCAAGATTTCAGACCTCACCAAGTGCTTGTTAATTATGAAGCATCGCGTAATGGTATTGTTAGAAATTGCAGACTAAAGAAACCGGTTGGACAGGTAAATAATAGAGGGTATTTAACATTTGGTGCCGGGAAGAAGAAATATCTCGATCACAGAATAGTATATGAATGTCACAACGGATTGATCAAAGATGGTTTTTTGATTGATCATATCAATAATAACAAGGCCGATAATTCTCTTTCGAATCTCCAAGCTATCTCACAGAGTCAGAATATATCAAAAAGGGCAGAAATTGGTACTTTTAAATCAGTTGGAAAGAGACCCGTAAAATCATTTGATACATCAACTAACGAGAAGAAAATATTTCAGTCAATGAATGAAGCCAGTAGATATTTCGATATTTGTAGGTCTTCAGTACGATTTGTTGCAGAAGGAATTCAAAAATCGGCTATATCAAAGAAAAATAGCCTTAAAAAAAATTAATATACATTTGAAACGATTCCAGGGAGGTATGCTTCGGGCCCTTGGGCTTGCATGGATGCGAAGGCACCCAAGGAGTTCCAAGATGCGTGTTGTGCTGTCCTTAATTAAGTTAATTAAGTTAATATAGTAATCTCTAGGTCTCTCTGACGTCATAGGGCGCCAGCTAGATCGCCAAATAAGTGTTACTTTTTTAAATTAAAGATAAAATGTATTATATAAATAATGGATATCAAAGATGTAAACGCTATAATTGCTGAAATTTCAAATTTGAAAGATCGAGGAATAGTATTACCTAAAGATCTCGACTGCGACAGGATTACCTCGGAATATGAAGACATTGATTATCAGTCTAGTAAGGGTCGTTATGTTTTACCTAAGATGTACAGGCTCGTAAAAGGAATTCAAAAGTTCATCAATGCTTGTTTGTACGGTAACGACATTAATGTATTTATAACGCTATTTAGCACCGTTGAAGCAATGCGTCAAAAGCTCGGCCAAGAGTATCAAAAACGAGCTGAAATTAGTTCTAAGGTTCGTGATCTTAGAAAAATGTTAAACGAGGAAAAACCCGCATCCTAACCACGTGAGCGTTACTATTAAAAAAGGCTTTTCAGTAAATTTCCAGTAAAAAAAAATATTTTTTTAGCGTTTTTTTGTAACACTTCTGACACTTGTCACATAAGATTTTCTCCTGAAAGAATACTCATCAGTTTGGGCCTGCTCATGCAGTTATTTGGGTACTGGATGATCTCGCTGTTGTAGCAAGTAATCATCGCGACGCCTCCATTTTCACGTAGTTGTTGTTGTTGCCGCGTCGTTAACAAAAATCGTTCATCGCCGTTCTCAGATATTACAATTCTGAAACCCCCAGCGATGTTATTTCTGAAACACTCGCGGATAGCGTCGTACAGTTTAACCCTGTCGGAGATGGATACGTTAGCTTGATGGTACATTATTTAATAACTCAGCTTTTAATAGTGATAGTTTCACATTTGAAAACTCAGTTCACAAACAATATATGGTAGGCGAATCGCTTACAACTAAATTAGCCCGAGAGCGGCTAGCAGCAATTAAAAAGTTTATACCGGTACGAGACAGACTTCCCGAAAAACTTCAGCAGCGACAACAAATGCAAACTGACTTTTCTGTGTTAAGTGAACAACTGTTTACTCCGATAACAAGTGCGACCAAAGATGTGAAAAAGTTAACTGAAGCAGCGATATACGGAGATATTCTTGAACAAGAACGAGCAAAGAAGGCGCCGCTGCTTGATACACTTGAAAAGATAGCAGCAGAGACCGAACAAACGCGCGCAGGGATACAACAGCTATCCAGTGATATAAAAACTCAGCGCGAATATGAACGATTAGCTGATATTGATGATTCTGCACCCCACCCACAAGTATATCGACCGAGCGAAATTGAAGAAGAACAAGATGCAGCAGCAATAAAAGATTATTCACCTGAAAATATATTTACAGTCGCAACATTAAATAGAATTGGAGAACTCGGTACGGATTCCGAATTAGCTGATTTTACTAGAGAAAATTTTCCAAAGGGTAAAAGAGAGAATTTATTAAACGACGGGTTTGAAAGTTTTATAAAAAACAGAGACACCTGGGCATCAAAAATATATTTGGCAAAACACGGCGGGGATAAAATCTCAGCGTCAAGGCACCCTGGGTATAATAGCTTTCTAGCTGCGGTTAAAGTCAGTACACAACCACCACCTTATACAGAGGATACATTCCCGGAACAAATAGACATAAGTGCAGAAGCCGGTTCAAAGAAAACACGCGGAAAAGGATATTCGATTGGAAACGCTTTGGATTTCAACGCAACCGTGACATGTCCTGGTAATATTCTCTCGGATATATCATGGTTAGAAGTACTTATGGGTGGAAAGCGAGCCGGAAACAACTCCGTCGAGATAATTAATGAAGCAGCTGATATCTGTAGACGAATATTTGCCGGCGGTATCATGGACATTGATGTATATCGAGAACTCATTGCTGAATTAGTTGAAAATCACAGAGACGCCCATGGTTATGATGAAAATCCTATGGATCTTAGCGATTGATCCCTAATTGAAAAACTACTAGTTTTATAACAAGATGATCATACACTACAACCATGATAAACCCGTAAGCGTATACGTGGTGAACTCGTGATTGCCTGTTTATAGAGCATATTACGGAGATGGTTTCGGCAGTAACATTGCGGGGCTATTTACAAGAATGGCCCCAAAAGTGGCGCCGTTAGCTAAACAATTATCAATGAAGGCCATTGATATTATTCGTGATAAGGGAATCAGCGCTGTTGGAAATCTTGCCGGAAAGGCATTTTCTGCCGACAAAGATAAAATAGCATCATTGGTGCGAAAGAAACCAACAGCGACGAAGTCGATGGTGAAACCAACAGTGCTGCCATCAACTACAGTGATGCCTACAAAAATCAGCAAAGCAATAAATAGCGCAGTGGAAGAAAAACTAGCGTCGTTGGCTGCTTCGATGACTCCGTCGCCATTGACGGCTTCACCGGTAACAGATAGCGCTATCATGAACGCGATAGCAGGAAGTGGTTTTGAAACGAAAACAAAAACGACGATGATTACAAAGAGTGTCACAATTGAAAACACTAGTGTGAATAATATAATGTTTAAACGAACAGCTGACCCGGCCTTCGATATAGAAGCCCCAGTATCCAAGGACAATTCCGTCCGCGATTATCAATACTATTCCTATCATGCAATACAACCCGACCTACGATCGCGAATTGAACTTCAAGTTCAAGATACCAGTAAATACTTTTTGCCATGTGAAGCATTTATTGAAATCGAGGGAAAACTCGTAATAAATGTTACAGCTGATACCCCATATGCAAATGATCCAAATATCCGAGTTGGTTTCGTCAACAATGGCATCATGGTGCTATTTGAAAGCGCAAGATATCTCATTGATGGAAAAGAAATAGAATCAATAGACCGTGAAGTTGATGTTGCAACAACAATAATCGAACTTGCAATATATTCTGATGATTATACAAGATCGGCCGGTCCGTCTATGATGTTTGCAAAGGATACCTCTGATAACGCTGACCACCTTCAATACATTAAAGTGTTAACAGCAAGAGATAATGCAGAAGCCGATCAACAAGAAGCAGCTAATCCAGAACGTCGAGCTAGACCCGGAGCTGCGTTTGATATTCTCGGAGGCGTTAATGGTAATTTCAATTTAGGATTTGCAACACGAAAAGGAGCATTGCAAGAACAGCAGCGATATTTTCCATGTGCGATTCAACTACATCACATATTTGGATTCTACAGAAATGTCAGAAAAGTCATCTATGGAGCCAAACACACAATCGCTTTAGTGCGAAAAGGCAATGACAATGATGCAATTTGGCGTACTGGTGCCGCTGATGGTAAAGTTGTTTTGAGTAAAATAGTATTGTGGATGCCAGTAATGACCCATCAATTACCACGGAAGAGCGGTTACTTTCATTTATGGACCCAGGTGGCAAATCATTGATAAGTTGGCTAACAACAACAACTGATGCCAAAGAGGATAATGTTGCTGATACATTTACATGGCACCTGGCATCAAAACAAGGCGTTTCAGCTCCACGTCATATATTTATAGCGCTGCAGAATCGGGATCGATTAGGCTCCCAAGACCGCAGTCATATGATATTTGATCGATTAGGAGTCAAGGAGGTTTCACTGAGAATAAACGGACAACAAGAACCATCTGAGGATATACAGCTTGATTACGACACTAACCACATAGCACGTGTGTATCATCGGATGCTGTCATTTATGGGCCGTGATCAAAATGTTGATACTGGTTTACAAATATCGCAACTTGATTTTAAAAACCTATATCCGATTAATTACTTTTCGCTGAAGCATCTTGATTTAACAAGGCAATCCGTCGTTGACATACATTTTAGAGCTCGTATAGCTCCTGGTGGTGTTGATTATAGAGCGGTTGCTGTCATTCTCATCGTCAAATCAATGTTGTTAGAAGGGGCTGGCGGACGAATGAGAATCATTGACGCACCAGTGGAAAATATGTAAACGATTCACAAATAGATCAATTGAAAGTATAAATGTGTTTTACAATAAAATGACATATAGCGTTGTTAGTGTCAAGCTGACTGATGGTCAGGTCAAGAAATTGCGATCAAAATCCGCTAAAGAATGTGGAACAACAATAACGTTAAAACCAGTGCAGATGTCCGGCGGTACACATAAAATATCACTGACGGATCGTCAAATAAAACATTTCAATGATGCGCTAAAGCATAAGCGAGGGGTTCAAATTGTATTTTCAAAGGCTGCAGTCGCCAACATGATAAAATCAGGTGGTATATCTCTATTGTTAGCTGCAAAATCAGCATTGATTGCAGCGGCTGCCCCAACGGTGGCGAAAGCGGCGGCGTTGGGAGCCGTTGGTACCGCGGCAGAGATGGCGTTGAAAAAGGCAACTGGGAAAGGATATAAAAAAAGGGAAAGGGTCTAAGACTACCAGGAACCCGGTATTCATGGTAAAGCGGAAAAGGTCTGAGAATACCAGGAACGGTTTTTCTAGTTGAAAGCCCAATTCTCCCTTTGCCAAATTTTGATTTAATTGATGCTGCTAAAAAAACTAGCGATTAAAAACTTCAGAGGAGTTTTTATGAGAGATCAGTTGCCAAGAAAACCAAATAACGTTGAAACCGGTCTCATCAATCTTGATAACAGCAGCGGATCGGGAACTCACTGGGTTGCATACGCGATTGTACCACGTGGGATTGTCTATTTTGATTCATATGGGTTAGCTCCGCCAAGCGAGTTTATAGAAAATTTTGAAAAGGTAAAAAAACCCACTAACGATGTCATTAGTAAGTTTTTTGGAACCCCGCTTGTGGCAGGTATGACTCTCGCTGAAATTAGCGAGTTTAGTGGCAAGCATACTCAAAATACCTACGTCGCTAATAGTTTCTTTGGTGTCCCGGCTACATCTACGATGACTCTCAACGATATTAGTATGTTTATGGTGAGACAAACAACACTTAATACCATCGTGGATACATTTTTAGGGAGAACACCTGTGTCTGGAACCACATCTCTGACAGGCCCGACCCTCGCTGAAATTAAAAAAGCTATTGACGAACAAAAACTCACCAGCGAAATTGTTAATAAGCTCTTTGAGGGCAGTAGCCTCCAAGATATCACGACGAAATTTTCTAACATCTACCAGCATATTAAAACCCAAGCACGGCATGGAATCAACGACCTTCTGATTTCATTCCTTTTTAGCAAGAGGGATGGGGGGATGATGGTTTCTAACGAAGTCAAGGTAAACAATCTCGAAATTTACAATGATATTCTTAATCTAAAAACTCTCGATGGATTTAAATGCCTTCTATTTTCATTCTTTTCTAACAAGGAGGCGGTGAGGACGATAAATACTAACGAAATCAAGGCAAATTATCTCGATATTTACAATGATATTATTAAACTAAAAGAAAATTTTGAAAAGGTACAAAAACCCACCAGCGACGTCGTCGATAAGATTGTTGGTGTCCCGGCTACATCTACGATGACTCTCAAAGATATTTACAATGATATTCTTAAACTAAAAGAAAATTTTGAAAAGATAAAGATTCCGCATCCACGCATAAGCATTAAAAATGTCGTGTATACGGTCGATCATGGAACCATGGATTGGATGACAGGCGTTTATACTACATTGTCCGCCGGTCTCTGGAAGAGGGGCGAGGCGGGGGGCGATGATATCTACAGTCCAACGGGGATCGAAGGTATCTACAGGCTAACGTGGATCTCTATCGATCAATTTAATATTATCGCGGGCGGTAAAACCTACTCTGGTGGCACCGCGATGTTAATTATCAGGAGTAACGGTCAACACTTTAATGTCGTCGCGGTTGATAGCTCCACCGTTAGATCAAAAATAACTTGGTGTTTAGAACTTGTAGATGATTTTTTCCGGCTGAAGCTACCATACCTACGACATCCCAACCCATCTACCCACCTGGCCTGCCCCTGGACCCCTTAACGATGGCGAATAATTGAAAACACTAGCGGGTTTAAAATAACAATGACATCGATGAAATCAATTGAACCGATAATAGTCCCAGACGTATCACAATCGCATCGATACCGTGAAAGATATGTCTGCGAACTTGAAATCACTTTCTGAGCGCTATCGTGAAAAAATGAAAAAATACCGACGCAGCGTAGCAATCATCGACATCATCGTGTACTCGGTATCCGGTGTGATGGCCAGAGCCGGAGTTATTTTGTCGACGGTGACCATGATGGCTCCGATTGCAGTTCCAATTGCTATCTCCGCGGCAACAACAATCGCGTCAGTCGTCACCGTGATAACTAAAAAGTTATCATCGTGTTCTTAGAAAAACTCAGCGATTATACAGCTCGGTACCGGGTGGTATTTGACGCGTACTCGAAATTATCCGAGTTGACCTCGCTGTCGATAGATAATTCGTTCATATCCGATGGTGAATTTTCCACGATGACCCAGTTGTATAACTCCGCGATGTTGAAATTGGAAATTGAAGACAGCGTTAACAATAATGTCACTCGAACTGCTTCAACGAATCGCGGAGAATACCACTCCGATACGAACAAGCATGATATCAATAACATCAATAAAACCTGAATTTAGTATGAACTTCCCTTCTCCGATTCCAGTGCGTGAGATCGCGCTGGCAAAATTACGAGTGTATCATAGCTGGCCTAATATCAGATCGGTTGCATTTGGCGGTAAGCAACCCAATAACTCGTTAAGGTTTTTGTGGAATAAACCCGATGGTACTCCAGCGTGGGAAACTGTTTCGTTACCAACTGGGTCGTACCAAATTGAGCAAATCGATGCTGAAATTCAGCGTAGAATAAAATCAATCACTGGAAAAGAATCGAAAATAGCTATTAAACTTCATGAACCGACGCTCTCGTCGTCGATCGAAATAAGCACAGAAGGATACATTGTAGATATCTATAACAGCTCGTTAAGAACAGTGATAGGATCGCCTGAAAAACGACCCGGAGCAGCTGCCGATTTAACCACAGACGTACAATCATATCATGAAATCAATCCCATGTATCGAGATAATTTATCTGATATAAAAAAAGTAAAACTCGCCGATAGATTTATATTTACCAACAAAAATACATTGCAATGTGATTTTATCATTAAAAGAACAGCTGACTCATCTGTTCCTATTTCATTTACGCTAAATGACGTCCGTTGTTATTTTAATGAAATTAATCAATTATATAAACACAACTAGAACAACTACGGCAAACAAAATCGCAAAAACACGTTGAAATAATAAATCAGCTTATATCTGACATGGAATATATCAATGAACTAATTATTCAAACAATAATCAATGACAACACCGACAATAAACAACGATTCCTAACCGATTACAATATCACGGAAGCCAATCTGCGTAATTTCAAGTTTCCCGGATATAACCATGAGGGAGTAACAAAAATTTTTAAGAGTATCGCGATATTACAAAAACCAGATTCAACTATCCTTAAATATAATAATGATCCAGATGGTTGCGGTAGGCATATTGCCCCACACAATGTGAATATTTCAACGGTGATTGCGCTCAATTTAACATGTGATGCAATTGAAGGAAGCTATCAAATTAATCTAGAGCAATCAAATCAAGCTCAGCAGGGATATATTCTTTATTCGTTTCCACCAACTGCTCCTCCAGGATTCCTAATTATTGAAAACCCAATTAATCCTGTCTACATACAATGCCATAATAATTCGTTAACGAGAATTAATTTCCGACTCACCGACCAGTCAAATAATTTAATTGATCTACAAGATGAGGTGTTAGCGATTAGTTTGATGGTGAAATCATAAATGATTTTCGTCCAAAAGACTTAATCAAATATTTGGTTGAAATCAATTATTAACCCATAGCAGCAATGGGGCGATGACATCACGACGAGACCGTATTTTGACTAAACGATGAAAACGGTTATGGAGTATGATTTCCGAAAAACGTATGTTTCGAGCAAGTATTTTTTTTTTTTGGTTGAAAAAGAAGGATTCGAATTAATTCTCTCGAGATGTTTGTTAGATTTAGAGCAAATGATGTCTGGAGCAAATGTCGGATTCGCCCCCTCTTCTGCTTGCTGAATAATAACGTACAAATAATTTATCTTAATTATTTACAGTACGCACTGAAAATATCATTGTTCCAAGCAAAAGTGGATTTCAAGTTTATTCCGTGTTGTTTTAGCACACTGATTGGACGTTTGCAAATTCTACAAGCATATAAAGCACCCAAACATGTTCATTGAAACTCATAAGTTGCAAACGCGAGAGCTATCGTATTTGTTTTGGTAATAATTACTTTATCTTCCTGTCGTACGCATATGCCCTTGCATTTGCTAATCAAAATAAGTAAGTATTATTATTATTAATATTGATATTATTATTATCATTATTATTATTATTACTATTACTATTATTATTATTGTTATTATTATTATTATTATTACTATTTTTATTATTATTATAAATATTATTATTATTATTATTATTTTTGAATATACTCAATATGTACTATGTTTTTGTAATTCAAGAGTATTAATTGTATGACACACTATTTATTAAATAACGTAGCATACCTGTATGATGCGATATTTCAAATTTCAGCCAGCAAATAATTACTGCTTCATCATCATCATCATCACCGATGTCGTCATGAACATAAACGATAAAAAGCATTGCCAACTAAAAAATATATCATTACTCTTCATTTCTTCACTCATACTAAGGTTCCGAAATATGAACATTCTTTCTTCGATGGCCACACTTATTTTAAACCCCGCGAGTGTGAATATCAAACATAAAATATATATGCACTAGCAATTGTACCTAGATTCAAGGTTGGTTGCACAATTTTTTTCCAGTAGTTTATCGCCATCAGAAACAGATGTTTTCCGCACTTACTCTTGTACTAACATATTTTGGAGCCACTCAAGCTTTTTACTTTTCCGGTAGAAAGATAAATTGTATGGTAAGAAAATGAAGTGAATGGTCTGGTCCGCTTAGTTTTGGCGAATATGAACGATACAGATCAGTTCCTGTGCATCCATTCAATGGAGGCAATGATTGTCCAGAACTCCATGAAACAAAGTCGGCTGGATCTCCTGGGACAAACGCAGCAGGCGTGGGTGAGAACACAATCGCACTTTCAATTTCACAAACCACACAGAAACATACACATACACACATAACAAGTAAAATTATAAGTTCTATAATAAATACGATTATTAAATTTTACTGTAGGATGTACTCATTTGTAAACTACCTATACATGCTAGAAGTATCTTGTCACTTTCCGGATTAGATTGTGTCGTCGGCGAATGGGGTGAATGGAAAGGTCCGCTTGGATTTGGCGAATATGAACGATACAGACCAGTACTTGTGCAACAAGTCAACCCAGGCAAAGTTTGTCCAGCAACCTACAAAACCAAGTCGAATGGGTCCCTTGAAACGAATGCAGGATATAACTCGGGTAAGAACACATTCACATGTATAGATCAACGATTTTTAATTGTGTTATGGCGATTTAACAATTTTCATCATAACTGTCCTGGAATTTGTTAAAGTTTTTTTTCTTCAGAATGGCGCACGGAATATTGTTGTTTTGTGCTATTATAACACAAGTGCATTTGGGTGACAAATATGCTCCTAATTGAACTCTTATTTCGTTTCATTGTATTCCATTTTGTATTCAAATGTTTAAAATATTTGAGGAATGAAACTGTAAACAAAATAATCTGAGTGCATATAACGAGCTAAAATAAAACTATTTTCACTTGAACCAACAAATCACTTAGTAAAGTATTAAATATATTTCCTTTCAAATCTTAACATACATGAATGCAAAGATAAAAAATGTTAAGACTGTATGTATTTTAGGATGTAAAACAGGCCACATATGGTGCAACATCGTTTATTATCCCGTTATATTCGTATTTTTTTTTTTAGATCATATTGTTAGTTTGGTTGTTGAAGAGAATATAACATAGTCAATGAGCAGATCAAATAATGCATGACGTATCTTTGAATGGAAAAAGAATATTGTCTTTGTTTGGACTTTAAATTTTAGCATTGGTCTGTGAAATACTTACACAGCCTGAAAACTATAGTCGATCACTAACTCTTCTGAATGTTGTTTGAGAATTCACATATTTTTACGTTTATTTTCAAATTACTAGCTCACGATTTTTGAGTCACTAACAATGTTACTATAACTCCAGACATTTGGGAAATACCATGATATGGTGGAAGATATTGCCTAAGAAAAATAAATACTTCTCTATATTTATCATAATTTTTCCTCCCACACTGACGTAAATGGCATTGTGTATTTGAATATTTATTCAACTGCCTGTTCAATAATTGGTACCCAAGATGGATAGATTTACACTTGTTCCATACTTGTAAAAAAGGAATGATTATACTAATGTACAAAGCCATACATTTGTATAAATTACCTGACAACTAATTCCTCGCATATAAATACAAGTTCAAAATCTTGAAAAAGATTATTTCAATTTGTACATCTGCTTATACAAACATGATAGGATGAACATTTTCAGCAATTTCAAGTAAAAAGAGAACCATACATAATCGGTTCATGCAAAGGAAAATGCAGACAAATTAATATCACATTTAGAAATCCAAATATTCCCAGACGTGGAAATTTGGAAGAAAGATGATCTTCCCTTTTAATAGTATATATGCGTTTCCACAATATTACAATATCAAAAGCTAAGTCAAACAGTTTAACTAAATTAATTCAGATATTTAGCAAGATATAATATAACTGATTTGTAGATAAGCAATCAAATTCGTCTTCGTCAATTATGTTTGTTTCGTTTCCAATAGTGTTGTTGTGTAGGATGCTACCACTATTTATTAATGGCTTTCACTTTACAAATATGATTCAGGTATTAACGAAAATAACAATGACGAGAATTTTCCATCGATCAACCAGACTGCAAATGTGCTGGCAAGCAGTTTCATTGGAGGAGTTGACGGTACCAACACCAAAAGATTCGTTCGATCTGCCACATCCAACCAAGCTTCCTACTGGAAGATGAGAGATATATTGCTTTTAGTAGATGCTTCCGGCAACATAGGTGTTGAAAATTTTCATAAAGCCCTCGAAGGAGTTTCTGATCTTCTCGAACTTCTATGTCCCGAGCCAGATCCCTTTCGTATCCCATCACTGACATACCATCAAGCTGCTGCCTTCACGTTCGATAGTGCACCAACTGAGATATTTCCCTTCAGCGTAAAGTACCCAACATTAACGCTAGTGAACGCAATATAAAGTATTACTTACACTGGTGGCGGTACCTGAACGGGAGATGCATTCCGAGCTGCTATCAAATTTTTTGCCAGCAAAAACAAAGGTATATTAATATGAACGACAAAAAGCATTACTTTATCCGTTGCTTGATTTCCACGTATAAAATGTATTCATGAAGATAAGTAACTTTTTCTCAAATTGTGTCATTTAATGTTTCCGCTATCACAGTAATGGAAATTCAATTGATTTTTCACAGGGTAAAATCACAAAAAAACTATTATTTCGTTGTAAAGTTATCGCAATGCCAAACTTTAATTTTTTGTACGATTTTTAATACTAATGCATGCTTTTTTCTCTTTCTATTGTAATGTAATGAGTCGCCTAACGTGTTAATTCGGTTACTTAAGATCATGTGAACCGTTTGCTACACATCCCTTGAGAATGTCTTTTCATTCATATGTTATAATTATAATTTGCAAGTGATGATGACTGTTTTGACTCAAATATGTTGACATTCGTTTTATATTTTCTAACAAAGACACAATACAACAATACAACTGTTTATGTCGTTTTTCAGCAAAAGATTAGTACATTAGGAAATGCAATTTTAATGAATGATTTCGCATCCATAACCTCTCTGAAATAAATATTAAGTTAACATTTATTGTTACAACGAACTTGACAGGAAATTCATTGCACACTTTTTTCTTGTATTGACACAGCTCAATGAATAATAAAACTACATACTCAAAAAGTTTTAATAAGTACACCTTTTTCAGCTAAAACAGATTATAGTCTATTTTCCTTGTTCTCCTTTTTTGGTTGGCTAATAAAATAAGGTTCTAGTCTGTAGAAAATATCTACACAAAATTTATATTTTAATCATAAATAGACAACATAAGCATGGTCATCTATGTCAATGTAAGACACGGCCTCGATTACATGTTAATTTAATGTGCACTTCAAAACTTCAATGAGTAATCTAAAGACAAATTATTTAAATAATTATACAATAAATAACTGAATCCTCCCCTAATAATTTCCCGAGTTCCCCAAAGAACTGGTTTGAAACATACATACATATATATATATATATATATATATATATATATATATATATATATATATATATATATATATATATATATCCTTCACTTTGCATGTTATTTGCAATTGTCAAGATGACAAACAAAAATTAGGCAAAACATAATAAACGTCAGGTAACAAATACCTCAAATAACTTCAATCACAGACAACGGTCTAAATTACTTGTGCATACCATTATAAATTGATTAGTTTGTCTTCTTAATTGTTTATATGTCAGAGTATCCTATCATTACAGGTGTGCGGAATTCTAAATACATCCAAAACGAGGTCTTGATTATAATAGACGGGGAGTCAAACTGCGGAGTTAATGCTACGCTATCTGCCAAGGAGCTGAAGGATACAATATTTTCATCTGAAGATGACAAGGTGAAAGGCTATGGGCTGATGATTGGGTTATTTTCATAAAAAGGTCGTGAAGAAGTGAAGTCATACGTATCTAATCCACCAGGCCAACATTTATTTGTTTTTAGTGATTTCAACGACCTCTTGAGTCTGGTGGAGGCATCCAAAACACAACTGACAGAATGTACATCACGGTGCATTTCAATCTAAGTTCCACCAGATCCATTAGTCGGTTGAATGAATCGCTCTTTTCTTTTCCTCCTTATATTCAATACATTCGACATAGACTGTTGATAATATTGTAGCAGCATTAAGTATTTGAAGAAATTCTGATATTTGTCTCATTTTTGGCGCTTAATGGTTGTTCTATATATGCATGGAGCTAAGATAGATAGATAAATAGATAGATAGATAGATAGATAGATATATAGATAGATAGATAGATAGATAGATAGATAGATAGATAGATAGATAGATAGATAGATAGATAGATAGATAGATAGATAGATAGATAGATAGATAGATAGATAGATAAATAGATAGATAGATAGATAGATAGATAGATAGATAGATAGATAAATAGATAGATAGATAGATAGATAGATAGATAGATAGATAGATAGATAGATAGATAGATAGATAGATAGATAGATAGATAGATAGATAGATAGATAGATAGATAGATAGATAGATAGATATATAGATAGATAGATAGATAGATAGATAGATAGATAGATAGATAGATAGATAGATAGATAGATAGATAGATAGATAGATAGATAGATAGATAGATAGATAGATAGATAGATAGATAGATATATAGATAGAAAAATAGATAGATAGATAGATAGATAGATAGATAGATAGATAGATAGATAGATAGATAGATAGATAGATAGATAGATAGATAGATAGATAGATAGATAGATAGATAGATAGATAGATAAATAGATAGATAGATAGATAGATAGATAGATAGATAGATAGATAGATAGATAGATAGATAGATAGGTAGATAGATAGATAGATAGATAGATAGATATATAGATAGATAGATAGATAGATAGATAGATAGATAGATAGATAGATAGATAGATAGATAGATAGATAGATAGATAGATAGATAGATAGATAGATAAATAGATAGATAGATAGATAGATAGATAGAGAGATAGAAAAGCGATCCCGTGAATGGGTCAAAAGGTTACCAGCTGTGATTACTGCACTGAATAATGAGATTACTAGAACAATCAACATGAAACCTATCAACGCTATTAAAAAGAAGTCTATATCCGTACAACCACAAAAAGATTTCAAAGAACCAATTCTTGGTAGTAATGTCATTGTGAGATATTTATACGAACCAGGAGAGCTTGAAGGGGGCAGACAAAGGGCTGCTGATCCTATTTGGAGTGTTACTGTACACAATATATCTAGTATAACACGATCTACAGGTAGACCTCCAGTCTATAAACTGGATTCAACTGCCCCTCAACGAGGATTTACTAGACAACAATTACAAGTGATACCCGAGGATACTCAATTACCACCGCGGAGTCTTAACTAGCACCAAGGGTGCTGGCACCCCGGCGTCTATTACACTCAAGACAAGTCAACATCACATTGTTTCTGACATGACCGAGATTGTTTTTTTTCTGTCTACGGTAAATTGGCGAGGATCTTTATCCGAATACTGCCAACGCATTATACAATTGCAACTTGCGCAGTGATTATTCTGTTGTTTCTTCAAAGTGATTATTAATTCAGCATCAATATCAAATTCTCGTTGTTTTTTTTGTCCTGTTGATTGTAACCTGAAAGTTTTTTATCAATAATTTTAAAATCAACGATGCTAGCATCATCTATTGTGGTGGCATCATCGCCTGACTCTGTCAGGACAATTCTTCGATGTTGATTTATTTTTCGTACTCTGGATACTGCAAGATAGACTAAATTTGACCATTCGATGCTATTATCTACCATCCAAACAATTGTATCCGATATTGTCAGCCCCTGTGAAGAATGTATTGTTGCTGCGTATCCTAGCGTCCACGGGGATTTATTAGCACGCAATGCATCTTCAGCGACATCGAATATCAACCAGCACAATATCATTTAATACCAGAATTTGTTTTTGAAATCCTTCGGATTTTGGGCCTGGAATATCAACTTCAATGTTCTGTTTTCGTGTATCAGATGGCCTATAACAAAGAGGCACTGGAAGTGTTGCAAATCTTTTTTATGCAATTCAAATAATTTCATCTGAAGTGTGTCCCTGACTATTTTTCTACTTGCAATTATCAAATCATTTGGTCTCCATGCTTCCCAAAACTCATTCATTTGAGTTTCTGAAGTTATTTTATGCACTATTTCACACTGGATTCTATCCGGTTGTAATCTAATTAGTTTCTTCAATTCTTTTAATTCATTATCAAGTGATCTATGATCGGTATCAATTTCTTCATAATAGTCTACAAAACCCTTTAGCCATTCATGTGGGGTTGCACCGACAAATGGTGGTGGTTGTCCGTGATCACCGCACATGACGATTTTTGTATTTTTCAATAACAACCACTCAAGAAATATTTTTAATACATCTAATGGCACTGTGTCTATTTCATCCCAAATCATGATTTCAGGAATAAATTTCTCTCCCATGCGCTCAGGAGTCCATTTATCTCCCTTCCATCGGAGAAAAACTGTGATAGGTACAGGCATTTACCCCTCGCTGTATCATCTCTCTTGCAAGTCTGTGTGTTGGTGTTAGTACAATCATGTTTGGATTGGAAACGCTAGCGTTTCTACGGAATAACTCAATTGCCCGGGTTGTTTTTCCTGACCCACCACAACCGTTTAAATAAACTGTTTTATACCGGCATATTGGATCAGAACACGGTGGTGCATTAGAAAATTCTGAACACTGATTGCTTTCTAAATAATTATTTTCAATTGTAACATCTGCTGATTGAATATAATCATGAAGCATTTCTCGCTTAATTCTCCATGACACCAATTCTCGTTGCCAGTAGCCTTGCTACCGTTTATAAAATCAGCCATATCGCTTTTTATGTAAAATGAATCAGTGGCAACTTTAACTGCGGTGTTAGGAAATCTATTTATCATTGAAAATAAATTGATAGAAGCATAACCAAGCATAGAAGCTCTCAAATGTGTGTACTGAGGATTGTACCCATCATTGTAAGTAACAATTGTACCCAATTTGGTTCCATCGGACAGAAATGAGTCTTTACGATTGACATATAGGCCTTGATTCGTTAGATCCGCGATTACAAAATCGTATTCAGCATTGTCTATAATTAACCGTGAAGAATATCTTGTATTATCGTATTTACCACCTTGGGTAAATTTACCGATTATTCTTCGTCCAAGATCTTTTGCTTCATTGTTTCTGATTTCAAATAGCTGTTTAGACCAATCCATGATTTGTTGTTCACTGAAATTCGAAGAATTTCCATCAGGAAATTGTTTTCGCTGTTCTCTAATTATTTTTTTCTAGATCGGGTTGTGGTAACCAGACTGATTTCTGTGCTCGATAGGATATAATCGCTTCACTGACAATTAATGATTTTAACATCTTACAATCAAGCATATACCGTAACAACACTATTGGCATCCAGTGTTTTTTCAGACATGTGTTTACCAATCCAAAGATAACTACACGGATGAAGTCCCTCAGCCAATTCAAATGATACTACACAAGCGAATCCGGTTAAACCAAAATCAGGCAGTGGTCCATTAATCGCAACACGGGTCATTTCGTGTGTAGGGTGTCCAAATCGTTTGAAATATTTCTCACATTCTCCATACCCGAGAAAACTTCCTGGATAACACGCAATCATATCAACTGAAATAATGGTTTCAGGGTCGTATTTTGTATTCCATAACCGTCCATGACTGTATTCAAGACAGGACAATCTGGCATCTGATAAAAACTCACTTCTCGTTGGTTTCCATACGTTTTTCTTCCTAGCAAAATGTGCTGCAATTGATGGTAGTGTAAAACAGTTTGCTAATAATTGATCGTTGTCTTCCCCCTCCAGTGAAAACTCACTAGCTAGTTTTTTCATTTGATTATGCAGTTCTTCAGTACGGTACAATTCTCCGTTGGTCCTTACAAACTGATCAAATCTACATTCCTCGTCTGCAGCACTATGAAATAGCCACATTGACACAAGGTCTTCTTTACTCAAATGGTAAATAGCATCAAATAATTTCTGCTCTGAAAAAAACCTCTTCGGTTTGGAATAGATATTTTACGGTTCTATCCCGTGGGAATATTGTTACTGCAGATGACCACGCGTGTTCGTTATGATCAATAATCTGTATTGGAGCTCCTTTTTTGATTGATATTTTGGTTCTTTTAATACTTCACCGGTGATTGTCCTTACCGATATTGGAAATCTCAATGATGTTTCTAATTTAATTATATCCTGAATTGTTGCCCCATTCTCTTTTACCGTTAATTCCAACTCGGTTATTTTTTTTCGTCTTAGATCAGTTAGTTTTTTTCCCCGGGACGCATTTGTGAAGTGTTCCATTACCCGTGTTGCTACACAATTGAGCCCTGTCGAATATTTCATGGGTGCTAGTTTTGCAATAGCAGGTTTTTCATTGAGCGGATATATCCCGTAAACAACTGCTGCTACAGGATAAGATCTTTCGTAGAATGGTTTGTCAATTCCAATCAAAATTCCTGGTTTTGAATCCTGATTCACGGTGACGGTATTTTTGTTCTTGAGAATGGGTTCAAATTTATCCCTAATGATCCATTTTCCATCATCACGGATAAGGAATTTTTTTCGAAAAAAATTTCTTTTTTCCCCAAGACGTGAAATTATCACTGCTGCTTTTTCATCATTCATGGTAGCGTCAACAACACCATCAATTCGAAATGTTGACCAGCAGTGAGATGCCCCATCACGCTTGAATTCATTAAAACAGTCTCTGATTTTACTAATCATAGTTCTATCAGGAATTTTATTCTTTGGTGTATTAGAAACTCTATCGAGATTGAATTGAACACTTTTCCAAGGCTTAATTTTCGATAATCTCTCAAACTACTCCATACTATAATTAAAACAAGCGTTTAAATGAAAGATTTAAGTATAATGAATCATTGCAAATGGCTCATGATTGGATCAGTGACATCGTGTAACAAATCATGCAGAAATGAATTCTGTGGGTATCATATACAAAGTTTTCGTCGTGGAAGCCTTGGTCCGTTACCCTGTATTCGATGTGGGGTGGGGGTAAGGGGAAAATCACAATTATGTCTCAGTTGTGGCGGCAAACGATACAGGGAACTAAAACGCTATTATGACAAACGAATACAAAATACCGTCATTGACCCCAACGATGACAAAATCATAAAGACCCCTCAAGATTATATACAGAGACTTATAATTAAAGCAAATAATAAATTAGAAAAATAGTATTATTATACAAATGAGCCAAGAATTCAGACATCACCCCGTGCTTGTTAATTATGAAGCATCCCGTGATGGTATTATCAGAAACCGCAGATTGAAGAAGCCAGTTGGATTTTGGACTAATCGAGGGTATTTGATGTTCAGTGCTGGGAAGAAAAATTATTACTGTCACAGATTCGTCTTCGAGGTGTTTAATGGAATAATCGGGGATGGTTTTGTTATCGATCATATTGATTCCGATTCTCAGAATAATTCTTGATCAAACCTACAGGCTATTTCACAAAGTGAGAATTTAAAACGAGGAAACACTGGAAAATACTCGAAAAAAGCGAGGCCTATAAAATCATTAAATACAGTTACTAACGAAGAAAAAATATTCCAATCTATGAATGAAGCCGGTAAATATTTCAATATTTGTATAGCCTCAGTACAATTTGTTGCAACAGGAGTACAAAATTAAGCTTTTTCTAAAAACATTAAACACCAAGGGAGATAATTCTTTCATAACTCTTAAATATAACCAAGGGAGTTATCTCCCTTAGATTATATCAACTTCTTTATGGGTTATCTCCCCTTAAATTTTGATTCAGCGGGTATAATTAATTATCTGTTTTGTAAGAAAAGAAATCAAATATAAAGTATTTTCAAACAATTATATTCTTTTTTAGTGTTTTATGCAAATATTCTGTCTCATTTAAATACTGTGAAACACCATTAATAAGTAATTCAAGAAAATAAAATAACACACCCTGTGGATTGCTGTATTAAGTCACCTTATATACTCTCCCTTAGATTGTGTCAACTTGTTTATGGGTTATCTCCCCTTAAATTGTGATTCAGCGGATATAATTAATTATCTGTTTTATAAGAAAAGAAATCAAATATAAAATGTTTTCAAACAATTATATTCTTTTTTTTAGTGTTTTATGCAAATATTCTGTCTCATTTAAATACTGTGAAACACCATTAATAAGTAATTCAAGAAAATAAAATAACACACCCTGTGGATTGACGCTGCTGTATTAGTCACCTTATATACTATATGAAAGGTATAAAGCTGGGGCTTTCAAAGGCCAATCCGACCGATCAAAAATAACCCACGCCATTGACACGTGTGCGTGGTTGACTTTTCTCAATCATGCAACCGGGTTTAATTTCATGGGTTGCTTTTGATTGGTCGGATGGCCGTACAAAATCCGCCCCGTCGTTTCATGTTTGTGCTGTCTTGTGCCGTCCCCACATCATTACATCATATATCCATCCTTAATTAAGTTAATTAGGTTAATTAAGTACATGTTATGCCTAACATCTGCCACAACACTCGAGTGGAGATTATACTGCAATGTGACGTCCCCTTAATTAAGATAATTAAGTATATGTTGTGACGTCACCCCCAAGCATATCTTCTGGGCGGTCTAAGATGGCGTTTGCCACGTTAGGCCTCCCTTCCGGAGATGTATGTTTCGGATCCCCTTGGGCTTACATGGATGTGAAGGCATCCAAGGAGTTCCAAAGATGTGATGTCGTATATATGTAACCTCTAGGTCTCTTTCACGCGTAAACATACCCTCTTGTGATTCTAACCCGTTATTTGACGAGTTAGATTCACTCTTAGGGGAATATGATTCCGGTGAATGTAGATATACATGACCTAAAATAAATAACAACCATGGATGTAATTAGCTCTCCGTCACAATTGGGTAGCCCCGTATGGTGTTCAAATTGAATTACCGGCCAAAAAAAAGGTTCACAATCGAAATCGAAGATTAAAAATCGAAGATTAAAAGAACCACAGCGTCCTATATCAAGGGGGCCAAATGACTGACAATAGCTCATCATGGTTGTTATTTATTTTTGTCTGCTTTTATTTTTGAAAAATATATATTTATATTTATATACAGAATGAATTCTGCATTTATATTTATTTTTGAAAAATATATTTATATTTATATACAGACTGAATTCTGCATTTATTTTTGAAAAATATATTTATATTTATATACAGACTGAATTCTGCATTTATTTTTGAAAAATATATTTATATTTATGTACAGACTGAATTCTGCATTTATTTTTGAAAAATATATTTATATTTATATCCAGAATTAATTCTGAAAAATATATTTATATTTATATACAGAATGAATTCTGAAAAATATATTGATATACAGACTGAATTCTGCATTCATTTGCGAAAAATATATTTATATTTATATACAGACTGAATTTTGAAAAATATATTTATATTTATATACGGAATGAATTTTGAAAAATATATTTATATTTATAAACAGACTTAATTCTGAAAAATATATTTATATTTATATAAATAATTAATTCTGCATTTATTTTTGAAAAATATATTTATATTTATATACAGACTGAATTCTGAAAAGTATATTTATATTTATATACAGAATTAATTCTGCATTTATTTTTGAAAAATATATTTATATTTATATACAGACTGAATTATGATAAATATATTTATATTTATATACAGACTGAATTTTGAAAAATATATTTATATACAGAATGAATTATGCAAATATTAACGTCTCATTTATTTTGAAAAATATATTTATATACATAATGAATTCTGCATTTATTTTTGAAAAATATATTTATATTTATATACAGACTGAATTCTGCATTTATTTTTGAAAAATATATTTATATTTATATCCAGAATTAATTCTGAAAAATATATTTATATTTATATACAGAATGAATTCTGAAAAATATATTGATATACAGACTGAATTCTGCATTCATTTGCGAAAAATATATTTATATTTATATACAGACTGAATTTTGAAAAATATATTTATATTTTTATACGGAATGAATTTTGAAAAATATATTTATATTTATAAACAGACTTAATTCTGAAAAATATATTTATATTTATATAAATAATTAATTCTGCATTATTTTTGAAAAATATATTTATATTTATATACAGACTGAATTCTGAAAAGTATATTTATATTTATATACAGACTGAATTCTGCATTTATTTTTGAAAAATATATTTATATTTATATACAGACTGAATTCTGCATTTTTTTTTGAAAAATATATTTCTATTTATATCCAGAATTAATTCTGAAAAATATATTTATATTTATATACAGAATGAATTCTGAAAAATATATTGATATACAGACTGAATTCTGCATTCATTTGCGAAAAATATATTTATATTTATATACAGACTGAATTTTGAAAAATATATTTATATTTATATACGGAATGAATTTTGAAAAATATATTTATATTTATAAACAGACTTAATTCTGAAAAATATATTTATATTTATATAAATAATTAATTCTGCATTTATTTTTGAAAAATATATTTATATTTATATACAGACTGAATTCTGCATTTATTTTTGAAAAATATATTTATATTTATATACAGACTGAATTCTGCATTTATTTTTGAAAAATATATTTATATTTATATACAGAATGAATTCTGAAAAATATATTTATATTTATATACAGAATGAATTCTGAAAAATATATTGATATACAGACTGAATTCTGCATTCATTTGCGAAAAATATATTTATATTTATATACAGACTGAATTTTGAAAAATATATTTATATTTATATACGGAATGAATTTTGAAAAATATATTTATATTTATAAACAGACTTAATTCTGAAAAATATATTTATATTTATATAAATAATTAATTCTGCATTTATTTTTGAAAAATATATTTATATTTATATACAGACTGAATTCTGCATTTATTTTTGAAAAATATATTTATATTTATATACAGACTGAATTCTGCATTTATTTTTGAAAAATATATTTATATTTATATACAGAATGAATTCTGAAAAATATATTGATATACAGACTGAATTCTGCATTCATTTGCGAAAAATATATTTATATTTATATACAGACTGAATTTTGAAAAATATATTTATATTTATATACGGAATGAATTTTGAAAAATATATTTATATTTATAAACAGACTTAATTCTGAAAATTATATTTATATTTATATAAATAATTAATTCTGCATTTATTTTTGAAAAATATATTTATATTTATATACAGACTGAATTCTGAAAAGTATATTTATATTTATATACAGAATTAATTCTGCATTTATTTTTGAAAAATATATTTATATTTATATACAGACTGAATTATGACAAATATATTTATATTTATATACAGACTGAATTTTGAAAAATATATTTATATACAGAATGAATTATGCAAATATTAACGTCTCATTTATTTTGAAAAATATATTTATATACAGAATGAATTCTGCATTTATTTTTGAAAAATATATTTATATTTATATACAGACTGAATTCTGCATTTATTTTTGAAAAATATATTTATATTTATATCCAGAATTAATTCTGAAAAATATATTTATATTTATATACAGAATGAATTCTGAAAAATATATTGATATACAGACTGAATTCTGCATTCATTTGCGAAAAATATATTTATATTTATATACAGACTGAATTTTGAAAAATATATTTATATTTATATACGGAATGAATTTTGAAAAATATATTTATATTTATAAACAGACTTAATTCTGAAAAATATATTTATATTTATATAAATAATTAATTCTGCATTTATTTTTGAAAAATATATTTATATTTATATACAGACTGAATTCTGAAAAGTATATTTATATTTATATACAGACTGAATTCTGCATTTATTTTTGAAAAATATATTTATATTTATATACAGACTGAATTCTGCATTTATTTTTGAAAAATATATTTCTATTTATATCCAGAATTAATTCTGAAAAATATATTTATATTTATATACAGAATGAATTCTGAAAAATATATTGATATACAGACTGAATTCTGCATTCATTTGCGAAAAATATATTTATATTTATATACAGACTGAATTTTGAAAAATATATTTATATTTGTATAAATAATTAATTCTGCATTTATTTTTGAAAAATATATTTATATTTATATACAGACTGAATTCTGAAAAGTATATTTATATTTATATACAGAATTAATTCTGCATTTATTTTTGAAAAATATATTTATAGTTATATACAGACTGAATTATGACAAATATATTTATATTTATATACAGACTGAATTTTGAAAAATATATTTATATACAGAATGAATTATGCAAATATTAACGTCTCATTTATTTTGAAAAATATATTTATATACAGAATGAATTTTGAAAATATTAACGGCTCATTTATTTTTGAAAAATAAATTAGAAATATGTATTATCATATATGAATTCTGAAAATATGAATAGCATTATAGTTGAAATTGCAAAATTGAAAAGCCAGGATATTATACTATCAGATGGGTTAAATCCTGATCAAATTATGTCAGATTTTCAGGATATAGAATATGGTGTTAGCACTAACAAGTATATGCTACAAAAGAAATATGCGTTAATCAAAAAAATTCAGAATTATATTCGGGACTCTCTTGCATTTTCCAGTGACATAAGTGTGTTTGTCCCGTTATATACTATCGTGGAAGAAAAACGAAAAGAATTGGGTAACGAATATGAATTGAAAAAGGAGGTTAATTCTAAAATTAGAAATATACGGGCGTTAATTAAAGAAAATGAACGATTTTGACCGAAATCGACTACTTGACCGTAAAATCAACTGAAATTGATAAAAATCAGTGAAAATGCATTAAAAATATTTCACAGCAATACAAATTCTATGAGAAAAATATTTTTTATTGTTAGTTGCAGCAATCATGATTTTGAAATGGAAAATCGACTACTTTACCCTACGGTTTTTTTTTATATCAAAAATCAATGAAAACAGACAAAAATCAGTGAAAATCAATGAAAATCATCCACAATGAATCCTAACAGCTTTTCCCTATGGAAAATCCCATGCAAAATCGACTAATTTACCCGACTGAAATTATTGGTGATTTTTGGTTGTTTTTGTCATTTTTTGTCATTTATTGACTGAAATTATCGATTTTTGGGTCAAAAATCATCAAAAATGAATCCTAACAGCTTTTTCCTATGGAAAATCCCATGCAAAATCGACTACTTGACCGTAAAATCTCAAAGATCTTTTCAACTGAAAACCACCAAAACAGTCAGAAAATCAATGAAAATCAATGAAAAACCACCAAAAATCAATGAAAAACCACCAAAAACACTGAATGAAAAATAAAATTTCTGTTTATAAAAATATTTCATAGTGAATAAAAAATAAAATTTCTGTTTATAAAAAATAAAATCAATCCAACAATTATCAATCGAAAAAACCTACGGGAATTAAAATTGAAAAATTGTTTTACAATTGAAATACGATTTTTAATAATGGTCAATGAAGCATTAACAACTAGATTGGCTCGTGAGCGACTAGATGCAATCAAGAAATTTATACCA
Source organism: Unio delphinus (assembly GCA_029339505.1). Lineage (NCBI taxonomy): Eukaryota > Metazoa > Mollusca > Bivalvia > Unionida > Unionidae > Unio > Unio delphinus. The sequence goes on from JAQISU010000079.1 coordinate 1,539,338, forward strand.
ATTCGCGACTCTGTCAGGAATAAACTGCATGAACGACAGAGTCTTCAGACTGACTTTGCTGCAGGATCTGAAGAGTTGTTTAAACCAATAACTACAACAACGAAACAGATAGTGTCAACAATCTCTGAACAAGGAAAAAAAACAAGAAGAGACTTTTCTCCCTGTGTTAGAAAAAATAGCAAAAAGAACTAAACAAACAAAAAAAATCATTAAAAACACTTCCTCAGGATATATCAACCGCTTCAGATTGAAAATGTGAAGGATTGAAGGAAGAACTAGTTAGTGGACTACCTAAATCGATTATATTTACCGAGAGCGCTAAAAAAACGAATTCTCAACAAGGATATAGACAATTTAGGTGAATTTGCTGCTAACAGCTATGATTCACAAGAGAAGTGTTTCACGGACAATTATAGGAATTATAGAATGTCACATAATGAATGGGCTGATATAGTGTATGAAATAAATACTGGGAATTTAGATAGAAGGATGAAGGAATATAGAGACTTCAAGAGAAAATTTCAACTCCAAATAAGACAGCCATACGATGAGAAGAAATTTCTGGGGAGTGGTCTTGTTGGAAACGCTAGCGTTTCATGTCCTGGTAATATTCTCAGTGATATATCACGATTAGAAGTTCTCATCGGAGGAAAACGAGCTGGAAATAACTCTCCAGAAATAATTAATGAAGCAGCTGATATCTGTAGATGGTTATTTCAAGGCGGTATCATGGATATCAAAACATATCGAGATTTTATTGGCGAGTTAGCGGAAAGTGGGTATCATAGTGACTGAATTGAAAAATTGTTTTTTGAATCGCTGATTAGATAAATAACAATTAAATAAGAATGATCATACACTACAATCATGATAAACCAGCCAGTGTCTATGTAGTTAATTCACGGTTTCCATTTTATAGAGCATACTACGGAGATGGTTTAGGTAATACCATTACAAGGTTTTTTGCGTGAATGGCTCCAAAAGTGATGCCGTTAGCTAAACAATTAGAAATGAAAGCAATTGATGTTATTCGTGATAATGGTATTGGTGCTGTTGGAGATCTTGCGGGAAAAGCGTTTTCAACTGCGAAGAAAAAATTAACATCATTTGTTAGACAAAAAGAGAAACCGTTACCATCTGCAGCGGAAATGCCTGCGAGTGTTAGTAAAATAATAAATAACGCAGTAGATGAAAAATTAGCGTCATTGGTGACTCCGAGTGACCAAGATAACATGATAGCAAACATGATAGCGGGAAGTGGCTTTAAAAAAACACGACGATGAAAATCCTACGGTGAAAATAGTTTACGATTTCACGATTTAGACTCTGATAAATAGAATAAAATGTTCAAAAGGTCACCTGATCCAGCATTTGATATGGATGCCCCAGTGCGTAAAGATGATTCTGTACGCGATTTTCAATTTTATTCTTATCACGCAGTACAACCAGATCTCCGATCGCGAATTGAACTTCAAGTTCATGACACCAGTAAATATTTTCTACCGTGTGAATCATTTATTGAAGTAGAAGGAGAACTTGTAACAAATGTCGCTGCTAATACCCCATACGACAATAACCCAACTATCGAAGTTGGTTTTGTCAATAACGGTATTATGGCGTTATTTGAGAGCGCTAGATATCTCATTGATGGAAAAGAAATTGAATCCATTGACCGTGAAGTTGATGTGTCCACAACAATAATAGGGTTAGCGAGATATTCTGATGATTATACAAGATCAGCGGGTCCATCTATGATGTTTTCTAAGGATATTACTGATCACCCTGAACACGTCCAGTATTCTAGAGTCAAGGCAACACATGCTACCGCAGCTAATCCAGCACCAGCCGGATATGTAAGACCAGCTGGTGATTTTGATGCCATAAATAATATTACTAACTGCAACCTAGCGTTTGCAACACGTGTAGCAACGTTGCATGGACAGCGTCGACAGTTTTCATGTGCGATTCCACTGCATCATATATTTGGATTCTGTAGAAACGTCCGAAAAGTTATTTATGGAGCGAAGCATACAGTAGCGCTTGTACGAAAGGGTACTGATGATGATGCAATCTGGCGTAATGCTGGTGTTGCTGATGGTAAAGTCATTTTAACAAAACTAGCATTATGGATGCCAGTGTTAACTCCATCAATCACAGAAGAACAGCGACTACTATCATTTATGGATCAAGGAGGAAAGTCGTTGTTGAGTTGGTTATCAGTGACTACTGATATTAAACAGGACAATGTTGATGGTACATTCACATGGCACCTTGCATCAAAACAAGGGGTTTCAGCTCCAAGTCATATATTTATTGCATTACAGAATAATGAGCGAGTTGGTACTCAACAACGCAGCCATATGATATTTGATCAGTTAGGTGTTAATAAAGTCTCACTGAGAATAAACGGCCAACAGGAACCATCCGAGGATATACAACTTGATTACACACACAACCATATTGCACGTGTCTATCATAACCTATTGTCATTTATGGCACGTGATCAAAATGTGGATACTGGTTTGCAAATATCGCAACTTGATTTTAAAAGCCTCCATCCGATTTCTTACTTTTCACTGGAACATCTTGATTTGATGAGACAATCTGTCGTTGATATACACTTTAGAGCCCGTGTAACCCGTCCTGGTTGTATTGCTAATTATAGAGCAGTTGCTGTCATTCTCAGTGATAAATCAATGCTACTTGAAGGTGTTGGAGGAAGAATGAGAATCATTGATGCACCAGTGGAAAATCTTTGAAAATTCTATGAATTTTTCATTGAAATTGTAAACGATTTTTCATTGAAATTGTAAACGATTTAGAATCAATCTATTAGGTATAATGTCATATAGTAATATTAGTGTTGCGTTAAACCCCGGTCAAATCAAAAAATTGCAATCAGAATCGGCTAAAAAATGTGCAACCACAATCACGCTGAAACCTAATCAAATGACTGATGGTGCAAATAAATTATCGCTGACAACTCGTCAAGTAAAACACTTCAATGATGCACTTGTAGCAAAAAAAGGTATTCAGATTACTCTTTCTGCGGTTGCTATCAAAAATATGATAAAATCAGGTGGTATATTTCCATTGTTAGCTGCGATTCCCGCCTTGATTGCAGCAGCAGCCCCAGCAGTGGCTAAAGCAGCGGCGTTAGGAGCGGTTGGTACTGCAGCAGGAATGGCACTAAATAAGGCAACTGGACAAGGATATAAAAAAGGGAAAAGGTCTAAGACTCCCAGGAACCCCGTATTCATGGTACAGCTTAAAGGGTCTAAGACTAGGACCGGTTTACTAGTTGAGGAATCTTTGGTTACTATGTCCAATTTTGATTTAATGGATGCCGCTAAAAAACTAGCGATTAAAAATGTCAGAGGTGTCTTTATGAAAGATCAATTACCACATCAACCAAACAACACTGAAACAGGTATTATTAATTTAGATAACAGCACCGGACCTGGAACTCACTGGGTTGCATACGCTATTGATCCACGGGCAATCGTCTATTTTGATTCATATGGATTAGCACCGCCAAAAGAGTTTATGCGTTACATAAAAAAATTTCCAATGAAGACTTGGTATTCTACGCTACCAACACAACAAATGAATGATCCACCAATATGCGGCAGCGAAGTATTAAATTTCCTTGAAGCTATTTCTAACTCCTTGGGTAACCCAAGGGAAAAACCACCACATGTTGTCGTAAATGAATACACTATTAATCACTGGCAACGACGGAGTCGTCAAAAACGATTTTAGAGAGAGAAAGAGTTTTACAATAACATGATTGATATTTGGGGAAGACCTCTGAAACCCAAACCCGATGACACTGCAACGGGTGATATAAAAAAAAAAATAAAGATGAAATCGCTGAGACGTTGAACTTAACAAGTGTTGACCCGGGGAAATAGTTGTATTTCAAGACAAACAGGGTAAATTGAAAACTAGTGATGTGTCGTTGGATGATATTTTAGTTAAACAACGAAACGCAATCGAGGATACTATCGCGTTTTTTTCCGATCAGGGTAAACTCAAACCGGGGGTACTTTTTTCGACGATTACAGATAAATTTGCCAACGCCGATAAAGAATTTGACGATCATTTGAGAAATTATAATAATTTTCGCAAAAATGTCGTGCATACGTTCTTTGGATCCCCGATTGTAGTTACACCATCTATCGCTGAAATTAAAACGTTTATGGATGAACAAAATGCCAACATTAACCGCAGAAATGAGTTATTTGCGCTCAGTTTGAGATTCTTCGGCGATGAACATTTAATACCAATTAAACCTGCTGACATGATATACACGTTAAAAAATATCGAAAATGCGTTTGTAAAACTTCGAGATGCCCGCAAAGTAAAAATTCCGAATCACAACGATGAAGTTAAAAATGTTGTGTACACGACGGCCAGTGGAAATTTCGATTGGGTTAAAAACACTCAAACTCAGCTCAGTTACACATTTGGTGGTTTGGGGTATATTGAGGGAATTTATCGATTTAAAATAATATCTAACGAACATTTTAATATAACATGTACCGATTTAAAAAATGTAATTTTAGGAACAGGTGTTAACACAGCAATGTTTAAATCTAATCCAATTGAAGTACTTTTTAAAATAAGTGCGGTTAGTGATAGCACAATTAGATTAAAGATGCCGTGGGTGATAGAATTTGTAGCAAATGAAACCTGAGCCTGAAGATGATTAATTCAACGATGGTGTTTCCAATAACGATGACATCAACGATTTCATCATCGCAATATCGCTATGATACAGTCAAAGAATTTTCAATGAAACTCAAAACACTCGCTGAGGAGTATGCAATGAAAAAAAAAAAATACCGCAAGAGAATTACAGTCATCGACGTTACAGTGTACTCAGTGTCTGGTGTAATAGCCGGAGCTGGTATTATACTGTCTTCAGTGACAATGATAGCTCCGATTGCTGTTCCAGTTTGTATATCCGCGGTGGCTTCAATCGCTGGTATATTAACCGGGATCACAAAAAAATATCATCATGCAGCCAACGAAAACTACAAGACTACATAATTAAATTTCATGTTGTATCCACTGCATACTCGCATTTATCCTCATTGATATCGTCATCTCTCGATGATAAAATTATATCAGAGAGTGAGTTTTTAGCTATGGTAGATATATATGATTATGCGATGTCAAAATTAGAGCGACAACAACAGTATAATAACAATGACAACACAGATGGAATTACTTCAGCAAATAGTGGATAACACAAACCCAGTACAAACCAGCATAATATCAATAGCCTCAACGAATCCAGAATTCAGTGTGAATTTCCCCTCTCCGGTCCCAGTGAAGGAAATCGCGCTAGCAAAATTGCGAGTATACCACAGTTGGCCTAATATCTGATCAAAATCATTTGGTGGTCAACAACCGAATAATTCACTGGTATTTGCGAATAAGAATAAAGACGACGGTACCCCAGACTGGAACGTTGTTTCCATACCAACCGGATCATACCAAATTGAACAAATCAATAATGAATTTGCGCGTAGAATAAAATCGATTACTGGAAAATAATCAAAAATAGCTATAACGGTTCATAAGCCGACATTATCATCTGCCATTGAAATAAGCACAGAAGGATACGTTGTAGATATCTATCAAAGCGCAATAAGGACAATACTAGGATGGCCTGAATTACCACCCGGGGGAAAAACCGTTGATTGACCAGAACCAAAAAAAACTGATTATATCACCGACAGGATAAAATCTGATAATCCAGTAAAAAGCTATAGCGATTACACCAAATTTAATTTTTTTAGTGAATTGGTAGATCATGGCACTAAGAGAAAAAGCTACGGAACTCGAGAGCATAAAATCACTGAAAATTTCACAGCGTTCAATAACGATATTTCACTGTTGTTAATATCCCTTACATCCGGCACTCTCACCCGAGATGAATTTATCAGCGTCGTAGAAACATGCAATAAAATTATCGACGATATGGAAACATTTCATTCACAAATTATTCAAGAGGTATTAGATGACGATAATCCCCTATCGAGAACAAAATTTGCAACAGACTATAAAATCCCCGTCAAAGATATTCCAACATTCAAACTACCAGGATATAACGTACCAGAACTAAAAAACTTCTCAGTGACACCATCGATGTTGGTTTTAAAATAATTCATGATGCATGGAAAAAAACAACATCACCGGAAATAAAAATCCTCAAACATAATAATGACCCAAATTGTGGTGGCAGGCATATCGCTCCTCAAAATGTGAATATTTCATCGGTGATAGCGCTCAATTTAGTATGTGATGTTATCGAAGGAAGCTATCAAATAAATCTAGAACGATCAAATCAAGCTCAGCAGGGATATATTTTGTATTCATTTGCACCAACAGCTCCTCCAGGATTTCTAACCATTGAATCTCCGGTGAATCCTGTCTATATGCGATGTCATAATAATTCATTAACCAGAATTAATTTCAAACTCACTGACCAGTCCAATAATCTGATTGATTTACAAGATGAAGTTTTACAAATAAGTCTGTTTGTGAAATCCTAAGGATTTTCATCCTGAAAGGATTTTCGTCCTAAGACCCATCGTATCGGACTTGATAAAATATTCGGTTGAAATCAGAGGTGAGTTTCTACCCATTTTGAAGCCTCCTGCATGATCATGTTTTCAGACAAAAATGACTAAGTCTCTGTTTGGCAAATGGAGACTTTATTTTGTTTTTGTTTAAAACATGAAAATTCGTAGGAAGGCTCTATTTGCCGTTTTGACAGTTAAAAGTGATTTTTGTTTGAAAAGTTGTCCGATACGATAAGTCTGTTTGTGAAATCGTAAAAGGATTTTCATCGTAAAAAAGTGTTAACCCATAGGAGCAGAGAGGGCGAGTGACAACGACGTTGGCGTCATTATTTTTTGCCTGTTTCGGGTTTTAAGCCCTAATCCATTCAAAACTTGTTTAAAAACGTTGTCCGGCTCGCTCTCTCTGCTGTTCACCGGACACCGAGTACACGGTGATGTCGATGATTGCTACGCTGCGTCGATATTTTTTCATTTTTTCACGATAGCGCTCAGAAAGTAATTTCAAGTTCGCGGAAAATTCTTTCACGGTATCATATCGATATCGATGCGATTGTGATACCTCTGGGATTATTATTGGTTCAAATGATTTCATCGATGTCATTACTATTTTAAACCCGCTGGTATTTTCAATTATTCGCCATCGTTGCGGGCTATAGATATAGAGCTTCAGCCGGAAAAATCATCTAAAAATTCTAAACACCAAGTTATTCTTGATCTAATGGTGGAGCTATTAACCGCGACGACATTAAAGTTTTGTCCGCGACCCTTGAAAATTAACGTCGCAGTGCCACCAGAGTAGGTTTTACCGTCCGCGATCATATTAAATTAATCGATAGAGATCCATTTTTGCCTGTAGATACCATCGACCCACGTCGGCCTGAAGATATCGCCCCTCATTTCGACACCCACCAGACCGATGGACAATGTTTTATAAACATCTCTTATCCAATCCATGGTTCCATGCTCGATCGTATGCACAATATTTTTAACGCATATGTCTGGATGTGGAATCTTTACCTTTTCAGATTTTCCATTTAGTTTAAGAAGATCGTCGTAAATATCGAGATGATTTACCGTGATTTTGGTAGGATCTATTACCTTCCTTGGCTCCCTGTAAGAAAAGAATGAAATCGAAAGGTCTCTGGCTTTAAGGTGTGCTTGGTCTTTAAGATGGAGGTCGATGTGAAAAAATTTTGTCGTGAGATCTTGGGGGCCATACTCCCCAAAGAACTTATTAACAATTTCGCTGGTGAGTTTTTGTTCGCCAATAGCTTTTTTAACTTCAGCGAGGGTCGGGCCTGTCAGAGATGTCGTTTCAGACATAGGTGTTCTCCCCAAGAATTTATCCACAATGGTATTTAGTGTTGTTTGTCTCACCATAAACATATTAATATCTTTGAGAGTCATCGTAGATGTAGCTGGGACACCAAAGAAACTATTAGCGACGTAGGCATTGTGAGTATGCTTGCCAATAAACTCGCTAATTTCAGCGAGAGTCATGCCTGCCACAAGCGGGGTTCCAAAAAATTTACTAATGACATCGTTAGTGGGTTTTTGTACCTTTTCAAGATTTTCTATTATTTTAGAAATATCATTGCAAATATCGAGATAATTTGCCTTGATTTCATTTTCATTCATCATCATCCCCGCCTCCTTGTTAAAAAAGAAGAAAGATAGAAAGTTTTTAATTTCAGCGAGGTTCATACCAATCACAAGCGGGGTTCCAAAGAATTTATGTACGACATTTTTGCGAAAACTATTATAACCTCGTAGATACTCGTCCAGATCACGGCCGTGGGTGGCAATCTTGTTGTCGTGGGCGGCAATCATGATGTCGTGGGTGGCAATCTTGTTGTCGTGGGCGGCAATCATGCTGTCGTGGGTGGCAATCTTGTTGTCGTGGGTGGCAATCCTGGCTGTGATCGTAGACACAAGTGCGCCCGGTTTAAGTCGTCCACCGTTGGAATACAGCGCAATAGAGTTTTCAGCGGCGTCGCGCTGCCGTATCAAAATGTCATCCAATGACACATCACTGGTTTTCAATTTACCCTGGCGATCCTGAAATACAACTATTTCGTTCGGGTCAACACTTGCTAAATTTAACGTCTCAGCGATTTCATCTTCAATTATTTTTTTACATCCTCGATATAACCCGCAGATGTTTTCGTGGTTGGTTTCGACATTGACAGAGATCGTTCCCAAATATCAATCATTATATTAAAAACTCTAGTATTTTTAATTCATTGATTCTCTAAAATTACGTTGTAATTTCCCACTGGTATATTTTTTTACAACCAGATGAGGTGGTTTCCAAGGAAATCCAAAGGATTTTAATGAAATCTCAGCGAGGACATTTAATACTTCACGGCCGCATATCGGTGGATCCTTTAATTGTTGTGTTGGCAGCGTGGAATAAAAAATTAGAAACTCTTTGAGTTTCATCGAAGAATTTATATACCGCATAAACTCGTTCTATGAGGCTAGCCCATATGAATCGAAATAGACAATCCCACGTGGATCGATGGCGTATGCAACCCAGTGAGTTCCCGATCCGCTGCTGTTATCAAGATTGATGATACCGGTTTCAACGCGTTTAGATTTTCTCGGTAATAGATCTCTCATAAAACCCCTCTGAAGTTTTTTTATCTCTAGTTTTTTTTAGCAGCATCAATTAAATCAAAATTGGACATAGGGAGAATTGGGCTTTCAACTAATAAACCGTTCCTGGTATTCTCAGGCCGGATTCGTTCACGGATCTCCCGCTGTACCATAAATACGGGGTTCCTGGTAGTCTTAGACCCTTTCCCTTTTTCATATCCTTTCCCAGCTGCCTTTTTCAACGCCATCCCTGCCGCGATCCCAACGGCTCCCAACCTCGCCTCCATCGCCACTGCTGGGGCAGCCGCTGCAATCAATGCTGGTATTGCAGCTAACAATGGAAATATACCACCTGATTTTATCATGTTGGCGACTGCAGCCGTTGAAAATACAATTTGAACCCCTCTCTTATTCTTCAGTGCATCATTGAAATGTTTTATTTGACGATCTGTCAATGATATTTTATGTGTACCGCCGGACATCTGCGCTGGTTTCAATGTTATTGTGGTTCCACATTCTTTAGCGGATTTTGATCTCAATTTCTTGACCTGACCATCAGTCAGCTTGACACTAACAACACTATATGTCATTTTATTGTAAAACATATTTATGCTTTCAATTGATCTATTTGGAAACTCTTCAAGTTTCATTTACATATTTTCCACTGGTGCATCAACGATTCTCATTCGTAGAACAACACCTTCAAGTAGCATTGATTTGTCGCTGAGAATGACAGCAACCGCTCTATAATTAGCAATAGCGCCACGAAGGACATTGGCTCTGACGTGTATATCAACGACGGATTGCCTTGATAAATCAAGATGTTCCAGCGAAAAGTAGTAGATCGGATACAAGTTCTTAAAATCATGTTGCGATATTTGCAAACCAGTATCTACATTTTGATCACGGCCCATATATGACAGCATACGATGGTACACGCGAGCAATATGGTTTTGACCGAAATTAAGTTGTATGTCTTCGGATGGTTCCTGCTGGCCATTTATTCTCAACGAGACCTCAGTAACTCCTAATTGATCAAATATCATATGACTGTGCAATTGTGATTCCACTCTTGTCATATCCTGCAACGTGATAAATATATGACGTGGAGCTGAAACGCCTTGTTGTGATGCCAAGTTCCATGTAAATGTACCATTGATATTTGATTGCTTAACATCTGTTGTTGTTGTTAGCCAAATTAGTAATGATTTGTCACCCGCATCCATAATTGATAGTAGTCGCTGTTCTGTGGTAATTGATGGGGTCATTACTGGCATCCACAAGACCAATTTAGTTAAAATGACTTTACCAGCGTCAGCATCTGGATTTGCAGGATCCGCTGAAATTCTCCTGATTGCATCATTGTCACTACCCTTTCGCACGAGTACTACTGTATGCTTCGCTCCATAAATAACTTTTCGTACATTTCTACTGAATCCACATATATGATGCAACGGAATCGCACATGAAAACGATCTACGTTGTCCTGCCAACATTGCTATTCGTGTTGCAGCTCCTAGATTGTACTGGGTATCAGTATTTATAATCATATCCTCGATACCAGCAGGTGCAGGAGGACCAGCACGATCATTTGGTCGTCGTACAATAAATTGGGTGTGTCCAGCAGTTTTTTTATTATCTTTTGCAAACATCATAGACGGACCTGCTGACATTGTATAATCATCGGAGTATCTTGCTAACCCAATTATTGTTGTAGCCACATCAACATCACGCTCTATAGACTCAATCTCTTTTCCGTCAATGAGATATCTCGCGGATACAAATAGCGCCATGATACCATTATTGACTAAGCCGACTTTGGTACCATCTGGATACGGTGCGGGTACAGCAGGAGTATCAGTAAGTCATACAAGTTCTCCTTCTACTTCGATAAACGCTTCAGCGGGTAGAAAGTATTTGCTGGTATCATGGACTTGAAGTTCAATTCGCGATCGAATATCTGCTTGTATTGCATGATAGGAATAAAATTTATAATCGCGGACGGAATTGTCCTTGGGTACTGGGGCTTCCATATCTAACGCGGGATCAGCTGTTTGTTTAAACATTATATTAACATACTAGTATTTTCAAGTGTGAAATTCTTTGTAATCATCGTCGTTTTTGTTTTCGTTTCAAACCACTTCCTGCTATCATGTTTGCAATATCATCTTGGTTACTGTTCGCCAACGACGCTAATTTTTCTTCCATTGCGCTATTTATTACTTTGCTGACACTTGCAGGCATCACTGTTGTAGATGGCAGTACAACTGGTTGCTTTTTTTCGTCGTCGCACCAATGATTTTATTTTATCTTTCGCGGCATAAAATGCCTTTCCGGCAAGATTTCCAATGAAATCTCCGATTTTGCTTGTTCCCTTATCACGAATAATATCAATGGCTTTCATTGATAATTGTTTAGCTAACGGCGCCACCTTGGGAGCCATTCTTGTAAATAACACCGCAATGGTATTGCCGAAACCATCTCCGTAATTTGCTCTATAAACAGGCAATCGTGAGTTCACCACGTATACGCTTACGGGTTTATCATGGTTGTAGTGTATGATCATCTTGTTATAAAACTAGTAGTTTTTCAATTAGTGATCAATCGCTAAGATCCATAGGATTTTCATCATAACCATGGGCGTCTCTGATTTTCAACTAATTCAGCAATGAGTTCTCGATATACATCAATGCCCATGATACCGCCGGCAAATAATCGTTCACATATATCAGTTGCTTCATTAATTACCTCGACGGAGTTGTTTCCGGCTCGTTTCCCTCCGATGAGAACTTCTAACCGTGATATATCACTGAGGATGTTACCAGGACATGTCACAGCTGCGTTGAAATCCAAAGGATTTTTAATTGAATATCCTTGTCCGCTTGTTTTCTCAGTTGTACCAGTTGCGCCCTGACTATCATCAAGTAATTGCTTTTGTCGGCCTAGTCTTTGTTTTTCTCGTTCTTGTTGTTTTTGTATACCATAACTATCGACTCCTACCTTAAAAGATCTATACTCAATTGTATCCTTTTTCAAATTACCAGTAATCCCCTTATTCGTTTTATACAACTAATTAACCCATTCATCTCGGCTTATTTTACTGTTTTTATACTCGTCTTTGAAAAAGTCCTTTCTAGAATGAAAGCTTTGGGCGGCGAAATTACCAAAAATCTTATAATCTTCGATTTGTATTAATTGAGGTCGTTTGATTTCCTTTATAGCTCCTTCGGTGAGTTTGTCTATAAAGGAAATACTTCTTGGGGTGACATCAACAGGTTGTGGTTCAGGCGCAGAATCATCAATATCAGCTAATCGTTCATACTCGCGTTGGGTTTTTATATCACTGGATAGCTGTTGTATCCCTGCGCGTGTTTGTTCGGTCTCTGCTGCTATCTTTTCAAGTGTATCAAGCAGCGGCGCCTTCTTTGCTCGTTCTCGCTCAGGAATATCTCCGTATATCGCTGCTTCTGTTAACTTTTTCACATCTTTGGTTGCCCTTGTTATCGGAGTAAACAGTTGTTCACTTGACACAGAAAAGTCAGTCTGCGCTTGTTGTCGTTGTTGAAGTTTCTCGCGAAGTCTGTCTCGAACCGGTATAAACTTTTTAATTGCTGCTAGCCGCTCTCGGGCTAATCTAGTTGTAAGCGATTCACCTACCATATATTGTTTGTGAACTGAGTTTTCAAATGTGAAACTATCACAATTAAAAGCTGAGTTATTAAATAAATGTACCTTCAAGCTTGCGTATCCATCTCCGACAAGGTTAAATTGTACGACGCTATCCGTGAATGTTTCAGAAATAACATCGCTGGGGGTTTCAGAATTGTAATATCTGTGAACGGCGATGAACGATTTTTGTTAACGACGCGGCAACAACAACAACTGCGTGAAAATGGAGGCGTCGCGGTGATTACTTGCTACCACAGCCAGAACATTCAGTACGCACATAACTGCATGAGCAAGCCCAAACTGATGAGTATTCTTTCAGGAGAAAATCCTATGTGAGTGTTAAAAAAAACGCTAAAAAAAATAAAAAATTTTACTGAAAATTTACTGAAAAGCCTATTTTTTATAGTAACGCTCAAGTGGTTAAAATGCGGGTTTTTCCTCGTTTAATATTTTTCTAAGATCACGAACCTTAGAACCAATTTCAGCTCGTTTTTGATACTCTTGGCCGAGCTTTTGACGTATTGCTTCAACGGTGCTAAATAGCGTTATAAATAAATGAATGTCGTTACCGTACAAACAAGCATTGATGGACTTTTGAATTCCTTTCACGAGCCTGTACATCTTAGGTAAAACATAACGACCCTTACTAGACTGATACTCAATGTCTTCATATTCTGAGGTAATCCTGTCGCAGTCGAGACCTTCAGATAGTACTATCCAACGATTTTTTTAATTAGAAATTTCAGCAATTATAGCAATTACATCTTTGATATCCATATTTTTATAAAATTATATTATTTTTTATCTTTAATTTAAAAAAAAAATAACACTCATTTGGCAATCTCGCTGGAGCCCTATGACATCAGAGAGACACAGAGGTTACTTTATTAACTTAATTAAGGACAGCACATACATGAAAACCCCATTTGGCAATCTCGCTGGCGCCCTATGACGTCAGAGAGACCCAGAGGTTACTTTATTAACTTAATTAAGGATGGAATTTGCGATGTCCCCAAAGCATACATCTCCGGCGGGAGGCCTAAGGTGACAAACATCATCTTAGACCGCCCAGAAGATATGCTTGGGAGGACATTCACAACCATGTACTTAATTAATGGACAGTACAATGCCGAATATATCTCCACTCGAGTGTTGCGGCAGATTTTCGGCATAACATGTACTTAATTAACTTAATTAAGGATGGATATATTCAATGAAACGATGGTGGAATTTGTGATGTAATGATGTGGGACGGCACAAGACAGCACAAACATGAAACGACGGGGCGGATTTTCTACGGCCAATCCAACCAATCAAAAGCAACCCAATTAAATTAACCCGGTTGCATGATACAAAAGACAACCACACGCCCTAGTTAAATGGCGTGAGTTAGTTTTGATCGGTCGAACTGGCCTTAGAAGCCCCGAGCTTATTACGAGTCAAAACATATATAAGGTGACTAATGCAGCAGCGTTGATTAACGGGTGCGTTATTTTTTTTCCTTGAATTAATTATTAATGCTGTTTCACAACATTTAAATGAGACAAAATATTTGAATAAAACACTAAACAAAAGAATACAGTTGTTAGATAACAGCGTGCATTTCATTGGTTTCATCGTAAAATGATTAATTAATCGTAATATTAATTGGACTTCAAGGGACGTAACTCTGTTATGCGATTTTATTATTGTACGATTTATCTCCCTTGATATATGAAAATTGTATCCTGTGTGCACGTAGTAGTAATTTAACTTCAAGGGACGTAACTCTGTCATGCGACTTTATTATTGAACGATGTATCCCCCTTGATATATGAAAATTGTATCCTATGTGTGTTTTTCTTTGACAGAGCTGATTTAGTAATATTTTCTGCTACTCTTTGTACTGAAGGCATACAAATATCGAAATATCTACTGGCTTCATTTATTAACTGAAATATTTTCTCCTCGTTAGTTGATGTATCAAATGATTTGACGGATCTCTTTACAACTGACTTACAGGTCCCTGTCTTGCCCCTTTTTGCATTCTGACTTTGTGAGACGCCTTGAAGATTCTCAAGACAATTATCAGTCTTCACGCCATTTATGTGATCAATAACAAAGCCGTCTTCGATTAATCTGTAAAATGCTTCATAGATAGCTCTGTGACAGAGATATGTTTTATTTCTAGCACGAAACAGCAAATACCCCATATTATTCAAATATCCAACCGGTTTCTTTAGTCTGCGGTGCCTGACAACACCATCACTGGAGGCTTCATAATTAACAAGCACTGGATGGTGTCTGAAATCTTGGCTCATTTGTATAATAATACTACTTGTCTAATTTATTATATGCTTTAATTATAAACATCTTGATATAATCTTGAGGGGTTTTGATGATTTTGTCGCTGACGGAGTCATCGGTAGGATCAATGAGTCGTTTGTCATAATAGCGTTTTAGTTCCCTGTATCATTTACCCCCACAAGCAAGACACAACTGCGATTTTCCCCGTACCCCACCCCACATCGGAGGCACGGAAGGGGGTCAAAGGAACCGTTGCGAACGCCTTATAAATGATACCCACATAATTCGCTTCTGCATGATTTGTTACACGGGGTTGTTGATCCAATCATCAGCCACTTGCAGTGATTCATTATACTATATTTTTCTATTTAAATAGTTGTTTTAATTATAACATGGAGGAGTACAAGAGATTATTGAAAATTAAGCCCTGGAAAAATGCTAAATTCATTGATTATACCATGAAAGAATTCCAAAGATTATCGAAAATTAAGCCCTGGAAAAATGCTAAATTCAATCTCGATAAGGAGTTCAAGAGATTATCGAAAATTAAGCCCTGGAAAAATGCTAAATTCATTGATTATACCATGAAAGAATTCCAAAGATTATCAAAAATTAAGCCCTGGAAAAATGCTAAATTCAATCTCGATAAGTAGTCCAAGAGATTATCGAAAATTAAGCCCTGGAAAAATGCTAAATTCAATCTCGATAAGGAGTTCAAGAGATTATCGAAAATTAAGCCCTGGAAAAATGCTAAATTCAATCTCGGTAGAGTCTCTGATACACCAAAACGTTTAATCGGTGATAGAACTATACTAAGTAAAATCAGAGAGTGTTTTAATGAATTCTACCGAGACGGTGCAGCATACTGTTGGTCGACATTTCGAATTATTGATGAAGATGTCAATGTACCCAACATCGATGCTACTATGAACGATGAAAGAGCAGCTGAGATAATTTCACATCTTGGCTGGAAATTCAATGGTAAATTGCAAAGCAATTCCCATCAGATGTATTTTTTTCAGAATAAAATTCATTATCGAAGTCGAAGGCAAATGGATTATCAAGGATAAATTTGAACCAATCCTCAAGGAAGTAAGGAAGAGATTCCAAACCAGGAATTATAACTGGAATTGACAAACCATACTACGAAAATCTTATCCTGTAATAGCAATTGTTTATGGGATATATCCGTTAAATGATAAACCCGATATTGCAAAACTAGCTCCTATGAAATATTCTAGTTCACTTAATTGTGTAGCAACGCGGGTAATAGAACACTTCACAAATGCATCTCGAGGAAATAAACTAACTCATCTGCGACGTAGGAAAATAACCGAATGGAAACTGACAGTGAAACGGTGCAAAGATTTCTGATATAGCTAAATTAGAAGCATCATTAAAATTCCCAATATCAGTAACGACAATAACCGGAGAAGTATTATACGAACCGAAATATCAATCGCGAGGAGCTCCAATTAAAATTATTGATCATAACAAACACGCGTGGACGGCTGCAGTAACAATATTTCTACGAGATTGAACCGTGAGATATATCCCTAAGGAGTTCGTCGGGGATGTTTTTTATAATGAGAAATTATTCGATGCTATTCACACGCTGTGTAAGGATGATCCTGTGTCAGTGTGGTTACTTAGAAGTGACGAAGATCCCGAAATAGTATTTGATCAATTTGTAAGACCAAATGGTGAATTATATCGCGTTGAAGAATTAGATAACAGAATGAGAAAAGTCCCTAGTGAATTTGCCTTGCAATTTCCATTTTCATCGGAAAATCCAAAAGAGATTTCGTTCCATGAAAAACTACTCACGAATAGCTTCACAATTCCATCAGTGGTAGCTCACTTCGCTAGAGAAAAAAACTCATGGCGTCCAACACAAAGTGATTTTCTCGAGGACGTTAAATTGAGTTGCGTCGAAATTTGGTCATGGAGGACTGTAGAATACAAAATACCATCGTGACGGTATGATTTCAATTGATATATCCGCGTGTTATCCTGGAAGTTTTCTCGGGTATGGAGAATGTAGTAACTATTTTAAACGATTTGGACACCCCACACATGAAATGACTCGTTTTGCGATTAATGGGCCATTACCTGATTTTGATTTAACCGGATTCGCTTGTGTGATATCATTTGAACGCGCTACAGGGTCACATCCGTGTAGTTATGTTTGGCTTCGTAGACATATATCTGAAAAGGCCTGGATGCCAATAGTGTTACTGCGATAAATGATTGATTGTGGTATGCTAATATCGTTGATTGTTTCCGAAGCTATTATATGCTATCGAGCTCAGAAAGAAGTTTAGCTACCAGAACCCGATCTAGATCGTATAATTAGCGAACAGCGAAAACAGTTTCCAGATTTCAATGAAGAACAAATCATGAATTGGTCTAAGGAGTTATTTGAAATTAAAAAAGAACAAGCAAAAGATTTTGGACGAAGAATAATCGGTAAATTTACCCAGGGTGGAAGATACGACAATGCACAATATTCTTCGCGGTTGATCATAGACATCGCTGAATACGATTTTATTGTAACGGATTTAACGAAACAGGGAAAACTTGTAAATCGTAAAGACGCTTTCCTATCCGATGGAAGACGATTAGGTACAATTGTTACCTATTATGATGGATATATTAAACAATATACGCATTTGAGAAGTTCTATGCTAGCTTATGCTTCTATCAATTTATTTTCGATGATAAATAGATTTCCTAATACCGCAGTTAGAGTAGCCACTGATTCTATGTGTATCTACGAGAAATACAAATCAGATGTAGCTAAATTCACAGATCCGGAGGCAAATTGGGGATGTTGGAGATTTAAAAAGGAGACGCTACATGAGTATTGTGAATCGTCAGATGTTACCAAGGATGAAAAGTACTTAAAGTGTGATGAGATTCAATCCGAATTTTATAATGCACCGCCGGTATCTGATCCAATATGTAGATACAAGACAGTTTATTTAAACGGTTGTGGTGGATCAGGAAAGACAACTCGTGCAATTGAATTATATCATAGAAACGCTAGCGTTTCAAAATCAAATATGATTGTCCTAACACCAACTCACAGACTCGCCAGAGAGATGAAACAACGAGGGTTAAATGCCTGTACTTATCATAGTTTCTTTCGATGGAAAGGCGATGAATGGACTCCTGATTGAATGGGTGATAAATTCATTCATGAAATCATAATTTGAGATGAAATATGCACAGTATAGTTAAAAGTATTACAACATTTCTTGAGTGGTTGTTATTGAAAAATACAAAAGTCGTTATGTGCGGTGATCACGGCCAACCACCACCATTTGTCGATGCATCCCCACATGAATGGCTAAGGGGTTTTGTAGACTATTATGAAAAAATTAAGACTGATTATAGATCACTTGATGAACAATTACGAGAATTCAAAGCGCTAATTAGATTACAACCGGATAAAATCCAGTGTGAAATAGCGCGTGAAATAATTTCAGAAACTCCCATGAATGATTTTTGGGAAACGTGGAGACCAAACGATTTGATAATTGCAAGTAGAAAAATAGTCAGAGACATACTTCAGATGAAGGTATTTGAAACGCATAACAAAAATATGCAACACTTCCAGTACCGTTGTGTTATAGGCCTTCGGATACACGAAAACAGAATATAGAAGTCGATATTCCAAGACCAAAATCCGAAGGATTTCAAAGACAAAATTTAGTGTTAAATGATATTGTGCTGGTTGATATCAGCGTCGTTGAAGATGCATTGCGTGCTAATAATTCCCCGTGGACGCTAGGTTACGCAGCAACAATACATTCTTCACAGGGATTGACTATATCAGATACAATTGTTTGGATGGTGAATAATCACATGGAATGGTCGAATTTTCTCTATCTTGCAGTATCCAGAGTACGAAGAATAAATCAACTTCGAAGAATTGTTTTCGATGATGACACCACAATGGATGATGCTAGCATCGTTGATGTTAAAATTATTGATAAAAAACTCTCCGGTTACAAACAACAAGACAAAAAAAAAAACAACGAGAATTTGACATTGATGCTGAATTAATAATTACGCTGAAGCAACAACAGAATAATCACTGCGCAAGTTACAATTGTATAATGCGTTGGCAGTATTCGGATAAAGATCCTCGCCAATTTACCGTAGACAGATAAAATAACAGTCTCGGTCATGTCAGAAACAATTTGATGTTGACTTGTCTTGAGTGCAACAGACGCAACGGCGCTAGATAAGACCCCGCGGTGGCAATTGAGTATCGTCAGGAATCACTTGTAATTGTTCGCGTGTAAAACCCCGCTGAGGGGCAGTTGAATCCAATTTATAGATTGGAAGTCTACCAGTTGATCGTGTTATAGTAGATATATTGTGTTCAGTAACACTCCAAATAGGATCGGTAGCCCTTTTTTTTACCACCTTCGAGTTCTCCTGGTTCATATAAATACCTAACAGTGACATTACTACCAATAATTGGTAGGGAAACGCTATAATCTTTTTGTGAAATTCTTCGAATTTCCATTTTAGGTATAGACTTCTTTTTAATCGCGTTGATAGGTTTCATGTTGATTGTTCTAGTAATCTCATTATTCAGTGCGGTAATCACAGCTGGTAACCTTTTGACCCATTCACGGGATCGCTTTTCTAGGATGAATTCTTTTGCGTATTGATATCCAAATAACCGCTCAGCAATCGTCCGATTAAATCGTTCAACAATTGCCTGATCGCGATGTAGTGCAGTATGCCCCCGTCTGATGGTGACATTGTGATCTTTCATCGCTGATAAAACAGCGCCTTGAAATTCCTTGCCAGGATCAACTTGTAACAGATTTGGCCAGCGTAGTGGGCCTCGTCGATAAATCTTTTCAAATGAAAAAGCAACTTCAGGTGATGATTTTGTTTTTAGCGGTTCTGCTTGATTGCATCGACTCGCAACGTCAACTACGGTTAGCGCGTATTTGTAACCGTTGTCATGTGGTAAAAACAATAAATCAGCTTGATGAACTTCATTGGGTACAGTAACATCAAAATGCGAGAAATTGATTTGTTTAGGACGCGGTAGATAAATTTGCCATATAGCTTGTTTGGATAACCAATTAGCCGCAGTGGCCTTTTTCACTTCTGCGGCGTTGGCGAGTTTATTGATTGCAGCGATACCCCTCCAGTATCCCATCGGAGAATAATAAATAGATTCCATATTATTAATTACCAGCGCCCACAATCAATTTGCCTTTCATAGCTGATTTTACCAACCACGAAGCCAATTTTTCTTTTAAAGATTTATCAGGAATAGCATTTAACGCATGAATTAATTTCACATCTGCGAGATGCCTGTGTTGCAGATTGCTGCTTTTATATGCAACATCATGAGCATGACACGCCTTATCAATAGCGTTTACCGGATACTCGCCGGGTCTGGGCTGATTTTTATCATCAAGTCTGATATCTAATCGTGTTCCGGGGCCACAGTAACTATATCCTGGAAGATGCTTTTCTCCGGGGTACTTTGCTCATGGGGTTCCAGTGAGTTTTGCAAATTTGGCTGCTATATCACCTCCTCGTTTTTTTTAAAAACATCTCCGGATTTTAAAATCTTTGATTTTGTAGAAATACATCTAAATTTTTTTGTACCACATGTTGCACATCTACCAGTAAGTGCTGATCTGTTATTTTTAGTTGTAATCGTCGCCACATCATTTGTGCTAGTACGCGTTTTACACTTCACACAATATAGATCCATAATTTATGTACAGAGATATGAATATAAGTGATTTTTCAGCGACTAAAACAAAAGAACCAGTTAAGCATCATGCAGCGCTACCAAACTCTATCCGCGCAATTATAATCGGGCCATCTGGATCCGGCAAGACGCAATTGTTGCTCAATTTAATAGTGAGATGGATTAAGTGGAATAAGTTGTATTTAGTTGCTCCTAGCGTAGATGATCAACGATGCTATGACGTGTTAAAGGATTATAACGAGAATGCATCAGAAATTAAGGGTGAGAACGCCATTGATTTTATAACTAATATTGACGAGGCACCATCCGTGGATGACCTTGATGGGAGCATTAACAATTTAGTCGTATACGACGATGTGATGTTAGACAATCAAAAAAACCCAGCTAGAATATTTTCCCGAGGCAGGCACAAAATCACTGACGTGATATATGTCACTCAACGCTACATTCAGATTCCAAAAGTGATCAGAGATAACTGTAATATTATTGCTGTGTTTAACGGCGTTGATACACATACGTTACGAAATATTTGGCAGACATGGTGTTCCTATATGGACTTCAATCAATTAAAAAATGTCTTTAGTCATGCTCAGTCAACGACGCATGGATTTATAACAATAAATTTACATGATCCTCGGACACGATATCGTATCGAACTCGATGAAATATTTGGTTGAAATCATTTATTATTTTTGTTAACTTGTAGCAGCAGAAATGGTGATGACCACATCGTTGCGACCAAAATTGATTGAAAATCGTAAAGTCTCCGTTTGCTAAATGGAGACTTATTTTTTTGGGTTAAAATACGAATCAGTAGGAGCATTTAAGACATCTCCATGTGAAATCCTTCTCGCAGAAGCGAATGAAACACCATTATCGCATCGCAGATAAATGTTTTCTGCACAATACGCTCTTAAGTTAAGCTCATACCCTCGGAACCATGCTTTTTCGGATGCTTTTCATCCAAAATACAAAACTTTATATGGTAATAAACCAAATGCCATACCTTCATTTGGCATTAGAATATCATTCTAGCCTTGACAATATTAAAAGTAAACTTTCTACAGTTCAGAAAACCTTTGTCTCGAAAACACCACCTTGGCTCCTTAAGCAACCCAAAGTGATTTTTACGTTACAGGATGGGAATAAATCTGAGACCAACCCTGTCATATTCCTGAACTCTTATCATGAACTTCTCAACGATTTTACAAATTACACGAAATTTTTTTCTGATGGATCAAAGGTTGATGAAAAGGCTGCTGCAACCTTTGTTACTTGCAAGCACATAACCAAAGTGCGCTTGCCAAACGATGCGTCCATTTTTGCAGCCAAAATCAGAGCAATAGACCTTGCTCTCAAATTTTTCGAAGATAATCTCATTTTAAATAGCATTATCTTATGTGACTCGTTCTCAGTGCCTCTGACACTACACAATAAAAAACTGGATAATCCATTATTAGTCAAAATAATCGTCAAAAACTCGGAGCTTAGTACCTCCTACAATATAGTATACTGTTGGATACCTAGCCGTATTGGTATTAGAGGTAATGAAGAAGCAGGCTTGGCTGCTAAGATGGCTCTATCCCAAGAACCATCAGATTTTAAATTACCGAACCTTGTATCAAAAAGTACTTACGTCAGATGTGGCAAGTATCATGAGATGATACAGTCAATAACAAACTTTATGCCATCAAACCAACCCTAGGAGAATGGACTCTTTCCTACAGAACTACCCGTAGGTAGGAGGTTATCATTGCAAGAATCAGAGTCGGTCATACATACATTACCCACTCCCACATACTAAAAGGTGAAGATCCACCAGAGTGAGTTTCTTACAATGAACCATTCACTATTAAGCACTTTATGACCGAGTGTTCTGACCTGGAGCCTGCGCGTGACAAATACTATAATGTACATGACATGAAGTAACTTTTTGATACTATTCAAATCACTAGTATTTTAGATTTCCTGATGGAAGTAAATCTTTATTTTAAACTATAACATGTATGACATCACCAAAAAGCATGTTTATCAAATGCAAATATACCGACTCTTATTTACAACATCTTATCATCAACATACACGACTTGCATCTCCCATTGTTTGGGAAGCTTCATATTTTCCTGTTATCAACATCTTAACATTTTATATTTAATTATATTTTTTTTTTTATAATATATCGCTGGTCGATATTTAACCTTTCCTATTTTTAAACATATAACCTATTGTATGGCGCTAAATAGCCTAAAAGTGCTGGTGAGCCGTTAAAATTCAATTAATCAATCAATCAATCAACCATTCTTGACAGTGTTTATTTGACGTGTTTGTGAGATTGTGTTACGTTGTAAGATAAACCGACAAAAATATGATAACTTGTATCATTGTAATCAGAACCGTTATTAAAAGGTCTCATTATAGTCGCTTCTTAGGCTCAGAATAATGTTGATTTTCTTATGCATTTGCATTACCACCTCACGCTTACAAGTCACGTATCCGATATTATATGTGATTTGCGCATTTGTTTGTATATTTACACGTTTGCTTCATTGCATAGCACAAAAAATAATATTTTCCAACTGAACATTTAATGCATTTATTTTATTTGGAATGTTTCTTGCTGACACTTTTATAAAAATGTATGCAGGACTTTGACCTGGTTGTTTTAATGTCTGTGAACACATCTCCGTTTGTTTTTACCCCCCTGTCGATATCAGTAACGAAAAGCATAAACAAGATAAAATGTCAATAAATCTTACTCAATTCATTCATTGATTTATATCGTCTAACCCGATTGCGACCAAGGTATCCATAGCATCTTAATCGTTTGCGCGTCTCTTGCTTAGCGCAAGCTTTCATTACAACTATGACCGTCCTCGACATCAACTGCCAGTTTCTAGACAAGTCCATTTTCAGCGATGGGGCGGTTACGTAATCCAGGGAAGTATTCGAGAGTAACAAAATAGGAGCAATGACGTCAGTCTGGAAAATAGAATTGCACAAATTGTGTGCAATATGGCGTCGTGTTAGTATGAAAACTTCCGCTAAATATGAGATTTAAGTTGTATAAAACAATTATTTTGTAGTATGCATTCTTTAGCTACCTACGCACTAAAGAATGCTTATATATATGGTTATGTTTTGAAAGCAACTGTGAGGAGACAACTTATTAAAAGCAGAGGATGAATTGAAGTTGACTAGCATTGTCTTGGGATGCAAAGGATGTAAAGAACAAAAGTACACTGGTGAATATGATTTTAATCGTGGATATACAGTAACACGTAAAGTTAAATGATAAATAACGCATATTCATATTGAGTTGAGAAAGCAAAAGTTGTTGCAGTGTTTCATGAAAACAGATTGGCTTGTAAATATCAACAGAACTACAAACATTAGGATAATATTCTATCTAGATACTGCTCATCAATTTCAATTAAATATAAAACAAAATGGCTCTGGAAACAAAATAAGGTTTTAAAGATTAATATACTACTTCATCAAAAGCAACTTTTAATGCTTATATCACATAGGTGCATCATCAGCCGTCTTATTACAATTAAATCAAATATACTTGACACCAATTAAAAATATCAAATTGTCAGGGTTTTTTTATGTGTTCATTTTCTATACAAATAATTCTACCCTTTATATAAAAATCAGATGAATGTACACAACTATATACATTGTAAAACTAACTGTTATATATTATGAAATGTACTAAACTTATATAAGTACAAATATGCATGTACAGACATAATTCAAAAGTACAGACAGGCAGACAAAACTAAAGGATATCGTCTAGGAATAATTATGGCATATAAAGAGGTTGTCCGTGTTATTTAGGTTGGGTTGGGTGCTCCCAATATTATTTAAATTATTACAAAAAACCTCCCCCTTCCCCAGCGAGTTATTGTGAGGAATTGAAGTTGTTATAGATGCAATGCTCAGAGCACCCAGTCAGTGGTGCCGACAGTTAAATTAATGAATACACAAAATATGAAAGTCAAATAAACAACAATTTATTATCATTAAATAACAGTCATCTCTCAAATGAAATTCAAATGAAAACCCTATAACTCGTCTTTAACTCGACCATGACATATTTTATCATCTTACTTTGTGTAATAGATTTTCCTCCTGTCCTGTGTTCCTACTTATCTGTATGATCTTTCTCTGGACTGGTAGTCCAATTCCATTCAGTCCGATTAACGTTTGCCTCCGTTCTTACTTTTTCTTTGTCTCCAAGAGACTTTAATATGAGAAACTAGTGTACCATTACTATAAAAGATTGATTTGCCTGTGCAGACCATGAAGTGGTGAAGTGCCAGAATTCTCGTGTTGGATAACGAAGACATGATACAAAAATAATTCATGATTTAAAACTTCAAAATAAAATCAGGATTATTTTCAAGAATGTTTTTATATGAGCATGTTGAATTTCATTGAACACATTATTTGAATTTGAAACAAAAAATAAAGACAAAACGAACTGCTAAACATAAAAATAATAAAATTGTTTATATTTACACCTTTAAGCAGGAATGTATAATTTTCTTTCTTTGAAAGATAATTATATAGCCATCTACATGGATCCGGGTCAAACGAAGATCATTTACTCAACAACAACAAAATAATTATAAAAAAATAATTATTTACTTAATGCAAAATAGCACTTTGTAAGGTTTCAAATGTAAAGAAAGTGCACATGTAGTTATAACTAGAATAAATATACTGTCCTTGAATCAGGCCAGAAGAATAATACTAATATTTCACCCATATTCATAATGAACTATTTGCTATGTTTTCTTTTTTACAGAACTAAAAATATAATGATTATTATTAAAAGTAAAGTAAAACATACGTTGTTACACAGCATGTTATACAATAAAGCATACATGTGAATAAATACTCCATAAACCATGAATACAAATCGAACATAATGCAATATAAATATGCATAACACATCAAATACGCATGTGATATACATAAGATGAAATATTATGGATGACATTTTGTATGCATTTCTTCATGTAATATTCCTAAACCCCTGCACATAACTAAAGCAAATTATTCAATAAAACAACATATTCCCAAACTCAAAATTGGCTTCCTGATAAGCCATATATTCCTGGTTTGTTCTAATGATTATAATTTAAAGTAAAATCAAACAAATGCTGATATTGTATCCTAATGAAGCCAATGAAGTCATAAATGATTGCAAAGTTTTTAACATGTTAATAATGGAGCAAATTAATTCCCACTAAAATTATTAACATTTTTCCACAACTTTGTGAACTGACATATGCTACTGTTCTACCCACTTGATTTAAAGATATACCACTTCTGATATGTGATCAAAAGGCTGTCCGTGCCTGTCGTAATTGTTTCTCTTCCTCAATAAAAAAACTTAAAACGTAATCTCAAAACAATTCAATTGAATTCAGTTGCATCAAAGCTAAAACCAGTTTATATATATTTATTCCATCGGTACGATATTATTGGCCGTCGAGGTGTAGACTGTTATTGGATAGATGCCAATCAGTACCTCCTACAACAGATTTAGAATGGAATGCACACTCATAGTAAGACGCTAAGCCAGAAGCGAAATAAGTATAATTAAGACTGATATACCAGCCGATATATATGTGCATCAGAAAGAAGAGCACAAGTCATAGTTTTGGCTAGAGCACAAAAAATGGGTCATATTTAAATTCCACAGGTAAAAAAAAAATCCTTTAAAAACCCTGTAAATATCAAAACAGATTCGCAAATAAAAAATGTTGCTAAGTGTGAGTGAAGTATTTATATATTCACACTTAATCAGTGACTAAATAAATATGAACTGTATCATATATGTCAGTAACAAGTTTTAAATTAATACAGTTTTGCTGATCATTCATGCATAAATGTCATGAAATTCCAACCTAAATCCATCACCCAACTTATGGTTATGTAAGTCTGCATCGTATTTTGTCAAACCGATGTGCCAGTTAGCATGCTGGCACAACATGAATTAAGAAAAGGACTGCGTTAAGATCAGACCTAGCTAAATTACCTATCCCATATAGAAGATGACACATAACACATTATATCCTGCTTTATACATACCTTTTTGGCGTTGGGCAGCAGAGGGGGCGAACATACCAACTTGGCGGAGCGTCAATTTTGCTAACCAATGTTTTCTTTAAAATAAAAAGAATATTTTAAATCACATTTTGCCAAATGGACGCAAAAGTCGTTGTCGCGCCCCCTTCTGCTGCTATGGGTTAAAAATAAAAGTTATTTACGATCGCACAAACAGGCTAATTTGTAAAACCTCATCTCGTAAATCAATGAGATTAATAGACTGGTCAGTGAGTTTGAAATTAATTCTTGTTAGTGAATCATTATGACATCGCATATGGACTGGATTAGTTGGATCATCAATAATTATAAATCCTGGTGGAGCTGTTGCTGGAAGCGGATATAAAATATATCCTTGCTGAGCTATATTCGATCTTTCGAGATTTATTTGATAGCTTCCTTCGATAACATCACATACTAAATTAAATGCAATCACCGAGGATATATTGACGTTTTGAGGTGCAATATGCCTACCATCACCATCTAGATCATTATTATGCTTTAAGATAATTTGACCCTTGTGTTGTTATATCCATGATGTGGGTATCATAGTAACATTTTTACTGAAAAAATCATTAACGGAATGTTTAGTTTGTTTGCATTATACCCAAGAAACATATAATTCGGTAAATCAGCTTATGTTATATTGTATACGCTTAGGAAATTTCGTTTAGAGTGATTAATGTTGTCATCAATATGACTAATTATTACTTGAATTATTTGCTGGTTGATATATTCCATGTCGGATACAAGTTGATTTAATATTTCAATTTGTTTAATGATTTCGCTCTGATTAGATTCAGTGAAAACATGTTGTAGTCGCTGTAGTTGTTGACTATGCTTTTGATTGATCTCTCCAAAATATTCAATAATTATGTTATGGTATATATTTATGTATGTAATTGATTCTGAAGTCTGTCCAACCTTAAATCTCCAAAAGGCGGAATCTTAATCAACAAAATTAAGATAGCTACCAGGCAGTGATGACTTATTTTATTTAGGAGGTGTTCTCGATATGATGGTATGATTGTTTATCCGTGATATAATCAGATCTTTTCGGTTCAGGTAGTGGAGTTATTTCAGGCCATCCTAGCACGGTTCTTATAGCACTCTGATAGATGTCTACGATATATCCGGGTGAGTTTATTTAAATGGCAGATGATAGTGTTGGTTCATGAACTGTAATAGCAATTTTAGGTTCTTTCCCCGTCATAGATTTTATTCTGCGTTGTAATTCATTATTGACTTGTTCGATCTGTCAAGACCCCGATATTAACGAAACAACGTTCGTTCCAGTCTGGGTATCATCGGGTTTATTTCTACTCAAAAACACCAGGGAATTATTTGGTTGCTGACCACCAAATGCTTGTGACCTAATGTTAGGCCAACTGTGATTAAGTCGTAATTTTGCTAACGCTATTTCTTTCACTGGGATCGCAGAAGGAAAATTCACACTGTATTCAGGATTCGTTGAGGTTATTGAGATCATACTTGTTTTCACAGGGTGGTATTTTCCGCTATTCGTTGAAATAGTTCTTGCGATGTTGCCATGGTTATTATATTCGTGTTGTCGCTCTAATTTTGACATCGCTGAATCATAAACACGTACCATCTCTAAGAATCTCACTATCTGATATTAATGAGTCATCGAATGACGACGATATCATCGAGGATAATTGCGATTATGCGGTTGACACAACATGGATCTTAATTACGTAATCCTTCTATTTGCCTTGGCTACATGGTATTTTTTTGGTTATTATTGAGATTATTACCGCGATTGTTGTCGCCGCTGATATACAAATCTGAACAGCTATCGGAGCAGCCATTGTCACTGACGAGAGCATAATACCGGCCCCAGTGATTGCACCACTCACCGAGTACACAGTAACATAAACAGCGGTAATTCGACTGCGGTATTTTTTTATTTTTACTTTATACTCCTCAGATATTGTTTTGAGTTTAGTTTGAAATTCTCTGACTTGATCATAGCGATACTACTGTGACGTCGATGATGACGTTTTAGTTATTACAATAGATTTCAAAATGCTGGCAATTAAAACGTCACCGATGAAAATCCTATGGATTTTTAATTAAGTTCTTTACTTAAATCCGCTACGAATTCCATATACCATATTACTGAAACCCTAGCCAAATTATTATCAGTGGTTGTTATTGTAAATTGTTCAGTTGTTTATTTGTCCATGATCGTTGATATCGTATAGTTAACTCCAGATGAACTCATTTATGAAATATTAAATTGCGTCGTTGATATTAGTGTTAATCGATAAATACCCTTGACTGTCTTGGCGATGTCTAGTTTGTTGTTTGTTGGGGTCCATGCAAATGATCCGTGTTCGATCGTATATACCGAATTCATATTTTTCTCATGTTTAATTTTTACTTTTTCAAGAACTTGTATCATCCCCAGCAGATCATCTCTGATGACATCGCTGGTTGTTTTAATATCAACGTTGGTAGCTTATATTTGCCGATTAATTGCGGGTATTTCATTGCTGCTGGTTGCTTTAAGATCATCGATGGATTTTTTAAGTTCTGGTAGTTTTATTTCAACTTTATCAAATGTGGTAATACAGAATTTCCCAGTGAGATGTTTAGGAAAAGTTGTAAAACGTATGGACAAGATCTGTATACCTAGATTGTAATGATGCTAGTTCTAACAATTTGCTTTTGTTAGCTTTGGTGTGGTTACTGGTGGATTTCCAAAGGAATCTAATAGAGGTTTGTCAATGTTGTCAACTATACGTTTTTGCAATTCAGAAAAATTGATCGAATTTAGTTATATTGTAGCCATACTTATCACTGAGTGATTTCAATGAATTAGCTGTTATCAAATGTTGATATTTTATCTGTTAACGTCGAAACAAGTACACCCGCTTTGAGTTTACTATCCTTGGAAAACAACACGATAGTATCCTCTACTGCGTCGCGTCGTTTAACTAAAATATATTCCAGATAAATATTACTAGTTTTCAATTTTCCCTGACGATCTTGAAATACAACTATTTCATTGGGATCTACACTTGTTCGGTTTAACATTTCAGCTATTTCATCTTCAGTTATTTTTTTACATCACCAGCTGCAGATTCATCGGCACCGGGTTTCTTCACCATTGACATAGATCTTCGACAAATATCAATCATGTTTATATTATGTTCTTCTCTTTATGTAATTCATTATTGTGTATTCGGAGGCGAATTCATGAGGTAATTTAGATGATGCTGAAACCGCCATTAACATTTCAAGGACTTCTATTCCACACAAATTTTCAAGTAAGCCCTGCAAAGGTAACTTTGAATACCAAACATGAAATAAAGAATCCAACTTGGGTATATATTCAAGAAATCCTCCTGTTGGGAAAGGAGGAATTCCCTGCGGGTCAAAATAAATGACGCATTGTGGATGTATCACGTAACCCACCCAATGTGCTCCAGATTTATTGAACCAACTGTGATCAATTATACCGGTTTCAAAGATTTTTGGTTGTGTTGGTAATTGATTTTCCCTGAATATACCTCTGAAATGTTTTATTGGGAGTTTCTGTACTATGTCAGTGAGATTACACTCGGGAATGTTAACTACGGGTTTCGGTAATGTCAACCTTTTTGTTAGCAGTAATAGGTTTTGGTAATATATCAACATTTTTGTTAGCAGAAATAGGTTTATATAACCACGCTGCTGTCAGGGATATAAGTCTTTTCACTTGACCGATAATACCTGTTTCTTCGAATGAACTTCCCCAAATATCAATCATATTTATTTTATATTACTTCACTCTTAAAAGCGATTACTCGTATACTCGTGTACGGTTTGATGAGGTGGTTTTCCCGATGATGTAATAGCCTCCAGGAGATTTAATACTTCTATGCCGCATATCGGTAGATCATTTAGTTGTTGTGTTGGTAGCGTGGAATACCAGCGCCTCACTTTGTGAGGAGTGTATAATCGTTGTATATAACGCATAAATTCACTCGGTGGAGCTAATCAATATGAATCAAAATAAACAATTGCACGCGGATCACTCGCGTATGCAACCCAGTGGGTTTCAGTTCCGCTGCTGTTATCAAGATTAATTATACCGGTTTCAGCGTTTTTTGGTTGTTGTGGTAATTGATCTAGCATAAAAACGCCTTCGAAGTTTTATTATCGCTAGTTTTTTTTAGCAGCATCGAGTAAATCAAAATTTGACATTGGAACAATAGGCGATATCGAAGATATCGGCGTTATTAAATTTGTCCTGGTATTCTCAGGCCGCTTCCCTTGTACCATGAATATGGAGTTCCTAGTAGTGTAAGACCCTTTCCTCGTTTCTTTGTTTTATATCCTCTTCCCAGCTGCTTTCTTTAGTGCGATTCCTTCCACGGTACCAACTTCTCCTAACGCTGCTGCATTCGTCACCGCTGGGGCGGCCGCTGCAATCAACGCTGGTAACGCAGCTAACAACGGGAATATTACGCCTGATTTTATGATGATTTTGATTGCGGCTGCAGAGAGAGCGAATTGAACACATTTCTTAATTTCTTTCGAAATGTTTTTGACGAGCTATCAGTGATAGTTTATTCTGACCGCCAGACATCTGGTTGGGTTTCAATGAGATTGTGGTTCCAAATTTTCTAGCTGATTCCGATTGCAATTTCTTGAGTTGACCAGGAGTCAACGTAACACTAACAAAATAGTATGACATCTTATTAAAATTACTAGTAATTTAAATGACAGATTGATCTAATTGCTACATATGTTCCACTGGTGCATGAACTACTTTCATTCGTAAACCAACGACTTCAAGTAGCATTGATTTGTCGCTGAGAATGACAGCAACCGCTCTATAATTAGCAATACCAGCAGTGCGGATTACACGAGCTCTAAAGTGTATGTCAACGACGGACTATCTTGTTCAATCAAGATGTTGCAGTGCAAAATAGTAAATCGGATATAGGTTTTTAGAATCATACTGAGATATTTGTAGACCAGTATCAAAGTTATGATCGCGTCCTATATATGACAACACGCGTGCAGTATGGTTGGTGTTGAATCAGATAGTATATCCTCAGATGGTTCCTGCTGTCCGTTTATTCTTAGTGATACTTCATTGATCAAATATCATATGACTGCGTGTTTGATTATTTAATCTCGCAGCATCTTGTAACGCAATAAATATATGACGTGGAGCTGAAACACCTTGTTTTGATGCCAGATGCCATGTAAATACACCATCGTCGTTACCTTCTTTAATCTCAGTGGTAGTTGTTAGCCACGATAGCAATGATTTTCCTCCTACTAAAATGACTTATCCAGCATCAACACCAAGATCATGCCAAATTGCATCATTATCATCGCTTATTCGCATGAGTACTACTGTATGCTATGCTCCATTGATAACGTTTCTAACATTTCTGCAGAATCCAAACATATAATGCAGTGGAATCGACCATGAAAATTGTTTACGCTGATACACGTGTTGCAAACCCTGGGTTGAAACGATCACTATGACCTTTTACAATATCAAAGGCACCCCCTGGTCTATCCTCGTATTCCGGATCATCTGGTTGTGGATTAACTGCGGTGGCTTGAAGCGTATTTAATTTAAGATATATATTGTTATCAGCGTGATCAGTAATATCATTTGCAAACATCATCGACTGACCAGCTGATCTTGTATGATCATCAGAATATCTTGCTAACAATATTATTGTTGTTTCAACATCAACATCACGTTCTATAGACTCGATCTCTCTTCCATCAATCATATATCTTGCACTCTCGAGTAACGTCATGATACCATTATTGACAAAACCAACTTTAGTATCAAGTGGATATGACGCTGGTTTAGCAGGAGTATCAGTAAGTTGTACGAGTTCTCCTTCTTCTTCAAAAAACGCTTCAGTGGGTATAAAGTATTTACTGGTATCATGGACCTGAAGTTCGATTCTTGATCGAAGATTTGGTTGTACTGCCGAGACCTTCATCATAGTACGCTCTATAAACAGTCAGTCGCTAGTTTACTACGTAGAAGCTGGTTGGTGTATTGTGGATGTAGTGTATGACCATCTTGTTGAATTACTAGTAATTTAAATGTCATTTATCTAATGTGGTGATTCAATCAATGTGGTAACTATCAGTTAGCTGATCAATAAACTCTCGGTATACACCAATATAAATTATACTGCCCTCAAATAGTCGTCTGCAGATATCAGCTGCCTCATTAATTATTTCCGGTGAGTTATTTCCAGCTCGTTTTCCTCCTACAAGAACTTCTAATCGTAATATATCCCCGAGAATATTGCCAGGACAATGAATTAGACCACTACCAGAAACCCCTCTTGGAGTTCCACTTGAATATCCACTAGTAGTAACCTTTTTAGTTGCACTTTGTGTAGGATCAACTTCTGCCATTAGTTTTGTTTCGGGGGGAGCATATGATGGTGGTTGTAGGCCACTTTTTACCATAGCCAGACAATTATCAAAATTAGGATGATGCTTTGTTGAGGTTCTAGTTCCACCGTGTCTTACCAAATATACTTTTGATGCCAAAGTGTCAATGTATTTTATAAAATCTTCAAACTCATCTTTTAAATATTTCGCTATTGTCCTTTTTGGAAAATTTGTTTTAGCAAAATCAGCTTATTCAGGATCTGTAGAGATTTGTTTCATTTTATTCCATGTATCGATTGTAAATATCTTTTCGGTTGGATAGTCTTTTCTTGCAATAGCACCCTTTTCTTGTGGTTGGTCTTTTACCTCTTCTTCAATAATATTACCGTCTTCTTCTGCAATAGCACCTAGTTGCCGTTCAAGTCGTTCTTGTTGTTCTTGTTCAAGTTGTTGTTGTCGTTCTTGTTTAAGTTGTTGTTGTCGTTTTTGTTATTGTTGTTCCTTAAGTTGTGCAACAGCTATTATATCACCAGGAAGTGTTTTTAATGATTCTTTTGTTTGTTTGCGTCTTTTTACTATTTTTTCAAGTACAGGAAGAAGGGGTGTTTCTTTTCTCTTGTGCTCGTTAGGGACATCTCTCCATATTGCTCTTTCAGTGGTCGATACAACATCTTTAGTTGCAGTGGTTATTGATTAAATAATTGCTCAGTGCCTGTTATAAAATCGGTTTGAAGTCCCAGTCTCGTTTGCAGTTTTTCGCGAATAGAATCACAAATGGGAATACATTTCTTAATTGCGACAAGTCCATCGCGTGCTAATCTGGTCGTTAGCGATTCATTTACCTTTATTAATTAATACTCGATTTAAATGTAAGTGACAAAGTCACCAGTAGGAAATCCATAGATTGCTCACCCACCCCAACTCACTACATTACTTACTCGTGGTGATGTAAACACCAATTACGAAGTCACCATTGATTAAACTACCGTGCTAGAAACCCACTTTTAGATCCCTCTATACAAATTCGTTCTATGCGAGTAAGCGCATACCTGTCTATAGAATTCGTTCAAGGTGAGTAAGCATATTTGCAAACAGGTAAGGGTATTGTTGTTTTCACTATGGCATTGGATTGTCATATTTGGAGTGTTAATGGCTGGTTTATTCGTTATGATGACACATAATGATAAAATAACAGCTCTGTTTGCTGTGACAACTATCAAATTCCTATAATAATATAATTTTTGATAGTTGTCATACTTTCACTTGGATTATTGTTGACATATCTCGGATTCGTGGAGAGATTTTTCATTTACTTCGCTGAGGCGACCAAAGGGGTATTTTGTCGGATAATCATTTTTATATTTTTGATCTTTAAATTAACTGTGCGTTTGATTTCATATTGATTCGACACATATTTTTTGATTTTTTCGACAACAGTGAATACCGGAACGAACCTGTTTATGTCATTTTCATATACGAATGAATCATAAATCGCATGTTGAATTCGTTTTATAAAAAGTACGATTTTGACTAGCACATACATCTTTCTCCGAGTATGATCTTCAATATCTTGAAAACTAGAAAGGATCCTATCACAATCTAATTTATCTGAAATTTGTACTCCTTGATTTTTGAAATTTGAAATCTCGGTTATAATTTCGTTGATATTTTCATAATGTATTTATATTTATAATATGATAAATAAAAAATAAACACTAGCTACAATGAGCGGTTATCATTCACTGGGTCCCTTATTGGCCTTTGTGTCTTTCATAGGGTTCTTTTTCTTTGTGATTCATTCTCTTCATTTTTTTCTTTGAGCTTTTCTCTCTTCTTTTTTGACATTATGATCGTTTCTCTTAGCCGATAGTTCATTCTAAACTATCCTGTTGGGTTTCCCTAGTGTGATATAGAGCTCTTTGCATCCATGCTACTGTTTATTTTTGACGTCCAAAGTCATATGTACCACGAAGCATAGTCTCCGAGAGGGAACTGTAACTCATCAAAAAATTAATTAGAAAAACCAAGAAGGTATGCTT
Source organism: Unio delphinus (assembly GCA_029339505.1). Lineage (NCBI taxonomy): Eukaryota > Metazoa > Mollusca > Bivalvia > Unionida > Unionidae > Unio > Unio delphinus. Next base: position 1,574,797 of record JAQISU010000079.1, read on the forward strand.
AGGGAATGGACGTCACATGATATATACAATTATTTACAAGTATTTACAATGAACGTCACATGATATATACATATATACAAGTATTTACAATATATACATATATACAATGAATAATGTCAATGGTATTTAAATGATATAGGATGATAATGGATTATAGGATGACAATGGTATGATGGTATGATGATATGACGGGGCGGGTTCTAACCTCAAACTGAAACCAATCATATAACCCACAAAATCCACCCGGTTTGAATGCAACAAACATTCATACCGCATGACGGTGTGTGACATATGGTGGTTTCATGTTTGAGTTTCGAATGGCTCAAAGCCCCAAAATACAGAGAAACGATATAGTATATTAGCCAACAAATACTTGAAAACTAATAATGTGGTGTGATATCTGTATATCTATCGTGTACTTAATAATAAATATTGAAAATATTTAAAAAAGACCGATTACTTACAAAACAGATAATTGATTTTCTCCATTGACAACGAATGAGTAATCGGAAAATCCCATTGAGTTTAGGTGACAGCGTTTTATGATTGATTAATTGATTAATTGAATTTTAACGGCGCACCAGCATTTTTAGGCTATTTAGTGCCATACAATAGGTTATATGTTTGAAAATAAGAAAGGTTCAACATCGACCAGCAACATAGAAAACCAAATATTTCTATGTAAAATGGTAAGATGTTGGTATTTGCCACACAATAAAAGTATGTAATCTTTTAAAATTTATAAAAGGTACTATATCGACCAGCGATATAAAAGAACAGATGGTTGAAATTTAAAACGGAAAGATGGTAACGGTGCAAAATAAAGCTTCCCGATCAACGGGAGAGGTAAATGTTCTACGAAAATGAAAAATAATGAAAAGGTATTAAAATGGGACGGTATATATATTGTATAAAACTGCACAAGGTCATAGCATAAAAGTCAAAGTTTGGAGTAAATATTTACTGCTTTCAGGAACTCTATAATACGAGTGATGTTTATAGTATCAAAAGTTCTTTCATATCATGCACAATGTAATAACGATCGCGCGTATGTTGCAAATCAAAGCACTCTATCATAAGGTGATTGACAGTGAATGGTTCATTGCAGTAAACGCACTCTGGTGGGTCTTCACCTTTTAGCATGTGTGTATGGGTGATATAAGTATGACCAATTCGGATTCTTGCAATGACTACCTCCTCCCTACGTATTCTGTAAGAAAGGGTCCATTCTCCTAGGGCTGGCTTGATTGCATGAAGTTTGTTATTTACAGCATAATTCCATGATGCCTGCCACTTCTGACGAAAGAACTTTCTGATACAAGGTTTAAAATCAGTATAAGGTATTTTACAATCAGATGGTCCTAGAGTAAGTGCCCCTTTAGCAGCGCGATCTGCTTTTTCGTTACCTTTAATGTTGTGGTTGACACTCAGCTCATTATTTTTAATGAGTATGATTTTCAATATTGGGTTCTCCAAGTTTCTATTGTGTAGTGACTGGAGTACTGATAGCGAGTCGGTGAAGATGATACTGTTTAAAATATATTTCCTTTCTGTATGTTGCAGAGCAAGTTATATTGCTCTGATTTCGGCTGTTAAAATTAATACTCCATTTGGTAGGCGAATTTGCATTGTGTGATTTCCACAAACAAAGGCTGCTGCAGCCTTTTCCTCATCCTTTGATCCATCATTGTAAATTCTGGTGTAGTTTTTAAATTCGGTGAATAGTTCATGGTAAGAGTTGTGGAAGACAAAAGGGTTTGTCTCAGATTGTTTTCCATCGTGTAGCGTGAAAAGTACTTTTGGTTGTTTAATTCGCCAGGGTGGTAATTCGGGGATAGACGTTTTCTGAATTTTAGAAAGATCTATATTTGTAGTGTCAAGGCTGATATTCTAATGACAAAGGAAGGTATGGATTTTGGTTTATTTTCGTACAAAGTTTTGTATTTGGGTTGAAAATCAGCTAAAAAAGTAGGATTCAGAGGGTTTGATTTTAATTTGAGAGCACACTGTGCGGAAAGCATGTCTCTACGATATGATAATGGTGATTCATTCGCCTCAGCTAGATGGCTTTCACACGGGGATGTTTTAAATGCTCCCAAAGCCAGTCTTATTCCCTGATGATGAATTGAATAAAGTATTTTCAGATATGATTTTCTGGCTGAGCCATACACAACGCAACCATAGTCTAGTTTGGAGCGAATAAAAGTTCTATATAAATTCACGATGACTTTTGTATCAGCACCCCATTCAGTGTGCGATACTAATTTAAGTAGGTCAAGTGCTTTTGAGCATTTAGCTTTCAAGTTCTTTAGGTGTGGAATAAAAGTCAGTCTTCTGTCAGAGATAATACTTAACAATTTTGTTTCCTCAACAGCTGGAATAGGTGTTCCATCCAGCGTGAGGTGAGGTTCATCGTGATGTCTTCGTAACTGACAGAAATGCATGCAGACTGTTTTAGACTTCGAGAATTTGAAACCGTTTGCACTGGCCCAACTTTGAATCTTCTTTATATTTTGCTGAAGTTGTCTTTCAATTGTACGCATGTGCTTCGATCTATAACATATTAGGAAATCATCAATATATAGCGTGAAATCCACACCAGCAGTCAGACACTTTATGATGCTATTAATTATGATATTGAAAAGTGTCACGTATACAATACTGCCCTGGGGCAAACCCATCTCTTGCTCGTGCAAATCTGAGAGAGTAGAGCCCACTCGTACCTTGAATTCTCTGTCTGAGAAAAAGCTGGATATGAAAGAGGGCAGACGGCCTTTTAGACATATATCGTGCAGGTCATTTAGTATCCCGTACTTCCATGTCGTGTCATAGGCCTTTTCTAAATCAAAGAAAACCGCTACTAAATGTTCTTTCTTGATACATGCATCACGAATGAATGTTTCTAGTCTAACCAGATGATCATTGGTGCTCCGTCCATAACGAAAGCCACTTTGGAAAGGAGATATTAAATTGTTAGTTTCCAAGTACCAGATAAGTCGAGAATTGATCATTCGTTCCATTATTTTGCACACACAGCTTGTCAGTGCAATTGGTCGAAAGCTGTTGGGGTCTTCGCTATCTTTGCCGGGTTTGATGACTGGTATTACAGTTGCTTCTTTCCAGATTTTTGGTACATTACCAGTGATCCATAAATCACTGAAGAGTTTCAAAAGAGATGTTAATGATGATTCTGGAAGGTGTTTCAAAAACTGGTAATGTATTTCGTCAGGCCCAGTTGATGTATCATGGGCCTTATCTAAAGCCTCCCTAAGTTCCGATAATGAGAACAACTGATTATAACTTTCCGAGTAGTTGAATGTCAATTTTAAACGTGACGTTTCTTTTTGAATTTTAAGTTTTTGGAAGGCTTCTGAATAATTAGATGATGATGATTTTTTGGAGAAACTGTCAGCAAGAGTATTTGCAATGTCACGTTTTTAATTAAAGTTGTTATTGTTCAGTGTCAGATGTCGGAGAGGGTTTTGTTTGCTCTTTCGGTTTATTTTGCGTATAATATCCCAAACTTTCGTAACAGAGGAACGAGTGTTTAAAGAAGAAACATATTTCTTCCATGATGCTCTTTTACTTTCTTTGATTATGCGACGAGCTTCGGATAGGACTATGCGATATGTATTTAAGTTTTCGGGCGTCGGATGTTTATTAATTTTTTTAATGCTTTTCGGCGTAATCTAATGGCTTCCTTACATTCCTTAGTGACACAAGCTGTAAGGGTTCTTGTACAGTTTGTTGAGGACTTGGGGATAGATTATTCTTTAATTTCTGTTAAAATAGATGTAAAAATCTGAATGGGGTCGTTAACATTGAAAACTGTATCCTCATTCAGCCTAGTTTTACAGAGTGTTTCGAACTTGGCCTAGTCGGCCTTCTTTCAATTCCATTGAGGAGTTACTTCGTCAATCGTAGAGTTACGATTTACAAGGGAGATTGGGAAGTGATCGCTGCTATGAAGATCATCAGCGACCTTCCATTCATATTCCAAAAGCAGCGAGGGAGAAGAAATTGTTAAATCGATGCATGTGTATGTACCCGTGCCTGGGTGTAGATATGTAGGAGTTTTGGTATTATATAGACACAGATCGTGTCCAGAAAAAAAGTTTTCAGCTTTGTGACCTCTGTCACTTATATGATTTGATCGCCATAAAATATTATGGGCATTAAAATCCATGAGTAAAACAAATGGAGCAGGAAGTTTTTGAACAAGGGTATCTAATTCGTTTGGAACTAGGTTTCTGTTTGGTGGTAAGTAAATAGAGCAAAATGTAATCACTCGATGAAGAGTAACGCTTACAGCAATGACTTGTAAATTTGTGTTTAGAAGAATGACGCTATGAGGGGCTCTGTTGTTCACAATAACAGAGACTCCTCCTGAGGCCCTGTCAACATTCCGAGAGTAGTTGTTAAACAGGGAGTAATTTTTAAGTGTAATGTTATCTGTATTTTTCAAAAATGTTTCCTGACGACATAGTACTGCAAGATCATGTTCGTTTTAAAGCAGTAGAATATCATGGTAGTTGGCTTTAAGTCCTCTACAGTTCCATTGTAAAATGGTGTTCTTTATTACAACTTTATATTAAAAATTCTGGAGCTAGGTTAGACCTTTCGCGGAGGCAAACTGTTTGGTTATTTATCTGGAGGAAGTGCGGGGGTGTATTTTTTGTTGTTAGGTCTGGAGCTACCCAGAGGGGATGAAGCAGATTCTTCTGCATCCATGTCATGTAAGTCTCCAAACCTGTTGTGCAGCTTTATAGGGTCATCATAACTTTTTGCTGACTATTTGTTTGTAGCTCTTTCTTGCTATTTGGTGATTCTGGTGGTAGAGTAATGTTGAATGTTGTTTGTGTCGATGTCGAGTTTTTCTGCGGTTTGTAGTGCGGGATGTTCGAGTTGGAATGGGATTCAGGTGGGCTTGTTTGAGTTTGTGCGTCTTTCGTTGCTTTTTTGCTGCTCTTCACTACAGTTGAGAAGGATGGGCCGGGGAGTGATCTAGCTTGAACAAGCTTTCTGGCCTCTGGATAAAGAATGTTGGAAGTGTATTTAATCCTCTGGATTTCCTTCTCCTGTCTCCATGTGTCACATTCCTTTGAACTAGCATGGTGTTCCTTGCCGCAGTTGACGCAATGAGGAGTGGCTTTGCACTCTGATTCCCGGTGGGAGGGGTCGCCACATCGGCCACATATTTGACTTCTGCAGCATCTGTATTCATGATGGCCGTATCTTTGACATTTGTAACATCGGAGAGATTTGGTATGTATACCTCAACCTTCACTTGTAGGAAGCCAATCTTCACTACTTTAGGTACTGTTGGCTTATTAAAGGTGAGTATAATAGTGTTGGTGTCCTGCAGATTGTTGTTTCTTTTGATACGAATTCTACGGACTGCAGTGACACCTTCATTTTTCATGCCCTCGACGATTTCCTTGTCGCTGACTCCAGCAAGGTCACGGCAAAGAATGACGCCTTTTGATGTATTAAGTGTAGAGTGGGCGGAGCAAGTTACTGGAATATCGTGAAAGGTCTTAATTTTCAGTATATTTTCAGTTTGTGCTTTGCGCTCACACTCTACAAGTAGGCCGCCTTATCTAAGTTTCTTGACACTTTTTGGCTTGCCGACTAATCCAAGTATAGTCTTTTTGACTATAAATGGCGATAATATAGCAAGTTGATTAGCTTCATCGTTCGATTGGAGGACCATGAAGCAAGTAAAGGATTCTACACTACATGGTTCATCATCCGACTCTGATGACACAGTTTTGGTAAGTTTAAGTGTTTTTATGGAATTCGCCATGATGGCTTGATTGAAAAATTCAGCACCCGTGATCCCCACCCACCAAGAAGCTTAACAAGGGGACACTTTTAAAGTGCCAGGGATACACAGATGTCATACTCATTTGATCAAATTACCTTTGGTTGACCCTGAAATTGCCAATTTCTAAGGTCAGTAAAATTACCCCCGATTGACCCGTTAAGCTACTTCCTTCTAGGACGTTTTCTAAGATTTGGAAAAGGGAAAGATATATGAATATAATATAGGGGCAACGGTGGTATCAAAAGAGATACAAGGAGAAAGTAAAAGTAGGTGAGAGAGTTAATAAAGATTTCCTAAGGCTCGGCGTGACCAGCCGATTTGTCGAAACCGAGCCCATCTCGACCACCCGTCTAAGAGAAGTAGAGGCCAAAGTAGTGTGTTGCAACTACCAGGATCATTTCCTCCTCCTACACGGGTCGTAACCCACGGCAAACAGTTTGCCTCTACTTAGTCGCCTTTTACGACACGTTGTGAGGCACGCCGGGCCAATTCTACAACCCCGAACCCGCAGGGGAAGACAGCGTTTTAAAAAAAACATTGAGATCTATAACTCTTTCATAAGCCGTGCACATGTCAACACTAGTTTTCCCTCTTTGATGTTTTATACATATAGTACAAAATAGAATTCAGATATATGTACATTGAATTATGTGTCCGTTTTTGGGGGGAAATCTCTGATCAATATATTCCTCCTGCAACAAATTGTACCGAGGATCTACAAATATTGAAATACCTACCGGCTTCAACTATTGATTTAAATATTCTTTCTGTATTGGCCTCGCATTTTTCGAGTGTTTCCCGACCCCCCTTGTTTCACGTTTTCACTTTGTGAGATTGCCTGTAGATTATCTAAGGAGTTATCAGTTTTTATACCATTTATGTGATCAATCACAAGGCCATCCGGAATTTCTCCGTTATATACCTCATATACTATTCTGTGACAGTGATATATTTTCTTTCCAGCAGAAAATCTAAAATACCCTTGATTACTCACAGTACCCACTGGTTTCGTCAGTCTGCGGTTTCTGACAATACCACCACGGGATGCTTCCTAATTGGTAATCACGGGATGTGGTCGAAATTCTTGGTTCATTTGTATACTATATATTATTTGTCTAATTCATTATTTGATTTAATTATTACTCGGGAATATATCAATGTGGTCTTGAGGTGTTATTATTATCTTGTCCTTGACAGAGTCAGAGTCGGAACTCTTAACGGAATCTTTGATTCTCTTATCATACAAGCGCTTTAACTCCTTGTATCGCTTACCAACACAAACGATATGAACCCCTGTGGGTCTACCAGTGAGAACTTTTCAACCATTTTTTATTCTACCGGTCATGTTTATGCCATAGATAGATAGACGTATCGAGTAACCAGTATTGATATATACGACTTTACACAAGATTATTCCTTCTAACATTTAATTCGCTTACCATATCATACAGGCTTAATGCATCTTTATGTCACTGCAATCTCATAGCGTTCTTCCATTCGTCATAACGTTTAGCATAAATGCGCATGCACTATAGGGACCACCCACAACGGTAGTTTGTACTAAACACGGCTGCCGATGTTCAATTTAGTATGTTTGCGGCATGTATACTTTATAATATTTTTTTAATACATCAGCTGTCATTGTTTGCGTTTCATATATTATCAAGAAATTACAAGTAATAAATATTCCCAAAATTGTTTTGCAGTTATATAGCGAAGTTTTGCTCTAATAAGTGTTTTTCTTCGAGGGCTCGTATGATTCTTTATTGGCACTCTCTGATATATATTGCCAAAATTTAGCTCGAACTAAAGATAGGTGTGTGTGTGTGTGCATGAGGAACCAAATGATTATTGACGAAGATAGTGGTCGCAGTGTAGCAATCACTACTCAATTGATTGCCCGTTTTTTTCTTCACATTCTGGAAAAAATGATGCATTCTTAAGATGAAAAATAGTGATTTTGACTTTGCCACCTCATAATTGTCTCATATTGTTCAACCCAGAAACCATTTGACACTTGCTACATTTGCACAACAGCCTACAACCCGAGCACCAACCTTGCAGGTACATTACCATCCTTTCATGAGATCAGTGTAATTGTATGGCTTATATTGGATCGATAGTAAATGTATTGAATTTCTGGAGTAGCGAGACTGAATTTGTTCATGTAACAGACCAGTAAATTGTATACATACCTTAACATCACAAAGCCCCTCATTTGTGAGATGTTCATTTGTATATCGTGGAGCCTGTTTGACTTGATTCATGCCCATAGTGATGTAACTCAGGTAATCAGTTGAGAGCCTGGGGTAGACAAACAGTTCATTAAGGATGCATCCATCTTAATGTAGGTTTTGTTCCAATACAGCAATTTATTATCTTGAGCCAGAATTTAAACACGGTTCGTTTCCTTTCATTTTTCAAATATCTTTACTGCAGTCGCAGCAGTTCATGGATCCATGTTCGCCAGGGGTGGTTGAAATTTTATTTATTAATGCAGAGATAATTCTACGAAAATCACCTGTTTCAATCGAGCATTAACACTCTCTACTAAATATCGTACAGTTTTCGATAAGTCGTGAAGTGTTGGCATCTTCTGTTGAATGATGTTTCTGTCCATTATGTAGAAAAACTGGCATTTCAGCTTTAAATCCCTACTCCTGTCAGAAATTGGCAGAGTCACGCAGCACCTGTCTACAACAAGAACATCACCTACTTTAACCAATTTGTAATGTCTTCATCATCTGTTCTTACAATGTATTTAGTTATGCTTGATCGTTGTTGTAATGATCAGCTAAATATGGGCCTAGAACAGTTACAATATAACCGTCAGTTCCCACAACCATCACTGGCTTAACTGATGGTCGTTTTTATGTAAACTGTATGAACGTCGACAAAAGTTACAGTCAGAGCTCTTTTGTATATAAATCTATCACTTGCAGTTGGAGTAGTGTGGACGGATGATATTAAATTTATTTGTGATATGTTGAATACCCAGATGTTGCCCAACAAAGTAAACTATATTCAACTCCCGCACTGTTTGAATTATTCGTTGAACATGTTATGTTGTTAGATTGAAAAATGTGGATAAAAAGGTGCTTGAAAGGACTACCCGCAAACTTGTAAAAAAACACCCGTGCATGTCAGTGCAGATCTACCACGTGTACTACGCAGTGTATTCAAGAAAGAAAACATTTCCATGAATTGATCCCTTTTAAAGCCAGTAAGATGGAATAATCATCATCAGTCAGGGAAGAAGAAACATCAAAGTTAAAAGATAACTTTGCTTTATTAACTGACGCGCATTTTGTAAAAGTGAGGTAATATATATATATATATATATATATATATATATATATATATATATATATATATATATATATATATATATATATATATATATATATATATTCATGAAGTCTTCAAACGTTTTCCTTGCACTGAAAGATTGCAAGGCTTTATTACTAAAAAAAGAGATTTCCAAACAAAAGTTGCAACATATACTATGTGAATTTATAGATATACCACACACTGCTAAAGACTGGGTAATGGCACAGTTTGGGTCATTAAAAATATCATTTCGATGCGCATGTTGTCTTATACATACAACACAACGTCTGGGTGTTCTTGTGGTTGATGGAATTTGAATTCGATTTGATTGTGGGCCTTTTATGCCAGAATTTGAATTGGATAGTAGCTGAAAATATGGATCATGGTGTGGACTGGGTGTACTTGTGGCTGAGAGATTTCGGTATTATTTACTGAGGCAAATAGAGCAAAACAACATCATCTTGTGTTACTGGCCTTTGCAATAGTTCAACTGCATGCTTTGATAGAATCGCTGTAAGTATTTTTGTTCTGGATAATGGTTTTACCATTTTGTGGCACCATGAACATTGATATACTTTAGGCATTTCAGATTTGTGAACATTTTGATTTTAGACAACTGAACAATCTCTCACATATGACAAAGTTTTATATAACACTCATTTATGGTTAATTTTCATTATTTTGCAACTATTTACTTAGGCAATCATATTAATTAGGTATTGGTGCTCGAAGCCTGCAACTTCCACCCACTCAGTTCATCTTTGGATGTAGCGTAGAACAGATTGTATGGAGATTATATAAAAATAAACAACTCTTCTTATTATGTATCAATTGTCATAATTCGTGTTTTATTTAATAATTGTATTGTGTATTCAGTTGTGACGTATAACAGAGGCAAACATCTTGTACTTCTAAATCACTTTGGTCTGAATATTATGTTCGCAATTTATATTTTACAATTATTTATTCTGCCTCCCCCTATTGTTTTTTTCCATACAAAAATGGAATGTTGACTATATTTTAGTATTTATTTGCTACTGCTGTTATTATTCATTATTACTAGTAGTAGTATTATTGATATTACTTTTATTCAAGCAAGTCCTATGTTGAATAAAAACAAAATTGTCCAGTATATTTTAAGGCATTATAGTTATTTGTTTTCTTTAGCCAGATTAGTAAGTTTATTAAGTGTTGAGGTACTCCTTAAACGAAATAGAGAAGTCATTACAATAACTATACAGTAATTAGATCAGGAGATTGAACTAATATGATTTTGGCATAGAAGTTATGTATATATTATTTTCAATTACAAATTCATAATTACTTGTCTTCCATCACGACTGTGGACATTTTTACTACTGTTTGGAACAGTTTTGCTAAAAAGCAACTTTTAAGAATATCATTAGAGTTGTAAGCACCTTAAACTTTGTTTTATGTTGTTCGTTATTCGATTATTCTTGATATAAATTAGTGCACCGGAAAATGTGATAAAAATTCAGTGTGAACAAATTTAATATAAATATACTTGTATAAAAATTGCTGTGCTATAGAATTATGGAAGAATAAACGCTTCACAGAGTGGGTTCCAGTACCGTTTATATATGATGGCGATATGATTGTCCAACCTTGTAATGATTGATTTTAAATCAATAGCATATTTATAAAAAATGTTACCTGGAGTGAAATAAAAATAAATTGATTTTCAAATTGTGCAATATGTTTGCTGGTTTTAGTTTAAACTGTAAATTCTCCTGTTGATATTGTGGGTATTAATTCTTAAAATGAAACTAATAATACAAAATATTCGAGTGATTCAAACTTGGTGTGAAAAGCTTGCAGAATAAATGCTCTACCGTTTATGCTAATGAAACTTACAGTGTTATATTATGTAGATGCCATTTTGCCAAGTTAATTTATCCAACTGCAGACTATAAGTTTGTAAGTGCACAGATAATAATTGAATTTTGAAGAATTATTAGTGTTACTATATGCAGAAAGACACATTTAACAAAATTGAATGAAAATTTAATCATGTTTAAAAAGTTGTTTTCCAGCAGAAAATTGATAGATTCATTTAGATCGCTTAGACCGAATAGCACTGTAATAGTGAATTAAATATAGCAAACGGTAATAATATCACATGTATCACACTGCGGTTCCCCAACCGCAATACGGATTTAATTCCTAGCTTTGATACAACATCATTTTAATTAAATATCAATTTATATTACGCACTAAAGACTTGATGCAAATTCAAATATTATGCATTCAAAATTAATGAGAAAATTTCAGTAAATGAGTTTTTTATACACCACAAAAGGAATGACTATATATAGTAATAGATCTGCGTTTTTGTTCTGTCCAGAGGATATTACATACGGAAAAAAAAAATTCCTGTTAAAACGTATAGTGTTCCGCACCAAACCAAAGAAAACATGTGCATATCACACAATAGGACACAAGATGACACTTTGATAAGCGACCAGATTAGTATGGCAACATAATTATTCGTCTTATTTTCAAGTGACACTTGTAAGTAATCTTCTGCAAACATATGTGGGGTACCAAAGAGAAGGTATGTCAACTACACTATTAGTGTGTCTTTGCGCCCACAGGTTTCCTTGCACTTGATTTGATCAAAAATAAATATGATTTAAACCTTTAAATAGATGCACTCATTCGTGTATGCTTTTGCAAGCTCTTACATAACCAAACACATGTCTTGAAACTCTTCCATCATGAACGGTTTAATAACAACATTCAAAATGCATCTTTATTTGCAGAAACGGTTTTACCGCAAAATCATAGAATAATATTAAGCTACCGTAAAAACCACGTATGGAACCGGAAATGAATATTGCCAGATCGAAAGTGGCCAAGATGGCATCTGAATATCAGTTCATATTTGTTTTATGTTTGCAATTAGAATATAGTGAGGTTAATGTATTATCGAGTCAGTACATAATGTTTAATTTCTGAGCAAACATTGGTGATTGTTTAAAGCATAACAATCAGAAACATTTGATCACTGTCCTAACAACGTCATTTAGTTAAATCCGGTGGTATTATAAATTCATTCATGTATTTATTTTAGAATTATCTTCAAATATATAAATGATCGATCAAACCATCTTTGGCTAATCGTCATCAACTGAAACACATTCCTGATCGTAGAAGGGCAATATATGCGAGAACAATGGTATACCATTTAAAGTCTCTTACAGTTCCAGTTTACACAATATTTAGCTGAAGAATTGTTGTGTTCAGTATGATGTCTACTTTAATGCAGAAATCTTTCATTCGTTACAGTGTATGTACTAAACTGAGTTTATTTGATTCATAAATGCATAAATGCATGCATAAATACATACATACAAACATACATACATACATACATACATACATACATACATACATACATACATACATACATACATACATACATACATACATACATACATACATACATACATACATACATTCATACATACATACATACATACATACATACATACATACATACATACATACATACATACATACATACATACATACATACATACATACATAATTGCGTGCGAGCTTGCATGTATTAATACAAAGTCATTGCTAGATAGATGCATAGCATGTAGTGATCTGGTCCATCATGCCATATTTCATTACTCGGACCTATTGATCAAAGCATTGCTCAAATAAAATGTCAGCTGATTCATCGGATAAAGTATAGCTCGGCCAAATGGTGTGCATAATACGCAGCGTCCATCTATTTGCGTAATACATGAAAGGGACCTCTCTGATTAAGTAGAATAAAATGCATGCACCTGTTAAAGTGTTCCCTAATCTTGCAAAACAGATTTTGAAGTCATGGCGATTGAAATTGTATATGTGATACAAAGGGCCTAGAAAAGATATATCAGCTGTACCTTTAAACCATCCAACCTGCATGTTTAATATTCGTATATCATAATAACACCCAGTCAGCGTGACACTGTCATATACAATTTATAAACATTTTTAGCATTATTAATTATTCCTTCCATCCAATGAGCTGGCCACTGTTGGTCGCTACGCGTACACGTCACATTTACAGTTATATATTATTGATATTATTAATAATTACTGTCACCTAGAAAGCGAGCCACTCTTATTTGCTTCCAATAAATGTTTGACAGTATACTAAATATTCTCACCATGTAGGCTCCCCCTGCGGGATTGGGGTTGTATAATTGACCCGACGTGCCTCGCCACGTGTCGTAAAAGGCGACTAATTAGATTCAACCTGTTTGGAGGAGGAAAGGATACTGGTATTTGCAACACACTACTTTGGCCTCTACTTCTCTTGGAGGGGTGGTCGAGATGGGCCCGGTCTCGAAAAATCGGATGGTCACGCCGAGCCCTAGGAGGTCTTTTTTCACTTACTCATCTTCTATTTCTTTCTTGTATCTCTCTTGATACCAACTTTGTTCCTACATTATTTTCCTTTAGCTTTCACTTTCCCGAGTATTAAAAGGCTTCCTAGAAGGCGGTGGCTCAATGGGTCAATTGAAAGATAATTTTACCGACCCGAGAAGGAAGCTTCATGGGTCAAACCCATGTAATTTTGTCTAATGAGTATCGCATCTGTGTATCCCTGGCATTTGAAAAGTGACCCCTTCTTGTGCTCCTTGGAAGGAGGGGAGCATGGGTGATGAACTTCTAAATTCTTAATCGTGGCAAATGCAACATTAAAGACCAACAATAAACGTACCAAACCACTGTCTGACTCCGTTGAAGAAACAAGTAGCGTCGAACCATTTCCACGCTTCATAGTTATTCAGTCTAAGTTCGATGCTAAACCGCTTTCAGCTTTATCTGCGTTTGTTATTGAGAAAACCATTTCGGGCTATTTTGGCACACCACAAATCGGGTTGCATTTTTCTAGAGTGTGAGCGAAAGAGGCAAACAGACAATATCATGAAAATGAAAACATTCGCGGACACTTCACTGAAGTCGTCCAAAGGCGTAATGCCATGTCGTGACTTGGCTGGAGTCACCGACACATATATCATCGAAGGGAGAAAACATGAAGGTGTCACTGCAGTGCGAAGAATACGTAGTAAACTTAATAATATTCTGCAGACACCAATTCATGTGTACTCACCTTTAATGAACCCACAGTGCCCAAAGTGGTCAAGGTTGGGTTTTTACAAGTAAAGGCCGAGATGTACATTCCAAACCTCCTTTGATGCTATAAATGTAAAAAATACGGCCATCACGAGGATCTATGTTCCAGAGCCAAGATATGTGGCCGATGCGGATACCACTCTCATCAGGAAGCTGATTGTAGAGCAACTTCGCACTGTGTCAACTGTGGCAAGGAACATCACGCTAGTTCCAAGGATTGTGATACATGGAAACAGGATAAGGAAATTCAGAGGGTAAAGTTTACCACGAACAGTCCCTACACAGAAGCCAGAAAACTTGTCCAGACAAAACATGCCTTGTTGGTCCATCCTTCTCCACAGTCGTAAAACACAATCCAAAAAACACGAAGGCAGCCCAAACACAGACGGATCAGCCCGATTCAACAACAAGTGCCAAAATCCCTAATTATAAGCCACCGAAAAGCACATCATCAACTCATACAACATTTAATAACAATCCACCACCAACATCACCAAAACAGAAACACAAAGCACAAACAAAAAACCGCAAAAGAGGTCAGATGACCCCATTAAACTGTGCAACAGGTTTGGAGACGATGAGAGCATGGATGCAGAAGAAACTGCTCCATGTACTTAAAGTAGATCCAAACCTAGTAAAACTAAATATACACCCGTACTTCCTCCAGACAAATAACAACACATACTTCCTCTGCGAATAGTCTAACCTAGCTCCAGAATCTCCAGCATAACATTATAATGAAGAACACAAACATACAATATAACTGTCGAGGATTTAAAGCTAACTACAATGATATTCTTATGCTTTTAAATGAATACGATCCTGCAGTGCTATGTTAACAAGAAACATTCCTGAAATAGACAGATAAAATTACATTTAAAAACATTTCCCTGTTTAACGCGTACTTTCAAAACGCTGACAGGGCCTCTTGAGGAATCTCTATTGCTGTGAACAATAGCGCCCCTCACAGAGTCACTCCTTTAAACACATATTTACAATCCATTGCTGTATGTGTCACTCTACATCGAGTGATTATTTTTTGCTCCATTTACTTACCACCAAACACCCAAATAGTACAAAAGGAATAAGATAATCGTGTTGAACAACTTCCCGCGCCCTTTGTTTTACTCGGGGATTTTAATGCCCATAACATTTTATGGGGATCAAATCACATAAACGACAGAGGCCGTAAGGTAGAAGATTTCATTTCTAAACACTATCTGTGTCTATATAACACTAACTCACCAACATATTTACACGCAAGAACGGGTATGTACACATGCATAGATTTTACAATTTGCTCTCCCTCACTGCTTTTGGACTATGAATGGTAGGTCGCTGATGACCTTCACAGCAGTTATCACTTTCAATCACTCTTGAAAATAACTCTAAATTGATGACGTAATATAATATAAAGAAAGCTGACTGGGCTGTGTTTGAAACATTATGTAAAACTAGACTTAATAATGATACAGTATTCAACGATGTTAATTCTATACAGCATTTTACCTCAATTCTAATTTGAATTGCAGATGAATCTATTCCCAAGTCCTCAACGAACAGTAAGAGATACAAAAACCTTGGGTAACCAAGGAATGCAAAGAAGCCATTAGACAACCCCGAGAAGAATTAAAAACATTCGACAATCGTCCAACGCCCGAAAATTTAAAGAAATATCGTATTGCCCGGGCTAAAACTCGACGCACAATCAAAGAATGTAAACGTGCATCCTGGAAGAAATATATTTCTTCTTTAAACTCTCGTTCCTCAATGAAACAAGTTTGGGATCCTATTCGAAAAATAAATGGAAAGAGGAAACACAATTCTATTCGATAACTGAAATCAAACAATAGCAATTTCAGTTCGGAACGTGACATAGCAAATATTCTTGCCGATATTTTTTCGACAAACTCATTATCTAATTATTCAGATCCCTTTAGAAGATTAAAATCTCAAAAAGAAAAGTCACGTTTAAATTTACATCGAGCAACACATCAAGAATTTAAAAGCTAAATGCTTAAACACATTAAATTTACTTAAAGTAATTACGCACCCTGACTGGGGTGCTGATAAAAACGTCCTCCTCAATTTGTATATAACATTTATATTCTCTATTCTTGACTATGGATGTATTCTTTATGGTTCAGCTAGGAAGTCCTGTTTGAAAATGCTTTACCCAATTCATCATCAGAGAATAAGACTACCTCTTGGAGCATTTCAAACATCTCCATGTGAAAGCCTTCTCGAGGAAGCGCTTGAACCACCTTAATCGCATCGCAGAGAAATGCTTTCTGCACAATACGCTCTGAAGTTAAGATCAAACCCAATGAACCCTGCTTTATCGGCTGTTTTTCAACCAAAATACTGAACTTTATATGGAAATAACCCAAATGCCATACCTTCATTTGGCATCAGAACATCATCTAGCCTTGACAATATCAAAATTAATCTATCTATAGTTCAGAAAATGTTTGTCTCGAAAACACCACCTTGGCTTCATAAGCAACGCAAAGTATTTTTTACGTTACACTATGGGAATAAATCTGAGACAAAACCTTCCATATTCCTGAACTCTTATCATGAACTTCTCAACGATTTTGCAAATTACAGTAAATGTTATAATGATGGATGAAAGGTTGATGACATGGATGCTGCAGCCTTTGTTAGTGGCAAACACATAACCAAAGTGCGCTTGCCAAACGCTGCGTCCATATTTTCAGCGGAAATCAGAGCAAGAGACCTTGCTCTGAAATTTATCGTACAAAAACGCATTTTAAATAGCATTATCTTATGCGACTCAGTGTCAGTACTTCAGTCGCTACACCATATAAAACTAGATAATCCATTTTGAGTCGATATTCTCGTTAAAATCTCAATTCTTAATACCTCCTACAATATAGTATACTGTTAGCTACCTAGCAATATTGGTATTAGAGGCAATAAAGAAGTAGACCGCGCTGCTAACATGGCTCTATCGCAAGAACCATCAGATTTTAAATTATCGTTTACTGATTTTAAAGCTTGTATCAAAAGTACCTACGTCAGAAGTGGCAGGCGTCATGGGATGATGCAGTTAAAAAAAAACTTCATGCCATCAAAGCAACTCTCGGAGAATGGACTCCTTTCTACAGAACTTTCCGTAGTGAGGATGTTGTTGTTGCAAGAATCAGAATCGTTCATACATGCATTACCAACTCCCACATACTAAAAGGTGAAGATCCACTAGAGTGCGTTTCTTGCAATTAACCATTCACTGTTAAGCATTTTATGACCTAGTGTTCCGACCTGCAACCTAAGCGGTATAAATATTATAATGTACATGACATAAAGGAACTTTTTGATGCTATACAAATCACTTGTAGTTTGGATTTCCTGAAGGAAGTAAATCTATATTTTAAACTATAACTTGTATGTCATCACGTAGAATATATTTTTATCTAATGCAAATACCACCTCTTATTTACAACATCTTATCATCAACATACATCATTTACATCTCCTGTTGATTGGGACTATATGAAGAAAAGATTAATTGCACATTATCGATTATTCGTGTTTACCAAGAAGTGTGTGTGGTTTGTGACGGTTACCAGCAGATTCATAACTGAAAAGATGTGCATGACTGGAAAAACTTTGATTTCAATGTTGACGCGAAAAATGGCAAACTATGCAAAATATTTATGATTTGTTCTCTGAAAACAACTTCAGTTAGTGTGAGACGTAAGCGTGACTTTTAAGACCATGTTATAACTAATTGTAGAAGAACACGATACAGAGGAAGAAGGCATCTTATAAGTTCAGGACATTGCGGTCAAAGGCATCCAAAAGAAAGCCACGTAAAACCTCAGTAGAAAATAAAGGCTGTTAATGGTGTTGAATGTCGATGACTTGAGTGTGCATATAAATATTTTTGCGGCCCACGTTAATCAAGAATATTGTACACTGACGATACTACATTGTATCACACTGGTGACCATAACCATTTATCACTTAGTTACTGCTCTGGTTGCCTAAGATTTTAAAATGTTCACCATGGATGCGGAACGTCTGATTCAAGCCCCTATCGAGTCATGCCCAAGACTTATTAACAATGGTAATAACAGCTACCTATATTGCAACGTATCATTAAGACGTTACTGACGAAATTTACATCAATGTCTTGAAGAGATGCTAGAAATGCATACTGCCTTATCGGGATTATCTAAAGACACAACGCACCTCCAACAACAAGATGGAAAGCCAATCCTCCAATTCAAAAACGTATATTTGAAAAGGCACTAAATAAATCATCGATACTGTGTGTGCATGTTGTTTGCAAGTGGTTCAAGGAACGGGATCTATGTTCAAACTACATAAACAATACTGAGGAAAACATCGTAACGGTCTTCGCCAAGTATTATTCTTTTTAACGCAGAGTAGCTCGAGCTATGATGATAGATCCCTTTTCAAAGCTAGTGCAATTTTGCTTGGATGGATGGCTGAAACACTTCTAGAAGGCGTCATGAGATAAGAGGAAGGGAAGAAAAACGATAAAGAACCCCTTTTCTTGAAGGATTATTTATTTGTGCCTTTGAATGCTTTGGAAGTCGATAGCTGGTATTAGTTCTTTGAAACAATGGATCAAACTCCATCGTTGGTGCAATTAACAGACACCTAATTTGCCTCTCAATTAGTATCTCACCGAGATGTATCACGATAAAGTTTTTCTTGTCTTTCCAATCGTTAATGTGTTGAAAATGATTTGTCAGGAAATAACGATTGGCAAGTATTGCGTAGTCTTCAACTCTTCCACCATACAGCTGTAAACGAGAGAGCAACATCTAGAATGAAAGATTTCATGGCGATCTTAAAAAGCTAATCCAACATTCACATGGACAAGGCACCTTCCTTGTTGATACATTCCATTACTTCTAAACGAGAAAAGAGTGAGAACATGAGTCAAAGTGATGATGTTAACACCTTCTTCGGCAGAAGCAAATTATAAAGAAGAGAAAACAGAATTGTAAAAGGACGACACCTAGAAAAGTGACCACTTCATAACCATAGGTTTGTAATCCTGTTGGTCGTTGGAAACGTAAAGAAGCATCATCCCAACCACACGCTGCGAATATAACATAATAGTATATGTGTACCAGAGGTACGATGACGGTTACAAAAGAGTCCAAGTGCACGTTACACAATTTCATTCCGGAAAAGGTTTTCCAGAATTTTATATTCGGATCCTTGCTTTAGGAATATAACGTTGTGCATGTTTCAGTCTTGCTATTCTTAAATATTATATAGATATTCCCATGTAAAATTACTGTGAACACTTATACGTTAGAATAGTAATCAAAATGCGTCTGCTAGACTGTATAGTGGTGTATTGGATCGTAAATAAAAAACGTGTACTGGATTGTAGAAACAATGGGCGTTAGTTTCATGTCAAAAGGTGGGTTTTAGATTGTATATATGTCGTGTACTGGATTGTAGTTTGACGTAGGTATTGGATTTGTTACGTGGTGTATTGGATTGTATTTAAAGAGCGTGTACTGGATTGTAGAAAAAAATGGGCGTTAGTTTACTGTCAAAAAGTGGGGTTTAGTTGTTATATTTCTCGTGTACTGGATTAGTAATTTGATGTAGGTATTGGATCTATTAAGTGGTGTATTGGATTGTAATAAACATGTGGCTTTTAGATGACATATATGGTGTTTTGTATTATAGTCAAAAATTAGGCGATTAGCTGTATATATATTGCAATGGATTTAGTCAAAAAGTAGGCTAGATAGTATTAAAAAATGTGCATAGATAATTTATATTAATATAAAAATTACATTATCCGTACGTCATTATAGAATTTTAACATTCCAATTGGCTATAACAACCATGAATTTGCCATTATATTTTCCCTTGCTACCATAAAAAAATTGTTTCCTAAATAATTTGTATCTGTACACAATTTTGTCTCCATAAATTATATTGTCCATATAAACACTTTCTTCATAATACTATCCTCATATTAGACCCGTTTAACATAGGATTTCCGATACTTTTCTATATTGGCGCATGTCAGCTCCCACAATGTTTCTAAGTCACTGCAACTGAAGACAACCTCTTGCAACAATGTTACGGTTTGTCCCCATAAATCGTGACTCCCTATAATCAAAATGTCCATGTTAAACGTAAAGCTGCCGATATAGTATGATATTTCCCACCATGAGTCTTCCATCTTCGTCATTTTAAAGTATGGGAGCCTATATAATTATTTTCTCTTACAGTTCTGTAAAGTAATATGCAAAACGCTTTCGAAGTTTTGGAGATAAAACTTATAGCGGAATAAAATGTTGTGACCGTATAAGAATAAGATTAAGTCAATGCGGTTTTCTGTATTTATAACAAGGAGAGAACTCATTGCCGGTGCATACAGATCAACATTATAAGATGATATGATATCGTATCGTGAACATCGAAGGCGCCCCATTATATCAGTAAATACGGTTTCCTCACGATATCGATTTAAAACTAGATAGGAATAGACAAGTTGTCGACAAGGAAGACGAGCCTTTAGAAATGCCTTTTTAATCGAT
The DNA here is from genome assembly GCA_029339505.1 of Unio delphinus. Taxonomy (NCBI): domain Eukaryota; kingdom Metazoa; phylum Mollusca; class Bivalvia; order Unionida; family Unionidae; genus Unio; species Unio delphinus. The sequence goes on from JAQISU010000079.1 coordinate 1,595,686, forward strand.
CATATCAACCAACAGTATTAAACATTATTTCGAAAGCATGCATTTGTTTTTCTTTGTCAGTGACTTACGATTCTACAACAAACCTTAAAACAGGTCATTTTCTACTTGTCTGTTACCTGTATTCATCATGAACATAACACGTATCACACAATATGTAGCGGGGTATAAAATAATGTCCTCAAATAATAAATTATGTTTATGCCAGAATAAAACTTCGAATACATACGGCGGATTGACAGTCCGTTGGGACTGGAAACCAATACGCCCAACTTGAGCAGCACAATTGTAAGTAAACTAATATTAATGTTTCCTGTAAGTGTATTTACCGGATTTACATTTGAATTAATTACATTCCTGTTAGAGATGTATTGATAAAGTATTAACTACCTTTAAGATCTAACATTTTGTATGTAACTCTGAGAATTGGTTCCATTTCTCAAAATTCGGATATACATTATATATAATGCCCGACCTACAGTGTTTGCCTTAGATCACTAATGTTGAGTAATCTAAAATATTTAGCTGTTTGCAAGACTTTCACTGTGTGAGAAGTAATTTTAAAATGCAAACAGCAAACCAAATGTAAACGTAATGGCGTTTGGTAATATTTGAAAAGTCCCTTATATTCCTTTTTCTTTCAGAAGCTCTTGGAAAAGTGAATGTTTGAACCTGCTTCATGCTATTCTTCTTGCAAATCACTCAAACGTTTTTAGTAGATTTCTAGTCAGAGACTGGACATTTTTTCAAATGAAGAGTGAACGGAACAATGTTTGCCTTTTCTAATCACTTATCAGATATCATTAGATGTAATTGAGTCATGCATGTATGCATATGTATGTATGTATGTATGTATGTATGTATGTATGTATGTATGTATGTATGTATGTATGTATGTAGGTAGGTAGGTAGGTAGGTAGGTAGGTAGGTAGGTAGGTAGGTAGGTAGGTAGGTAGGTAGGTAGGTAGGTATGTATGTATGTATGTATGTATGTATGTATGTATGTATGTATGTATGTATGTATGTATGTATGTATGTATGTATGTATGTATGTATGTATGTATGTATGCATATATGTATGTATGCATTTATATATATATGTATATATGCCTAGGATTAGGGTATGTGCAAGGATGTGTATGTGTTGGTCATATATGTATTCAGCAGCATATAATGGTACTGCGACAATTAGAAAAAAATATTACCTCTTTAACACTGTAAACACATTTTTCAGAAAACATTAATTTCCATAAGTCCACGAATTAATGAAAACAAAATTGATAATGCAGTAGATTTATTATCTTCTGAAAATGTAAACATAAACAAGCAAGCATAGTTTGAAGAATCATAACAAGCATTTTTATGGGAAAACAACGTTTCTTTATAACGCATAATAAATAGCCAGCTTATTTATTTTTGGGAGCAAAGAAATTGGCAATAGTGATTTAGTAACCTTTTTAAAACAATGTAGTTTGTGTTAAAATATTTGTCAACGAGCGCAAAAGCAACTAGTGTGTCACTCAACTACTTTACACACATGTAAAGATTGGCGACTAAACTGTGTCGTACTCGGTATGGAAAAAAAAATGAAAAAAACAAAAAATAAAATTAATTGTATGTTTTAACTGCGCAGAGTAAGTGATCAGTTATTATATAATTTCGAATATTAACACAAGCCATGCGTAATAAATAGGGGAAGGGTGAGGGAAGTATTGCGTGGTGGGGTGACGTAAGAGCGCGATTACACAAATACATGCAGGAAATGAATACGAATACTAACTAAAATACTGTTTACTCCAGCTGAGGACAACTATACTTGAAATCGCTGTTTAACTTGAATATAGTGCACATGCTCTTAAAAAGAAACCTTTACTGGGTAAAGATTATATTGTTATTGTATTTGCGTAACAACAAAAAAGCGGACCTAATGACATTTAGCTGTATAACCCAAACAGAAAATTTTTTATTTTAAATTACCGTTTATAAGTGCACTTGACTGTCACATTTTGATTACAAGAGAGGATATATATCAATGTCAATGTTTTCGTGTAAGAAATAATGATATTCATACATAGAAATATGTGCACTCAAAGATGGATTCCCTCTGCAAACAAATGTCAGGTAAAATAAATTAATGGATCTACTATATCAATAAATACTCGTACCATAGAGATTAGAGAATTTTCATTCGTGTTCCATGAAGACTCTAATATCATTTTCGATAATGTCTGCATGTGTGTTCAATTTTCACAGTTTGGTACTTGGTGCATTATACACTTTTACAGTTATATATGATATTATTATCTACACAAGCTGATATGCATATAACGCAACGAATATTCAAAATGTTTATCTGAAAACGAGACAACAATCAAAACCAAACCCTGAATACTTAAATTGGGATCCATTGAAACATTATTTTAAATTGCGATTTAGTAAATTCATCGAAAATCACAGGAAACGCAGAAATATCAAGATTACTGGTGGTAAAGGTATATTTAATAAGCATCGCGCTCAACTACATAACAATAGCAGATCAATAATTAAGGATAGTATACCCGGTGAGGTGTAAAGCAGTACATTTATTGTGATAAATCATATTAATAAGAACTAATGCCATTTGACTTAGCTTTCGACATTTTTAAAAACCATAAGAAATAACAATTACATTACTGTTAGCATGTTTAATACTTATTTTATCCTAAATGAAAATTGTGTGGTTTTTGTCCCATATGACTGCCACAACGGATAATTTTAAAACACAATCCCTCATAGATAGTGTTAACACTAGTCGTAGACAATGAAAATGGTTAGATATTGAATTCCTCGAATTGATTTCCTTGGATTTTTGTTACCCTTCTTTTTATGGAACGTTTATTTTTATTTAATTTACGTTTTCTTTTTGTCCCTATTGTAACATATATACACAGTAGGAACGGCTCGATATCTTTAGCCTAAAACGTTTCATTGCCCGTCGCTTTTGCTACATAAAATGTTTCACTTTTAAGAATATACAAATTGTTATGTACAAATTTTCATTGCAATTACTAGAAACTGATGAGTGTTGTCAAGATGGCATTTCATAGTATATTGTATCAAATCATCATGATCATATTGTCATCTTTTGAAAACACATTTTTGATCATATAATATAAACTGATCAGAAAGCATAGCAACACTGTGTCATCACAAAGCTCATCGTAGGTTTACGGAATATGATGTACACAAAATAGTATTGACCACACTAGCATAACATAGCATTAATTAAGTCAGGCAAGTTTTTCTTATTAGATTTTTTTAAAATAGATAATTGCGAATAAAATTGGTGGGGTCTTCCATGCCCTAGCAATCCACCAATGATGAATGAATGTCGTTTTCGCTTCATCCGTTTCTGGCATGCTGGATCCATTCTTTCCCTTTTGCATCCGTAATGTAGTTAGCGTTGAGTTTTGACCGAACTGCAACGTCCGACAAATTTCTAGTTTAATAGCGTAAATCGTTTGCGGTACAATACAGTACACGATTTAGCGATGTCGCAGTCATCTTTCAACGGGTCTATCCCTCCACGCTCCATATACAATTTACTAAATTTTCTACAGTAACGTTATAAAATTTCCATGTCCGATCAACAGTAAATTACTATTTCTTCGTGAGAGTCGAACGGGTTTGAGACGTGAGAGTGCCAACAAGCGTAGATGGTTGAAAGCTTATCGTTGGTCAGTGCGCACGTCGTAGTGAGCTTCAGGCAAATGTGGCATAACCTCATGCTGATTAGCTTCGGTATTGAACAAGTATGGAAAATAGCCGTTGACTATTTCTGTCTTTCCAAACGTTTTAGGCATTCGACTCGAAGGCATGGTAAAGTAACTCATCGATTATATAAATACTTGCCTCACTAGCATGAAAATTAATTTTGCCCGGTTTATAGAAACTTTAGTGTGTTTTGTGTCCATCGTAACACGAGCAAATGTGAGTTATTACCGTGACATAATGTACTCTTTGCTCCACGACTGTTGGATAGGGTTTATGTTCAATGGAGCAAAATAGCAATCGTGTTAGGTCCATGAAAAGTTTTTCCACGTCCTCCAGGAATTACGTTATAGTAGAGGTAATGACAAACTATAGTCTCCTGGACGCGTTCCTGTACGCCCGATGACCCAGTTATGAATTAGGAATAGGAATACCAGTCTCTTACATCACAAAAGATAAAATTCACTTTTTTAGTATCCTCCTACCCAGATATCGATGATTTTTTTTGATGTAGCATTCATATTCCATGTCCATGATTTGCTGACATACGTTTCATCGTTTTTCTCGTGCGCCTTGGAACTATTGTTAATTTGCCCACAAGTAGGGCACAATCTCAAGAGTTGACAAGCATGTTTCAGCTGTGATCCTTGTGTCTTGAGAAGAAGGTGGTAACAAGTAGATGTGACAAATGTTCCCTGACATTATCGACATTTTGATCCACAATCATTATACTGCTCTCAGTTGTTATATCCATAGGAATATATCTCACAATAATATTTGTATAAAAGCAAACCGGTGACATTTTTGATATCATCAAAATGATCATCGTGATCGTAGTCGTGAGTTTATTTTTTGTCCGTGACATCTTTGCCTCTAATCAAAGATACATGCTGACTTCTTGAGGCTGCAAATTCAACATATAGCATGAAGACAAGAAGTCTTGCAAGTTGTGCACTTCAGGGATCTAACAATGTGCGTCTTTTAGTCGGCCGCTTATCGTTAGAGGAGTTCTAATTCATCTCGTTGTTTGGCTTCGTCTGGGTTTGTCCCTTTTGGGAGGGAAAATATGAGTCATGTACAGTGCAACATTTCCAGTGCATGCACATTGTAGGGCCCAATGTCATGTCTGTTCTCATGGATTTTGTTCTTGCACTTTGTAGTGCCCAATGCCATCTCTCTTCTCTTTGATATAGTGCTTGCACTGTGTAGGGCCAAATGTCATTTCTGTTCTTAAGGCTCTAGTGCTTCCAATTAGTAGGGCCTAGCATCCTGTCTGTCCTCGTGAATCTCATGCTTGCACTTTGTAGGGCCTATATTCACATGGATGTCGTGCTTGCACCATTTATGGCCTAACGGCATTTCTGTTCACATGGAGCTAGTGCTTGCAGTATGTATGACCTTATGTAATTTCTTTTCTCGTGGATCTAGGCTTGCACTTTGTATGGTGTAATGTCGTCTCTGTTCTCATTGATGTAGTGCCTGCACTTTGTAGGGCCCTATGTCGTGTTAGTTCTCATGGATCTTGAGCTTGCACTTTGTAGGACCTAATGTCCCGTCTGTCCACATGAATCTAGTATTTGATCTAATTTGTTTTTAATTTGATTTGATTATTTGTGGGTTCTGGAATCATTTTATGTTCTGAACACGTCAATGTAATGAATTTATTTTGTGCTACGAATTTGATATTTTCGGGAAATTTCAGTTTCATTTGAATTGTAACTTAGATTCCTAATAATATGAATACTTGCTTTAATTGTTGACATAGTTTCTAACCTTGATTGAGGGTCGAAAAAAAAGTTTTTTTTTAGGAATGAAATAATTGGTACTTATCAAGGACATGCAGGATCTCTCTGACCTTTACATGAAAACATGATCACATCATCCGCTAATTCGCAATATATTTTGCAATTAGGCATTTCCGAAATTGCGAAATACTTAGTATTATTAGTGATGCTTAGCGAGAAAGAGAGATAAGAGTCGAGGGCTTTTAATCACTTCATGTCAATTTTCTTCTGTTGTGAACAGAACTGAAGTTTGAGTTTATTTGTTATTAGCATTTTGGTCTGAATTATATTTAGCATCAATAATTCATTGGTTTCTCTGGAATTATTATTGTATACATGCATAATTCTTGAACAGGGAGATTTATGTAAAATTATGTTTGGATTTCCGATACAGGATGATATCTTACTGTGTTTCTACAAGTTACTGTAGACGTCAAAACAATACGGCTTCAGCATATATCATCGCCTTCCATCTTTATTCTTCGTCGGAAATCAAACTTGAAATCATTACATAATAATATTTCAATATTAGGACTGCTTTATTCCTGGATCATTCTTGTATAAATTTTGGATAAATCTTGGTTTGTTCTTTCGTGTCTTACTGTTTATTAGAGCCTAAACACGTAACATTATCTATCTATCTATCTATCTATCTATCTATCTATCTATATATCTATCTATTTATCTATCTATCTATCTATCTATCTATCTATCTATCTATCTATCTATCTATCTATCTATCTATCTATCTATCTATCTATCTATCTATCTATCTATCTATCTATCTATCTATCTATCTATATATCTATCTATCTATCTATCTATCTATCTATCTATCTATCTATCTATCTATATATCTATCTATCTATCTATCTATATATCTATCTATCTATCTATATATCTATCTATCTATCTATTTATCTTTTTATCTATCAATCTATCTATCTATCTATATATCTATCTATCTATCTATCTATCTATCTATCTATCTATCTATCTATCTATCTATCTATCTATCTATCTATCTATCTATCTATCTATCTATCTATATATCTATCTATCTATCTATCTATCTATCTATCTATCTATCTATCTATCTATCTATCTATCTATCTATCTATCTATCTATCTATCTATCTATCCATCCATCCATCCATCCATCCATCCATCCATCCATCCATCCATCCATCCATCCATCCATCCATCCATCCATCCATCTATCTATATATATATATATATATATATATATATATATATATATATATATATATATATATATATATATGTATGTATGTATATTTATCCAGCTCTATGTCTAGAGCTATAGAGCTATTGTCTTCCTTTTTTATTTTGAAATTGTTCTTGGTTCATTTAAATACGTATTTCTTGTCAAATAAAAGGTCTTAGACTAATTACTATAAAACAGATTTGCTACAATACGCTTCCTTTGACTGTTTAACAACTAAAATGTTATCGAATGTTGACTTTTCGGTTTTAATATAAAATATATCCTATATATTGCGCAATCAACTACAAAATATTTAATGCTGAACATATAAATGACTTAGAATACCAATTGAAAAAACTGGCAGAATTATCTCCCGCAATTTTTGTATTATATACCAATAAAAAGACAAATTACGTTATGTTGGCAAAAAAGCAGTAAGACAAAACTTATATTTAATAAGATTACAAAGATGTGTAGGATACTTTTATGGTACAAATAGTAGGATAGACAGTTTTCTTCAGCAACATCTGTGATTCACATCTCTTCACAAGCTCTTCTTATGGTCGTTTCCTTTTCACCATCTTTAATTTGCTGAAAGGACAACATGCACATAGAATGGATAAGTAGAGCACATTATATTCCTTAAAGGTTTGTCACTCATGGGACGATGGTTACATCGCTGGGCTACTGGATGCTACCAGGTTCGAACGGTAAGGAAAATCAGAAATCTAAATATAGAAATGGATATGGCCGATTTATTGATCCCGCAATATAAAGAAAATTACAAACATGAAGTTATACATTCTCAGTATAGAAATACACGTAAATTAGTATATTTATTCCACCGTTATCAACTTTATTTATAATGTTAGACGTTAAATATTGCAATACCATATTTCGTAAACTGTTACAGAATAAGGCAAGAAATAACTAGGTTTCGTCTTAGAATGATTTGATCTTTTTCAAAGTACATGCATACAACGTTACCTAGGGTGGATAATTGTTTTGTCTAGATAAGCAACTGAACTAGCATGTATCTCGTCGTACACCGCTTGCGGCGAGAGTTACTAAAACCACGGTAAGCATGGGTAGTGTGCCCTGACTAATACTCGCTCTCGTGTGTATTTTAGACAAGTTTTGTTTCTAACTGACCCACTAGTCTTTGTATGTTATCATGGAGCGAACATTCTCAATTTGATTTATCCAGCCATAGTGGTAAGTGCTACATTTTTATTTTATTTTAATATGTGAAGCGCATTCAGTTTTTAATGAATCGCGAAATGATGCCTTTAATACAACGACAATTTTGAATCATTGTGAACTTTTGAATTACATGTTCCTTTTAGAGTTCCATTTAGTAGCATCTCTCAAGAGATTTTAATTCCGAGCTTTTTAATATTATCAGTTTGGTTTTGTTGTAGCGGTTTAGGGCAGTCAGAAACTGTTTAGGGATATCTGACGCTGTTTTGGGGTGTCTGAAACTGTCTAGAGCTTATGTAGCTCTCTGTACGTATGTATATACGTATGTCTATGCGTATGGTGGATTCATGAAGGGTGGGTGCTGCCAATACAAGTGTGCCAACCGAATTTAATAGAAATGTGTGATGTGGTGCATATTTATGTGCGGGTATCTCATGCTATCTGTCTAGCAGCCTGTGTGTCTGCATAACATGATGCAACCATCACGACTATACAAAGAAGAAACCGTTAGTTTGTAAACATGTGCGCACGGTGGCTCCATGAAGGTTGTGCAGGGCCATTACAAGTGAGGGCCAACCCTAAAATTCAAGATATCTGTGTCTGGTTTGTCAGTGGATACATTTGCAAGATTTCCATATATTTATGGATCATACCGCTGTACACCACCAGCAGGATGATCGGTTACACGAGCTCGAAAGTGTTTATCAACGACGGATTGTCTGGTTAAGTCAAGATGTTCCAGCAACAAGTAATAAATGGGATATAGTTTCTAAAATCCAACTGTGATATTTGCAGACCGGTATCTACATTATTGTCGCGTCCCATAAATGACAACAAACGATGATACACGCGTACTATACGGTTGTTTCGTAATCAAGTGGTATATCCTCGTTTGGTTCTTCTTCACCGTTTATATCTTCAACGAAACTTGATTAACACCCAATTTATCAAATATCATATGGCTGTGTAGTTGTGAACCTGCAGCAGAGGGGGGAACCGTACAAAGCATTTGGCGTCGACGAGGCTTCCTTCTCGTAAACATTTAATAGAAAGGTCTATTTGACAAACCAAGGCTTTCTTCGAAAATTGTAAAAATAAGCGTCGATTCGGTAAGTTGAGACTTCCTCAAAGAAGCCATTTTCGTTGTCCCCCCGCCCCTCTGCTGCTATGGGGTTAAGTCCGACACGATATCGCGTTCGAGGATCTGATAAATGTATCGTCAAAAATCCGTGTGGGATTGACTGAGCGTGACTAAAGAAATTTCTAAATCGATTATAATTCATATCACCGCCGCACCAAGTTTGCCAAATATTTCGTAGCGTGCGAGTATCAACTCCGTTAAACACACACAATAAATTGAAGTTATCTCTGACCACTTTTGGTATTTGAGTGTACCGTTGAGTAACATATATCACATCAGTGTTTTTATGTCTGCCTCTGGTAAAATATCCTAGCAGGATTCTTTTGATTGTCTAACATCACATCATCATATACGACTAAGTTGTTAATACTTCCATCGATATCATCAATGCTTGGTGCTTCTTCGATATCGGTTATAAATTCAATAATACCTTCGCCGTTGATTTATATTGCTCTCTCGTTAGCATCCCTTAACACCGTGAAACATATCTGATCGTCTACACTCGTGTCTACTAAATGCAACTTCTGCCATTTCGTCCATCTCGTTATCAAATTAAGTAGAAGTTGTGTCTTGCCGCTTCCAGATGGTCCGAGTATAATCATTCTAAGTGAATTCGGCAACATCGCATGGTGTTTAATAGGTTCTCGTCGTCGGGTAGCTGAATAATCAATTACATTCATATTATTATATATAAATTATGGATCTATATTTTGTGAAGTGTAAGGCGCGTACTGGCACAGATGACTTGACGACGATTACTACTAGCAAAAACAGATCAACACTTTCTGTTTAGTGTGTACAATGTAGTACAAAAAAAAATTAGATTTGTTTCTAAGGATTTAAAAAAAAAACGAGGAGGTGATATCGCAGCCAAGCTAACGAAACTCCCGAGGACACCATGGGAAAGTATCCAGGAGAAAGACACCTTCCAGGGTATAGTTATTGTGGACCCAGGACAAGACTCGATATCAGACTCGATGATCAAAACCAACCCCGACCGGGTGAAAACCCAATAAACGCCATTGATAAAGCGTGTCACGCTCATGATGTTGCTTATAAAAGCAGTAATCTGCAACATAGACATCTCGCAGATGTAAAATTGATTCACGCGTTGGATTCTATCACTGATAAATACTTCAAAGAAAAGTTAGCTTCTTGATTAGTAAAATCGGCTATGAAAGGTAAATTGATGTTAGGTGCCGGTAATTAATAACAACATGGAATCTTTTTATTATTCTCCAAAAGGATACTGGAGGGGCAAAGCAGCAATCGGTATACTCGCTAGCGCCTCGAAGGTGAAAAATACCACTGCAGCGGATTGGTTATCGAAACAGGCGATATGGCAAATGTATCTACCGCCGCCTAAACAAATTAACTACTCGCATATTGATGTGACCGTTCCTAATGAAGTTCATCAGGCTGATATATTATTTCTGCCGCATGATGGTGGTTACAAATACGCGTTAACTGTAGTTGATGTTGCGAGTCGATACAAACAAGCAGAACCCTTAAAGACAAAAAATCATCAACTGAACTTGCTTCTGCATTTGAAAGGATTTATCGACGCGGTCCTCTGCGCTGGCCAAATCTAGTACAAGTTGATCCTGGCAAGGAATTTCAGGGTGCGGTTCTATCAACAATGAAGAATCGTAATATCACTATCAGACGAGGACATACTGCGCTACACCGCGATCAGGCAATTGTTGAACGATTTAATCGAACGTTTGCTGAGCGGTTATTTGGATGTCAATACTCGAAGGAATTCATCCAGGATAAACTAAGCGATCTCGTGAATGGGTTAAGAGATTGCCAGGCGTAATTACCGCGCTGAATAATGAGATTACTCGAACAATCAAAATGAAACCTAACAAACCGATTAAAAATAAGTATATACCCATACGACCACAAAAAGATTTTTCAAAACAACCAATACTCGGTAGTGTAACTGTTAGGTATTTATATGAACCAGGAGAGCTCCAAGTTGGTAAAAAAGAGCTAATGATCCTAGTTGGAGTGTCACCGCTCATAAGATATATACACTAACACTATATATGGTTTGACCAGCAATTTATAGATTGGATTTGACCGCTCCTCAGCGAGGATTTACTCGTGAACAACTGCAAGTGATACCCGAGGATACCCAATTACCGCCGCGCGGTCTTAACTAGCACCTCTTCGTCTGTTGCATTCAAGTCAAGTCAGCATCACATTATCCTTGGTATGACCAATACTGCTATCTTTTCTGTCTACGGTAAATTGGCGAGGATCTTTATCCGACCAGCACCAACGCATTTTACAATTGCAACTCGCGCAGTGATTAGTCTGTTGTTGTTTCAGTGTAATTATTATTTCAGCATCAATATCAAATTCTCTGTTATTTTTTTATCCCGCTGTTTATAACCAGATAGTTTTTTTCTGATTATGTCCATGACACTGTCAAGGCTGACAATATCACTTATTGTAGTGTCCTTATCATCTAAAACAACTCTTCGAAGCTGATTTATTCTTCGTACTCTGGATACTGTGAGATAAACAAAATTTGACCACTCGATGTGATTATCCACCATCCAAACAATTGTATCTGATATGGTCAATCCCTGTGAAGAATGTATCGTCGCTGCGTAACCTAGCGTCCACGGGGATTTATCAGCGCGTAATGCATCTTCGACGACGCTGATATCAACTAACACAATATCGTTTAACACTAAATTCTGCTTTTCCCGCTCTCCTGGAATATCAACTTCAATATTGTTTTCGTGTATCCGAAGGCCTATAACACAACGGTACCAGAAGTGTTGCAAATTTTTTTTTATGCATTTCAAATAACTTCATCTGAAGTGTATCTCTGACTTTTTTTATACTTGCGATTATCAAATCGTTTGGTATCCACGCTTCCCAAAAATCTTTTAATGGGGTTTCTGAAATTATTTTACGCACTATCTCACATTGGATTATATCAGGTTGTAATCTGATTAGTTTTTTGAACTCTCGTAATTGTTCATCATGTGCTCTATGATCGGTGTTAATTTCTTCATATCAGTCTACAAAATTCTTTAGCCATCATATGGCGATAAACCGAAAAATGGTGGTGAATGACAGTGATAAATCTTTAGAATACATCTAATAATACCGTGCATATCTCATCCCAAATAATGAATCAGGAATAAATTTTTCGCCCAATTGTTCAGTAGTCCATTCGTCACCTTTCCATCGAAAGAAACTGTGATACGTACAGGCATTAATTCCCAGTTGTTTCATCTCTCTTGCAAGTCTAAGGGTCGGTGTTAGTACAATCATATTTGATTTTCCACGAAATAACTCAATCGCACGAGTTGTCTTTCCTGACTCACCACATCCGTTTCAGTAAACTGTTTTAAATCTAAATATTGGATCAGATACCTGCGGTACATTAGATAGTTCAGATATCTAATTATTTTTCAAGTAATTGTTTTCAATCGTAACATCTGCTGATCTGGAATAATCATATGGTATTTCCCGCTTAATTCTCCATGATCCCCAACTCTCGTCAGAATTTGTGAATTCGGCCACTTCTTCCCTGTGTTTTGGGTCTATATAAAATGAATCAGTAACTACTATAACTGCGTTGTCAGGAAATCTATTTATCATCGAAAATACAAGATATTATCAATCGGGAAGAATATCTTATATTGTCGCATTTTTCAATGACAATCAGCGATAACAGCATTTTAGAATCAATCATATACCGTAATAGCACTATTGGCATCCAGTGTTTTTCAGAGATATGTCTACCAATCCAAACATAACAACACGGATGAAGTCATGTAGCCAATTCAAATGATATCACACGAGCGAATCTGATTAAATCAAAATCGGCTTGTGGTCCATTAATCGCAACCCGGGCAATCTCATGTGTGGGATGTCCAAATCGCTTGAAGTACTTAGCACATTCTCCGTACCCGAGAAAACTCCCTGGATAACACGCAACCATATCAATACTATTTTTGGGTTCGTATTTTGTATTCCATAATCCGCCGTGGTTGTATTCGATGCAGCTTGATTTGATGTCTGATAGAAATTCAGCTCTTGTTGGTTTCCACGTGTTTTTCTTTCTCGCAAAATGAGCTGCATTTGACGGAATTGTAAAACAATTTGTCAGTAAATGTTCGTCGTCGAAACTCTCCGAGAAACTACTGGCTAGTTTGTTTCATTGCGTGTTGGAGAGCCTCAGTGTGGTATAATTCTCCGTTGGGTCTTACAAATTGATCGAATCCATCCTCGGAGTTTTCAAAACTGTGAAGTAACCACACTGACACAGAATCGTTTTTACTCAATTGGTGAATAGCATCGAAAAATTTCTCTTCTCCAGAGAATTCCGGGGGTAAATATTTTACGGTTCTATCCCGTGGAAATATTGTTACCGCAGGTGTCCAAGCGTGTTCTTTATGATCAATAATTTTGATTGGAGCTCCTCTCAACTTATATTTCGGTTCATATAATACTTCTTCTGTTATCGTCGTTACTGATATTGGGAATCTTAATGATATTTCAAATTTGCCTATATTCCGGATCGTTGCTCCGTTCCTCCTAACTGTTAATTCCCATTCATTTATTTTTTTTGAGTCTTAGATCAGTCAGTTTGTTTCCAAGCAACGCATTTGTGAAGTGTTCTATTATTCGTTCTGCTGAACAATTCATCCCTGACGAAGTCAACGGCGACAGTTTCATCGGTGCTAGTTTTTCAATGCTTGATTTATCATTTAACGGACATATCCCATAAATAATTGCTGTTACGCGATAAGATCTCTCGCAGTACGGTTTGTCAATTCCAGTCAAAATTCCTGATTTGGAATCTCGACTCACAGTGACGGCTCTTTTATCCTTCAAGATGGGTTCAAATTTATCCCGAATAATCCAATATCCGGTGTCTGATCGGATAATGAATTTTATTCTTAAAAAAAATACCTTTTCCGGCCAAGATGTAAGATTATCACTGCTGCTTTTTCGTCGTTCATGGTAGCATCAACGTCACCATCGATTCAATATGTCGACCAAGAGTGAGATGCTCAGTCACTCTTGAATTCATTAAAACAATTACGAATTTTACCTATCATGGTTCTATCACGAATTTTACCTTTTGGTGTATCAGAGACTCTATCGAGATTGAATTTAGCATTTTTCCAAGGCGTAATATTCGATTATCTCACGAACTCCTTCATGCTATAATTAAAACAAGCATTTAAATAGAGAATTTATATATAATGAATCATTGCAAATGGCTTATGATTGGATAAGTAATTCTGTGTAACAAATCATGCAAAAATGAGTTTTGTGGGTATCATATGCAAAGTTTTCGACGTGGAAGTCTCGGACCGATCCCTTGTATACGATGTGGGGTAGGTGTGCGTGGTAAATCACAGCTGTGTCTCAGTTGCGGTGGTGAGCGATATAGGGAGTTGAAGCGTTACTATGATAAACGAACTAAGAACACCATCAATGACACTGAACAAATCATAAGAACTCCTCAAGACTACATAGGAAGATTTCAAAATATAATTATTAGACCAAACAATGAATTAGACAAATAGCATTATGTATATAAATGAACCAAGAATTCCGACATTATCCCGTGATCAGCAACTATGAGGCATCAAGTGATGGTATTGTAAGACATCGTAAACTGAAGAAACTAGTTGGTGCTGTGAATAATCAAGGGTATTTGAGGTTTACCGCTGGAGTGAAAATACGTCTTAATCATAGAATAATATATGAATGTTTCCATGGATTGATCAAGGATGGTTTTGTTATCGATCACATTGATTGCAATTCTAACAACAATTCTTTATCAAATCTGCAGGCTATCTCACAAAGTGAGAATTTAAAACGAGGAAAGACTGAACAATACTCGAAAAAAGCGAGACCCGTAAGATCTTTTAATACAACAAATAACAAGGAAATATTATTTCAATAAATAGCTAAGGCCGGTGGGTATTTCGATATTTGTCCACCTTCTGTTCAATGCGTTGCAGAGGGAATTTATCGATCTGCGATTTCAAAAAAGACCGGACAAAAATTCAATTCGTTTATATCTGAGGCGCCCATTTTTCATTTTTGACAAATATATATTAGAAATATGTATTATCATATAATATGAATTCTCAAAATATCAGTGAGGTTATAACCGAAATTTTAATTTTGAAATATCAGGGGATTTATATATCAGATAGTTTAAATTACGATCAAATTATGTCCGACTTCCAGGATATTGAATACGGCGCTATGAATGACAAATATGTACTACCCAAAAAATATGCCCTTAATAAACGAATTCAGAATTCAATTCGCAAATCCCTTCTATGTTGTGACGACGTCAGTAAGTTTGTCCCGTTATTTACTATAGTGGAAAAAGTAAGAAAGGAATTAGGGCAGGAATATGAAATAAAAAGAACAATTAATTCAAAAATCAGAAATATAAGATTGTTAGTTGAACAAAACGAAAATCCCCCTTCGGATGGTCGGTTTTAGTCAATACTGACGTGTAGTAATTTTTTTAAGATTCAAATTGGAAAATTGTTTACAATTTAAATAATGGGTAATGAATCATTAACGACTAGTTTGTCTCGTGAAAGATTATACTTAATTAAGAGATTTATACCAATCCGTAACTCTGTCAGAAAAAAACTACAGGCTAGACATAGTTTACAAACGAATTTTGCTGCGGGATCTGAAGAGTTGTTTAAACCAATAACCACAGCAATGAAGGGGGCAATATCAGCTACTGAGCGTGCTATATGGGGGATATCCCAGAGATGGGGGAAAAAGAAAAGAAAAACCTCTGATTAGTGAACTTGAAAATATAGCAAGAAGATCCAAACAAACAAAAGAATCTTTAAGAACACTTCCTGGTGATATAATAACTGCTGCAAGACAACAAGAACAACAAGAACGAGAACAACAAGAACGAGAACAACAAGAACGAGAACTTGAAAGAAGAACTTGCTAGTAGACCACCACTTATCTCACCACTTGACCCACTTGAACAACCAGGTGCTACTGCAAGAGAATAATATCCATCTGAAAATATACTTACGGCTGATGCGATAAATAGAATCAGAGGAATCAAAACTGAATCTGAATTAATTAAATATACTAAAGGTAGTTTTAACAAAATATAAGAGATATGTATTTAAAAGTCGACGAGGCTAGAGATTTTATTAAAGGTATAAACAACTGGGCAAATAAAGTGTTTTTAGCAAACCGCGATAAAACTAAAATAACAAAAGAAATAAGTCCTGATTGTAATAGTTGTCTAGCTGCAGTAAATGGTGGCCCACAACCACCAGGGTATACAGCAGACCCAATCCCGGATGAAATACGAATAATGGAAGAAGCTGATTCTGAAAAATGTTCAACTTGTACAACTAAAGGAAAATTCGGGGAGTGATTTTCTAGATCTCGAAGAGATTCAAGTGGGATATCAGGTAGTGGTCTAATTCAATGTCCTGGTAATATTCTCAGCGATATAGCACGATTAGAGGTCCTCATTGGAGGGAAACGAGCTGTAAATAACGCACCGGAAGTAATTAATGAAGCAGCTGATATCTGTAGGCGGTTATTTCAAGGCGGTGTTGTGGATATTGGTCTATATCGAGATTTCATTGATGAGTTAGTTCATCGTTACCACAGTGATTAATCTGATGACGAAGTCATTGCATTAGATAAATATCATTTAAATAAGATGATCATACATTACAACCATGACAAACAAGTAAGCGTATATGTAGTTAATTCACGTTTTCCAGTTCATAACGGGTACTATGGTGATGGTCTCGGTGATACCATTGCCAGGGTATTTGCAAGAATGGCTCCAAAAGTAGCGCCGCTAGTAAAACAATTATCGATGAAAGCCATTGATGTTATTAGTGATAAGGGTATTAGTGCTGTTGGGGATGCTGTCGGAAAAGCACTTTCCGCCGCGAAGGATAAACTAGCGTCGTTGATTCGAGCACGAAGGAAACCAGTGATGAAATCACTATCGCCGTTACCATCTACAGTGGAAATGTCCGTGAGTGTTAGTATAATAATAAATAACGCAGTGGATCAGAAACTAGCGTCATTGGTAACCAACGACAAAAGCAACATCGCAAATATGATAGCGGGAAGATGGCTTAAAAAACCTCGACGTGGTCGACGATGATGATTTAGATCAATACATATATAATAAAATGTTCCAACGGTCACCTGATCCAGCGTTTGAGACGGACTCCCCAGTGAGTAAGGACGATTCCGTACATGATTATCAATTTTATTCTTATCACGCAGTACAACCAGATCTCCGATCAAGAATCGCACTTCAAGTTCATGATACCAGAAAATACTTTCTACCATGTAAAGCGTTTATCGAAGTAGAAAGAGAACTTCTACAAGAACATGATACAGCATATCCAGATGACACGCAAGTCGGTTTGTTAATAATGGTATCATGGCGTTATTTGAAAGTGCAATATATCTTATTGATGGAAGAGAGATTGAGTCGTTAGAACGCGAGGTTGATGTTTCCACAACAATAATAGGGTTCGCAAGATATTCCGACGATTATACAAGATCGGCAGGCCCTTCTATGATGTTTGCAAAGAATGGTGAGGATACGGCTGCAAAAATCCAATTTGTTGTAAGACGACCAAGGAATAATGCTGGTGTTGCTGATATTGATGCTGATAATATGATTATAGACAATGATCCCAATTTAAATCTAGGAGCTGCAACACGCATGTCAATATTGAGAGGGAGGCGTAGATCATTTTCATTCTCGATTCCACTACATCATATATTTGGATTCTGCAGAAATGTCCGAAAAGGTATCTACGGGGTGAAGCATGCAGTAGCACTCGTGCGAAAGGGTACTGACCATAATGCAATTTGGAGGATTCTAGCAAACCCATCTGCAGCACATATAAATGATGATGTTGGTAAGGTCAATTTAACAAAACTATCATTGTGGATGCCAGTGTTGACTCCAACACTCGGCACAGAAGAACGGTTATTATCATTTATGTATCAAGGAGGAAAATCATTGCTGAGTTGGCTAACAACGACTACAGATGTTAAATAGGACAACGCTGATGGTATATGCACATGGAATCTGGCATCGCGACAAGGTGTTTCAGCTCCGCGTCATATAATTATTGCGTTACAGGATACGACGCGATTAGACAATCAAACACGTAGCCATATGATATTTGATCAACTTGGGTGTAAGGAAGTCTCGCTGAGAATAAACGGACAGCAGGAACCATCCGAGGATATACAACTTGATTACGATCAAAACCATATTGGGAGCGTGTATCATAGGTTGTTGTCATATATGGCGCGCGATCAAAATGTCGATACTGGTTTGCAGACATCACAACACGATTTTAGTACTCTTTATCCAATCTATTACTTTTCGTTGGAACATCTTGATTTAACAAGACAATCCGTCGTTGATATAGACTTTAGAGCCCGTGTAACCCGTCCGACAGGTCCAACAGTTGGTGGGGTACCTGTTATACTTATCCCGAATTAAAGAGCGGTTGCTGTCATTCTCAGTGATAAATCAATGCTACTCGAATGTGTTGGCGGACGAATGAGAGTGATAGATGCACCAGTGGAAAATATGTAACAATTATATCAATCTGTTATTGTATAATGTCATATAGCCATATTAGTGTTACGTTAACTCCCGGTCAACTCAAGAAATTGAATTCAGAATCACCTAAAAGATGCGGAACCACAATAACACTGAAACCCAATCAAATGAAGTAAAAGACTTCAATGATGCGTTCAAAGATAAAATGGCGTTCAGTTCACTCTCTCTCTCTCTCTGCGGCTGCGATCAAAGATATGATAAAATCAGGCGGTATATTCCCGTTGTTAGCTGCAAATCCAGCGTTGATTGCAGGAGCGGTCCCAGCGGTGGCTAAAGCGGCGGCGCTAGGAGCCGTTGGTACCCCGGAAGGAATGGCACTAAAGAAAGCTACCGGGAAGGGGTATAAAAAAGGGAAAGGGTCTAAGACTGCCAGGAACCCACTGTTCATGGTACAGCGGAAAGGGTCTGAGAATCCCAGGAACGGTTTACTAACTCTTGAATCTTCGATTCCTATGTCAAATTTTGATTTACTCGATGCTGCTAAAAAACTTGCGATTAAAAACTTCAGAGGTGTCTTTATGAAAGATCAATTGCCGGCACAACCAAACAGCGCCGAAACCGGTATTATTAATCTCGATAACAGCACCGGACCTGGAACTTACTGGGTTGCATACGCGATTGATCCACGTTCAATCGTTTATTTCGATTCATATGGATTAGCGCCGCAGAAGGAATTTATGCGTTATATAAACCGCTAAAACACCTCTCGTTGGTATTCTACGCTACCAACACAACAAATGAATGACCCATCAATATGTGGCAGCGAAGTATTAAATGTCCTTGATGCTATTTCAACATCTGGAAAACCACCACATGTTGTCGTAAATGAATACACTAGTAATCGCTTTTCAGATAGAGATTATATAAAATAACATGATTGATATTTGGGGGAGAGCTTTATCAGCGCTGAATAAACCCGATGGCACTGCAACCGGTGATATAAAAAAAAATAATTGAAGATGAAATAGCTGAGACGTTAAACTTAGCAAGTGTTGATCCCAATGAAGTAGTTGTATTCCAAGATCGCCAGGGTAATTTGAAATCTAGTAATTTTTCCCTGGATGATATTTTAGTTAAACAATGAGACGCAGTAGATGATACCATCGCGTTGTTTTCCGATCAGGGTAAACTCAAACCGGGCGTCCTCATGTCAACAATCACAGATGAAATATTAACACTCGATAACACGGCAAATTCATTAAAATCGCCCAATGCTAAGTATGACAATCATATAACTAAATTTACTGACTTACAAAAATCCATCATGGACAATATTGATAAACCAGTGTTAGAATTCTTTGGTAATTCTCCAGTGACCATACCGAAGCTCACAATGATACAAGATTCTATGTTGTAACTAGCAAAACTTCAATCCAAATATGAAGAATACGTAAAACAGTTTTCAGTTTTTCGTAAAAATATCATAAATGAACCCCGTTTGATAAAATTGACATAAAACTCCCTGATATTAAAACATCCATCAATAAGATGAAAAACACCATCGAGGCAATCAAAAATGATTTTTCGAGGATTTTAACAGTCATTGAAATAACAAAAATTCCTCATGAGAAAACCAGCAACATAGTATACACGATCCAACACGGATCATTTGCGTGGACTCCTACAGACAGCAAATTAGATATCACTGCAACCGTCGAAGGCATTTATCGATTAAAACTAGTGACACCAACTCAATTTAATTTATCATCGTCTAATTCATCTAGGGTCAGCAATACGATATCCACAATCATCGACAAGGATACAACTGAACGATTCACAATAACATCCACTGATACAAATTTGGCTAGGGCTTCATTAACATGGTATGTGGAATTCGTAGCGAATTTAAGTAAACCACTAAATTGAAATTGTAAACTGATTTGTAAATAAAATGGCAGCATCAACGATACCTTCAGTAGCTCAATATCGCTATGATCAGGTCAGTGAATTTCAAACTAAGTTCAAAACCCTCACTGAGGAGTACCAAAGAAAAATAAAGAAATACCGACGAAGAATCACCGCAGTTGATGTTACTGTGTACTCGCTTAGTGGTGTAATCACCGGAGCTGGAATTATACTCTCCTCGGTGACAATGATCGCTCCGATAGCTGTTCCAATTTGTATGTCCGCAGCGACAACAATCGCGGGAATAATTTCGATAATAACAAAAAAAATATCATGTAGCCAGCGTAAACTGCAAGATTACATAATTAAATTTCATGTTGTATCAACCGCGTACTCGCAATTGTCCTCGTTGATATCGTCGTCGCTCGATGAAACATTTATATCAGATAGTGAGTTCTCAGCGATGGTAAGTATTTATAATTCCGCGATGTCAAAATTAGAAATGCAACATGAATAAAATAACAATGACAACGCCGCAGGAATTATTTCAACGAATAGCAAAAAATACCGAAACAATTAAAAAAATAACGGAAAATACCACCCCCGTGAAGACTAGCTTGATATCAATAACCTCAACCAATCCTGAATTCAGTGTGAATTTCCCTATTCCGATTCCCGTGAAGGAGATCGCGTTAGTGAACTTACGAGTATACCATAGTTGGCCTAATATTAGGTCGGTAGCATTTGGCGGTCAACAACCGAATAATTCCTTGGTATTTGCGAATAAGAATCGCGAAGATGGGACTCCAGACTGGAACGTTGTTTCGATACCATCTGTGTCATACCAAATCGAACAAATCAATGCTGAATTCCAGCGAAGAATAAAATCCATTACTGGAGCAGAATCGAAAATCACTATAACAGTTCATGAGCCGACACCATCTTCTGCGATCGCGATAAAGTCGCCTAGTTATGTCGTAGATATCTATTAGAGTTCTATAAGAACTTTACTAGGATGGCCTGAAAATCCACCTCGGGGAGAAACCGTTTATTTACCAGAACCAATAAAAAATCTGATTATGTCACAGACAATAAATCATATCATGAATTTAACCTTAGAATAATCGACGGTGCTTATACGAAACTTTTAACAGAGCCTGTTAGTTACAATAATGGAAATGGTTCTTCGGACAGAGGGAAGGTGGTTGGGTCGAACTTCTTTCACATCAAATCTCGAGAGTTTTTTAATGTTTAAAACGAGAACGTAAGAATCATTTAGATAAATTACAGCAGAGTTTTCAAAAGCAATCGTCAAAAACTTCAATTATCAAATACACGGAAATATTAAATCAAATTGTACACGATATGGAATTGTTTAATATACGACTTATTCAGGGAGTATTAGATACCAGGGTCGAGTCTGATAAAAAAAGAATTTGCAAGAACACGTAATATACGTGTAGAAGATATTCCGACATTTAAGTTTCCTGAGTATAATGTTCCAGAACTAAAAAAATCAAGCAATGATCTCCTCGATGAATACTTCCTCCAAACACTCGCCGCGTGGAAGAAATCACAAAAAAACAACAATACTCAAACATAATAACGACCCAGACGAAGGTGGCAGACATATCGCTCCTTAAAACGTCAATATATCCTCGGTGATATCATTAAATTTAGTATGTGATGTTATCGAAGGCAGCTATCAAATAAATCTCGAGCGATCAAATCAAGCTAAGCAGGGATATATGTTATACTCATTTGCCCCAACAGCTCCACCCGGATTTCTAATAATTGAGGACCCAACTAATCCAGTCTATATCCGATGTCATAATAATTCGCTAACGAGAATTAATTTCAGACTCACTGACCAGCCTAATTATCTAATTGATTAACCCAGTTGTTAACCCATAGCAGCGGGGGGGGGGACAACGACAATGGCGTCTTTGAGGAAGCCTCAATTTACCAAATTGACGCTTTTTTGACAATTTTCGAGGAAGCCTTGGTTTGTCTAATAGACCTTTCTATTAAATATTTACGAGAAGGAAGCCTCGTCGACGCCAAATGCTTTGTACGGTCCCCACTCTCTGCTGCTGAACCCAATCGCTCCTTATTCTGTAACGCAACAAATATATGACACGGAGCTGAAACACCTTGTTTTGATGCCAGGTGCCATGTAAGTGTACCATTAAGAATAGAATCTATGGTATATGTTGTTGTTTCTAGCCATACTAGCTATAATTTGCCGCCTGTACTCATAAATGATAGTAATCTGTTTTTGTGGTGATTGATGGGGTCATTACTGGCATACACAATAATAGTTTCGTTATATTTACTTTACCATCAGCAACACCAGCACCATGCAAGATTGCATCATTATCACTACTCTTTCTCACGAGTACTACTGAATACTTCGCTCCATAGATAACTTTTCTAACAATTCTGCAAAATCCGAAAATATGATGCAGTGGAAACGCGCATGAATAATGTCGACGCTGTCCTTGCAACGTTGCTACACGTTTTTCAAATCCCAAGTTGTGATTAGGATTAGTAGTTATAATCATATTTTCAAATGTAATGTGATGAGCGCTATCAGTGAGATCCTTAGAGAACATCAAAGATCGACCTGCCGATCTTGTAAAATAATCAGAATATCTTGCCAACCCCACTATTGTTGTGGTAACATCAACAACATGTTCTATAGACTCGATTTATCTTCCATCAATCATATATCTAGCACTCTCGAATAGCGCCATGATACCATTATTGACAAAACCAACTCGGATTTTTGTCATCATCTGCATATGGTGTATCAGCTGCAACATTTATTACGAGTTCTTCTTCTACTTCGATAAACGCTTCAGAAGGTGGAAAGTATTTGCTGGTATCCTGGACTTGAAGTTCGATCCTTGATCAAAGATTCGGTTGTATCGCATTATAGGAATACAACTGATAATCACGTATAGAATCATTCTTGCGTACTGGGGCGTCCATATCAAATGCTGGGTCTCGAACCGATTTGAACATATTATTATATAGTTCTTGATCTAAATCGTGATCTCGCTCGCGATTTCAAACCACTTCCCGCTATCATATTTGCAGTAATATTTCCCTGAGTGTCATACCGTGATGCTATATTCTGCTCCATCGCGATTTTTATTATTTTGCTAATACATGCATACATAATTTCTGTAGATGGTAGTGGTCCCAATGACGAAGTCATCGGTGTTTTGTTTCACCACCAAACTAACGCTACTACTTTTTCTTTAGCCGCGGCAAATGCTTTCCAGGCAATATCACCAACAGCGCTAATACCCTGATCACGAATAACATTATTAGCTTTCATTGATAATTGTTTTGCGATTTTGTGCTATTTTGGGAGACATTCTTGCAAATAACCGTGCAATGGTATTGCCGAGACTATCTCCATAATACGCTCAATAAACTGGCAATCGTGAGTTTAGTACATAGACCATGGTTGGTTTGTTGTGGTTGTAGTGTATGATCATCTTATTTAAATGCTATTTATCTAATCGAATGACGTAGAAGTAATCAAATTAATCACCAATGACAAAGTCATCAGCGACGAAGTCATCAAATTAATCACCAATGACAAAGTCATTAACGACGAAGTCATCAAAACAATCACTGTGGTAATCGTCGGCTAGCTCATCAATAAACTCTCGATATACACCAATATCAATGATATCACCCTCAAATAGTCGTCTGCAGATATTAACTGCCTCATTAATTATTTCCCGTGAGTTATTTCTAGCTCGTTTCCCTCCTACGAGAACTTCTAATCGTGATATATCCCCGAGAATATTACTAGGACAACGAACTAGACCACTAACTGAAACCCCCTTAGGATATCCACTCTGGGAAAACCTTTTACCACTACTATAACCAGTTGCACCTTGTGTATCCTTTTCCTGATCTTGTAAATGTCTAAAAAGTTCATCATTAGATTCATCTTGATCAGATGACATACACAATGATTGCATAACATCAGATTCATCTTGATCAGATGGGAAATACAATGATTGCCTATCATCATCGTCAGATGGTGGTTGTCGTTAGGGTGAGAAAGATATTTTCTTTGAAGGTGTTTTGTTTTTAGTTCTTCATATTGATCATTCACTATACTCACCGCATTGATATATCCAGTGTATGATGTATTGCCTTTATCTATTCGACTTGTGTTACTTGTGATTTTGTAAAATACATCAACTCAATGTACCATACTTTTAATATACGTGTGTTGTTATTTTTTTAACATTTGTTTCCTGTTTTCGTAAGTGGCAACAAAAGGCGCGGAAATTTCTGCTGGATCAGTCTTATCAATTGCTGCTAACCCCACCTCATTAAATCTCGCAGATAATTCCTCTACTATTTGTTCATTGTTTTTTTTATCAGGAGGGGATTTTTGTAACAGCGTTGATATTTTTTCAAGTATTGCTACAGTATTCTTAGTAGCAGTGGTTATTGGTTAGAACAATTGTTCAATATCCGCTGTGAATTCAGTTTGAAATTGTTGTCTTGCTTTTAGTTTGTTTCAAACGGAATCACCAATCGGAATAAAGTTCTTGATCGCAAATATTCGTTCTCGTGCTAATTTAGGCGTCAGTACTTCACCTACCATTATAATGTAATGTACGATTTAATTTGTAAGTGAAAAACTCGCCCAGCCACCTCCGACACTATGTTTATACCTCCGCGTAGTGATTAAATCACCGAAGACTATCTTACCTGTCTATAGACTATTAACTCATACAAATTCGTTCTGGGTGAGTAAGCGCATACCTGTCTATATCATTTCTGTTCCGTACTGTATTGTTCATGTATGGTAGTGTTTAGAGTGTCCATTATCCTTTAATACTTTGAGTCAATCAAAGGGGAATTTGCATTTTGGCGGATAATCTCTTTTATTGTTTTGATTTTCGAGTTAAATGTGCGTTTGATTTCATATTGTTTCCCCAATTCACTTCTGACCTTTTCGACGGCAGTGAACAACAGGACGAATTTATTGATGTCGTTCAGAATGCAAGCGAATTAATTACTGCGTGTTGAATTGGTTTGATCAGTCCATACTCCCTTGGAAGTACATATATATTTTTCCGAGCGCTATCATCAATATCTTGAAATTCAGAAAGAATCTGATTACAATCTAATTTATCGGACAATTGAATTCCTTGATTTTCAAATTTGAAATCTCTTTATTAATGACATTCATATCTTCGTAATTCATTATATGAAATATTATATATCTAATATGATAAACCAAAATATTGGGGGTCAATTTTGACCCAATATTTTGTACGATATGATGAACTCCATTCGCTCTAAGGTGTACTCACATCTTATTGCGCCTAGAGATATTATACAAGTTATGGTGTGATTAAATATGATGAAATCCATTCGCTCTAAGGTGTTATACATGAAAAAACCCATATGGAACCCCTCGTGTGTTATCACATCGGAGGGACTAGGAGGTTACAAAATTATACAACATATCCCCATTTGGAACCGCTCAGGTGTTATTCACATCAGAGGGGCCCAGAGGAACCACGAAACATAGTCTCCGAGAGGAGATCTAACTCGTCCAATAATGGAATTTATAACTCCAAGAAGGTATATTTCGTGAATGGACGTCAAATTTACATATATATATATATATATATATATATACTTGTAAATATGATGTATATATATATATATATATATATATATATATATATATATATATATATATATATATATACATCATATTTACAAGTATATATATATATATATATATATATATATATATATATATATATATATAATTGTATTTAAAATTAAATGCAATGGTATTTACAATGACATGATATGATATATACAAGTATTTACATAATGGTGTATACAAATAGGACAGCACAAGATAATACAACATATAACAATGGATTATAGGTAGACACACATCATATACACACACGGGGCTGTTACACATTCAAACTGAAACCACCATACCCCCAACAAAATCACCCGGGTTTAATACAAAAACACATTCACACCGTGTGACGGTGTGTGACGTATATAGGTTTCATGGTTTGAATTTCGAATGACTTAAATCCTCAATACTACAGGAGACAGCATGGTATATAAGCTAACTAATACATGAAAACCAATGACAGAGGTGTGCGATTTTTATTCCTTCGTGTACTTAATTATGATTATTGACAGCATTTAAAAAAAGCCGAATACTGGAATAAAACATCCCCCTAAAAAATTCAGTTGTTGTACTCACACCTTTTGATTTGTTTTCTCACAAAACAAATACTTGATTATTTCTATTGAGACCCGTAGCAGTTAAACCACAACAAAAAGACATTGAGTCATCGAGAAATCCCATTGAGATCCGTAAATCATATCTCTGTTTCAAAAACCGTATACAAGCCCACACGAGTTATTACCCTTATAATTAAGATGTAAACGAATTTAATTCTGTTTTGAAATTTTTTAGTAAAAGTGGACTTAGTTATATTCTCTGATACTTTTCGTACCAAAAATTCGCAAATATCTAAATACCTACCGATTTCATTTATTTATTTAAACACTCTTTCTTCGTTATTGTCTATATTAAATAATTTTATAGGTTACGCATTTTTCGAGTGTTTTCCAGTCTCTCAACGTTTGGTGCTTTCAATTTGTGTTATAGTTCGTAGATTCGATAAAGTATTGTTCCTAGGATTGGAATCAATATGATCTATTACAAACCAATATTGTATCAATCCATGGAAACACTCATATGCGATTATGTGATTAAAATGACTTTTCCCTCCAGAATTAAATATAATAATCCCATACCATTGTCGACACCAACTGGTTTCTTCAACCTGCGGTGTCTGACAATACCGTCGCGAGATGATTCATAATTGGTAATCACAGGATGTGGTTGAAATTCTTGGTTCAATTATATACTAAATACTATTTATCTAATTCATTACTTGGTTTAATAATTACTTGAGAATATATCAATGTAGTTTTGAGGTGTTCTTATGATTTTGTCATTGACGTTGTCAAGGACAGAGTCGGAGTCATTGATGAAGTTTTTTAACGGAATCGTTGATTCTCTTTTCATAATAGCGCCTTAGCTCTCTGTATCGCTTACCACCGCAATTGAGACACAACTGAGACTTATCACGCACACCTATCCCACATTGTATGCAAGGATATGGCCAAAACTCCCACGATGAACGCTTTGTAAATGATATCCACATAATTAATTTCTGCATGATTTCTTACAAGCGGTTACTGATCCTATCATAAGCCATTTGCAATGATTCATTATATAATGGATTCTTTATTTAAATACTTGTTTTAATTATAATATGGAGAAATTCGGGAGATTATCGATACTAACGCCTTGGAAAATATTGGATTCAATCTTGATAGAGTCTCCACTGATGTACCAAAGGGTCTAATAAGTGACAGAAAGATGTTGGGTAGAATTCGTGATTGTTTTAATGAATTCAAGCGCGATGGAGCATCTCACTGCTGGTCAACATTTCGAATTGATGGTAGTGTTGCTGCTACCATTAACGACGAAAGAGCAGCAGTGATAATCTCACATCTTGACAATAAAAAGTATTTGTTTAGAGTGAAATTCATTATCCGCTCAGAAACGTGGAATTCGATAATACGCGACAAATTTGAACCTATCTTGAAAAAAAAGAAAACTGTCACTGTGAGTCAGGATTCCAAACCAGGAATTCTGACTGGGATTGACAAACCGTATTACGAGAGATCCTATCCTGTAACAGCAGTTGTTTATGGGATCTATCTGTCGTTAGATGTATTACAAAGGTTTCTCGATTGGTTATTCCTAGCGTATACAAAAGTGATAATGTATTGTGATCAAGGTCAACCACCACCATTTGTCGGTTTGTCTCCATATAATTGGCTAAAGAATTTTATAGACTATTATGAAGAAATTAATACCGATCATAGAGTACTTGATAATGAATTACGCGAGTTAAATAAACTAATCAGATTACAACCGGATAGATTCCAGTGCGAAATAGCGCGTGAAATAATTTGAGTAACCCCATTAATGATTTTTGGGAAGCGTGGAGAAAAAACGATTTGATAGTGGCAAGTAGAAAGATAGTCAGACATATATTTCAGATGAAGTTATTTAACAAACACAAAGAAAAATTGGCAACACTTCCAGTGCCGCTGTGTTATAGACCCAAAGATACACGAAGACAAAATATCGAAGTTGATATTCCAGACCTGACAAAGTCAAGGACAGAGAAGAAAATTCTAGTGTTAAATGATAATGTGTTGGTTGATATCAATGTTGTCGATTATGCATTACGTGCTGATAAATCCCATTGGAAGCTAGGATACGCAGCGACGATGCATTCTTCGCAGTGGTTGACTATATCCGATACAATTGTTTGGGTCATAAATACTCGCATCGAGTGGTCGAATTTATTTATCCTGCAGTGTCCAGAGTGCGAAGAATAAATCAACTTCGAAGAGTTGTTTTAGAATATAATGACACTACAATAAGTGATATTGTCAGCGATGATATAATCAGAAAAAGACTATATGGTTATAAACAACAGGACAAAAAATAACAGAAAATTTAATATTGATGCCGAGTTTATAATCACACTGAAACAACACAATAATCACTGTGCGAGTTGCAATTGTATAATGCGTTGGTGTTGGTCGGATAAAGACCATCGCCAATTTACTGTAGACAGAAAAAAATAGCAGTATTGGTCATACCAGAGATAATTTAATGCTGACTTGTCTTGAGTGCAACAGACGCAGAGGTGCTAGGTAAGACCACGCGGCGGTAATTGAGTATCTTCGGGTATCACTTGTAATCGTTCACGAGTAAATCCTCGCTGAGGAGCACTTGAATCCAACCTATAGACTGGCGGTCTACCCGTAGATCTAGTTATGCTAGATATTGTATGTGCAGTAACACTCAATATTTCATCAGTAACTCTTTTTTTGCCATCTTCAAGCTCTCCTGGTTCATATACATATCTAACAATGCCATTTCCGAGTATTGGTTGTTTTGAAAAATCATTATGTGGTTTTACGGGTATATACTTTTAATTTAATCTCGTCGTTAGCTTTCATATTAATTGTTCGAGTAATCTCATTATTCAGCACTGTAATTACGCCTGGTACTCTCTTGACCCATTCACGGGATCGTTTATCCAGAATAAAATCCTTTGCGTATTGATATCCAAATAACCGCTCAGCAAGAGTACGATTAAATCGTTCAACAATTGCTTGATCGCGATGTTGCGCAGTATGTCTTCGTCTGATGGAGACTTTATGATGCATCATTGTTGATAACACTGCACTTTGAAATTCCTTGCCAGGATCAACTTGTAATAGATTTGGCGAATGCAGAGGACCCTTTCGATAAATTCTTTCAAACGCGGAAGCCACTTCAGTTGATGATTTTGTCTTTAGAGGTTCTGCTTGTTTGTACCGACTCGCAACATCAACTACGGTTAGCGCATACTTGTAAACACCACCATGCAGCATAAATAATATATCAGCCAGATGAACCTCATTAGGTGCGCTGACATCAAAATGCGAGTAGTTAATTTGTTTAGATGGTGGTAGATAAATTTGCCATATCGCCTGTTCGTATAACCAATCCGCTGCTGTAGTATTTTTCACCTTTGCGGCGCTAGCGAGTTTAGTGATTGCTGCTTCACCCCTTCAATATCCTCTTAAAGAATAATAAATATATTCCATGATGTTATTAATTACCCGCACCCAACATCAATTTACTTTCCATCGCCGATTTTATCAACCATGAAGCCAATTTTTCTTTTTATCACTGATATAATTCAACTCATGAATCAAGTTCACATATGCGATATATCTGTGTTGCAGATTTCTGCTTTTATAAGCAACATCATGAGCATGGCACGCCTTGTCAATAGCGTTTATTGGGTTTTCACTGGGTCGGGGTTGTTTTTGATCATCGAGTCTGATATCGAGTCTGGTCCAGGGTCCACAATAACTATATCCTGGAAGGTGCTTTTCTCCTGGGAATTTTGCTCATGGTGTTCCTGTGAGTTTTATTAATTTGGCTGCAATATCATCTCCTAGTTTCTTTTTTTAAAACATCTCCAGATTTCATAGAAACAAATCTACATTTTTTGGTACCATATTCTACACACTTACAAGCAAGTGGTGATCTGTTACTTTTAGTTGTAATCGTCAAGTCGTTTGTGCTAGTACGCTTCTTACATTTCACACAATATTGATTTATAATTTATTTATAATAACATGAACGTAACTGATTTTTCGGCGACAAAAAAAACACGAGAACCAGTGAAGCATCATGTAGCGCTGCCAAATTATATTCGCATGATTATAATCGGACCATCTGGAAGTGGCAAGACACAACTGCTACTTAATTTGTCAACGAGATGGATGAAATGTGACAACTTGTGTTTAGTATCCCCGAGTGTAGGCGATCATCGATGTTACGAGGTGTTAAAGGATTTTAACGAGAAAGCAATATCTTAAATCGATGAGGATATTATTGAGTTTATACCCGATATCAAGTAAGTACCGATCATTGATGATATTGATGGAAGCATTAACAATTTAGTCGTATATGATGATGTCATGATAGACAATCAAAAGAATCCCGCTTGGATATTTTCCAGAGGTAGGCATAACAATACCGATGTGATATATGTCACTCAACGATACACTCAAATACCAAAAAGGGATCAGAGATAACTGCTATATTCTTGCTGTATTCAATGGAGTTGACAGACATACGCTACGAAATATTTGGCGAACTTGGTGCGGCCTTGATATGGATTATAATCTCTTTAGAAATTTCTTTAATCACGCTCAGTCAATCCCACATGGATTTGTAACGATACATTTTCATGTTCCTAGATTAGATTAAGATATCGTGTCGGGCTTGATCAAATATTCGGTTGAAATCGTAAAATGATTTTTACCCCCATAGCAGAGAGAGCGCGACAACGACTTTGCGTCTCCAAAGGAAACTTTTTTTTAGATTTTGGAGGAAGCCTTGGTTAGCCAAATAGACACTCCGCTAAGTTGTCCGATTTGCCTTCTCTGCTATGGAGGTAAAATTCTTTTTTCGATTTTGGAGGAAGCCTTGGTTTGCTAAATAGACGCTTCTATAAGTTGTCGTATTTGCCCTCTTTGCTGCTGCAAATCATTGAAAATTTTGTACATACTTCTCATACTCAATTCATTATTGCCACAAGCATCTTGTCGGAGGAAAATGGCGGACGAAAGCAAGGCATGATTGTATGTCAAATTTACGTTCGCTGATTGGTTAATTGATCAGCATGATTGCACGTGGCCGAAGTGGCTTGTACTTAGCAAAATACTTCAGGTTACGTTCCTGGACCATACCCCACCTTCATGTGTTGCTATGTTACAGTCGACGCAAGCTGCGCCAGAACACCGGATAGTAGGTTTAGCTTTTAAACATAAGTCTGTAAATTATTATTATTATTATTATTATTAGTAGTAGTAGTAGTAGTAGTGGTAGTAGTAGTAGTAGCTGTTGTTGTTATTGTTGTTGTTGGTGGTGGTGGTGGTGGAGGTGTAGCAGTAGTAATAGTAAATCAGATAAATATAGATACGTACACTTTGCCCATTATCCAACTCGTCAAAGTTCTTGTTCAACGGGCACACTTGAAAGTTTGTTAGAAATCCTTTTTAGGATTTATACAACCTTTATATATCTAAACATGTTACGCCAGTTCGATGTTAGAAAGCGTGATTGTTTCAAAGACATTGTGCCAGCCATTTAATTTAATGATCTAGACAAACTCAAAACAAAATGAAAAAATAGCATAATACTTGTTAAATTTATGATGGAAGCAAGAAACTGTAAACGACTATAGTACAAGTCGCAAGGGTCATGTAGGCATTCAACACCGACGATTTCAGTAATGGGAGTCAGTTTCTAAAATCATTCGACATACCTTTAAGTGGCAAGTATTCACTTCATTTGGATTCTTATACATCGATATTTCTTTAGAAGGTCATTATATGGATGCCCCAAGAGGTGCACACGGCAATATCAATGTTAAAGTACGTTGAAATTATGGATCAATTGAACCTAAAGGTGAGATCCAATACAATCCGGATTGAATGTCGTGCGTTAGGAGGGTAAAATGAAAGCTACGCCTATTGATAAATGCAACATATCGGACTACCCTCGATGGTGATGCTTCCATTCTACTTGCTCGTATTTTAAACCCAAGTTTAATACAAGGCCATGTCCTTGACAATATATAATTTTCATCTGGAAGTTTACTGGTGACAGTTAAGGAGTAGAGCACTGAATCGTCAGAAATTACTAGACTGTTTACTGAAAATCGGTGTTAAATTTTAAGAGAACAATTTATCTATGATTTAAAATGAGTAAATGCAGGTACATGACACATGTGACTTGTACTTTAAGAAAGGATGAACAGATGGACAAAAATAGTAAACAGATGCATAATAATGTTTCCTACCTTGGATATGTTCAGCGTTTTTTTAAAAATTGTCCAGTGTGATGGTTTGATTTTGTTTCCTGTAATCATGTTATGCAAAGGTATTTATTATTATTATTATTATTATTATTATTATTATTATTATTATTATTATTATTATTATTATTATTATAAACTCAGCTAGCTTAAAGGGAGGTATAGATACAACTGACCTTACGCCAGAAGATTGATCGCTCCGCCTACCAAGCACGTGACATGGCAACCTGTTAACCTCCGACAAACATGCATTATTTTCCATAAAAATATGTTTCAGTTTGAAGGATGTTTATTAAAAATTATTTATATTATTCTTAAAAATGTAAAATTAAAGAGTTACATAAATTATACTGCAATAGACAATATTTATATTTGTAGTTCAAGTATGTTTAGTAATAACCGATGTGTTCTATTTCAGTAAATAATACAAAGCAATGTCAAATCTGACTGAGAACTTATTCATAAAAACAGATACTAATGCATTTAGTAAATAATCGTATCCTGATTTATTTTATCTGGCTTATGTGTATGCTTCCTTGAAAACTAATTAATTTTAAGTTACTAACGAAATTCTAAATATTTACTGTTTAGAAGTATAATGTTGTACATAATAATTTTAAGGTTATACTGTGTCTATCAGACGGAATTTTGATCATTGATGTATGTTGATGTAAATATGTAAATGCATGCTTAATATATAAGACGATATTTATCTGAAACCATTGATTTGATATTTCTTATTATTACATGTCTATATCCCCATGAGATAGTCACTCAAGTGTTTGAAAGATCGAGACGATAAAGAATTATTTTTTAGACAATCAAACATTCAAATGTAAATTTTCAAACTTAAAATAATGCAGTATGGGGTTCAAATACATCATATACAAAAATAATATACAAAAAACCCACAATTTACGGGGTGCTCCAACCATATTCTATAAGCGTTTAGTGTTACATATATTTTTCAATTTCAATTTCTTTTTTCTTCCTCAAGCTGTCGACGAGAAGTACTTTGTACATACGTTTATGCAAACAAACATGTTGTAATTGCCATCAATTGTTTCCATATTCAGCTGAGATAAAAAAGTCTGTTTCAATCTAAGTTTTATCTATGCTTCGGGAAAGTAATAAATATAATTCCTCCATTTAAACGATATTAGTATCGACTGTCAGAATTACGATGCTCCCACTGACTTCTTTTCACCATTTTCGATAGAGAAATTAAATCATTGAAATGTTGTACATACTTTTCATACTCAATTCATTATTGCCACAAGCAGCTTGTCGGAGGAAAATGGCGGACGAACGCAAGGCTTGAATGTGTGTCAAATATACGTTCGCTGATTGGTTAATTGATAAGCGCATGATTGACAAGTGGCGATAGGTCAGTTGTAATACGCACCATATTTCCTGTTAATTTAATGACTTATCTAGTGCAGAATTCACTCAATTGTTTTTTTCCGGGAGTGGGGGTGGGGCATTGTACACATTTCTTTTTTGAATGGAATGTGACGACAATGATAATGGTCTTGAAAGAAGATGAGAATCACGTATGATGTATGCTTCAAGCTTTTGCATTTAAATGAAAGATCAAGAAATAGTATGAGATAAGTCTAGAATGTCAACAGTCGTTGCTAAATTTTTACATTATAGAGGAGAGAAGACAAACAAAAACGAAAACCAAGAACAAATCTGAATACAAAATAAATCAATCCATCATTTAACTTGATTTGAAAATGAAATTGTTTCAAATATATGTTGTTTGTATTCGATTCAAACTCATATCATTACCTATGAGATACCAATGGTAAATATAGCAACAAGCAGTTTTCCAAAAATACACTGTATGCGATTAATTGAATTTCATTGAAGAACAATTGTATCGTTAACTATATTTTAAAATAATATAGTTCGCTGTAGTATTAAACGGTCATGTGCAAAATATTGTGCTGATTTTCTTGAACTTAACTTCATTATTTATTAAGCGTTATTATTCTCTATATATATCCTTGATTACTGATTTTACACAATTACACATAATTCACTGATAATTCCAATATCAGTCTTTTTTTCATTTTACATGATTGCAGTACTTTAGTACTCAAGTTCGTATTATAAAATTTCTTCAAATGTGATAAACTATTCTTCGTTTTTCTATTTCATCCACAAACTTTCTCTGTAAAGTTTGTAGCATTTGTTACATCTATTTTGTATGCTATGCGTGCACATCAGACAACGCACCAAAAATCGAAGTCTTTTTGATTTAGATGTTTCAGATCTCTCATATCTTATATACTGTCGTTTATTTAAAATTATACAACACTGTATATATTTTTCAGGAAAAATAAAATCGTTTTCATAATAAAAACATAATTAACTACTGTCAAAGTTCGGATTGATCTCTTATGAAAGCTTTAAGTTCAAAACAAGCAAAAGTCTAAAGTTTGTTATATGGACTTGTAAATGCTTTCAAAGTATCTGAGTTTACAGGTCATGAAGCTCTACGATCATAATTTGACCAATAGCTGATAACATGTGATTTTTATTTCTTTCGTTTCTAAAATAACTCAAGTCATAAAACATTTTGAGCATATGACACATTTCTACCCGACACAAAGGTCTGAAAATGCAGAATTTGAATTACTGTCGTAATAAGTTATGCAAATTTCGCAACAATGTTCTGAAATGCTAGCATAGACTTCTGCAATAAAGTTAGTTTGTTTGCTTCTCATTGCGAAGCAATCTCTATGTAAACGGATATACAATAAATGAAACTCACCAATACGGGTCTCACACATTCCTCTCTTCGTGTTTTAACCATGGCTCATTTCCTACAGGATGAAGAAATGAACGTAATAAATGCTTTGGAAAAAGACAGCGGTGTTTTAACTGTACATTGTCTGAATATTTAGGTCATTGCTTATGAAATATCTGAAACTAAATTCTAATGAAACCTTACTTGTATTGAACCCTGATAAATTGCAAGATCTCCAACTGCTAGATGTGCATACTTTTACATGTATAATACGTTTGCAATTTATTACCACGGAAAACTATATACTGTATTATACACATCATCAGTGATATTGTATAAAGACTTATCATTCCTCATTCATTATTTATTGACAAGAGGAATGTCTTGTAGAACATCATTCATTTTTGTTGACGTATCATACAGTCTCTTGTTTTCTCTGTTGTAAATAATTGAGTATTAAATTACGTTAAATTTATATGCATTCTTATAACATTAGAAGTGCCACAGAATTGAACTTCACTTCGCGATTTCAGTTTATTATGATTTGTAATAAATTGCAAAATTGTTGGTGTTGAGTAAAGTATAATGACAACATTGTCCATTCAGTGCCCTACTGAACTGCGAAAGCCATTCACTGGTAACCGTTGTAGCTGAGGCTATTAAATCAAGTAAGAAAGATATAACAAAAAAGCAAGGAATGGTCCAAAGCAAAAAAATAAACATAAATTCAAAAATAATAAATATCGGAACAAGCGAAATGGAACAGTAAATCGAGCAAGACTCGGTTAAGAAACACTATCGCACGATATATCATATACAAACGGAGAAAAGATTGCTAGCGCAAAAAAAAGGATACCAATAAGGACAAAAACACCATGTTACATACTTTAATAAGTCTGCAAGACAATTTCGTTCCATGTTGAAAAAAAATGGTGATTTTAGACCTTAATCAAAGTTTGCAAGGGCAAAGGGTGCCTTCATCTCTCGTCATTCTTTGGTAACAAGTTTTAGTATTCAACATACAGCTAAAAACAGACAAGTATAGCCTTGATAAATTCACAACCATCGCATATTAAACTGTATAGCATTATTTGTTGTTTTCCAGTAATCTGAAACATTTCAACTCGACAACCGAAATAAATCTCAAACATAAATTTAAATTTTACACTAAATATAATACCATAAAACCAAAACTCATTCCCATGTGGGAAATGGACTTTAGCTGCTAATTGCGTAAACGTGCTGTCCAGCTTGTTAACAGTTAGAACCTACTTTATGTAAGCGTATCGGTGATTCAATCTGGCAAGGGCACGCGTGGTTAGAAAAAACACTTGACGGACCAGCGTCGACTAATGGCTAATTGGAAGTCATTCATTAAAGATAATGAGCGCTCAAGATGAATGTGTATTAGTTAAACGCTAGTAGATAAACTATTAAAGTGTATGTTTATCAGTTTACCATTAAGTGTGCTTGATGCATTTTTTATGATTAAAGGGTCAATTGAACGAGTTTTGTTGTTTATTTTTTATATTAAAATCAACATTCACGATTAATAATTCCAGATCATTTAATTAAACAATAATATAATAAAAGGAAGAAAATAAGTATAATATTGATATTTAGGATTGAGATATGTTTTTGTTTTAATAGTAGAGAGAATTTGAATAATTCGGTTAGGTTAGGATAATATTCAAGAAGAAAGAGTTTTTGGACCCTTCCATTAACGTCTGATATTTATGGGATCCTGATAATAGTATGCAAAATGTTCAGTTTTTATGAGTTTCACTATATATTTAAATACACGAAACGACGCAAATGCATGCTTGTCGAAGGTATGCAAATAAATTCAGTTTTAAATAGTTTAAAACAGTAAAATAAAAAGGCCTACCTTTTATTTTTGCTCCTAGTGGATCAAATGAACGAATCGCTGCTTCTTGCTACTATCAGTCTTGTTCCAACAACCGACTCAGCGTCTTCGCGATGGGCTTAAATAATACAAACTGATACAGTTATGCAAGTTTTGAAACAAAGGTTGCATCATGTAAGTAAAGGCGGGAAGATAATGAAGACACGTGTTGGAACTGACTGTAAAGACATAGACTCTGCGATCAGCAGCAGATGGGGTGAATCCGACAACTTTTTACAGGCGTCTATTTAAGAAACCAAGGCTTGTTTGTAAATACTTAATAGAAGCGTCCATTCGGTAAAACAGAATTAAAAAGGAAAGGACGACGCCAGGTTGTTGTCACCGTGTGTTGCTGCATCACGACAACAACGTTGTTAAGATTTTACAAACAAACCTTGGTTTGTCACAGACACGAACACAGGCGTCGACGAGACGAGGTTTGTTCGTAAATGCTTAATAGAAGCGTCCATTCGGCAAAAACACAATAGAAAAAAAGACACCATGTCGTTGTCGCGCCTCCTTCTGCTGCTATGTGGTTAACAATGAAAATCACTATGATTTCAACCAAATATTTGATCAAGTCCGATACGATATCTTGATCTAGGATCATGCAAATTTATCGTTACAAATCCATGTGGGATTGACTGAGCGTGACTAAGGAAATTTTTAAAGAGATTATAATCCATATCACCGCCACACCAAGTCTGGTGAATATTGCGTAGCGTATGTGAATCAACTCCATTAAATACAGCAAGAATAATACTGTTATCTCTGATCACTTTTGGTATTTGAGTGTATCGTTGAGTGACATTTATCACATCAGTGTTTTTATACCTGCCTCTGGAAAATATCCTAGCAGGATTCTTTTGATTGTCTAACATCACATCATCATATACGACTAAATTGTTAATACTTCCATCAATATTATCAATGCTCGGTGCTTCTTCAATATCAGTGATATTCAATTCAATAATACCCGCGCCGGTGATTTCTGCTGAATTTTCGTTGTAATCCTTTAACACTTCGTATCAGCTCTGATCATCTACACTCGGGGCTATTAAATATAACTTGTCCCATATCATCCGTCTCGTTATTAAATTAAGTAGCAGTTGTGTCTTGCCACTTCCAGATGGTCCGATTATAATCATACGAATAGAATTTGGTAGCGCTGCATTATGTTTAACTGGTTCACTTGGTTTTGTCGCCGAAAAATCAATTACATTCATGTTATTATAAATATGTTATGGATGTATATTGTTTGAAATGTAAGGTGCGTACTGGCACAGACGACATGACGACGATTGCAACTAAAAATAACCGATCAACACTTTCTGGTAAGTGTGTATAATGTAGTAAAAACAAATTTAGATTTGTTTCCCTTGATAAATCAAAGGGATTAAAAAAACGAGTTGGTGATATTGCAGCCAAGCTAGCTAAACTTCCCGGGTTACCAACGTCGAAGTATCCGGGAGAAAAACATCTTGCCGGGTTTAGTTACTGTGGACCCGGGACCAGACTCGATATTAGACTTATAAAAGCAGTAATCTGCAACACAGACATCTCGCAGATGTGAAATTAAATCCTTCAAAGAAAAATTGGCTTCATGGTTGATAAAATCGGCTATGAAAGGTAAATTGATGTTAGGTGCCGGTAATTAATAATAACATGGAATCTATTTATTATTCTCCAATAGGATACTGGAGGGGTAAGGCGGCAATTAGTAAACTCGCTAGCGCCGCAAAAGTGAAAAATACCACCGCGGCTAATTGGTTATCCAAACAGGCGATATGGCAAATATATCTACCGCCGCCTAAGCAAATTAACTACTCGCATTTTGATGTGACCGTTTCCAATGAAGTTCATCAAGCTGATATATTATTTCTGCCGCATGATGGTGGTTACAACAACGCGTTAACTGTAGTTGATGTTGCGAATCGATACAAACAAGCAGAACCGATAAAAACAAAATCATCAACTGAAGTGGATTCTGCATTTGAAAGGATTTATCGACGAGGTCCTCTGCGTTGGCCAAATCTATTACAAGTTGATCCTGGCAAGGAATTTCAGGGTGTGGTTCTATCAACGATGAAGAATCATAGTACCGCGTTACGACGAGGGCATTCTGCAATTCATCGCGATCAGGCAAGTTTTAAACGATTTAATCGGACGCTTATTGAGCGGTCACTTGGATATCAATATGCGAAGGAATTTATACAGGATAAACGATCTCGTGAATCGGTCAAGAGATTACCTGGCGTAATTACCGCGCTGAATAATGAGGTTACTCGAACAATTAATATGAAACCTAACAACGCGATTAAAAAAGTATTTACCTGTAAAACCGCAAAAAGATTTTTCAAAACAACCAATACTCGGCAATGTCACTTTTAGGTATGTATATGAACCATGAGAGCTGGAAGGTGGCAACAAAAGAGCTACTGATCATATTTGGAGTGTTACTGCACATAACATATCCGACATAACACGATCTGCGAGTAGACCAGCAATACATAGATTGGATTTAACTGTTCCTCAGCGAGGATTTACTCGACAACAACTACAAGTGATACACGATGATACTCAATTACCACCGCGTGGTCTTAACTAGCACCTCTTCATCTGCTGTATTCAAGACAAGTCAGCATCACATTATATCTGGTATGACCAACGCTGCTATTTTTTCTGTCTACGGTAAACTAACGAGGATCTGTATCCGACCAACGCCAATTCATTATACAATCGCAACTCGCGCAGTGATTATTCTGTTGTTGCTTCAGTGCAATTATTAATTCGGCATCGATGTCAAATTCTTTATTATTTTTTTGTATCCTGTTGTTTATAACAAGAGTTTTTTCTGATCATGTCAACGCTGACAATATCACTTATTGTAGTGTTATTATCATCTAAAACTACCCTTCGAAGTTGATGTATTCTTCGTACTCTGGACACTGCTAGATAAACTACATTCGATCACTCGATGTGATTATCTATGATCCAAACAACTGTATCGGATATACTTAATCCCTGCGAATAATGTATCGTCGTTGCGTAACCTAGCGTCCATGGGGATTTATCAGCACGCAATGTATCTTCGACGACGCTGATATCAACCAGCACGATGTCATTTAACACTAAATTCTGCTTTTCACGCTGTCCGGGAATATCAACTTCTGTTTTCGTGTATCCTTGGGTCTATAACACAGCGGCTTTGGAAGTGTTGCACATTTTTCTTTATGTAATTCAAACAAATTCATCTGAAGTGTGTCTCTGACTATTTTTCTGCTTGCGATTATCTAATCGGTTGGTCTCCACGTTTTCCAAAAACTCATCCAACGGAGTCTCTGAAATTATTTCACGCACTATTTCACATTGGATTTTTTCAGGTTGTAATCTGATTAGTTTCTTGAAGTAGCGTAATTGTTCGTCAAGTGCTCTATGATCGGTATTAATTTCTTCATAATAGTCTACATGATTTTTAGCCAATCATGTGGAGACAAACCCACAAATGGACGCGGTTGATCGTGGTCGCCACACATGATAATCTTTGTATTCGCTAGCAATAACCAATCAAGAAACTTTTGCAATACATCTAACGACACCGTGCATATTTCATCCCAAATAATGGTCTCAGGAATAAATTTCTCGCCCATTCGATCGGGACTCCATTCATCACCTTTCCATCGAAAGAAGCGGTGATAAGTACAGGCATTTACTTCTCGTTGTTTAATCTCTCTTGCAAGTCTATGGGTCGGTGGTAGCACAATCATGTTTGATTTCCCTCGAGATAACTCAATCGCACGAGTCGTCTTTCCTGACCCACCATAACCGTTTAAATAAACTGTTTTGTATATACATATTGGATCAGATATCGCCGGTGCATTAGATAGTTCTGATATCTAGTTGCTTTTCAAGTATTTATCTCCAATCGTAACATCTACTGATTCAATAAAATCACGCAGTATTTCATTCTTAATTCTCCAACATCCCCAACGTTCGTCTGGATTTGTAAATTCAGCTACTGCCTCTCTGTGTTTCGCGGATATATAAAATGAATCAGTGGCTACTCTAACTG
This sequence comes from Unio delphinus, assembly GCA_029339505.1. NCBI lineage: Eukaryota > Metazoa > Mollusca > Bivalvia > Unionida > Unionidae > Unio > Unio delphinus. The sequence goes on from JAQISU010000079.1 coordinate 1,637,597, forward strand.
CGGTGTCAGGAAATAAATTTATCATCGAAAATAAATTGATAAAAGCATAAGCCAGCATAGACGCCCTCAAATGTGTATACTGAGAACTGAATCCATCGTTGTAAGTAACAATTGTACCTAATTTGGTTCCATCGGACAAGAAAGTGTCTTTACGATAGACTTATATACCCTTAGATGTTACATCCGCGGTTATAAAACCGTATTCGGCTTTGTCTATGATCAACCGCGAAGAATATCTTGCATTGTCGTATTTTACACCCTGAATGAACTTACCAATTATTCTTCTACCAAGATCTTTTGCTTGTTTATTTCTAACTTCAAATATCTGTTTGGACCATTGCAAGATAAATTCTTCGTCGAGGGACGGTAATTGTGTTTTGTTTTCGCTGATTATACTATCTAGGTCGGGTTGTGCTAACCAAACCTCAGTCTGCGCTCGATATGATATAATCGCTTCACTAACAATCAACGATGTTAACATGTTACAATCAATCATGTATCGTAACAACACAATTGGCATCCAATGTTTTTCAGACATGTGTCTACCAATCCAAACATAACAACACGGATGAAGTCCTGTAGCCAATTAAAATGATACCACATGAGTTAATCCAGTTAAATCAAAATCAGGTAGTGGCCCATTAATCGCAACAAGTGTCATCCCATGTGTGGGATGTCCACATCGCTTGAAGTATTCAGCACATTCTCCATACCCGAGAAAACTCCCGGGATAACACGCAACCATATCAACGGCAATAATACTTTCGCAGTCATATTATGTATTCCATAATCCATCTTGACGATATTCGATGCAGCTTGATTTTATATCTTCTAAAAACTCACCTCGCGTTGGTTTCCACGAGTTTTTCTTTCTCGCAAAATGAGCTGCAACCGACGGAATTGTAAAACAATTTGTTAGTAATTGTTCGTTATCGTCCGTTGAAAAATTATTAGCTAGTTGTGTCATCTCGTTGTGCAAAACTTCAGTGCGATATAATTCTCGGTTGGGTCTTACAAATTGATCGAATCTACCCTCGGAGTTTTCAAAACTATGAAGTAACCACACTGACACACGATCGTTTTTACTTAGCTGGTAAATAAAATCAAATAATTTCTCCTCAGAGAAATCCACGCCCGAGAACTCCGCGGGTATATATTTTATAGTTCTATTTCGTGGAAATATCGTTACTGCGGATGTCCACGCGTGTTCGTTATGATCAATAATTTTGATTAGAGCTCCTTCTGATTTATATTTTGATTCGTGCAATACTTCTCCGGTTATCGTCGCTACGGTTATAGGGAATCTTAATGATGTTTCTAATTTGGTTATATCCTGAATTGTTGCCCCGTGCTCCTTCACTGTTAGTCCCCATTCGGTTTTTTTGTTTGCGTCTTAGATCGGTCAATTTGTTCCCCCGGGATGTATCGTGAAGTGTTTTATTATTCGTTCTGCTACACAATTTATTCTTGACGAATATTTCATTGGTTTCAGTTTTTCAATACTTGGTTTATCATTTAGCGGATATATCCCATAATGTGAGATTCTGTGTGCGACTAGCAATTTGAATCGCTAATACCAGCTCAAATTTCATCAAAGCATTAGTTTTATCGCCTATCAGAAGATTAAAGGCATACCAATTTTAATGCTTGCAATTTCTGAGAAGAAAATATTTGTCATATCCATTTTATGCAGGTGTAACTAGATTTAACAACGTTTAAGTTTGCTAGCCCATCCACAATTCAGTATGTATAACAGCTGTTTTAGTTTCAAATGGTAGAATGTTAGGGTTAAGGTTGTATAGACCCTTGACATAAATCTTAAACCATGCACAGCAAAGAAATATAATGCTTTTCAACTTACACAGTAGAGGAAAATTCTAACAGCATTATATTCCGTCAAATAATGTGGAAGAATCTGACTTTTTCCGAAACCTTTTAGACGGATTCAGCAACACAAAACATATATTAATGGATATTATTATGGTGGAGCTAAATGAACATAAAACTCAATCACTCGTATGAATACATTAATTTGGTTATCAACCAAAGTAAATTTTCAGGTAAATTATTCAAATTATTAACATTAAATTTGTAATTTGGATTCAGAATGTAAAACAAGATTCGTAAAAATGTATCTATGTTCGTATGTTCGTATGTTCGTATGTATGTATGTATGTATGTATGTATGTATGTATGTATGTATGTATGTATGTATGTATGTATGTATGTATGTATGTATGTATGGATGTATGTATGTATGTATGACTGACTGACTGACTGACTGACTGACTTTATATCCTCATCAACAGAGATTACATCAGATTAATCAAATTCAGGATCATGCAAATATATGAAATATAACAGAAAGATTTTTAAAAAAATATAAATTAAAAAAACGTTTTGAATCGTATACCAGCGTAATTATCAATGTAGTTCTTTCTACATGACATATGTGCTTATGTATACATACACATATATACACATACACACACATATATACACATATATATAAATGTACACACATATACATACATACATACATACATATATATATATATATATATATATATATATATATATATATATATATATATATATATATATATATATACATACACACAAAGACATATATACACATACACATATACACACACATATTATACATATATGTGGAACAACAGGAAACCATTATCAAATGAAAAAAGATAGCAAAAGGTGACACTCTTATATTATATGAACCAGATAACATTATATCTCCGTGATCCATCATTCAACAAAATTGAGGAATTTGACAACAGGATGGCCTTTTGTTTATGTTTGTTTTTTAAATTAATTAATTTATTTTTATAGCTTGACTGCTTATTATTGCTGTTATGTTAGAACATGTTGGTTGAGAGTAGGGCATGCATGTTATTGTAAAATGAGGTTATGCTTTTGCCGTCACTAACATGAGTTTATCCCATACATTATCGTCTACTCTGCTTCCAAGAAGTGTCTCCAATGGTATATCGTCTTCTTGATTGAATAAATTAACCCCGTCTTTCACCTCTAAAGTGTCAATCACCCTCTCAAAGAAGAAGTTTTGTTTTTATAAGTAGCCATTCACAACCTAAGTAAGATATTTCGCTCTGTCGTCAGTCTCTTTTCCACATAGTTTGAATGTCATAACTTTTCCAACAGGCATGATATATAGTTTCACTACTTCAGAGAGAGGACATAACATAGATGGAAATTTACACCCAAGAAACCATATACTGCTTGGTTTTAAGTCCAAATGAATGTTTCTGAAGTGAATTAATTCGCTCTTTAGTTCAATATATGCATTCCAAGTAGATTCTTCGAGGTTTTTAATATTATCAATACTATACCGATTCCAAACAAGTTTACCTTCGGTTTGTACTCTCAATGCATAGTCTAAGAGAACACTTCCCATGCCATATTTCTTGAATATTTTGTCAATATCTGCTATAAACCCCGTCTGTGTTAGTGGGTTGGTCAAGTACTGTCATAAGCGCACAATGTAAATCTTTTTCCGGATAAGAGTCCAATCGCCCCTACACAGCTGGTTGAAAAAACAAAATTTAATCTTATCTATGTATGCTTCCATTGACCAGAGTTCTAAGGTACTACGCGTTGCCTCTGTGGGCGAATATTTATCGAAATCTTGCATACGATAAATACACTGGCTATCAATTCGATACAGAATCAAACACAAAATTTGTTCTCTGTGCTATATTTCAATGACAGACTCCAGTCCAACATACCTATCCAGCCACACCCATCTGTATACACCAGCTAGATCATTACGCTCTTCTTCTGATAATCGTATACTCATTGTTCCCAAGGTGAAAGCAAAGTCATATGGACAACGTTCGTTTGCACACCATGGCCCGGCGACGTGGAACGAATTGTCAACTGAAATTAGACACAAAGACACAGTGGTCCCTTTTAAGAGTGCTCACAAGACTCACCTCTTTCAACTGCATGGACAAACTTAGCGACCTAATCATGTTTTGTATCTTATATGTTTTCAGCATGTTTTTGTTTTCCAATTTCATTGTTTTTGTCATTTCTTTTTCTTTAGTATAGTCATATCATTATTGATGGTGTAAAGCGCTTAGAGCTTCGAAAGATTAGGTGCTATACAAACTCCTCATTATTATTATTATTTTTATTATTATTATTATTATTATTATTATTATTATTATTATTATTAGTAGTAGTAGTAGTAGTAGTAGTAGTAGTATTATACGTCGCGCTGCATATCTCTGACATAGCTCAAGTTCTTCTATATTGGTGTTTGTCATATTAGACCATAATTCACATCCATATAGGACTGAGGGTAGAATGATTATTTTCCAGATTGTCATACTTGTTAGAGGGTTCATTTCCTCCATCTCTTATACCAATAAAATAAAAAAAGTTTAATAAGTGTTTACCTTTATCGCATGCTTGTTTTATCGCGTCGTTTTGTTTAAAGTTGAACTTTAAAGGTATGCCGGTATATTTCTTACTTTTGACTACTGGAATTAGCGATTTGCTGAATATAAAAGAAGGAATATCAGTTCTTTTTTGTTTGTAAAGAGGATGTTGCAACTTTTATCTGCGTTATATTTTAATCTCCACCTTTTCCCATAATTAGAGATTGTATCGAGCAGATGTTGCATCGAATGATGCGAATTAGGCATTACATTTGTGTCATCCGCTAATAAGATACACGGCAGTTGGAGATCGACAAGTTTAAGGCCTCGCAAAGTGTGATGTAAATCAGTGATCAAATCGTCTATCATAACGAGAAAGAACCAAGCAGATAAGATACGACCCTGTCCTACACCCTGCTTAATATTGAAATATTTGGACAATTTGCCCGCAAATAAAACAGAGCTGGTTACTTCCTTAAACGAGTCTTTCATGATGCGCCAAGTCTTTCATTTTATGCCAAGTTTGTACAGCTTGTAAAAGAACCCATCGTGGCAGACTCTATTGAATGCCTTAGCATTATCAAGAAATGTTGCATAGACAGAAGTATCTTTATCCATATAGTAGCATATAGATTCTTTGATACAAAACGCTGCAGTACCACAATTATTCCTAAAATCTTGTTGCAATGGATTTGGAAAATTAATGTGCTTAGCAGTATCAATAAATGTTGCATAGACAGGAGTATCCTTATCCATATAGAAGCATATAGATTATTTGATACAAAACGCTGCAGTACCACAATTATTCCTAAAATCTTGTTGCAATGGATTTGTAAAATTAATGTGCTTAGAAAATATAAGTAGTCTATTATATATGATTTGCTCTTGGATTTTCTGAAGCACTGGAACTATAGTTATATCACGATAATTATTCATATATAATTTGCTTTTCCCCCCTCCTTTAAATATTGGTATTACTAAACCTTGTTTAAAATGGCATGGGTACTCCTCGGCCTCGTACACTTTTTTGAAGATAGTTTCAAGTAACTGTACACTGCTGCTTTGAGTGTTCACAAACAGTAAATGCTCGGTAACAATACCGTCGTGACCACATGTCTTATCTTTATTGAGAGAACTAATTGCACTACTGATTTCCTCTCTAGTGGGAATTTTGTCAACAACTTCATCAAAGTGGTAATAGGTTTCTATACTCTGTTTTCTAACCTCTGCTAAAACCATCTGGTAATAATTATCATCGTACAGATAGGTATCGTCAGGTAGTGACAAATTAGAAAAATGAGTTATTTCCGTTAGATTCAATCACGTTTATGTATTGTATTCCGTATAAACTACTATAAAGTGGAAATATCGAACTCTGCAGCCGTTTCAAGCTCACTGAATTGTTCTCTATCACACATTTATTTTGCTCTCATTAATTCTTTTCCAAACAGTTTCTTCGCTTTCTTATAGTTCGCGTATGACTGAAATTACCATCCTCTTGGCCTACCATTAGAGATCCATACTCTACGTTTCAGAATCATTTCTGTATGAAACCTTTGTACGTTTAGTAGTTTCCAATAAGGGTTAGCGTAAGGACAAAACCTTTTTATGGGCAGAAACCTAGAACCTGCGTCATGTAAAGTCTTTACCGTGTCTTGGATAATAATTTCAATATCGACATTTGTCACTAGTTCTGTCTTATTCAGTTGCGCTAAAAATTCATTGCATGCTGCTTCCTTGTACCTATTTATTTGTTCTGCCGATGCTTTCTTCCAATTTATGGAGGGAATTATATGCTTGTCAGCCATGATTATAGTATATGCAAAAGGAATGACCAACTCTTTTTTTACAGGATGATGATCTGAAATGTTCAAAGGATGGTCATCAATTATTTCGGCTTTAACCACTAAATCGAATTCGCAACAGTATATGGTCTTTTAACGATTTGGATTTACCATCGATTGAGAAAAATGTAAAGTCAGGCCCTTCACAAATAGATTGACCATTAACGGATATTAAGTGCCTATCGGTCAGAAACTTTTCTAGAATAGCGCCACTAGCGTTTTTTGTTAGACAGTTTGTTTTGGAGCTAAGTAGTGAACTTAACTGGCCATTGAAGTCTCCCGCGAGTATTGGAATGCCTTCTTTACAGAACATATCAAACTGGTCCTTTACTTCTTTCATTGTTTCATAGTAACTTGCAATAGGAAAATTAGTTGATGGCAAAAGTGCTCCGAATACAAAATATTTTAATTTATCATTACATATTACCTCTATCCCTAAGATTATATCGCTGCCGACGCTCAACAAAGGATTAACGCAGAGTTTCTTCCTATATAAGATTACTATTCCCCCAAACCCTGTATGCCTTATCCTTTCTTCAAAATTCACTTTTAGCCTATTGTCAGTGCGTGAGAAAGATTTAAACTTTGGATGTAAATTGTCTAGGAAGCTGAGTTGCTCCCGTAGAAGCCAGTGTTCAGTAAGCACTGCAATATCTACCTCATTTAGCAAAGAGTGCAAGTATGGTGCACCATACATGGTTCATTTTACGTTCCATGTCATCAGACGAAATGTATGACTATACATTTGTTGACTTAAAAAATAGATTTTAAACACAAGTATTACAATGAATATAAAGTAGTTGCCCATAACTTATGCATATGTATGAGACTTACTGTACCTTTATATAGTTTCACTTGAACCTCTTGGCGTGCTTATCACCGTAATCCTCATACCATTATCTTGCCCATAAAAAATTTGGGCAAAAACCTTTCTCTAAAACCTTCTTAAAGTCTAAGTCATCTACCGTGACTAAAGCAGTAAAAGTGTCCTTTCCTCCTCTTACACGCCAATGCTTTAAGATCTGAGAGTCAATTATTTATATTCCATTTTTATACAATTTCTCATCTCCTCTCTCGTTCTGTCAACCGGTATCCTGGACATTAGAAGTCGACGCTCATAATAGTTCCTAACTTTTTTTTGTGGTCTGCAGTTTCTGTTAGTTGTGATGACATCGATCGATTGTTCTGTTTCTTTTATCCAAGTCTTTTGATGAGGTGGCTGAATTTTTTGGAAATGGTGATCTTCTTTCCCTGTCGAGGTTTCTTACATTTTCCCGAGCTGAGTATTTCTGATCATGGTGATAACCACGCTCTCCATTATCTTCAATTACTGTCAATTCTTCAGTTGAAGTACTGGGTATGTTGGACAGAGTCAGAGCCACTCCTTCCCTTGAAACAGTGGACTTCAAGCGACCGCCTTTGGTCTTCTCCGTATATTCCGTTTGGTCCGATAAATGCTTCCGCCGTTTTGTACGATCAAGATTACAAGCACTTCTCACATTCACCATATTTGCTATTTGTGTTTCAATTGAAGGTTTGCCCATACGCACTATATCAGCTAGTGTTATTTGAGTCTGTACCTCGCATTTTGTGGTTATATTTTCTTTATCCTTATCACATCTTTCTAATTCCGCCTATAGTCTAGTAAAGTTAATATCTCTAGAGTGCAGTTCTTTACGTATCTTGTCAAGCTCAGTTTTCAATTCATTTCTGATGTCGTATTTCATTTGTTGAATACTGCTTTGTATAAAATGTTTTAGATCTATTATCTTGTATAAATTGTCTATTGTTATGGAACTGTCATCTGTATCATTAATGGAGATGATACTGAATTGCATTGCGAGTTCTGCAACACCCGTTCTGGTTCTGATTCTGACCGTTGTGTCTGTTTGTCAGATCATTTTCTTTTAGATACTCGGCTCACACATGAACTGCTATTATGGATACCCGTGCATGGTTTCTGTCTCGACGCGAGGCTTTTCACTTCGGATAAGTTGTTATCTCCTGCTAAGAAATGGTATAGAATAAATATATCCTCAGCTAATCTCTCCTCTAGACGCGCACTATCACATCTTACTGTCCTCTCAACTACACGAGTCACAGGATAATTACTGTTTTCCAATTTAACAAAATCTTGTAGTGATAGTCTTATATTTTTTCTGAGCATCCAATTCCACATCTTTTTAAAATCATCTCCATCCAAAGTTCCAAATTTAGAACCGATTTGCAGGTATATATTTTTCTCAGTCTGAGTTGCTATCAAGTCTTCATCTAAGTCAGACTTTTCATCACCACTGTAACGCTCATCTATTTCTAGCTCATCCTCCATGTCCGTAGTTCACAGCAATGTCCGTTTAACTTTGATAAATTAGTTCACACTTGTATTAACTATTAGGAGTCCTATTCTGCTAAGACACATGTAACCGTTGTATGCTTTACTACCGCTCCTGCATCACTTAGCTTAGGTCTTGCATAGTCACCCCTTTTTGTCTGCTGACCAATATAGACCTGACCGTACGGCAAAGTGATGTGGTTGGGGAGACCCACTCACTTCTGGTATACGATTTGATGGGACTTTTTCCAAGGGTCGACTAACGAAGTGGTGAGTGGGTAAACATATAATCTTGTTCGGTTGCTGAGTGGTTACTTTAATGTTTTCTTACTCTCAAGGCTGCAAGGCTTACTTCAATATCCCAGAGTTAACCACTCGATTTGTACGATAATTCAGAGTCAGTCCTTTCACTTTACACTCCGTGTTTGTCCCGGTATTCGTAACCGTAATTTTTAGGTCCGCCACTATCAAAACTTAAAACCTTGTCATCTGGGTGTTCGTCTGTCCAGGCTTCTAAACGGTCTCCTTCGATGTTAGGGTGACGTTGACCCGGGTATTCGATGTAGATGCAACTGTTTGTTAAAAATATAGGAAATGATCCCCTAAAACTTATAAAGCCTCGTACAAATTTAAGCGAGCATGGGCAGTAACGTACTCCGCAATTATTACATTTCCAAATTCATCGGTTTGTACAAAGTCCAGGTCTTCTTCGTAATTGACCAAGATCAATTCCTCACGAACGACGTCCATGTGTTTCATGAATTTGGTTTTCTCGTAAATCATCTGGAAGTATCGCGAAGGTTTTGTCAAATAGTCTGTCTTGGGTAAACACGGTCCTTGTGCCATTTTGCCCCACAATTAATTTAATATCATGTTTGGAAATGATAGCCTGCCTTCGTTTTTCTCGATGTGGTCCGAAAGGGATACCTTCTTGTTCGCATTGTTTCTCTTTGAATGTATTTTTGTTTTCGTGAGTGAGACACCAAGAAGGATAGCCGCTGCTTCTTGTTTCAGTTTCAAAAAAGAATCCACGTAGTCTTTCTGAGTGGGGTCACCCATGTGGTGTTGTTGTGTCTTAGAAAAGTGGTAAATTTCCTACACTTCTAACAGTTGGTATCCCAGGTCAAAAGCTTTGAACAATTCCACGCTGACCCAGGTTCCCGTCAAGGCTCGTTCTTCCTGGGTGTTCTGACAAGGCTGGTCTTTGTTGCATGTTTCTGCACAAGTACGTCACAAAGGAAGCATCAGTTTTTCTGTGCAATGGTGAGGTAACACGGGATGGTACACGTCCGTGAGAGACAAAACTTTCAACCTAATGCAGCCTTTGTGGTTTCAAATGTGATCCAAGTCACTGTGTTCCACTAGCAATTGCGGGTGCCTTGCAGGTAAGCGACAATATTTGGACACGTAGGGATACAGTGAGCACTCCTTGAGGTATTTGATTCCTTCTCCTTTCTCTTCGTTGGCTTGGTCCAACAAACAGGTAGCACTGGTCCGTCCTCTGTACAAACTGTCTCTCGTGTTCAGGTGGTCTACCCACTGTTAATTATCCACGATGCGTTTAAACTCGGGATCGGTTTTCAAATGGTTCCCACATTTCCACCATTTGGTACCGCTGCTGTTCTAACTTCAAACGTCGCAGACAAGTGGTCTAGGACAAGTCTTCCATGGTTCGTTGTAAAAGCTGATGTTTAGTGTTACGTTCAGGATAACTGACGGGACATCCGAGAACTAAGCAACCTTGAAACTAGTACACGATCTTGTGGTTTTCTAAGTCTCCGCCATCCACTGAATACGTTCCAATAGTCGTTTCGCCCCCTCCGTTGCGGGCATGTTGAATCAATTTGTTTTCCTTGTCACACAAGTAATGTAACCAGCTTAGGGCTTTGACCAAGTATTGTCGTTTGACAAAGTTGGTCGTTTGAGGGTTGATGACAGCTATGGTGATTTCAGGCATGAATCGTTGTCGGTACACTAAGGAATACCCTTTGGCAAAGGATTGATTTCTCAGTGTTCCATGAACAGTTCTTGAAATTTTCTAAAGCAACGTCGTACAATTTTGCGTCGCAACGACAATACTTTAACATGTCTTCCTGAAAGTCGAAAGGGTCTGAGGTGGAGTGTAGTACCAAGCGTAGAAAGCTTCTCATTGTTCGGTTTGCATGTTGTTGGGGTCGTAATCGTCAGAATCAGGCAAATGGGGTAGACGGCGTGTTGATTGTCTTTGCGCATTGAAAAATTGTGGAAAGTAGCCTTTGACCATTTTTGTCAATCCAAACGTTTTAGGCATTCGGCTCAAAGGCATGGCCAAGTAACTCATCGAATCTTTAAACTGTACTTGTCCCACTTTCATGGAAATGATTTTAGCTCCGTTCAAAGTGACTTTAGGACGCTCGGTGCCTTGTTCCGTATAGTACCTCAACAAAATCCTTTCCGTGGTATGCCGATAAATTGTGGGTTATCACTGTGGCATGGCGATGAGAATCTCAGTAACGATCGATGTCCTGTTGGCCCCAAGTCCAAGACCCATCGGGCAAAATTGGCCAGTGTTTTGGGTCCCCAAAGGATTTTTTCACGTGCTCCAGTAATCTTACAGCAGTGAGGGGAATGACTAAAGATAGGATCTTGGATGTACTTTTCACACGCTCGAAAGTAGGAATGCGAATGCCACTCTATGCATCCATTCGAAATAAAAAAGATGAAATTGCTTTCTTCTCGTTGTGGTTATCATCTTCCTCTTGTTGGGTTGACATTTTTAGTGACAAATGTGATGTTTTCCTTTCCTGTACATACGTGTGCCTTTGTATTATTGGTACGTATTCCTTGTCCACACGTACGGCATATTCTCAGGAGTTGACAAGCACATTTCTTCTGTGAACCTTGCGTCTTCAAATGTTGATGGTAACAGGCAGGGCTGACAAAAGTGCGTTGACAAGCTGGACAATGCACTCGTTCTTGTCCTTCGTCCAGAGAAAGTTGAGAGGCCAAACATCATGAGCATTTCGTTCCACAATGCTTGAGATGCTATCGATTGTAATTGCCATTGTCACATTTCTCATCTTAATATTTGTATCCCAGGAATCCGGTAATGGTAGTAATGGCATCAAACGTTTCATCGTGATGATAATCGTGAAGGAATGTTCCATCCTTAAAATATTGGCCTCGAAACAGCAGAGTCCCTAGCACTTCTTAAATGTGCGTTTTCAAGGTGTAGCATAGATCTAGGACATCTAGCATTTTTTGCATTTCAGAAATGCAACAGGGTATGCCTTGGACAGGCCGGCTTCTTGTAACAGGAGTTCTGCTACATTTCGTTGTTTGGCTCGGTCTGATTGTTGAATAATTTTCCAGGCTCTTCTACATTATGCTGTGTCGTTCATGTTGGCATAGGTTCGTCCCACGATGATGGCTCGGGCTAAACACGTCTGATTTTGAGGGCTGTTAAGTCGGACGAGGCGAAGCATAATGTTGCGAAGTAGCCCACCAATAATACTTTTCTGTGTTGTCTAGCCACTTGAGGAGGTAAAATGTGGGTCATTGACAGTTTGGCTTTACCATTGGTGCTGTGAAACTGGTCATTGTATTGTTGCAGGTACTGAATCTTGTCCATGACTTCGGAAGGAGTCAGTCCTGAGGGACTGCTAAACTCAATCCAAACGGGATTTGAAGTTGTCGTGTTTAATGGAAAGTCTCAAGCTATCGTCTTCTTTTTCTTGACATTTTTGCTTCAGTGTGTTTAACAACGAATATGTTGGCATTTGAAATACTATCTCTGTAAGAGAGAAATGGGTGGCCCTGAAAATGGCCTTTGGGTTTTGCTGGGTTTAAATCAACTTTTACTGCCTTAAGCCTTTGCCACAGTCAAAGCCTACTTGTGGTTTGACTCCTCTTGATGATGCTTGGGTAGAAATCACTAAGGGTGGTACGACAGGCGTATTCACATGATTGGGTTGTTTAGCTACGGAAGGTCTTATTCTCTTCAGTCGTAATAAAGAAGTCTGATACATATGTTTTAGACTTCTTAACTCTGCTACAATGGCTAAAGCACCGTGACTGATTTAATTTCACACCCTTGTTTCTTCGCTGCTTCTTCTTCCTGTCGCTTCCTTCTTGCCTCTTCTTATCGCTGTTGTTGAAGAAAAGCTTGTTCTGCTACCCTTTGCTGCCCTATAAATTTCTCCAAATTGTATTTCTGTCTTTGTTTGACATGATCAGTGGGTGGTACAAAAGGGAAAGGTAGTGGGATAGGTACTGGTACCGGAACAAAAGTCTTGCGAGGTAAGAAAATCCACAAAATCCCAATAGGAAGTAGCCTTTTCGGGAAGCAGGCCTGTGATAACTTGGGAATTCCATGCTATTTCTTTGCTTCTCGTCTCCATATAGCATATAATATAATATGTTAATACAAATGTTAATGTACACAGAAAAGTAAATTGTGCTGATTCATTTATATTTCTGTTCCTAGGAAGACTTATCACAGATCAAATTAACCCTAGAATACCACCTCTGTGTCAGTTCGTTTTATTCCTCCTCGAGGTACTATGAGAACGGATTACCCACGACGAACGATTGTTTATCATCTCAGTCGACATCGGTGATGTGGTTTTATTGACTGAAGTATACCTTGTTGAACATTTCTCGAAATAGATGTCAACAAGGATAACACGAAGTTTGGGACAGTAAATATTAATACAAATAGACCATATACATAACTTCAAAGGATCATTTCAGAGGTAATGAAATTGCACATTCTAAATCGACCCGATATATATGTTTGTATTTTTGTATGCGTGTGGAAGCTAACATATATTTGTGAATAAACTTTTACGAGAGAGAGAGAGAGAGAGAGAGAGAGAGAGAGAGAGAGAGAGAGAGAGAGAGAGAGATCTGTTCGAATACTATTGGATATTAAGTCATACGGAAGGAGTCGTAGCTAAGTTGGTTGATCGTCGATGTTGTTGTTTGTTTGTAGTTTAATGTCATTTATTAGATATACATGGTGGTCAGTATAACTGGCGGAGGAAAAACTTACGAGCCACCTACCTACTGGATGCTACTGGCACCTTTCTCACATACCCACACTAGTCGAACCTGATACTCGAATCCATACGGACAATGGCGAGCGCTTTAGACCACTATTTCAACCGTGGTCTTGTAGATCGTTTAAATTGTAATGCAAAGAGTGTTGGCTTAATGCATGTCAAAGCCAACCAGGATCGGCCGGCTTCTTGTCAACTTGATAAATAAACTCAGCTCCAATTTCCTCTCCATTATATCTATTATAATGTATTGAAAGTGCTCTTAACGACTAACTATCCTACTAAAATATACACTTGAATTTTGCATCTGAATATTGACAAGCAGGAGACAAAATTAAATGAACAGTAATTAAAAGGAATTTACTTAACTTTATACTTGATTTAAATCAAATTTCTTAATAACAAAGCTTCTGAAATGTAAAACATTAATTCAGTTTAGCTATGCGTAGTATGGGAGTAACCATCATCTATCCTGTTATTTAAGTTTGTCGGTGCAAATAAACCAAGATGGCCATTTAAATTTATATTAAAAAAAATGTATACATGACTAGTTCTAGAACAATAAGTACAACATTCAGCTACCTCTGTAAATCAAAACCATAACAGTGGCCTTGTCCCACCTTTTTACTTAATAAAACAATAATATGATGGCTTACTACACGACCAACAACAGAGAAATATATGTATATTGATCATTACTAGAGTAGATTTATCTCGTACCGGGAAGAACACAAGAAAATTCTAAAATTGAAAATCATTAGAGCAGCCTGACTCATGATTATTATATTACGCAGTGTTTGAGAAAACTAAGATAAAACGATGAAAAAGCCCCAGTAATCCCGATAGCAGGGCAATTAATGGAGCCTAATTATGGGAATTAATGCATTGCTTACCTCATGTAATTACATAACTGCACTTCGTTTGGTTTACAGTTCAACTTGGAGATTTTTGGAAGATTCTCAATCTCAATTTACAACGACAACAGCGATATAATATACTAGGGTAAAATTTAATTAAGTAAGTAAAACAGCTGTTTTAGTTTCATATGGTAGAATGTTAGGGATAAGGTTGTATAGACCCTTGACATAAATCTTAAACCATGCACAGCTAAGACATATAATGCTTTTCAACTTACATAGTAGTGGAAAGTTCTAACAGCATTGTATTCCGTCAAATAATGTGGAATTATCTGACTTTTTTCGAAACCTTTCAGACGGGTTCAGCAACACAAAACATATGTATGTATGAATGTATGTATGTATGTATGTATGTATGTATGTATGTATGTATGTATGTATGTATGTATGTATGTATGTATGTATGTATGTATGTATGTATGTATGTATGCATGCATCCATGTATGTATGTATGTATCAAATAAACGGTGTTTAGTGCATACACTATAGCGAATGAAATGATTTTGCATTAAAGGAGTTGTCACTATACTGAACAGAGCAATTCTTCAGCTAAATATTGTGTAAATTGTAACTGTAATAGGCATTAAATGGTGTATTACCCTTCTATGATCAGAAACGTGTCTCAATCGATGACGATTAACCAAAGATGATGTTATTCAGATATATATGATATGATATGATATTAAGATGCCATGCTTGAACAGTCTCGATATGGCAATGTTGGTTTCCAGTTCCATATCTGGTTTGTACGGTAGCCTAATCGTATTATATGATTTTATGAAGAAACTTAATGTGCGAATATATCAGCACTTTGCATGTTATTACTAAACCGTTTTTGCAAGAAATGTAGTTGGTTATGCACGACTTTGCAAACGCAATACATATATCCTTCGATCTATTTACTAGTCTAAATCATATTCACCCTTGATCAAATGAAGTGCATATCTCTCGCAAGGAAACATGCGAGCACAAACGAAGAAAACTTATAGTGTTAGTAACATATATTTTGTCTTTGGTAACCCAAGCATGTTTGCAGGAGAATATTTACAAATGCCACTTGATAATATGACGATTAATTATGCTGACATACTAATCTGGTCGCTTATCAATGAGTCATTTTGTGTGATAAGCACATGCATAGTTTGGTTTGGTTTGGTTTGATGCTCGGACACTGTGTAATGTATAACACTAAAGGTTTATTTTATGGTCGTATATAATATCTTCTGGTCGGTACAAGGATGCAAAACTACTACTATAATATAATCTTAATTATGATGAGCACTTCCTTCATTATTCATATTATACTGCCAAACATCCCAGTCCTTATACACCGATTTTATTTTGAAATGAAATAGTAATGAAACATCAGTTAATCAAACGAATGGCGTTATTGCTCATGTAACGGATAGTCTGATGCCCAACTTCAAGGAAATACAACATTAACTGTGTAGCTGTACTCATTTGCGAAAGGAATTTGTCGAATAAAAGTTTTTTCCCTCTGTCGTGAATGGTTGAGTTAGCCTTGATTTGAGTTACACCAATTTTATGGTATGTGTATGTACTCTCCGTATGAAAAGTCCGTACAAACGGAACCTCAACTGAGGTACCAAGATCACTTGCATTGGAATATAACTAACGTATCTGTATGTCGGTCTGTCTGCCTGTATGTCTGTATCTCTCTATCACTGACATGTGATGCCTTACCTTTGGAAACTGTTAAATTACATCATTATATAATTTTAATATTATAATATATGGTATAAGTGTCTGAAAGCAGTGTAGCCATCATTTCATATTTTTGTGTACAAAATACTCATTTACTGAAATTTCCTCATTGTAGTCTGTACCAATCGGTGACTAACATTTAATAAATAGCAATGACTTAGCTATACAGAAAAAACTTTGCTTTTTGATCAAAAAGTCGAATACAATTGAAATATGAATTACTGATTTTCCCCAAATACAGGATTGATAATAATGTTGATTAATAAATTAGTATTTTAGGTGATGCATGTATTGGACAAACGTTTGATGAAGCCTCTGTTTGTTGCTCGTTTGGATCAAATATAAGGCAATCATTCCATTGAATCTATTTTACCTACTCATTTTCATTACTTTAATCTAGGTGGCAAATGACGCTCAGTTGTTTTCGTTAGAAAACATATTATCAGATCACTTGTTTATTTGAGCGGTCTCTTAGCAGAATTAAAGCCAATTAAGTACATGCAAGTTATTTTGATAAACTGCGGTCCTTATGAGAAAATGGAGTCTTGCATCGTATTCGCTGTTTACAAGTGGTCGGTGAACTATCAAATTGTAGTTTCCAAGTCATATTGACAGGATATTCTTATTATAGTCCGTGACAATACATTGGCGTAACATTGAGTGACCAATGAAAATTCTTACAAGATCTTCAATCACTGTTATTGAGCAAAAATTCAAAGTGATGTTTCTTCAAAATACTGTAAATATTGTCACACATGTCACATGGTGAGAACTCCCAATTAGGAGACTCCCAATGCTTGTCTGCAAACTATTATTTTATTTAACTATACATTTGGAAAACTATTGGTACATTTTGTTCAGGAAGCCAATGCCTGTTACATATAACGTGTGCATCAATAAGAGCCATAGGGTTTTTTATTTTCAGGACTATTAACAATTAAACAACATTAACACTTTTGATGATTTCATTTACACAATCTGGTATGCTAAATCTGTCCAGTTGGATCAATGGTTAGTGATATGTTTGGAATTTTCCAGTATGATATTCATGTAGTAGTCTTCCAGCAATTAAAGTATTTTGCTGATTATCCCGATAGCCAAAGGGGCTTTAGACACATTTAATTAAAATTTGAAAACATGATTTTGTCACATCCGTTTAAAAAGGAAACGATTGGCACGATCGTTTACTGCTGTTTGCTGTTATGGTTTCAGTTCAATGATCTTTAAAGTTGTGTCCCTTTGAAAACACTGTCAGTTGAACAGAAAATGAAGATACATATGTACACATTATCGATTATGTTTGTAATTTTTAAGTATGTGATTTCAAAGGCTTGCCACATTGCAAGAACTAGCATGCATTTTATTGTGGCATATATTAAATTAAGGTATGACAAAAGTACAAAGCAAAGGAGTTTTC
Organism: Unio delphinus; assembly: GCA_029339505.1. Lineage (NCBI taxonomy): Eukaryota > Metazoa > Mollusca > Bivalvia > Unionida > Unionidae > Unio > Unio delphinus. The sequence continues at coordinate 1,655,292 of JAQISU010000079.1, forward strand.
AGACTGACTCTCTTACCACCAAATTATACTTAGACTAAATATTATGCTCCGTACACAGTTGTAAAGAATGTGATCTTAATTATATCTTCAATACTCCTGGGAGATTAACACAAAACTGCTTTGCCATTATTATGCCGTCGGTATATGTGTAACTCTCCCAAGCAGTACGAATTTAGGGCATGAAAGGCTGCCAGAATGAAGTGACATTTATGTACTCATTCTTTGGAAGTCATACATTACGAATAATCTGAACCAAGTACATTCACTTCTGCAGGAGTAACAAAAGAATCAACTGAACGAGCTCTTAGTTGAATTTAATCACTTTGTTCCAGATGTTCATACAAGATCAAATAACATTTACTATTGTGATACAGCATCCTTACATGACAAACACTCTACAACAGGAATGTTTGAAGACCAAAAATTCAATATCTGGTGGAGAAATTTTTTTTTTTTTTAAAACGGAAAGAAACTGTCGTTTTCCGGGTAAACTTTGACGGAAACAATATAATATTAATACAATGTGCAAATACTATAGAATGACGAACAATGTGCCAAAGTCAATCATTGATGACTTCATGACATAATTGAAAATGCAAAATATGGCATGAAATCTGACATGATGAAACGATTCTGTTAAATCCGACTGCCAGAAAGGGTAAAGGATAATGTCGGTATTCTGACTCAATATGGACTTTATTAATAAATAAAAGTGTATTTTGGGATGAAACGTTTGCATTGTTCTATTCAACCTTTAATCAAAATGATTACATATGGTCAAAACGAACATGACCGCTCGTTTGGCCTATTGGTAGAACGTCCACCTCATGTGCGTCAGGTCGCTGGTGCGAACTCTGGGTAAGTTATACCAAAAACTTTGAAGAAGTGTACTAACTGCTGCCTTGCTTTGCGCTCAGCATTAATAAGTTAGTGTTATGAATGGTCGGCCTAGTATTATATTAATGTAACTGGCTGGGACATCATGCTTCGTGTCTGCAGCATGATGTACCTTTGCTTAACCTGACTATAAACTGTCACACTGCACATATCGTAGCGATATGACTGAAAATTAAATTGTTAAAGCTACGTTAACAGGCCAAATCACACACACACACACACACACAAGCACACACACACACACGTGATTCTTACAAGAATTTGCCTGAATGTCTTGAGCTTGTCAATAAAAAGCATCTGATGCGAATGTTGAATAAGACTGGATACTATTGGACACTTGTATCTATTTTGTGCATAGTTGCTGAAAGCCTGACAAATTCATTGATTCTGAAAAATAAATTTCATTTGTAAGGAAAATGTCAGCAGGCTGAAGGTGCATACTTAGGAGTGCATCAGTTATTTCATCCCCAGGATTAAGTCGGTCGTTAAAAAGTACTACTAAGGCAATTGATGTTGGGGTTAGTGAAGTGCTATTTCAAAACGAAAAATTGTAAGATCAACCAGTGCGATTGTTTTTGCTAAGAAGTTAAATAAGCACCATTACATGTATTTAACAATCGAGAAAGAATGGTTGACCTTGCAACACTTTGGATTCTATAATAACTAAGCTGTTTATCTGATTATTGTTTTTAGTGTTTACAACTATTACTTTTATTGGCAAAGATAAGATATGTTTAATGAGGAGTTGGATTATGAAATAATATACTATTTTGTACAGGGAAATATACATAATTTGAATTGGTATAGAAATATTACACTGAGTCTTGCACACAAAATGTCATTCATATGATGTTATATCATGTAATCTATATCACATGTGCGTTTCATTAACACTAAAAGGGAAAATGTATTGCATACATCTATATATATATCTGTATGAGGGGAGGTGTGCATATGTTTCATGCATTATGTCAAATTTTGTGTATGGTGTTTGGATGATTTATGCATATGTATGCTTTATTGCATTATATGCTATGCAACAATGTATGTTTTACTTGAATGTTTCCTTATTTGAGTTATTTTCGACTTGATTAGAATCATTTTTTTTTTTAGTTTTGTATATACCATATCAAATAGTTCCATATGAATATGGGTCGACTATTAGAATTATTACTCTGGCCTGTTTCGAGGACAATTTGTATTATAATTATAACTACAAATGTATTTTCTTAACATTATGAATGTTCTAAAAGGGACTTTTCCATTAGTTGTAAAACTGTTTCTTTGTTGTTGAGACATTGATCTTTGTTTGACGTGAATCCAAGACGAGGGCAAGCTTTATAATCAATTTGAAAGAAAGGTGCTTATTAATTCGTGCATAAGGGTCTAAATATCACCAACTGTATTTCGGTTATGTTGGGTAGTTCATTTGGGTTTAAATTTGTGCTTAATATTCAAGTTATGTTTTCCCTGAAACACCAAGTGCTCATAAAAATCGTTCCTGAAAATATTGATTTTGTTGTGAAATTTTCAAAGAAGGACATCTTCTTGGATTATTACAACGGGATCCAACACAAGACTGTTGGAATTTCACAACCTCGTGGGCTGCATAGGCAAATCAACACTTCCAGCGTTGGATTTTATTTTTATTTTCACTAAAGTTGATGCAGAACTATAATTATAAGAACTTAGGCGTGTACGATAATTTGGAGTTTTGTTTGCAATACTATTAGTTTCTGTGTGAAATATGTATTTTTTTTCATGGGATATACGTTATTTATTGAATTGTCATAAATCTTTGCTGCTTCGCTTTAGTTTGTATTATCAATGTTAAAACCATACTTTCTTAATACTCTACCTAAAATAAACAAATCACATTAAATGTTTCATTATATCTTCGTGTTAGCCATTATAATTGAGTATCATTATTTGCCACTGACAAATATAAATCGGTATAAATGCATCAATAATTAACTGATAGTAATAATGAAATGAAGCAAGATTCAACGGTATTAGTGATATATGAATGAACCTCATAATTTGATAAGTACACTAAATAATAATAGCGATATAAACTCATATCAGTTGATAAGTACACTTCCAGCTCATGCGAAGTATGTGTGCATAGCAGTCAAACTAGCGCATAAGCATATACCTGCCAACAAGGTATTCAAGGAAACTCCTATATTCATAGAAGAAGCAAACTGCTCAGTGGTAAACGCGATGTAATCAATTCAGAATCAATAGCTATTGCGTTTATTTGGTGTTCGTTACTAAAGTTACAGCTTTAGGGATTTTTTAAGTTTGTATTCTCGCAGTTTGGTCATGTGACACCAATTGTGAAAACAAATTGGAATCATAGCAAGCAGAACTTAGTGCTGATTTCATTCCTAGCTTGTACTATACTACGCTGGTAACTGGCCATCTTAATGCCGGCATTAGATTCAGTAAACAAGCATTACAGGATTGACAGTGCGGTACTTACCTATTGAAACTCATAGCATACGCAAAACATGTAATTTTTTATTTTGCTTAAACTAGTAATTTTATATGCATTTTCATATGAAAGGACGTAATACACTTGTACAATACAACCAAGCAACATCGGTGTGTACTAGACTGAATACGATAATGTTTCCGACTGTTCAAAAGCAGGTCACAGTTAAGATATATAGATTGACGATTTAATTGAATTCTTGGTAAGATACGTCACTATTTGAGTATGCCTCGATGGAAAGAGTAAAGACGATATGGACTCTTTTCTCGGAAACTACGTTTGATGCATTGGTTTTGGTTATCTAGCTATATGAACACTCCTTCCCTACGTAACTAGTTCAAACACAAAATATCAGCAAGAAACTATTTATAATGTTAGTGGAAACGTCTTTTCTAGCATCAGGTAAGCAATTACCTGCGTGGTTGATTCAACTATTTTCCTAAATATCATCCGCCACCTTTGTGTTTTCCTGAACAACATGAACTGTTCTTTAACCATCACAGGAATATTAAAATATATACAGTTAGCGACCTTCATACACCAAACACAATACTGACCAATGTGGGGCTGCCTGTGATATAATTACCGATATAACACGGTTTAGTTGCCAAAGCAAATATATATATATATATATATATATATATATATATATATATATATATATTTCAAAACTTAAACTAAGGAGAAATGCATAAATCCCATTTGTTGCGGTGTCACATATTTGCCATTTCAGAAACAGGAACTTAACGTATATTGAATTATTGCCAAACTTTCGAAATCGTTTGCACCAATTAAATGGCCCTCTTGGGGTACTCAATACATAGTATTTAGTATTGTCAGCATCCGAATGCTTTACAACTCAATGCGTTCTCAGTTTCCCAGGATAATCGGGATTAAATAGCATGTCAACAAGTAGAGCAATGGTACAAAAGGTCACTGGAGAATATCGGAATAGAGATCAATCCTTCCAATGATACTAACCTAAAAGCGTAATATTAAAATCTCGTTTGTTCCAATATAGTTCCTGTGACAATTGTATCACATACAATCCCACAATGTGGATGTCTGACACATCCAAACCTACTGGAGTAATGTTTATTTTTTTTCGTTCTCATACCAGCCCACATTGCTACCAATGTTCTTGTCAATTCCACTGAATAGTTTTCGATACAGCAATGCTACGCAACAGACGATGAATATTTGTGTCCTCAATATGTATTATTGACTCATAGTTGATATTGATACTACGCATATCGTGTATCGTATTGTTTCGTATTGGTTACATAAATACTCGCGATTCCATTTTGTGGTAAATAATGACATTATTTAATTCACCAGAGGTTCTAAAACAGTTAAAACCTGTCTTTATAGAGCAGATACATCATGAGTGAATTAAAAAAGTTTACTTTCGTTGTCCATACATCATTTTTTTAATTTACAATTCATGATAAACATTTCAATTTATACATTCTTATTATTTAATACTGTGTCTGTAAAGTATGAATAACTCGACACGAGCAAGTTTCGAGAAATCTAATCTTACCCTCGAAATATAAAATTACCTATCTAGATCACTCTATAATCATTTACCAAATCATGCTGTGCAAACATAGCGGACCGGGTTTTAGACCAGATAAAATATCTTAGGGTCATCTTATTAAGAAACAGAATGTTGTTATTTCGGGTACAACAATCCTCTGTCACAAGGTACACATGTAATCTAGATTCACGTTACTGTAATACGAAATTAAGGCACATTCCTCCAGATCATAGGTAACATTGTCCGCATTAACCCGTTCGAGATATCGGTTGACATAATTATTCAGCAGATAATTAATTAGTTATGCGCACCCGTAAAAGCTTAGGATCGTTTTCTTCAAGACAATACAGAATAAACATAAATAAATGACACTCCAAGACCTTTCAACATACTGTGCGATAATTATACGTCAAAATACAACTGCAAAATAGCATAACACCAACACTCTAACAGAAAAAGGACAATGAAACTTCAAATGTAATGTTATTTATAGCATGTTTGATCTATCCTAAACGTGTATTAATGTATAACCTTTGCTATTTTGAATATTTATTGTTTAGCTATCTCATCTTCTGGTGTGTTGTTCTTTTATTATTTCAGACATTAAACAAAACATAAACAAATCCTCCAAAAATAAAAGGGAAAATTCATTGTTTCCCAATTTCAGCATATGTCAGAAGCTAGACAGTAACAAAATGATAACAGATCTTTATCTTCCTCACAATATTTAATTACAGTTGTTCTCTCTTTATAACATTGTTTGTAAGTCATAAATTGGCATCTCTCTCTCTCTCTCTCTCTCTCTCTCTCTCTCTCTCTCTCTCTCTCTCTCTCTCTCTCTCTTCTCTCTCTCTCTCACTCTCTCTCTCTCTCTCTCTCTCTCTCTCTCTCTCTCTCTCTCTCTCTCTCTCTCTCTCTCTCTCTCTCTCTCTCTCTCTCTCTCTCTCTCTCTCTAGCATTCAGAGACCGTTGGTTCACTTATACAAATGAAAAATTGCGTACATTTAAGAAGGCATGTCCAAGTTGTTACTGACATTCATGTTTTTTTTTATTTATAAGATTCGGACAACATACTCAATGTAAAGAATATTATCATTACCAGAGAAAACATATTTAAGTGAACATAAGTTTAGAAGCATCACATAAACTGGATAGAAATTAGTGCCATCATAATCGCTGCAGGTTATGTACTGAGAATAGACAAATGAATCTATGATGTCATAACCTGAAAGTATTCCTGCTCTCGCGCTAGAATCACCGATACCATAAATAAAAAAATAATACCCTATATGAGGACTTAAAATAAATCGCTGATTTGAAATCGCTTGGTTCATCCCTTCGAAAAGGATTTGATCACACCACCGTATTCTGAAAACAATTTTGGATTAAATGCATATGGACAGGGCTTTTGTCATATAGTGCACACATGTTAATACTGTAATATGTTGTGGTAGTATACGTTACATATTTGTATGTGGATATATTGCAACAAAAACAAAAATATGTTTTCGCCCTCGATCTGTTCACGATTATTTAATTTTCATTTCTCTTGTAACTTGCGGGGGGGGTGGAGGAGTTGGGCTGTGTTGGTTGGGGTTGGGGGGGTTGTGATTGGTCGAATGATGGCATTGTCTCCATGGTCGTGGGACTTGCACATTCTGTGCTTGTCCACTCTTTGATGTTATGTTGCCATCTCTTCTTCTGTCTGTCTCATTTACACTTTGCTTTCTCCGTTTTATTTTATTTTGTATTCTTTACAGTGGTGATCACATTTTAAAATGGTCCATTAGCAGCATAGATTCTCATCTGCACCCTCTCATCAGAGACGTGGTCTACACATAATTTATTCAGGTTTCTTCACTAACATTTCATCGCCAAGGCATGCATTCGTCTTTTTAGTTATGCATGCGGTGTCCATGTCTCACATACATACATAAATATGGACGTGCCTAGGTAGCGCATATGCTTGACTTGGAGCAACGCGTGATGACTGTTTTGTTTCAAAATAGAAACCTAGCCAGTCCAAATGGTTTTTGTGCATTCATACAATGAACATGAGGCCTTTAAAATTCATGAAAGACAATATCAAATTGATATTTGAGGTTTGTTACCGTGCCAAGCTTCTGTTCATTCACTCTTTCTTACTCTTGGATGCCATTTGGGTTGTTAGTCATTAGCTTGGTCTTTTCAGAGCTGATCTTAATTCCATATCTTAGTGATGTTCGCTTGAGATGGTTTACCAAGTTTTCTTCCTCTTGTTTATCTCTCTAAGTCAGCAGTATCAACTGCTTGGTGATTATGCATCCGGCAGTGAAACTGCCCGGATGATGCTCCAAGACTTTTTCAGGCAGATGTTGAGGAAAGTGGGTGTGATAAAACATGGAAAGCACCACTGTCTGACTGACTGCAGTACCGACCACATCTTCTATAGTATAATTTACGATAACTGCACTAGTGACCTTGTAATACAGATTGACATCTACTATAGTATAATTTACGAGAATTGCACTAGTGACCTTGCAATACAGATTGTATATGAAGCTGATACGTTTTGCTTGTATTTTTGACCACAATTATGTATGTCATACCTTGTCTTAAGCCTTATTGAAGCCCATAAGGAAATGATGTAGGTATTGTATATAGTTTGTCTTATGTTGGACTGTTTTATAGTGCTACGGCTTGTTCTGAAACCACACATCTTTTCTGTAATGATGTGCTGTTCCTGTGGTTCCAGACCTTTTATGATGATCTTAATCATACATCTGATTGCACCACTGATTAAGCGGGTTGTTCGGTTGTTCGGGATTCAGATTCACTTTATTAGGAACAGTGTTTATTTAAACTGGATCCACTTGCTGGGCCATTCTCTTGTTTGCCGAAAGTTGTTGCAAATTTTGAGACGACATTTATCATGAAGTTTAATCATCGTTGAACAAGGTCTGTAAATATACTGGCTACCCCAGCGAGCTTCCATTTTTGTATGTTTCTTCCATCATGATCAAATGGTAAACCTCTAATGCGATAATTATAGGTATTGTACAGCTTGATTTACAGACTGATCCTGACTGTAAACATCAGTACATTTTTGGTCGATCAATTATTGTTAGGCATCTGTGAGACTTTTACCAAACTTTTCTATGAACTTGCTAAAGTCATAAAATATTTACGTATTCAAAATAACATTACATAATTAAATACTTGTGGTAAAGCAATATATCATCCTTAGCACCCCTGACATGGGATCGCGATACTATTAAATAATCACACCGCGTATATTACACCCACCTGCCTCCACTTCATTCAATCCTGGATAACTATGTCGATATTAATTGCTATAATTGTAATCGTTTAATCTCCAGGCATCGTACATTCCATCCTAATATATAACAATATATTATAACTGCAATAGAGTTAAAATGCATACATATTTATCCAAGTTATCGGCTGCAATTCATTATATTCACGAATTATGTCAAATTCTGAGCCCTAAGAAAGAACATATTTTCTTTATATTACTTTTATTTGGATTGGACATTCTCTGAAACAATGCACATATAGAAGGAAACATAATAAATTACGGGGTGCATCGGGACAAACCTAAAAACAAATATGCATCTTTATCTATTTAGATTGGGGTAGCCTGAGACTAGTATTGCTATTTCAAGACTTTTTTAATGTCATTACATTAATTTTATTTTGTCAATGCATTGATGGATTTGTGAAGACGAACACAATATGATAAGTCTAGAAATGTATTGAAAACTGACTTCTTATAAATCGCATTACTCTTTTCTGAACATCCATTCAGGCAGCTCATACTGAAATCACCATCCTTTTATTATTTACGGGTTCAGCAATTTTTTTTAAATTGAGATTTATACGCTTTTTGTTTTTCCTTGCAAACAGCTGGGTTAGCATTTTAAAATCACAGTGGTCATATATTTATACTTATTCTCGTTATTCTGGTCAAGGCAGCGAGCGCCAGTCACTATTTTTACTGAACTGAACAATTATATTGGTTGCATGTTTTTCTCAGATGGCTGTTAGCGCAACTGATATCACAGATGTGCCAGGTTGTTGTTATTTGAAACACGTGATCCTTGTTAGGAACAGTAGACCACCTGACAAGAATGAAAAGGCTTAGACGTATGTTTATATAGCAAGTTTGGACCTTCCTAAATCTGTCCAATGTAGTCATTGGTCACATTTTATGCACGGAGTTTTCCAGGATGTTATTCGTTGATTATGATCCCAATTATTTAAATATTCGTCATATAATCCTTAAAACAGTAGGGACTTGGAAATGTGTATTATCTAGAAAACGATAATATGTTGTTACCCATGTTATGTTGTATAGAATCAGGCCAATAATCGATATGTATTGGTCGTGTATAGTTTTTCTTGGACATATTGTTTGTAGTACATTTAAGTCATTAAACGAAAACAAATAGTTTGAAGCGCGTATTGAGAAAGTTATTTTCTTTGATTTTGTCTCTGATTTAAAAAAAGATTGTCAAAGGCTAGCAAAAACGTATCTTCACACAACATATTCAAGAATTAAATTAAGGTTTGACATAAAGGCAAAACTAAGGAGCCCGTGAAGGGACACACTTCACATATTTTGTAATCCGAGATCTCGATTTACTAATCCGAGATCTCGGTTTAGTAATCAGAGATCTCAATTTAGTAATCCGAGATCTCGATTTACTAATCCGAGATCTCGGTTTAGTAATCCGAGATCTCAATTTAGTAATCCGAGATCTCGATTTAGTAATCCGAGGTCTCGGTTTAGTAATCCGAGATCACGGTTTATTTATCCGAGATCTCAGTTTAGTAATCCGAGATCTCGATTTACTAATCCGAGATCTTGGTTTAGTAATCCGAGATCTCGATTTACTAATCCGAGATCTCGTTTTAGTAATCCGAGATCTCGATTTACTAATCCGAGATCTCGATTTAGTAATCCGAGATCTCGATTTAGTAATCTGAGATCTCGGTTTACTAATTCGAGATCTCGATTTACTAATTCGAGATCTCGATTTACTATATAGATTTTAATTGAAGAATTTCTCATCTTGTGGCCTCGTTTTGACTGGATGTGTTTATTGTTGATATACTGCTAAAGGTTGGAGGCGAAATATTTAAGCATATGAGGTAAGTTGTAACTGGATATTAGATTATATGGACGTTTATTACAAATACAATAAAATACTACTTCGTAAAGTCATGAGAATAGATAAGAAAATATGCTTTGCTGTATCAAGTAAGTCAAACCTTCTCACGGTCGAAGATCCAGTAGTAATGCACCACATTATACTTATACAGTTAAGTTAAGTTAAGTACAGTTAAGCGTTCATGATTATTACTTTTGTCATATTTGATTCAGAATATCTGCCTGGGCAAATAAAATCTGGTATATTATAGGGAACCCTTGATTGGCTTAAAAGATCTAAAGATTACTTGTCTGTGTTAATAAAGAAAAAGTCTACACTACGATGTCTTTGTTTTTAAATTAGATGAGGAGTAAATGAGCGCAAATAAAATCTGGTATATTTATTTTGTCACGGCAGCTGAGTGTTTGTCACCTGGTCCGCCTGCAAGTCCATCGTTCTGTATTGTCTCTTGAAGCACCATTTTAGTGTATGTAATTAAGTTCCCTATAAGGCTTGTTAATATTATGTGAATTTAGGATTCAGGTTCGATCATAGGGAACCCTTGTTTGGCTTAAAAAATCTAAAGATTACTTGTCTGTGTTAATAAAGAAAAAGTCTACATTACGATGTCTTTGTTTTTAAATTAGATGAGGAGTATTCGGCTTAATCAATTAGTTATCGGTCTTTAATTTTACCGCAATCAATTCATAAAGAGATGGCATAGAGATGAAAATGTCCAAGTATGCTTGATTGAATATTCCGATATCTCGATGTACTAATCCGAGATCTCAGTTTACTAATCCGAGATCTTGGTTTACTAATCCGAGATCTCGGTTTACTAATCCAAGATCTCGGTTTAGAGATTTGTCATGCGCAAGTCTCACTTTGATTCTTGCAAAAGGAAGGAGGGACGTTTGAGAGAAGTACAGCATCTGAAGTAAGTAATTGCTGTATCTGTACAAGTTTAATTCATAAGTGACATTCTTTATCAATCAAATGAAAATCATTATCACGAAAGTGACGAAGCGTGATACTTTATGTGACAAATGCATTCGGTTTATTGCACAAGTCAGAACATCACACCGTTACACAACCTATATTGTTCAAGTCATTAATACAGAGAAACAAAAGCCACGGAGCTTGTGTTAATATTTTGAGCATAACGTTTTGGTTGCAATATATAGGCATGCAGCAAGACATTTTGTAATGTAACTAAAATATGGTTAAACAATTGGTGTATATACCATACCTATTTGCATCTCGTTTTCTATTTAACTATAAGACATGTGTGTGATCCACGAAACCCAAACGGTGTTATTCCTGACATCGTGATACAGACAACAAAACTTACTTAACACGAATAATTTAATCATATATAGATGCCCCTCCTCCGATTCTTACAGAAAATACTTCTTGACATTATTCCTTCAGAGCAAAACATTCCTTTCGTTAATACGAAAAACTGTACAAATGTAACGTTATGGCTAAGGGTCGCTACGCCCATAAATGAAAACATTCCTCGGAATAATGTTAACTGATGTAAAATACTAGTCACTTTTAAGGTTCAGATATAGAACATTATAAAGAGGGAGCACTGTTATAGTAAATAAAAGTTTATTGATGTTCATAGACCAATTATAACATTCATGTCTCCATGATTTGCAATGGTGTCATATAAACAGAACAGCAAATTAAAAAAAATATCAATCATTAGTAGGCTTAGTTGTACGGTAAGGAGCAAATCCTTGGAATGTCTTACTTGAGTTTATTTAAAATTACAGGAACCGGACCAGTTTTAGAAGGGCAGTTTAGTGGTTCTGATATTTCCAAAGGAACTATGTTTTGAAGATTTTGTTCATTTCAGATTTATCTTGAGAAATGGTGTTAAATTAAACAAGAACTACAATTATCCATTACATGTCCACTTTAAAATATGTCATCAAACCATGATACATGTATATTGTTTTTTTTTAATTTGATTAATTAATCTCTATATACCTATTCATCTACTGTATGTGTTCATTTATTAATCTTTCTGTCCTTGCACTTATCCATAAATTGAAGCAAACATGGCATAAGAGATGTCATGCTATGTTGTGATGTACTGGTACATGTGCATGTGTATGACAGCTGATAATTTATCCAGTCAAATCACTTAGCTCTTTTAAAAATCAAGAATAAGTGCTAGTTGTACATGTGGCTTGAGATATTATTTTCAGGATTAGTATACTACATGAGTTACTTTGGCTATGGATGCATATGGAACAGATGTGTCATTACAAGATTTGGATTTATTTTATGTTATAATTTCCCAGATGTACCAGGGTCTAAATTGGATAAAGCTCAAACCTGTGTTGCAGTGCCAGATATATTGTCTAACACTTTATATTCTCGGTCTGGGGTCAAGGTACATGTAACACAAGCCAGAGATGGATGTGGTACAGTTCTTAATATGGTTACTTTATACGAGAGAGGGACCTTACTGAAAACATTATGTGCATTGTGACAGTTAGAATCCCATGATAAAGGTGGGATGAAAAGAATATGTCATGAAGAGGAATTCAGCATCTTTTCTTATGACTGCATGATGATTATAAGAGGAAAGTTTTGTAATTTATTATGTAACAATAATTTCACAGTAAGTAACAATAATTCAGGTACTTATGCACAATACTGAATGTAAGATATATTTTTATTTTCATGTATGGTAGTTCATAATGGACGATTGTAGAGAACTTGACGATTTCTTGAAGAAAAGGGGACTTCAGCAAGATTTGATTGAGAAAATCCAAGAGCAGAAGGTACAGTAGACTAAAAACTTTGGTGTTGTCCATAATTTCCTTTGCAGGATGGGAGGAAGTTACATGATTGATCTAATTGTGTGGCAGCCTAAGTGGTTACATCTACCTCGGATGCAGGAGGTCACAGTTTTGAACCCTGTTGAGTCATAGCAAAGACTTATAAAAATGGTACTAGTAGCTGTCTCACTTGGACCTTAGCATTAAGAGGTTAGTGTTAATTTGACTGGATGGGACATCATACTACATGTCTTCATCATGATGCCAAAGTGTTAGGCATCACTATAAACTGCAACACTGCAGACATCATAGCAGTGTGACTGAAAAACTATTAAAGCTGCATGAAAAATCCAAATCAGTCAGACACACACACACATACACACATATGTATCAGCTTACTTTACTCACTGTCATGACTGATGCTATTTTGATCATAATTTGCATGTCTGTCGTCTGCTCTTAAAGATGTTAATGTTACCATGATAAACTGAGTAAATTTAATAAATTGTTAAGATAAGTAGATACATATTTAATAGAGACTTCATATAAATTTAGTACCAGTATTATGTGTGTAAGCCTTTGAAGAAATGTGTAAAAGACACCACTCAGCACTGTCTTGAATATTTAATGAACTTCATTTTTTTTGTCTTAATTTTCCAATTGTATCTTGTGGCTCAAATAGTTTCAAAGAATATGACCCAAGTTTTGGAACCTTTGAAAGGACAGAGCCATTATTAACCTTTTGAAGTCCTTTGTGTCATGACCTGAAAAGTTTGTTAAGTTAAGGTTCTTACCATCATTATGTTTGGTAAATAATACAATCAGCTTTTATTTATTTGTATTTTACTGCTATGTAAATTGGTACATGTATTTATTTTAATTAGTAATCTAAACAACAGAAAACAAGGAACCATGTGGCTAATATCAAACCTATATATAGACCTCCATCTGTCCATTTTTCGTTAATACTATGCATTAATGCTCTAATTAACAACGTTTCAAATTTTTTAAAAAATCTCTGTGAATTCGCAATAATAATAATAATAATAGGGACTTTTTATAGCGCCTAATCTTTCGAAGCTCTAAGCGCTTTACACCATCAATAATGATATGACTACACTACAGAACAACAAATGACAAAAACAATGAAATTGGAAAACATAAAAACATGCTGAAAACATATGATACAAAACTTGATTAGGTCGCTAAGTTTGTCCCTGCAGTTGAAATCGGTGAGTCTTAAGAGCACTCTTAAAAGGGACCACTGTGTCTTTGTGTCTAATTTCAATGGGCAATTCGTTCCACGTCGCCTGGCCCTGGTATGCAAACGAACGTTGTCCATATGACTTTGTTTTCACCTTGGGAACAATGAGTATACAATTATCAGAAGAAGATCGTAAGGATCTAGGTGGTGTATACACATGGGTGAGGCTGGATAGGTATGTTGGACTGGAGTCTGTCATTGAAACATAGCACAGAGAACAAATTTTGTTTGATTCAGTATCGAATTGATAGCCAATGTAGGGTACAGAGCAGTGGTGAGGTGCATTCTGAGGTACGCTAAAGATGATCCGTGCGAACCAGACAGAATTGAGTTACAATAGTCCAGTCTTGAATGTACTAATGAACACACAAGTGTTTTAGTGGCATCAACTGAAAGATATTTGGCGTACAATTGTTGCGACCTTGGGTGATGATCTATGACACTTGAGAGCGGATGAGTATACATAATGAAGAGAACAGGTCCAAGAACAGATCCCTGTGGAAAACCACAACATACGTCAACTGGGCTGGAGTGTATTCCATTTGCAGATGTAATTTGTGTCCTGTTGACCAAGTAGGACTTGAACCACTGTAAGGCTATATTCTGAATGACAAATACATGCTGGAGACGGTGAAGTAATATATCATGGTCTATTTTGTCAAATACTGCAGATAAATCCAGGAGAGTGAGGACTGTAATCTTTCCACTATCCAAAGCAGAGAGAATGTCACTAAATACTTTCATAAGAGTAGTTTCTGTACTGTGGCAAGGGCGATATGCAGACTGTACATTGCTAAAAAGACTGTTTGAATTCAAATGAGATACAAGATGAGTTAGAACAAACTTTTCTAAGATTTTGGGTATGAAAGGGAGATTAGAAACTGGGCGGTAGTTCTTTATATCGTTATGATCCAGTGTTGGTGTCTTCAGCAGTGGCTTTACAATGGCAGTTTTAAAAAATGATGGGAATTCCCCTGATGAGAGAGAGAGAGATATTAATCACATCTGTTAGTGAAGGCAATATTAGGTCTAAGCACTCAAGCAGCAGTGATGTCGGAATTGGATCAAGTTTACAAGACTTTGGTGCACTTTTCATCACGATTGTCCGTATAATGAATGATTCTTGGCTCTATACATTTCAGATTTGCTCAAATGACATACTTTTCATTTCTCTTATTCTGTCTGTCTCTCTCTCTCTAATTTAAAGAGTTATTTGATAATACATAAAGCAATGTATAGTATATGCATATAATACATTAGAGTCTGCAACATTTACAGATGCAGTCATCTAAGATTAGGTTATCGGTTGTAGACATTTATAAAATTGGCAATAATATGGTATGCAAGAACTGTCCATATCATGTATGTATACAGTAGTAATGTGAAACAGTATCCCAAAGAAACAAAAGTTATTTGTCCTATACTTGTCAGATGCATTAAAAAACAAAAGTCATGCCTACTGCATCATGTAACATTAAAAAAGTCAAGATGAGTTAAAAAGAATGCCAGCATAAAATTAATATTTTTAGTTGTGATGCTAACAAGACTAATATGTTATCCATTCTATCATTTTCTGGAACAATGTGAAGTCTTCGCTCTACTGATATATCTCAACTTCTGTTTAGTGAGAAAGAGAGGAATACACCACAGACTACAGATCAAATTCTCTTTTCAGCCACTTGTCCAGTGATTTCTAAAAAGTCAGTTGTAACTTCTACATTTTCACTTGTCCTAAAATTTTAGTCTCTTGCCTGAAATGGATTAGATGTATGTATTATAATCAATATTATATGTGTTAGATAAAATAATGTACAACATATTTTTTTCAAAGGCTTTAATGTTTTACTTTATGTTATTTTAATGGCAGCTTATATAAACTTGCTCCAGTATGGTAGCATCCATCAGAATGGACATGAAATCACTGGAATTCAGACATGAAATCACTGGAATTCAGACATGAAATCACTGGAATTCAGACATGAAATCACTGGAATTCAGACATGAAATCACTGGAATTCAGACATGAAATCACTAGAATTCAGACATGAAATCACTGGAATTCAGACATGAAATCACTGGAATTCAGACAAGAAATCACTGGAATTCAGACATGAAATCACTGGAATTCAGACATGAAATCACTGGAATTCAGACCTTTCGAACATTCTTCTCACAAGACTCAGTAAATGGACAAAACAAAATCTCTTACCTTGAGGTTTTTTAAAAGTTTAAAGCCATTTTTCTCCTAGAATGCACACGCCATTTCTACATCAGTATATTTTATTCCATCTTGGGCCATGGTGTAGACTGTTAACAATTTGTTTTGGATTTCATTCTTATTTAGTATCCAGGGTTTTCTACACATTCTAGTTAGTGTCATGCATACATATTGGTTCACATAATTTTCAAGATCCAAAACTCCCATGAAATGTGCTTGATTAAATACTGAATTTTTCAGTTCCACGCACAAATACATGTACAGTGACTAAATTTCCAATCTGTGCCAGTTTGGGGTATTGTTTGTAATAACTGGATAACATCTTTTCTCCTACTCAATATATTCAAACCAAAAGTATCAGAACATTTATTTGGCTTATAGTTTTGTCATATTTGACTTTTGTTACTGCCATATTATCTGGCTTATGTCACTTGGGAAGAACAGTTACATCAGTCTCATTGGCAACTTTACATTGAATCCTTATCTTTTATCTCATGATCTTCCTCGCAAAAATGATTTAGTAAACTAATTTTAACCAAATAGAAAAGATTTAGACAATTTCTACTAAAGTGATCATATCAAACGTCTGGTAAATGCAAACACATATTGCTGCTTTAGTGTAAATTATTTGACTTATAATGCAATCCAACATGCTGAAGCCAATCATCTGTTAAATGAATTATGAAATTAGCAACTCATTACTGTCATTTATTCAGTTCATAAATGAAAAGGACACTTATGTTAATTAATCGCCTTTCATTAATTTCAGTTCATGGTGGATTGAAATTATATGGTGATCTGCTCATGAGTGTGTGTTTAGTAAACACAATAACAAGGTCATTTACAAAGATGCTATTTCATCATGTCATATTTGTTTCTTTTTAGATGTTTGATTAGTTGATAATTTGGCCACTTAGACCAATATGCAGTCAAACAGTAATATAATTCATGCACATATGCATTTAATGCAAGCGTTCTGTATACCCAGAGGTCATGAATAGCCAGATAAAGGTTGCTACGTGATTCTAGTAAGAAACTATGTGCTTTCCCAATTTGTCTTAAAACAGTGATAAAATCACTTGTCCTGGACTAAGGTCTTGAAACAATTGACTTGTCCAGCTTTGAAAATGTATTATAGTCCCTTATATCAGGTTATATGTTGTCATCAGCCATCAGCTATGCACTATGGTGCCAACAGTGAGTCAATTTTTAAGGTTACCAATCTTTCACATTTACTTGCACATATCACGAGACATTTGTATTACTGAAATGATTGGTTGTACTATTTTATGTTTGTGTTTTAGATTGACTGCCAAACCCTGTGTGCAATGCCAGACAGTCAGTTACAAATGTTTATACCAAAGCTTGGTGATGTATATGCCACAAAAAGATTCTGCCAGGAATTAGTTAGCAAACAACAGAATTATAACAGAAAAACCACATTGTTGGAGAAGCTCCGTCGAAAACTAGGATCAAAATACAATAAACATGATGTCCGTGATGAAGAGGAGTCATCAAGTCAAAGATGAGCCAAGCTTTTGGGCAATGCAAATGCTTCAAAAAATGAGAGAAAGGTTGAACTTGGCTGGTATGATTTTAATATATGCTCTGAAAAGTGCCAACAGGTTAGAAATAAAAATGGTGGTGGAACAAGGGAAGCAAAAGTGAGCAAATATTGGAAAGCATAAGACATTCTTGAATATGGAAAGGGACTTTTTTCCCTGGAGGTGTATCAAAAAAGGGCATGAATCAGAATTTTAATTTCATTTAAAAGATTTCCAGCAGTCAGCAGTTGATGATTCTGCAACAGTGAAAGATCTGTACAAAATAACACAAATGAGAATACTTTGATTCTATGTTTATACAAGAAAATGCATCCTGTTGTTATTGTAGAGGCAAGTGATACAGGTATTCTGGAAAGGACTTTTTCTGGATTAACCACTCGTGTTGGGAAATCAGTCCTTGGATTAGATTTTCCATCTGCCTCAGCCTCTGTCAATCCAGAAGGACATGTGCCAACAATATACACAGCATTATGTGCAACACCAACAGCACTGAATGATGACTCAACACCATCATCAACCATGCAATCCAGTGAATCAAATATGCAGTCAAGTTTGTTGACAGTTCAAGTAGATAATGAAATAATGTTTTCACTTTGTACTGAAAGTTACAAACTTTTGTCATCAGAGGAGTCTCCTTCAGTGACGTGCAATTCCTTATCCAATACTGCAACATCAGAGGCTGGAACTTTATGCATGGATGAAATGGATGATATTGTTGTGTTTGAATCAGTATCTTCTGAATCTGCCAATACATTATCACCAGAAATTCCAGCTCCACAAACAAGTACATTTCAAACTGCACAGGAGCAAGAGAAACGTCCATCGACACTTAGAATACATCAAGGTAACTGTTTTACTGAACTGATAAAGCTGTATCAGAAGGAAGAGATGTGTTTTAGCAGTTGCACAGTGAAAAGGGTATTACCCAATGGAGAAGATGAAAGAGGTGAAGGTGTTGGAGTTCTCAGAGATATTTTCACCGAATTCTGGGAAAGCTTCTATTCCAAATGTTGTGAGGGTGCTGATATCAAGGTTCCTATTTTGCGCCATGATATGGGTGAAGATGATGGAAATCAGTAGGTATAATCATATGTGATGGTTGGTCAACCTTGAAATACTTTCCAGTACAACTTGCACAACCTGTACTTGAAGATGCAATATTTGGTATGATTACAGTAAGTCTTACAACAACCTTTCTTGGCTTCATACCACTTTCAGAAAGAACCATCATTCAAGCAGCATTAGATAACTTTGAATTGGTTGATATGAATGACCTGTTGGAGGTTTTGGAATCCCATGAGTGTAAAAAGTTGCCAACACCTGCAAACATCCAGTCAATCATTGAGGAAATTGCACACAAGGAAATCTTACAGGGGCCAAAGTTTGTCCTTGAAAGTTGGAGAAAGGTGTTTGGAACCAATCTGGAAATAGATCAAAATGAGCTTTGTGACATTTTTAAAGAAAAGCAGCCAACAGTGAAGAAAATATTGAATGCTTTGAACTTTTCAGATGTGATGGACTGCAGCCAGCAAAGCACAGCTAAATACCTGAAACGTTTTCTAAAAGGGTTGGACAAGAAAGATATGGAAAACTTTCTGCGGTTTTGCACAGGTTCCAATCTGATGAGTGAGAAGATCACTGTTGAGTTTGCAAGGTTATATGGCTTTGAAAGAGGCCCAGTAGCACATACCTGTGGAAGTATTCTATAAATGCCATCAACTTATGAAACCTTTTCAGATATGCGAGAAGAATTTGAAAATATCCTATCAAGCAATGTTTGGGAGATGAGTTTTGTTTAATGTGAATCAAAGCATATAGGAAGGATGTTTAGTGTTAGCGTTGTTTCTTAGTACATGCAGTATTACTACATATAATATTATTTGACCTATGACATTGTCAACTGTGAAAAGATCTCTCCATGTAATACAACCCAGAAAATATTCAGAATAATGTGCTTAGCAGTCCAGAATGTTTCATTACCATTTTATATCTTCAGAGAAGGGTGACAATAATAATTTTATTTAGAAATGCTGCTGAATATCAACTGATGTAAGAAGAAATTCAAATTTAAAGATAGATGGGACCATCATTACATTCATTAATCATCATATAATATCAGTATATTATTGTTTTTAATTCTGAAATGTTCATTACAATCTTTACAATTCTTTGTTACTGTTCAGATCTCTTTGTAGTTTTCTTGTTTAATTGTAAAATTACAATTTATTGGAATACCTGCTTATTCTGAAGGGAAAACAGAAAATAATGTTTTGTCCTGAAAAGGTCAGAAAAATAATGCATAATTATGTTCAATTTGTATTATGTGAAACATTGCATTTAAGTTTGTGTAACTGGATAATATATTCAGACACATAAAACATCTTTGTTACTTACTATTATAATTTTGTTCCATGACAGTTTAAGGACATTGAAATAAATCTTGGTTATATATTTCAGGCTTCTGATGATTACATCACAGCATGTACGTTGATTAATAATGAGCTTTATGTTTGTGTCCATAAATTTAGATGATATATAATTTTTTTGTATTTTGACAGTCAGAAAGCAAATGAGCTACATTTGTTTCTTTGTGTGAAATTTTCCAATGGAGCACATGCTCCATTTCTTCTCAGGAAATTTTCCAATAGAACACATGTTCCATTTCTTCTCAGGATAAAAGTTATTTTGTTTCTGTCCATCTTAGGATTGAAGTTGTGATTGATAACAGTTTTTTACATCTTCATTATGATTTAGAATTTTCCAAACAGGTTTCATGTTTCAATAACTGAAATGGTGTTACATCTTTTATATCAGTTAATGTTTTAGTGTAAATTAATTCAATTGATTTATAAGTATATTATGTATAGATTGTATAATATAATAATATTTTTAATGAATCTTGTCTATGGAATAAAAGAATAATGACTCTTGGAAGTCTTTGCTGCTGAGTGTCATATTGCAGGACATGTGATAAAAGTCAGTATTACTATTTTGCTTTTACTCCATGATGGAACTGATTATCAACGCTTTATATCTGTCGATCCATCATACTACGTTTATGAATAATAGCTTGAATTCTAGTAAAGAGATTTACAATTTACATGTTTAATTCATACATGGGATAAAATTGACCTATTCGGTTTCAGTTTTTAGTGACTTACTTTAGAATATAATATAAAAATGGTATTTTCAATCAAGCATTACTGCAAAGATTTTTGTTAAGGAGTTATGTTTTGGCGGAACAAAAATATCATGAGGTCTCTTGTCGATGCGTACCTTATTCCCATCCTCATCCAATGATTATGTATGCATACCATGGATAACTATACAGCTGAAATAGATTGTTGAGTTTTATACTCTTCTTCATATCTTGGACTATTGATCCAGTGAAAGTTTATAAAATACGTACGATTAACCATAGTTGTTTTTTATTTATCTGTATCAAATGAGCATCTTTGCAAGAGAATTTCTATTTGGATACTGACATCATCATAGAAACTGTCACTATGCAAAGAAATTTTCAACACGTGGAAGTGTTTTTGGCAACATTCAAGCCAAGACAGGAAACTACAATGACAGAGGGAATGTTCTTTATACATTCATTCCAAGTATGCCCATTACGAAATGTCCTTTTGACATTAACGCAATATAGGTCATACATGGCTGCCAGTAAAACTGATGGATGAAGAACCTGGGAAAACCTCAATAAGAACCATCGACCTATGGGAAGTCACTGGCAAGCTTTCACACAAATTTACATAGGCTAGTCCCGAGAATCGAACAATAGAGGATAGATGTAGGATGGCAGAGATCGGTAAAGAATTAGGCGAATATTTAATTTATTTTCTAATTGAATTACAAACTAATTTCACCATTGTTTTTGTTTCGTCGTACATGCGTTACCTGGGGTGAATAAGTGGTTTTCTCCAAGGTAAGTGGCATGTAACGATTTGCATGTGCCTGACTTCAAATTACACGAAGTCCGGAACATTAGAATCACGGGGTGCACGGGAATTTTGCCGTGATTTCTGCTCACCTATTTGAGGGCATATAAGGCAGAATATTACTGATAAATATTACGGAACCAAAAGTATTTTATCACAGGAAAGATAGCTCGTCATTCAATCTCCAGCCAAAGGGGTGAGTGTGAAATTTATATTTCGTTTTATTGTGAATTTTATTCAGTTTATCATTTCATATAATGATGCCTTTATTACAATGCAGATTTTAAACGTGGAATATTTGGAATTACTAGTCACTATTAGACTTTAAATGCAAAAGCGTAATCTAAGGTTTAGATTTTTTTTTGAGACAACTATTATTAGTCTGGTTTCTTTATTGTAGCTGATAACGTCTCTGATAACGTCTTTGAGATCGTAGCTGAAATTGTAGATGATTTGCTGCGGAACATCTCTGATAACATCTCTGATAACGTCTTTGAGATCGTAGCTGAAATTGTAGATGATTTGTTGCGGAACATCTCTGATAACATATCTGATAACTTCTTTGAGATCGTAGCTGAAAATGTAGCTGATATTGTAGCGGAGCATCTCTGTCTGTCGGATTGTCTGTCCGTCTACATCTGTCGTGTAAATATCCGGAAATCTCGAAGTCCGAGTACCGGAGCTGTCTAGAGTTGCAAACATCTGGGGTGGCATCTAGGTATTTGGGAACGTTGGTTCTAGTAGATGCTGTATGCTGTCTGTACGTATAACTGTGGTGGATCTGTGAAGGGCAAGTGAACGATAAAAGTATTGAGTCAACCCTAGGTATTCGGGGAAACTGGGCGGCGATTCAACAGGTGGTGAATCGTACGGTTATACGGGGTCGAGACACATGTGTGTGTGTTGCAATTGTAGTACAATTGAATACATTGTAATATTTACATAGTTACTTCAAATCACAATAGTATTTCAAGGGATTGCATGAATCTCAATAAAAATTAGCAACTTGATTAAATACATGTATATGTTCGTGCTAGTTGTCGCAATCCATACGTGCGATAGTATAGTTTGATGTTTGTGTTTATTATCGTAATTTATACTTCCGTTAATATAACGTTTGTGAAGGTTCCTTGGATGTGTGTATAGTCCAAGAGATTCCTTCGTATCTGTGTTTTATTTTGTATTAATATTTCATTTATGCATGTATTGTGAATGGTTGTGAGTGTAATTGTGGGTGGAACACATGAGTTATTGTGTTGATACATCATTATTTTTCATTAATAATTTATTTCATAAATTTATATTTTCTTTCACATATTGTGTTTGTGTTGTTCATTTAATCCACCATCCTCTCGGTAACAATTCTGTTACAATGGTGTCAGAAGTGGGATCGCTGGATTAAGTTAACTGTCAATCATTTTTGTGAAAGTATACATTTTATCTTTATATTTGAGCGAAACCTTCTTGACAAGATAATACTCAAGTAGGGGTTTATTTTTGTTTAGTTTATCTAGGTCAGTGTGTCCAGTATAAACGTATTTAAAGCATTGGTTTAGTTACCTTCATCAGGAAGATAAGGTCAGCCTGTTTTATACATTTATATTTATGTTACAATTGTCATGTCATCCCTTAAGGGCTTGGTTGCCTTAGGCAAAGAATTTGGATATGAAGGTGAAAGCTTAAGGAATGTTTTTCAGAAAGAACAAGCCCCTGAAAGGGAAGAAAGGGTAAGGGCAATGGAATTAGAAAGGGAAGTAGAAAGGGAAAAAGGGGAAGCCGATCAAAGGAAATGGGCCTTCGAAAGGGAAAAGATAGAATTAGAGAAGCAGGCCGAAAAAGACAGGATAGGAAGGGAAATGGAAGCTGAGGAAAGGCGAATAGGGTTAGAAGAAAAAGCAATGCAACGGGATCATGAGCGTAAGGTAGAATTAGCAATATCTGGAAGAGAACACGATTCTGCCACTAACAAATTAAGGGGCCCCAAATTACCTCCCTTTGACGATGAAAAAGATAACATGGATAGTTATCTTCATCGGTTTGAGCGGTATGCCTAAAATCAGAAGTGGAGTCAAAATGACTGGGCATTGCATCTTAGTGCTTTATTAAAGGGTAGAGAACTGGATGTATACTCGCGACTTCCTAGAGACGATGTGTTTAAGTACGACGTCCTAAAAGAAGCACTTCTCAAAAGGTACGAGCTCACTGAACAGGGTTTTCGTAAAAAGTTCAGGTATAGCAAGCCCGATAAGGGAGAAACCTTTGGTCAGTTCACCGTTAGAATTGCGAACTATTTTGAGCGATGGATTGAATGCGGCAAAGCGGTATAAAAGTTTGAAGGGTTGACTGATTTCTTGCTCAGAGATCAATTATTTAATACAGTTGGGCGAGAATTAGATAAATTTCTGAAAGAGAAAGTCTTCACAAACGTAACAGATATGGGTAAGCAAGCTGATTTCTTTGCCGAAGCTCATGGGGGAACTTAGAACGTGGTTTCAAAAGATTTTAAGTCTGGAAACCAGTCTGCAAGACCGATGCCTGGGGAGCTTGTGAAATCAGCTGAGGTAAATAGGTCAGTTAGGAATCCAGGTATTCAACGTCTGCAATGTTAATTGTGTAATGCAAGGGGTCATGTTCAAAAAGACTGTCCTAAAAGAAAGGGACTTGGTCATAAGGTAGCAGCGGCTATACAAAGTAGACGTATATCTAATAATATCGTACAGGTAGAACTATGTATTCATTCGCTTGGCACGTGTCTATTTCCCGAAGCGCGTGTACCAACCGCGAGAGGGTTTGTCAACGGTCGAGAAGTCGTAGTATTACGTGACACTGGTTGCAAGGGCGTAGTGATCAAACGTAGTCTCGTGCAGGATAACCAAATGCTCGGGTGGGAGTCCCCATGTATGTTACTTGATCAGACGATCGGTCGCATTCCCGTTGCAAGGATCACGGTAAAAACACCTTTCCTAACGGGAACTGTTGATGCCTTTTGTATGGAATATCCTATTTACGATCTGACGATCGGTAATGTTGAAGGTTCCCGTCTTCCAAATATGGCCGATTTTAAAATACCTTTGGCCCAGGCAGTCGAAACGCGAGCGCAAACACGGCGAGAGAAAACCGCGTTTCATAAATTAATAGTCCCTGAATCGATCTCCGGAATTTCGCGTGATGATTTCAAACAAGAGCAAGAACGTGATGAATCCATCAAAACAATTGTTGAGAAAATCACGTCCGGCACGATTGAACAATGCAAGGGTGGGGGTAGCTCGAGATTCGTACGCAAGAACAGATTAATTCATAGAGAGTTTAGCGCTCGGGAGGGTAAGAAGTATTGGCTTGTGGTCGTACCCCAGAGATATAGATCTCAAGTACTTAGGGTGGCGCATGAGTCAAGCATGGCAGGACACCTAAGTAAGGCTAAGACCACTAGCTTGGTAGTCGCTGAATTCTACTGGCCCGCTGTGAATGGCGATGTCACACGGTTATGTAGGTCGTGCGACGTATGTCAGAAAACCGTCTGTAAGGGAAGGGTCACAAGAGTGCCCTTAGGACAGATGCCATTAATAGATACACCGTTTAAAAGAGTGGCAGTAGATATTGTAGGACCAATACACCCAGTTACCGAAAGAAAGAATCTGTATATTCTTACTCTGGTTGATTACGCAACCAGATACCCCGAAGCCGTAGCGTTACCAACTATTGAAACGGAAAGGGTAGCTGAAGCATTAGTTGATATCTTCAGTAGGGTAGGGGTGCCAGAAGAAATCCTCACTGATTGTGGTGCCCAATTCACCTCTGACCTCATGGGTGAAATAAGTAGGCTGTTATACATCAAACAGCTAAACACTACCCCATACCATCCGATGTGCAATGGACTGGTAGAGAAGTTTAATGGTACCCTGAAAAGCATGCTACGAAAGATGTGCGCGGAACGTCCGCAAGACTGGGACCGTTATTTAAACGCTGTTCTGTTCGCGTACCGTGAAGTACCGCAGGAAAGTTCAGGGTTTTCACCCTTCGAACTGTTGTATGGTAGAACAGTTCGAGGCCCGATGCGGATACTACGCGAACTATGGACTGGTGATGTCGCGAACGAGGAAATAAAAACAACTTACCAGTACGTGGTAGACCTGCGAAATAAACTTGAGAGTACATGCCAGATGGCACGTGACGAATTAATTAAATCGGGGCGCAAAAATGCCAAGTATTATAACCGCAGAGCGCGAAATAGGAAATTTCTTGTAGATCAGGTGCTATTGCTTCTTCCAACGAGCTCAAATAAATTATTAGTCCAGTGGAAAGGTCCCTATGAAGTTAAAGAGGTAAAAGGTGACATGGGCTATAACATTGACACGGACGGTAATTTAAAGACGTTCCATGCTAACATGCTCAAGTTGTATATCTAGAGACAGAGCGACAATGTTGGAAAGGGGGTCTTAAATGTCGTTTGTATGGCAATCGAAGACGATGATGAAGCAGATTCGAATATCGAGAGTTCCCTTGAATGTCCCTTGGGAGTTGCGGGGGAAGGGATAGATAAAGTTGATGTGAGTGCGGAGTTTACGAAAGACCAGCGTCAACAGATTAATGCGCTCTTGGCTAAACACTCTTATGTATTCACAGACAGACCAGGTTGTACAACTTTGTTGGACCTCAAAATTAAGCTGAATACGTCTGACCATATCCGAATGAAGGGATATCCGGTGCCATACAACGCACGTGAAGCTGTGGACGAGGAGGTGGGTAAAATGTTGGATCTGGGGGTGATTGAACCCTCCAACTCGCCATATTCTTCTCCAGTAGTGCTTGTCAGAAAAAAAGACGGGACGAACCGATTCTGTATCGATTTTCGGCAGTAGAATAAAATCACTGTGTTCGATGCAGAACCAATGCCAGATATGGAGGGTCTATTTGCAAAGTTGTCGGGAAACCGATAGATTTCCAAATTGGATCTGTCCAAGGGATATTGGCAGGTTCCCATTGTCCCAGAGTCCCGAACTTTGACAACATTTGCGACCCAGAAAGGATTGTATCAATTCAAAGTGATGCAATTCGGGTTAGTTGTAGCCAGCGCCACCTGTTGTCGTTTGATGCGAAAGTTGCTTAAAGGTTTAGCAAACGTTGATAGCTTTGTAGACGACATATTCGTGTACACGAATACTTGGAGTGAGCACGTGTCCGTCCTGAGCGAGCTCTTCAATAGACTCCGCAGAGCGAACCTCACAGTGAGACCCACTAAATGCAGTATTGGTTATACAGATTTAGATTGTTTGGGTCATAGGGTCAGCGGTATGGGTCAGTTAAAACCTCACCCCAAGCAAGTTGAAGCAATTAGAGACGCACCAAAGCCAGCCAACAAAACGCAGGTAAGATCATTTCTAGGTCTAGTAGGTTTTTATAGAAAGTTTATACCGAACTTTGCAGCCATTGCTAGCCCGCTGTCTGATTTGACCAAGAAGGGGCAACCAAACAAAGTTGAATGGGGACCGCCACAAGATAAAGCATTTTGTGCTCTGAAAGAGAAACTGGTTAGTGCACCTATATTAAAATTGCCAGATGTCAGTAAACCTTTTATTCTAAGAACAGATGCTTCTGAAACTGGGTTGGGGCAGTTTTACTGCAAGAGCAAGACGACAGTAAGTTACCCGTATCTTACTCTAGTAGGAAATTACTACCCAGGGAGAATAATTATTCCGTTATAGAAAAGGAATGTTTGGCCGTAGTATGGGGAATTGGGAAGTATCACGCATATCTATTTGGGAGAGATTTCGTTCTCGAGACTGATCACCAACCCTTACTGTATTTAAACAAGGCCAAGGTCGCGAACGCTCGGTTGATGACTTGGGCGCTAACACTACAACCTTATCGCTTCCGTGTAGAAGCAATAAGGGGAGTTGAAAATAAAGGCGCAGACTACTTGAGTAGGGCATGATGGGAAATTTGTATGAATTTTCCCAGTAATAAAATCCAGATTGTAGTATAACCAGTGTAAATGTTATAAGATATCATCAGTAGTTATTTTTCTTCTATTCTGTGTTAGTTTTAAAAATGTGTACATTTTTCTTCTTAGGGGGGAGGTATTGTCACAGAATTAGGCGAATATTTAATTTATTTTCTAACTGAATTACAAACTAATTTCACCATTTTTTTTGTTTCGTCGTACATGCATTACCTGGGGTGAATAAGTGGTTTTCTCCAAGGTAAGCGGCGTGTAACTATTTGCATGTGCGTGACTTCGAATTACATGAAGTCCGGAACATTAGAATCACGGGGTGCTCGGTAATGTTGCCGTGATTTCTGCTCACCTATTTGAGGGTATATAAGGCAGAATATTACTGATAAACATTACGGGACCAAAAATATCTTATCACAGGAAAGATAGCTCGTCATTTAATCTCCAGCCAAAGGGGTGAGTGTTAAATGTATATTTCGTTTTATTGTGAATTTTATTCAGTTTATCATTTCATATATTGATGCCTTTATTACAATGCAGATTTTAAACGTGGAATATTTGGAATTACTAGTCACTATTAGACTTTAAATGCAATAGCGTAATCTAAGGTTTAGATTATTTTTTGAGACAAATATTATTAGTCTGGTTTCTTTATTGTAGCTGATAACGTCTCTGATAACATCTCTGATAACGTCTTTGAGATCGTAGCTGAAATTGTAGATGATTTGTTGCGGAACATCTCTGATAACATCTCTGATAACGTCTTTGAGATCGTAGCTGAAATTGTAGATGATTTGTTGCGGAACATCTCTGATAACATATCTGATAACGTATTTGAGATCGTAGTTGAAATTGTAGCTGATATTGTAGCGGAGCATCTCTGTCTGTCGGATTGTCTGTCCGTCTACATCTGTCGTAACGTGTAAATATCCGGAAATCTAGAAGTCCGTGTGTCGGAGCTGTCTAGAGTTGTAAACATCCGGTGTGGCATCTAGGTATTTGGGAACGTTGGTTCTAGTTGATGCTGTATGCTGTCTGTACGTATAACTGTGTTGGATCCGTGAAGGGCAAGTGAACGATAAAAGTATTGAGTCAACCCTTGATATTCGGGGAAACTGGGCGGCGACTCAACAGGTGGTGAATCGTACGGTTATACAGTGTCGAGACAAATGTGTGTTGCAATTGTAGTACAATTGAATACATTACTATATTTACATAGTTACTTCAAATCACAATAGTATTTCAAGGGATTGCATGAATCTCAAAAAAAGTTAGCAACTTGATTAAATACATGTATATGTTCGTGCTAGTTGTCGCAATCCATACGTGCGATAGTATAGTTTGATGTTTTTGTTTATTATCGTAACTTACACTTGCATTAATATAACGTTTGTAAAGGTTCCTTGGATGTGTTTTATAGTCCAAGAGATTCCTTTTTATCTGTGTTTTATTTTGTATTAATATTTCATTTATTCATGTATTGTGAATGGTTGTGAGAGTAATTGTGGGTTTAACGCATGAGTTATTTGGTTGATACATCATTATTTTTTATTAATAATTTATTTCATAAATTTATATTTTCTTTCACATATTGTGTTTGTGTTGTTCATTTAATCCACCATCCTCTCGGTAACAATTCTGGTACATACCATGGATTACTATACAGCTGAAATAGATTGTTGAGTGTTATACTCTTCTTCATATCTTGGACTATTGATCCAGTGAAAGTTTATAAAATACGTACGATTAACCATAGTTGTTTTTTATTTATCTGTATCAAATGAGCATATTTGCAAGAGAATTTCCATTTTGACACTGATATCATCATAGAAACTGACAGTATGCAAAGAAATTTTCAACACGTGGAAGTGTTTTTGGCAACATTCAAGCCAAGACAGGAAACTACAATGACAGAGGGAATGTTCTTTGTACATTTATTCCAAGTATGCCCATTACGAAATGTCCTTTTGACTCTAACATCAGCGCAATATAGGTCATACATGGCTGCTAGTAAAACGGATGGATAAAGAACCTGGGAAAACCTCAATAAGAACCATCGACCTATGGGAAGTTACTGGCAAGCTTTCTCACAAATCTACATAGGCTAGTCCCGAGAATCGAACAATAGAGGATAGAGGTAGGAAGGCAGAGATCGGTAAAGCTTGGCCCTTTTGACTACACGGCCATGTGGGGTCCCTGCTACGAAATAAAGATTTGCATATGTTGTAATTACAATTCTTTGAGCTTCATTTATGTTTATTATAGTTGCGTATAATTTAACAATGAAAATTGGCTTTAATGAAGAGTCCTCTACAAGCATTTATGGCTAGCATGCCTGCCGAACAGTGAAGATGCTGCCATTCGATAAAGGGCAAATACTTTAAATGAGTGTGGAATACGCTAAATAAAATGACTAACCAGATAAAGGGAATTGAAATTCACAAAATTAAAGTTTTGGTTTGATTTAGTGCTTTATAGTACAGCAACAAACGTTAGTTACCAATGTCACACAAAACAGGTTATTTAAGTAATTGGAGTAAAGTGCCTCTCTCAAGAGCACGCCACTATAACCAACCAAGGCTGTATGATTCGAACTCATACTCCTTCAGTAATGAGTCTGTCACGATAACCTTTGAGCCAGTTACAGTGCTTTACGTATCGTTACTACTGATCATACTATTGTTTTTATACTCCTTATCTCTCTCACTGTAAGTTTGTCATATTTACCATCATAGACTTGGTGTCATACAAATCCGAAACGACCTTTGATTTCCGCCTGTGTCTTGCGACGATGAGAGAGAGAGATCGGTGTATGCTGGATCCTTTTTTCTCTCGGGGGAACATTGTATATATCGTCCATATCTGGATATTTGTTTCTCGATTAATCTGTCAGATTTTACCTTCATAGATCCAGGGAAAAATTGAGTTTGATCATGATCAGTCAAGTTAAAAATTTACATGCTAACACGCAAAGAGAGAGAGATCTTAAACCAGTTAAGGATTTACAAATGTTACATTTATAGGTTAATGAGAACTTTAAAACAGAATCAAGCATACGATTGATTATAAGTAATTATATAAGTGCCACCTAGCCAAGTACGGTCTTCTCGTTTCGTCACGCAAATGAGATAGTTGTATTTAGTATCATGTAACATTGAAACTGCTTCAGTCCTACTAGGCTGCTTAGAATAAGTTTTGCAGGATTCACGTTACTCATTCAGAAATAATTAAAATGCATCGTAAACCCAACCCCATGTGACTAGTCAACATATTAGATAACCAATCGGAGACAACGAGTCCAAAATGAGAAAGCCCACCATGCAAAGCACAACGTATCCTGAAATTACAATAGCTTCGCATTCTAAAAGTGAGACTTATCACAATAGCTAATATCAATTCGTTAACCAGTCCAATGTCACAATTCTGAGCTGAATCTGAATGTAAAATATATATGCAATCTCCATATAACATTTACAGAAATCCACGGAAGGAATGTTTCTTTATTTTACTTTTAATGTATTAGTTACATTGATGGATATCTTCTTTTGTATCCATGTACCATTTATTTTACGGCAGCCCAGCACACTGTGGAAAGATTGCTGCATTTTTATTATTTTAATTGTTAGAGTTATAAGATTTAAATGGGGCTGCAGAGGTGATCGTGTTTGTATCATGCCAAAACCATTTTCATTTAGAACTATATTAAATATTTTCCTAATTTTCGCTATGTTGAAAATGTTGTTCATTAAGGAAAAGCGATGACATGATTTAAAAAAAGAAATGCAGGCATTTTGGACATATTAATCATGCAGGACGTTGGGCCAGAACACCTTTTTATATATAAGACCATTACCTGTTGGATGAAGTGTTCAAGTGAGAAACCATATATCAATATTATTATTTGTTCAGATGGTGTGGCGACAGCACGTAATTATGGCTTCTACGAAGGCCACGTTATCGGATATTAAATCAGGACGATTTGTATTTATTTAGTTTACTAGCAGTGCATTGGAAGAAGTGTTGCTGGAGAAAAGATAATTTCGTGTTGATGAGACCATTCATCTAGTAGGAGTAGCGACTAAAAGCAGCTATCATGATGACTGCATAGAGTTAAATGCCAAAAAAGGAAAATCATTCTCATTTAGCACCCATTAGATCTCAATACAAGGTATTTTGCCATGTTTCTTGACCACCAGCTGTGGGAGGAGTTAGCAATAAAAACTCAAAGCGGGCAACCTATCGACGGCGGCACATCTTTGCCTAACCTCCGTTAATTTTAATGCATACAGAGCTAATACAAATGCGATGTAGCATACTACAGTCAAAATATGATAATTTCTAGAATTTACATAAATGGTATGACTTTAATAGGAAAGCAAATATAAACACCTTTATATCGCCTCCAAGAAATAATTCCTTGTTACTAACTGTTTGACACATGCATTGAGGAAGTTTTTTGTGACAAATTAAGATGTATAGAAATTGCAACAGCTGACATCAAGCCAGTCACAGTTGTGTTAAAAGCCAGTGGCGTAAGCGCAAATATAAGTCTATTGCCTCGGTGATAGCTTTCGGTAGATTCCAGTTGTTTTCTTCTATATGGAGACAACAAAGTTCGAATAATTCTTCCTCGCAAGGATATATCGTTTCCTCAGCACATTCCCTGCGGCACACTTCTATCTCCTCTTCTGAAACATCACACAAATGATCTTGTACATTCTCCATATATGGCAATAAGTGTGGACTCAGTGGCCTACCCGCTGGAGAGTTGTTTCGGTTTGCTCTTATTCTGTGTGTATTCCAAACCATCATAACGTCGTCTAATTCATCCTGAAATAAAAACAAGTACTTATTCGTTCTGGCATGGTGATATTGGTACACAGAAAAATATCAGGTAGACATCAATTATAAAAGTTGGAAAAGTCTTCTAAATTGAGCAAACAAAAGCGGTTTAAAAATAATTCCATGAAGATGCTAAAGCAACAAATAAAAAAGTTAAAATTCCATAAGAAGAATAAGGCAAAAGTGTGGAGTATGCATTTTTCTATGCATTTGAATTTGCACAAATTTTATACGAAAGTTTCTAAAACAGATCCTCTTGAATGGAATCATTGGCCTAATAGCAACATCTCTTATGTTGTTAAAGTGCACTTGTCTAATTATGACTATTTAATTTGTATTCCTTTTTGCTCGGGTTCCTGTATTTTGTACTGTGTTTTATGTGTTGAGACGAGACTACATGTAATTTGTTTTCAAATCTGGTGAAATTTATTCAATACTCAAAGCCAATGTAAACTGAACAATTATATTTTGCTAAATCAGGTGATACTAACGACAAACGTTATTACATTATTACCACAGAAACATCCATTGTGTGTGTTCTTTATATGTTTGGAACAATTTTGAAAGTAGTAACTTTGGTTCCCCCTCCCCCGAAGAAATTTGTTTATGAAATACATTTATTAAGTTTGATGCTGGGGGTAAATTATCGTTATTTAACTATTCGTCTCGAAGTTCTAAAATTTAGGTAAGACGGAGACACATGCATACATACCTACATGTATGTACCTACCTACCTACCTACCTACACACACACACACACACACACACACACACACACACACACATATACATATACGTACATACACTGTACCTGCAATAACCTCATAAGGCAAAATTGTACGAGGTTGATGTCTAGTGCATTCCCTGAGAATAATCCACTATCTCGAAGTACCTTTAGTTCTTCCATCCAAATTTGACAGCACTCTTTTCTAAGTATTCCCCACCATGACTCAATCCTGGTATTAAGAGTACTTTGCCATGAATAAAATTTCTATAATTTTCAATATCTAGGTCATCAGATCATCGAAGGAACTTCTGCATAGCGGCAACTCTGACGTTTTCTGTACCCATATCGCCACGCATAAACGTTGGACATCCTCCATATTATTCAACAGCATCAGGAAAATATTTTGCAATGACTTTTGGGTCACTGTTAGATCTTCCAGCCTTTAACCAGATAATTTTCCTGGAATATCCATCAATGCAGCCATTTATGCACAATCCATACGGTTTAAGTTGGTCATATGAGTAGTCAATGTGCCAACATTAGTTTGGGCCTTTGGAGAAGTACTGTCGGCGTCTTAAGCATCGTCTTTGTCTTAATTTAACTCCTTGTGGATCCAGCATCTTAAGCATGAGTCTAATATCTTCTTTCGTCACTTTCAAACCATTTAAAAGGCACTTTTGACACATCCATCTGTATCCATGCATCTGTCCAGATGTTGTTAACTGATATTCAATAAATGAAAGCACAGTCTCTAAATCAGAATAGCCTTTCCTCCTTGTCAATTTTAGTTCACGCAATTTCCGTTTTAGATGACGCACAAAGATCGTCATGTTGTGCTTTATTGATAAAATCATCGTTATTTCGTCATATGTGAAGCCCATATAGAAGTACAACTCAGTTAAATGTTTTGTGTACATCTGAAACATGAAGATAAAAAATGAATTTAAAATTATTAGCTTTTAACCCCATTTCCTACATACGAATATGTAGCTGTCGTTGAACTTTGGTTCTTATTTAGATACGATAAATCGCCTTTTCCGAATTTCTGCTTCCACCAAATGTCACATTAATGACATCATCTTCAACGAAAAAAAAAATGAATTAGAATCTAATTTGGGTGAAGTTCCAGTTTCTAATCCGACCATTGAATGCTGGTTCTTACTGAGATACGATATCACTATACAAACTCAACCAGTCAGCTTTTGTGAGGTGTCCTATTGTAACAAATACTCTACACATTTTCTATGTTTTTCGTTCCCTGGAGATTTGCTAAATAGCGAACAATTTGATCTGCATTAATCGAAAGCGGTTATAAAGCCAAAACAGAAAATACAATGTTTGTTTTAGTATTGCCCATGTATTTAACACAGAATGGTCAAACATCAAGTGTTTTTCAACCGGTTTTGAAAAGGTTTATCGCATTAGAAAGTTCAGTGATTTAATTTATTTGCGGCCCTGTTGCGCAGTTATGTTGATACCTTGGGCCCATTTTGCGCCCCCTAGCCATTGGCGCCCGGAGCCAATGCCTCTCCTGCCCCTTCACCATCCCCATCCCCGGTCGCTACGCCACTTCTTATATGTAGCTATTTCCAAAACATGCCACGTAACCTAAACCGATTTGTGGTCAGGGTGCATATAAATCAGTACCTAACAAAAGTAAAATAGTCTTGGTGCATTGAAGTTCTACTTATTTTACTTGATTTCATACAAATAAGCGATAAAATGAAGGAAACGTATATGGAAATTAACTAGTGTAATATCACATTGCCAACTAGATTGTGTGCCATATGCATGCGTGTGTGAGTGTTTTCTTTTTCTACAGATTATATTTATTATCTCTAGATTATCAGAAATGTTAGATTGTAAGGTGACCTTGGGATGGTTCTCTGACCCAGTAGTCAACCTATTACGAGGGCAAAATATTTTTTTTTAAAAAGTAAATAAATAGTGGAAAGACATCTATAGAGACCATTTGTGAAACAGTTTATCAAAGTTACTTTTCCAGGATCTTTAAATAACATCACATCAACTTTACAGGACGTGGATCAGTCCTCTTTGTTTCTTAACTTACTATAATGATCAACCCCAATCCATTGTTCTCCGGTCTTGTACATCTCACACAAAAATGTACATCTGATAAGCAGAGCTCCTTCTTTATAATGTTCTATATCTGAGCCTTAAAAGTGACTAGTATTTTAAATCAGTTAACATTATTCCGAGGAACGTTTTCATTTATGGGCGTAGCGACCTTTAGCCATAACGTCACATTTGTACAGTTTTTCGCATGAACTAAAGAAATGTTTTGATCTGAAGAAATAATGTCAAGAAGTATTTTCTGCAGGCGTCGGGGGTGGGTGGGATGGGGTTAGGTGGTAATTTATATCCGATTTCAAATGATTTAACACCGTTTGGGTTTCGTGGATCACACAAATGTCTTAAACATAAAACGAGATGCAAATAGGTGTATACACAAATTGTTAAACCATATTTTAGTTACATTACAAAATGTCTTGCAGCAAGCCTATATATTTCGACCAAAACGTTATCCTCAAAATATTAGCACAAGCTCCGTGGCTTTTGTTTCTCTGTATTAATGACTTGAACAATATAGGTTATGTAACGGTGCGATGTTCTGACTTGCGCAATAAACCGAATGCATTTGTCACATAAAGTATCACGCTTCGTCACTTTCGTGATAATGAGTTTTATTTGATTGATAAAGAATGTCACTTATGAATTAAACTTGTACAGATATAGCAATTACTTACTTCAGATGCTGTACTTCTCTCAAACGTCCCTCCTTCCTTTTGCAAGAATCAAAGTGAGGCTTGCGCATGACAAATCTCTAAACCGAGATCTCGGATTAGTAAACCGAGATCTCGGACTAGTAAACTGAGATATCGGATTAGTAAATCGAGATCTCGGATTAGTACATCGAGATATCGGAATATTCAATCAAGCATACTTGGGCATTTTCATCTCTATGCCATCTCTTTATGAATTGATTGCGGTAAAATTAAAGACCAATAACTAATTGATTAAGTCGAATACTCCTCATCTAATTTAAAAACAAAGACATCGTAGTGTAGACTTTTTCTTTATTAACACAGACAAGTAATCTTTAGATCTTTTAAGCCAAACAAGGGTTCCCTATGATCGAACCTGAATCCTAAATTCACATAATATTAACAAGCCTTATAGGGAACTTAATTACATACACTAAAATGGTGCTTCAAGAGACAATACAGAACGATGGACTTGCAGACGGACCAGGTGACAAACACTCAGCTGCCGTGACAAAAGAAATATACCAGATTTTATTTGCGCAGGCAGATATTCTGAATCAAATACGACGAAAGTAATAATCATGAACGCTTAACTGTACAAGTATAATGTGATGCTTTACTAGTGGGTCTTTGACCGTGAGAAGGTTTGACTTACTTGATACAGCAAAGCATATTTTCTTATCTATTCTCGTGACTTTACGAAGTAGTATTTTTTATTTGTAATAAACGCCCTTATAATCTAATCTACAGTTACAACTTACCTCAGATGCTTGAATATTTCGCATCCAACCTTTAGCAGTATATCCACAATAAACACATCCAGTCAAAACGAGGACACAAGATGAGAATTTCTTCAATTTAAATCTATATAGTAAATCGAGATCTCGAATTAGTAAATCGATATCTCGGATTAGTAAACCGAGATCTTGGATTACTACATCGAGATCTCGGATTAGTAAATCGAGATCTTGGATTACTAAACCGAGATCTCGGATTAGTAAATCGAGATCTTGGATTACTAAACCGAGATCTCGGATTAGTAAATCGAGATCTCGGATTACTAAACCGAGATCTCGGATTAGTAAACAGAGATCTCGGATTAGTAAACCGAGATCTCGGATTACTAAATCGAGATCTCAGATTAGTAAATCGAGATCTCGGATTACTAAACCGAGATCTCGGATTAGTAAACCGTGATCTCGGATTACTAAATTGAGACCTCGGATTACTAAATCGAGATCTCGGATTACTAAATCGAGATCTCGGATTGCTAAACCGAGATTTCGGATTAGTAAATCGAGATCTCGGATTACTAAACCAAGATCTCGGATTAGTAAATCGAAATCTCGGATTACTAACTGAGATCTCGGATTAGTAAACCGAGATCTCGGATTAGTAAATCGAGATCTCTGATTACAAAATATGTGAAGTGTGTCCCTTTACGGTCTCCGTACAAAACAAATTGATTTTGGTCTGTTGACATATATGTGACTAACTTGCTCACACATACAAATGTTCTGTGGCTAAATGTCTTTTTATTTTCTTTGTCAAATTCAATACAAATTAAGTAACGTAAATATATTGTCAATCTTTCCAATGGAAAAAAACACTTTTATCATGCTAAGTAGCAGCAGAAAAGGCGAACCTTACAAGGGGGGATAGATGCGTCAATTTAGCAAACCAAGGCTTCCTCCAAAATGCTTTATAAAAGCGTCAATTTGGTAAATCAGAATAAATAAAAAAATAGACGTCAAAGTATTTGTCGCTCACCCTCTCTGCTGCTTAAGTTGGATTAGGATTTTACAAACAGACTAATTTCTGAAACCTCTCCTCGTAAATCACTTAGATTATTGGACTGGTCAATGAGTTTGAAAGTAATTATATTTAATGAATTATTTTGACATCTCATATACACTGGATTAGTTGAATCCTCAATGAATAAAACCCTGGAGGAGCTGTTGGTGCAAATGAATATAGTATATATCCTTGTTGAGTTTGATTTGATCTCTCGAGATTTATGTGATAGCTTCCTTCGATGACATCACATACTAAATTCACTGCAATCACCGATGATGTATTAACATTCTTAGGTGCAATATGTCTACCACCCCCGTCTGGATCATTATCATATTTGAGAATGGTTGTTTGTGGTTGTGGTATTTTTTTCCATTAATCTTATATAAAAAAGAAGCTTTCCTCGATACGATCATTGACAGATTTTTTTCAGTTCGGGTACATTATACCCAAAAAATCTGAAGTCGGAAAAATTGGCCTCTGTGATATTATATGCCGTTAGAATTGCTTGTTTATCTCCATTCTTGTCATCAATTATCACTTGATAACCAATGATATTACTAAAAAAAATACAATGTTATTTGATGAGTGAATGACAAATTTCCATTGCATGGTATTCTTGTCAAGAAATGTGAATTTACCGGTTATATTATTTATACAAGGCAAATAAATTTGATATGATGGAGTAATTTCGTGGTATGATTGTACATCCGTGACATAATCGGACTTTTTAGGTTCTGGTATATTTTGAAAAGATGTCTGCGGTGGATTTTCAGGCCATCCTAGTGTAGTTCTTATAAAACTCTGATAAATATCTACGAGGTACCCTGGTGAGTTTATTTCAATCGTGGATGATAGTGTTGGTTCATGATCTGTAATAGCAATTTTAGATTATTTTAATGTGACAGATTTTATTTTACACTGAAATTCATTATTGATTTGTTCAATTTGGTAAGACCCAGATAGTAACGAAACAGCATTCCAGTCTGGAGTCCCGTCTTGTTTGTTCTTACTCGCAAACACTAGGGAATTATTCGGCTGTTGACCACCGAATGCTTGTGATCTAATATTAGGCTAACTATGGGATACTCGCAATTTCGCTAACGCTATTTCTTTTACTGGAATCGCAGTAAGGAAATTCACACTAAATTCAGGATTGTTTGATGATATTGATATCATACTTGTTTTCACCGGAGTGGTATTTTCCCCTATTTGTTGAGGTAGTTCTTGCGATGTTGCCATTATTATATTGTTGTTGTCGCTCTAATTTCGACATCGCGGAATCATAAACATTTACCATCGCGGAAACTCACTATCTGATATTAATGTGTCATCGAGTGACGACGATATCATTGAGGATAATTGCGAGTATGCGGTTGACTTAACATGGAATTTTACTGTATAATCCTGTAGTTTGCGCTGACTACCAGATGATATTTTTTTGTTATTATTCAGATTATTCCAGCGATTGTGGTTGCCGCTGTTATACAAATTGGAACAGCTATCGGGGCAACCATTGTAACTGAAGAGAGTATAATACCTGCTCCGGTGATTACACCTGACACCGAGTAGACAGTAACGTCAACGATTGAAATTCTTTTTGGTATTTTTTTTTTACTTCGTATTCCTGAGAGAGTGTTTTGAGGTTTTGTTGTAATTCCCTGACCGTATCATAGCGATACAGCTGCGATGACATTTTATTTATTATAACATATTTAAATTAGGTTTTTTACTCAAATCAGCCACGAATTCAACGTACCATGTTACTAATGCCCCAGCCAAACTATTATATATGGTTGTTATCGTGCATTGTTCAGTTGTATCCTTATCGATTATTGTTGATATTGTATTAATGGCTCCGGTTGAACTCGTTGATGAAATATTAAATTGAATCGGTGACACTATTGTTAGTCGATTAATACCCCTGATGGTTTCAGTGATACTTAGTGTGTTAGTCTGTGGTGTCCACGCCAATGATCCTTGTTGAATCGTGTATACGCTATTTACAATGTTTGTTCGCGTGTGAGGAGTTTTTAGTTTTTCAATTTTTTCTATCATCCTCGGAAAATTACCTTTGATCGCGTCGCTTGTTGTT
The DNA here is from genome assembly GCA_029339505.1 of Unio delphinus. Classification (NCBI taxonomy): domain Eukaryota; kingdom Metazoa; phylum Mollusca; class Bivalvia; order Unionida; family Unionidae; genus Unio; species Unio delphinus. The sequence continues at coordinate 1,695,365 of JAQISU010000079.1, forward strand.
TTGAGATCATCGAGAGATTTTCTTATATCCTCGAGTTTTAGTGTGGTCACCGGTGGGGTCCCAAAGAAACTCGTGGTAACAGTTCTACGTAACGCCGCAAAACTCTTAACGTGTTCTTCATACGCGTAATTAAGTGTTATTAAGTCATCAATGGCAGATTTATCGATGAGAGTTTCTGTGAGGCTACCGGTGGAAACCCAAATAAATCAGCGATGGAAAGTTGAACTTCAGTGATGGATTTTTGTAAACAGTCAATTGATTTAATTTATCATCGAGTGTTTTTAATGATTATGCAGATGATATATAATTATCGTTCATTGATGTTATCTGTGATCGTCGAAACAAGTACACCCGATTTGAGTTTGCCCAAATTGGAAAAAACCGCGATAGTATTTTCTACTACACCGAGTTGTTTAACTAAGATATCATTCAGGGAAACATTACTTGTTTTCAATTTACCCTTACGATCTTAACATACGACTATTTCATTTGGATCAACATTTGCAAGGTTTAACATCTCGGATGTTTCATCTTCGATTATTTTTTTACATCACCGGTTGCAGATATTTCCTCTGTGGGTTTTTTATCATTGAAACAGATCTTCCCCAAATATTAATCATTATACTCTAAGATCTCTCTAAAAAGCGATTAGTCGTATATTCATTTACGACCCAATGATGTGGTTTTCTCGATGATGAAATAGCGTTGGGGACATTCATTTAACACTTCTCCGCCGCATATTGGTGGGTCGGTCACTTTCTGTGTTGGTAGCGTGGAATACCAGATAGGAATTTTTAAGTGGTGTATATAACGCATAAACTCTTTAGGTGGCGCTAACCCATATGAATCGAAATAAACAATTACACGTGGATCAATCGCATATGCAACCAAATGGGTTCCAGGTCCGGTGCTGTTATCGAGCTTAATGATCCCGGTTCCAGCGTTGTATGGTTGTGCCGGCAAATGATCTCTCATAAAAACACCTCTAAAGTTTTTATCGCTAGTTTTTTCAGCAGCATCGAGTAAATCAAAATTTGACATTGGCGAAAATGTCTGTAACATTGTTGTTATTAAATCGTTCTCAGGCCGCTTCCTTTGTACCATGAATGCGGAGTTACAGGTAGTCTTAGACCCATTACTCGTTTCTTTTTTTGTGTCCCTCCCCAGTCGCTTTCTTTAGTACCATCCCTGCCGCGGTAACAACGGCCCTTACAGCTGCCGCATTCGCCGCCGCTGGGTTGGCCGCTGCAATCAACGTGTAATCGCAGCTAACAGTGGGAATATACCACCTGATTTTATCATATCTTTGATCGCTGACGCAGCGAGAGTAATCTGAACGCCTTTTTTATCCTTGAAAGCATCATTAAAGTGTTTAATCTGACGGGGTGTCAGTGATAGTTTATTCTGACCGCCAAACATCTTATCGTGTGTCAGCCTTATCTTCGTTCCGCTTTTTTAGCTGAACCCGATTGCAATATTTTTATTTGACCAGGGGTCATTGTGACATTAACATGACTATATGACATTTTATTTAATAACATATTGATCTAATTGTTACATGTTTTCTACTGGTGCATCAACTAATCTCATCCGTCCACCAAATCTTTGAGTAACTTTGATTTGTCACTGAGAAAAACAGCATCTACTCTGTAATTCGGGATAGTGATACCACCTGCTGCGTTAGTTGGAAGAGATACACGGGCTCGGAAGTGTATATAACAACGGATTGTCTGGTTAAGTCAAGATGTTCCAGAGCAGCAGAGGGGGCGAATCGAACAACTTTTTATAGGCCAAGACGCCAATGTCGTTGTCACTCACCCCTCTGCTGCTGTGGGTTTGGGATTGACTGAGCGTGACTAAAGCAATGTATAAATCGATTATGATCCATATCACCGCCGCACCAAGTTTGCCAAATATTTCGTAGTGTATGAGTATTAACTCCGTTAAACACACACAATAAATTGCAGTTATCTCTGATCACCTTCGGAATTCGAGTGTACCGTTGAGTGACATATATTACGTCGGTGTTTTTTGATGCCTGCCTCTGGAAAATATCCTAGCATGATTCGTTTGATTGTCTAACATCACATAATCATATACGACTAAGTTCTTAATACTTCCGTCGATATCATCAATGCTCGGTGCTTCCTCGATATCGGTTATACATTCAATAATACTTTCGCCGTTGATTTATATTGCTCTTGTTAGCATCCTTTATCACATCATCGCATCGTTGATCGTCTACACTCGGGGCGACCAAATACAACTTGTCCCATTTCATCCATCTCGTTATAAAATTAAGTAGCAGTTGTGTCTTGCCGCTTCCAGATGGTCCGATTATAATCGCACGAATAAAATTCGGCAACATCGCATGGTGTTTAATAAGTTCTCGTCATCGGGTAGCTGAATAATCAATTACATTCATGGTATTATAAATATATTATGGATCTATATTGTGTGAAGTGTAAAGCACGTACTGGCACAGATGACTTGACGACGATTACAACTAAAAATAACCGATCAGCACTTTCTGGTAAGTGTGTACAGTGTAGTACAAAAAAATTTGATTTGTTTCTATGATATCTGCGGAGAATTTTTAAAAACAAAACGAGGAGGTGATATTACAGCCAAATTAGTAAAGCTCCCAGGAACACCATGGGCGAAGTATCCAGGAGAAAAACACCTTCCAGGATAGAGATATTGTGGACCCGGGACTAGACTCGATATTAGACTCGATGATCAAAACCAACCTCGACCGGGTGAATATTCAATTAACACCATTGATAAGGCGTGCCATGCTCATGATGTTACTTATAAAAGCAGTAATGTGCAACACAGACATATCGCAGATGTGAACTTAATTCATGTGTTGGATTCTATCACTGATAAATCCTTCAAATAAAAGTTGGCTTAATAGTTAGTAAAATAGGCTATGAAAGGTAAGTTGATGTTAGGTGCCGGTAATTAATAATAACATGGAATCTATTTATTATTCTCCAAAACGATACTGGAGGGGTAAGGCAGCATTCAGTAAACTCGCTAGCGCAGCAGCGGTGAAAAATACCACCGCGGCTAATTGGTTATCCAAACAGGCGATTTGGCAAATTTATTTACCGCCGCCTAAAAAAATTAACTACTCGCATTTTGATGTGGCCGTTCCTAATGAAGTTCATCAAGCTGATATATTATTTCTTCCACATGGTGGTGGTTACAAATACGCGTTAACTGTAGTTGATGTTGCGAGTCGACACAAACAAGCAGAACCGTTAAAAACAAAATCATCAACTGAAGTAGCTTCTGCATTTGAAAGGATTTATCGGCGAGGTCCTTTGCGTTGGCCAAATCTATTACAAGTTGATCCTGGCAAGGAATTTCAGGGTGCGGTTCTATCAACGATGAAGAATCATAATACCGCGTTACGACGAGGACATACTGCACTACATCGCGATCAGGCAATTGTTGAACGATTTGATCGCACACTTACTGAGTGGTTATTTGGATATCAATACGCCAAGGAGATTATTTAGTATAATGATTTCATGAATTGGTCAAGAGATTACCAGGTGTAATTACCGCGCTGAATAATGAGATTACTCGAACAATCAACATGAAACCTAACAACGCGATTAAAAAGATGTATATACCCGTACAACCGCAAAAAGATTTTTCAAAACAACCATTACTCGGTAATGTCATTGTTAGGTATTTATACGAACCAGGAGAGTTCAAATGTGGTAAAAGAAGAGCTACTGATCCTATTTGGAGTGTCACCGAGCATAACATATCCGGTATAACACGATATACGGGTAGACCAGCAATCTATAGATTGGATTCAACTGCTCCTCATCAAGGATTTACACGTGAACAACTGTATGTGATATCCGAGGATACTCAATTAACGCCGCGTGGTCTAAACTAGCACCTCTGCGTCTGTTACACTCAAGACAGGTCAGCATCACATTATCGCTGGTATGACCAATACTGTTATTCTTTATATCTGTCACAGAATTAGGCGAAAATTGAACTGATTTCTGTTCTTGAATTGCAAACGAAACTCACCATTTTCTTGATTTCGTCGTACACGCATTACCTGGGGTGATTAAGTGGCGTGTAACGATTTGCATGTGCCAATTTGTAATTTACATGAAATCCGAAATACTCGTTTTACGTGGTGCACTGCAAGCTTGATGTGATTTATGTTCACCTATTGAGAGTATATAAGGTGAACTGTTTATCATAATTTTTTAGGGGAACCAAAATATCTAATCGAAGGATAGATAACCTCGTCTTGCAAATCTCCAGCCAAAGGGCTGATTCAGTCTGATTCCAGCTGATTCCGTCGTTGATACCGTAGAAGTTCATCACTGATAGCGCATCTAATAACATCGTTGATACCGTCTCTGATACCGTAGCTGCTAACATAGTTGTTACATTGTTTCTGGTACCGTAGCTGCTAATAACATCGTTGATACCGTAGCTGCTAATAACATCGTTGATACCGTAGCTGCTAATAGCATCGTTGATACCGTAGCTGCTAATAACATCGTTGATACCGTAGCTGTTAAACACATCTGATACCATCTTTTGATAAACGTCTTTGATATCGTTTGATTTGTTGTGGGACATCTATTGTTTGTTCTGGAACATCTCTGTATAAATATCTGAATGTGCTTGTGCCGTTAATTTGTGCAAACGGAATTGAAGTATCTGTCTGTGTGTCGAACTGTCTGTTCGTCAATATCTGTGTAACGTGTAAATATCCGGAAAGCTAGAAGTCCGAGTGTCGGAGCTGTCTTAGAGTTGTAAAACGTCCGGGTTGACATCTAGGGGAGTGAGGAACCGTTGGTTCGGGTAGATGTTGTATGCTGTCTGAACGTATAACTGTGGTGGATCCGTGTAGGGAAACGTCCGATAATAGTATTGGTCAACCCTCGGTTCTCGGGGAAACTGGGAGACGATTCAACTGTTGCTGAATCGTGCGGTTATACAGGGGAGACACATAGGTGTATTGAAATTGTGATATAATTTAATACATTGTTGTATTTGCATGTTTATGTCAGATCGCAATAATATTTCAAGTGATCACATAGATATCAATAAAAGCTAGCAACTTGATTGAATACAAGTATATGATCGTGCTAGTTATCGCAATCCATCGTGCGATAGATAGTTTGTCGTTTGTGTTTATTTTTTTTCGTAAATCATACTTGCATTTATTTAACTTTCGTAAAGGATTCTTGGATCTGTGTATAATCCAAGAGATCCCTTTACATTTGTGATACCTTTTGTATTGTTATTTAATTTGTTCATGTATTGTGAATGGTTGTGAGTGTAATAGTGGGTTGAGTGCATGAATTATTGTGTTGTTACATCTGTATTTTTTCATTTATAATTTATTACATAAATTTATATTTTCTTTCATAAATTGTGTTTGTATTGTTCATTTAATCCACCCTCCTCTCGGTAACAATTCTGTTACAATGGTGTCAGAAGTGGGATCGTTGGATTAAGTGAACTGTCAATCATTTTTGTGAAGGTATACATTTAATGTTTATATTCGAGCGTGACCTTCTGTTAAGATAATACTCTAGTTGGAGTTTATTTTTGTCTAGTTTACCTAGGTCCGTGTGTCCAGTATAAACGTGTTTAAAGTATTGGTTTGGTTATATATCTATATTCATATTACAATTGTCATGTCATCCCTTAAGGACTTGGTTGCCTTAGGCAAAGAATTTGGATATGAAGGTGAAAGCTTAAGGAAATTTATTCAAGAAGAACAAGCCCGGGAAAGGGAAGAAAGGGCGAGGGCAAGGGAATTAGAAAAGGAAGAAAGGGCAAGGGCAAGGGAATTAGAAAGGGAATCTGATGAAAGGAAACGGGAATTAGAAAGGGAATCTGATGAAAGGAAACGGGAATTAGAAAGGGAATCCGAAGATAGGAAATGGGCCTTTGAGAGGGAAAAGATAGAATTCGAGAGGGAAAGGATAGAATTAGAGAAGCAGGCCGAGAGGGAAAAGATAGAATTCGAGAGGGAAAAGATAGAATTAGAGAAGCAGGCCGAGAGGGAAAAGATAGAATTAGAGAAGCAGGCGGAAAAGGATAGGATAGGATGGGAAATGGAAGCGGAGCAAAAGCGAATAGTGTTAGATGAAAAAGCAAAACAACGGGATCATGAGCGTAAGGTACAGTTAGCGACATCTGGAAGAGAACACGATTCTGCCTTTAGCAAATTAAGGGGCCCCAAATTACCTCCCTTTGACGATGAAAAAGATAACATGGATAGTTATCTTCATCGGTTTGAGCGGTATGCCGAAAACCAGAAGTGGAGTCAAAATGACTGGGCGCTGCATCTGAGTGCTTTATTAAAAGGTAAAGCACTGGATGTATACTCGCGACTTCCTAGGGACGATGTGTTTAAGTACGACGTCCTAAAGGAAGCACTTCTCAAAAGGTACGAGCTCACTGAACAAGGTTTTCGAAAAAAGTTCAGGTATAGCAAGCCCGATAAGGGAGAAACCTTTGGTCAGTTCACCGTCAGAATTGCGAACTATTTTGAGCGGTGGATTGAATGCGGCAAAGCGGTGAAAACGTTTGAAGGGTTGACTGATTTCTTGCTCAGAGATCAATTATTTAATACAGTTGGGCGAGAATTAGATCAATTTCTGAAGGAGAAAGTCTTCACAAACGTAAAAGATATGGCTAAGCAAGCCGATTTATTTGCCGAAGCTCATGGGGGAACCCAGAACGTGGTTTTAAAAGATTTTAAGTCTGGAAACCAGTCTGTAAGACCTATGCCTAGGGAGCCTGTAAAATCAGCTGAGGTAAAAAGGTCAGTTGGGAATCCAGTTTTTCAGCGTGTGCGGTGTTTCTTGTGTAATGCATTGGGTCATGTTCAAAAAGACTGTCCTAAAAGAAAGGCACTTATACATAAGGTAGCAGTGGCTATACAAAGTAAAGGTATATCCGATAACAACGTACATGTAGAACCTTGTATTCATTCACTTGGCACGTGTTTATTTCCTGAAGCGCGTGTACCAACCGCGAGAGGGTTTGTCAACGGTCGAGAAGTCGTGGTATTGCGTGATACTGGTTGTACGGGCGTAGTGATCAAACGTAGTCTCGTGCAGGATAACCGAATGCTCGGGTGGGAATCCCCATGTATGTTACTTGATCAGACGATGGGTCGCATTCCCGTAGCAAGGATCACAGTAAAAACACCTTTCTTAACGGGAACTGTTGATGCCCTTTGTATGGACAATCCTATTTACGATCTGACGATCGGTAATGTTGAAGGTTCCCGTCTTCCAGCCATGGCCGATTTTAAAATACCTTTGGCCCAGGCAGTCGAAACGCGAGCGCAAACACGGCGAGAGAAATCCGCGTTTCATAAATTAATAGTCCCTGAATCGATCTCAGGAATTTCCCGTGATGATTTCAAACAAGAGCAAGAACGTGATGAATCCATCAGAACAATTGTTGAGAAAATCACGTCCGGCGCGATTAAACATTACAAGCGTCGGGGTAGCTCTAGATTCGTCCGCAAGAACGGATTAATTCATAGGGAGTTTAGCGCTCGGGAGGGTAAGAAGTATTGGCAAGTGGTCGTACCCCAGAGATATAGATCTCAAGTACTTAGGGTGGCGCATGAGTCAAGCATGGCAGGACACCTAGGTAAGGCTAAGACCACTAGCAGGGTAGTCGCTGAATTCTACTGGCCCGGTGTTAATGGCGATGTCACACGGTTCTGTAGGTCGTGCGACGTATGTCAGAAAACCGTTTGTAAGGGAAGGGTCACAAGGGTGCCCTTAGGACAAATGCCATTAATAGATACACCGTTTAAAAGAGTGGCAGTAGATATTGTAGGACCAATACACCCGGTTACCGAAAGAAAGAATCGGTACATACTTACTCTGGTTGATTACGCAACCAGATACCCCGAAGCCGTAGCGTTACCAACTATTGAAACGGAAAGGGTAGCTGAAGCATTAGTTGATATCTTCAGTAGGGTAGGGGTGCCAGAGGAAATCCTCACTGATTGTGGTGCCCAATTCACCTCTGACCTCATGGGTGAAATAAGTAGGCTGTTATCCATCAAACAGCTAAACACTACCCCATACCATCCGATGTGCAATGGACTGGTAGAGAAGTTTAATGGTACCCTGAAAAGCATGCTACGAAAGATGTGCGCGGAACGTCCGCAAGACTGGGACCGTTATTTAAACGCTGTTCTGTTCGCGTACCGTGAAGTACCGCAGGAAAGTTTAGGGTTCTCACCCTTTGAACTGTTGTATGGTAGAACAGTTCGAGGCCCGATGCGGATACTACGCGAACTATGGACTGGTGATGTCGCGAACGAGGAAATAAAAACGACTTACCAGTACGTGTTAGATCTAAGAAACAAACTTGAGAGTACATGCCAGATGGCACGTGACGAATTGATTAAATCGGGGCGCAGATATGCCAAGTATTACAACCGCAGAGCGCGTAATAGGAAATTTCTTGTGGGGGATCAGGTGCTATTGCTTCTTCCAACGAGTTCGAATAAGTTATTAGTCCAGTGGAAAGGTCCATATGAAGTTAAAGAAGTAAAAGGTGACATGGACTATAAAATTGACATGGACGGTAGTGTAAAAACATTCCATGCGAATATGCTCAAGTTATACATCAAGAGACAGAGCGACAATGTCAATAAGGGGAGTTGAAAATATAGGCGCAGACTACTTGAGTAGGGCGTGATGGGAAATTTGTATGAATTTGCCCAGTAATAAAATCCAGTTTGTAGTATAACCAGTGTAAATGTTGTAAGATATCATCAGTAGTTATTTTTCTTCTATTCTGTGTTAGTTTTAAAAATGTGTACATTTTTATTCTTAGGGGGGAGGTATTGTCACAGAATTAGGCGAAAATTGAACTGATTTCTGTTCTTGAATTGCAAACGAAACTCACCATTTTCTTGATTTCGTCGTACACGCATTACCTGGGGTGATTAAGTGGCGTGTAACGATTTGCATGTGCCAATTTGTAATTTACATGAAATCCGAAATACTCGTTTTACGTGGTGCACTGCAAGCTTGATGTGATTTATGTTCACCTATTGAGAGTATATAAGGTGAACTATTTATCATAATTTTTAGGGGAACCAAAATATCTAATCGAAGGATAGATAACCTCGTCTTGCAAATCTCCAGCCAAAGGGCTGATTCAGTCTGATTCCAGCTGATTCCGTCGTTGATACCGTAGAAGTTCATCACTGATAGCGCATCTAATAACATCGTTGATACCGTCTCTGATACCGTAGCTGCTAACATAGTTGTTACATTGTTTCTGGTACCGTAGCTGCTAATAACATCGTTGATACCGTAGCTGCTAATAACATCGTTGATACCGTAGCTGCTAATAGCATCGTTGATACCGTAGCTGCTAATAACATCGTTGATACCGTAGCTGTTAAACACATCTGATACCATCTTTTGATAAACGTCTTTGATATCGTTTGATTTGTTGTGGGACATCTATTGTTTGTTCTGGAACATCTCTGTATAAATATCTGAATGTGCTTGTGCCGTTAATTTGTGCAAACGGAATTGAAGTATCTGTCTGTGTGTCGAACTGTCTGTTCGTCAATATCTGTGTAACGTGTAAATATCCGGAAAGCTAGAAGTCCGAGTGTCGGAGCTGTCTTAGAGTTGTAAAACGTCCGTGTTGACATCTAGGGGAGTGAGGAACCGTTGGTTCGGGTAGATGTTGTATGCTGTCTGAACGTATAACTGTGGTGGATCCGTGTAGGGAAACGTCCGATAATAGTATTGGTCAACCCTCGGTTCTCGGGGAAACTGGGAGACGATTCAACTGTTGCTGAATCGTGCGGTTATACAGGGGAGACACATAGGTGTATTGAAATTGTGATATAATTTAATACATTGTTGTATTTGCATGTTTATGTCAGATCGCAATAATATTTCAAGTGATCACATAGATATCAATAAAAGCTAGCAACTTGATTGAATACAAGTATATGATCGTGCTAGTTATCGCAATCCATCGTGCGATAGATAGTTTGTCGTTTGTGTTTATTTTTTTTCGTAAATCATACTTGCATTTATTTAACTTTCGTAAAGGATTCTTGGATCTGTGTATAATCCAAGAGATCCCTTTACATTTGTGATACCTTTTGTATTGTTATTTAATTTGTTCATGTATTGTGAATGGTTGTGAGTGTAATAGTGGGTTGAGTGCATGAATTATTGTGTTGTTACATCTGTATTTTTTCATTTATAATTTATTACATAAATTTATATTTTCTTTCATAAATTGTGTTTGTATTGTTCATTTAATCCACCCTCCTCTCGGTAACAATTCTGTTACAATATCTACGGTAAATTTGCGAGGATCTTTATCCGACCAGTACCAACGCATTATACAATTGCAACTCGCGCAGTGATTATTCTGTTGTTGTTTCAGTTTAATTATTAATTCGGCTTCAATATCAAATTCACTGTTATTTTTTTATCCTGTAGTTTATAGCCGAATAGTTTATTTCTGATTATATCATCGCGTATATCACTTATTGTAGTGTTATTATCATCTAAAACAACTCTTCGAAGCTGATGTATTCTTCGTACTCTGGACACTGCGAGATAAACTAAATTCGTCCATTCGATGTGATTATCCACCATCCAAACAATTGTATCTGATATAGTTAATCCCTGTGCAGAATGTATTGTTGCCGCGTAACCTAGCGCCCATGGGGATTTATCAGCGCGTAATGCATCTTCGTCGACATGGATATCAACCAGCACAATATATTTTAACACTAAATTCTGCTTCTCTATCATGTTTGGAATATCAACTTCAATATTCTGTTTTCGTGTATCCGAAGGCCTATAACACAGCGGTGTTGGAAGTGTTGCAATTTTTTATGCAATTCAAATTTACTTCATCTGAAGTGTGTCTCTGGCTATCTTTCTACTTGCTACTATCAAATCGTTTGGTCTTAATTAAGTACATGTTATGCCCAACATCTGCCACAAAACTCGAGTGGAGATTATACGGCATTGTGACGTCCCCTTAATTAAGTTAATTAAGTATATGTTGTGACGTCACCCCCAAGCATATCTTCTGGGCGGTCTAAGATGGCGTTTGCCACGTTAGGCCTCCCTTCCGGAGATGTATGTTTCGGATCCCCTTGGGCTTACTTGGATGTGAAGGCAACCAAGGAGTTCCAAAGATGTTTTGTCGTATATATGTAACCTCTAGGTCTCTTTCACGCGTAAACATACCCTCTTGTGATTCTAACCCGTTATTTGACGAGTTAGATTCATTCTTAGGGGAATATGTTTCCGGTGAATGTAAATATACATGACCTAAAATAAATAACAACCATGGATGTAATTAGCTCTCCGTCACATTTGAATAGCCCGTATGGTGTTCAAAATGAATTACCGGCCAAAAAAAAGGTTCAAAATCGAAATCGAAGATTAAAAATCGAAGATTAAAAGAACCACAGCGGCCTATATCAAGGGGGCCAAATGACTGAGAACCGCTCATCATGGTTGTTATTTATTTTTGTCTGCATTTATTTTTGAAAAATATATATTTATATTTATATACAGAATGAATTCTGCATTTATATTATTTTTGAAAAATATATTTATATTTATATACAGACTGAATTCTGCATTTATTTTTGAAAAATATATTTATATTTATATACAGAAATAATTCTGAAAAATATATTTATATTTATATACAGAATGAATTCTGAAAAAATATTTTTATATACAGACTGAATTCTGCATTTATTTGTGAAAAATATATTTATATTTATATACAGACTGAATGTTGAAAAATATATTTATATTTATATACGGAATGAATTTCGAAAAATATATTTATATTTATATACAGACTGAATTCTGAAAAATATATTTATATTTATATAAATAATTAATTCTGCATTTATTTTTGAAAAATATATTTATGTTTATATACAGACTGAATTCTGAAAAGTATATTTATATTTATATACAGAATTAATTCTGCATTTTTTTTTGAAAAAATATATTTATATTTATATACAGACTGAATTCTGAAAAATATATTTATATTTATATACATACTGAATTTTGAAAAATATATTCATATACAGAATGAATTCTGCAAATATTAACGGCTCATTTATTTTTGAAAAATATATTTATATATAGAATGAATTTTGAAAATATTAACGGCTCATTTATTTTTGAAAAATAAATTAGAAATATGTATTATCATATATGAATTCTGAAAATATGAATAGTATTATATAATTGCAAAATTGAAAAGCCAGGATATTATACTATCAGATGGGTTAAATCCTGATCAAATTATGTCAGATTTTCAGGATATAGAATATGGTGGTAGTACTAACAAGTATATGCTACCAAAGAAATATGCGTTAATAAAAAAAATTCAGAATTCTATTCGGGACTCTCTTGCATTTTCCAGTAACATAAGTGTGTTTGTCCTGTTATATACTATCGTGGAAGGAATACGAAAATAATTGGGTAACGAATATGAATTGAAAAAGGAGGTCAATTCTAAAATTAGAACTATACGGGCGTTAATTAAAGAAAATGAACGATTTTGACCGAAATCGACTACTTGACCGTAAAATCAACTGAAATTGATAAAAATCAGTGAAAATGTATTAAAAATATTTCACAGCAATAAAAATTCTATGACAAAAATATTTTTTATTGTTAGTTACAGAAATCATGATTTTGAAATGGAAAATCGACTACTTTACCTTTTTTTATCAAAAATCAATGAAAACAGACAAAAATCAATGAAAATGAATGAAAATTGGTCAAAAATCATCAAAAATGAATCCTAACAGCTTTTCCCTATGGAAAATCCCACGCAAAATCGACTACTTTACCCGACTGAAATTATTGGTGATTTTTGGTTGTTTTTGTCATTTTTTGGCATTTATTGACGGAAATTATCGGTTTTTTGGTCAAAAATCATCAAAAATGAATCCTAACAGCTTTTCCCTATGGAAAATCCCATGCAAAATCGACTACTTTACCCGACTGAAATTATTGGTGATTTTTGGTTGTTTTTGTCATTTTTTGGCATTTATTGACTGAAATTATCGATTTTTTGGTCAAAAATCAAAAAAGAATCCTAACAGCTTTTCCCTATGGAAAATCCCATGAAAAATTGACTACTTGTACGTAAAATCTCAAAGATCTTTTCAACTGAAAACCACCAAAACAGTCAGAAAAATCAATGAAAATCAATGAAAAACCACCAAAAATCAATGAAAAACCACCAAAAACACTGAATAAAAAATAAAATTTCTGTTTATAAAAAATATTTCATAGTGAATAAAAAATAAAATTTCTGTTTATAAAAAATAAAATCGATCAAACAATTATCAATCGAAAAAGGCTACGGGAATCTAAATTGAAAAATTGTTTTACAATTGAAATCTACGATTTTTAATAATGGTCAATGAAGCATTAACAACTAGATTGGCTCGTGAGCGACTAGATGCAATTAAAAAATTTATACCAATTCGCGACTCTGTCAGGAATAAACTGCAAGAACGACAGAGTCTTCAGACTGACTTTGCTGCAGGATCTGTCTGAAGAGTTGTTTAAACCAATAACTACAACAACGAAACAGATAGTGTCAACAATGTCTGAACAAGGAAAAAAACAAGAAGAGACTTTTCTCCCTGTGTTAGAAAAAATAGCAAAAAGAACTAAACAAACAAACAAAATCATTAAAAACACTTTATCAGGATATATCAACCGCTTCAGAACGAAAATTTGAAGGATTTCAGGAAGAACTAATTAGTGGACTATCTAAATCAATTATATTTACCGAGAGCGCTAAAAAACGAACTCTCAACGAGGATATAGACAATTTAGGTGAATTTGCTGCTAACAGCTATGATTCACAAGAGAAGTTTTTCAAGGACAATTATAGGAATTATAGAATGTCACATAATGAATGGGCTGATATAGTGTATGAAATAAATACTGCGAATTTAGATAGAAGGATGAAGGAATACAGAGACTTCAAGAGAAAATTTCAACTCCAAATAAGACAGCCATACGATGAGAAGAAATTTCTGGGGAAAGGTCTGGTTGGAAACGCAAGCGTTTCATGTCCTGGTAATATTCTCAGTGATATATCTCGATTAGAAGTTTTCATCGGAGGAAAACGAGCTGGAAATAACTTTCTAGAAATAATTAATGAAGCAGCTGATATCTGTAGACGGTTATTTCAAGGCGGTATCATGGATATAAAAACATATCGAGATTTCATTGGCGAGTTAGCGGAAAGTGGGTATCATAGTGACTGAATTGAAATTATTTTTTTTGAATCACTGATTAGATAAATAACAATTAAATAAGAATGATGATACACTACAATCATGATAAACCAGCCAGTGTCTATGTAGTTAATTCACGGTTCCCAGTTTATAGAGCATACTACGGAGATGGTTTAGGTAATACCATTGCAGGTTTTTTTGCGAGAATGACTCCAAAAGTGATGCCGATAGCTAAACAATTAGGAATGAAAGCAATTGATGTGATTCGTGATAAGGGTATTGGTATTCTTGGAGATCTTGCGGGAAAAGCGTTTTCAACTGCGAAGAAAAAATTAACATCATTAGTTAGACGAAAAAAGAAACCGTTACCATCTACAGCGGAAATGCCTGCGAGTGTTAGTAAAATAATAAATAACGCAGTAGATGAAAAATTAGCGTCAGACCAAGATAACCTGATAGCAAACATGATAGCGAAAAGTGACTTTAAAAAAACACGACGATGAAAATCGTTTACGATGAAAATCCGTAGGATTTTACGATTTAGACTCTGATAAATAGAATAAAATGTTCAAAAAGTCACCTGATCCAGCATTTGATATGGAATCGCGAATTGAGCTTCAAGTTCATGACACCAGTAAATATTTTCTACCGTGTGAAGCATTTATTGAAGTAGAAGGAGAACTTGTAACAAATGTCGCTGCTAATACCCCATACGACAATAACCCAACTATCAAAGTTGGTTTTGTCAATAACGGTATTATGGCGTTATTTGAAAGCGCTAGATATCTCATTGATGGAAAAGAAATTGAATCCATTGACCGTGAAGTTGATGTGTCCACAACAATCATAGGGTTAGCGAGATATTCTGATGATTATACAAGATCAGCGGGTCCATCTATGATGTTTTCTAAGGATATTACTGATCACCCTGAACACGTCCAGTATTCTAGAGTAAAGGCAACACATGCTACTGCAGCTAATTCAGCACCAGCCGGATATGTAAGACCAGCTGGTGATTTTGATGTCATACATAATATTACGAATTACAACCTAGGGTTTGCAACACGTGTAGCAACGTTGCATGGACAGCGTCGACAGTTTTCATGTGCGATTCCACTGCATCAAATATTTGGATTCTGTAGAAACGTCCGAAAAGTTATTTATGGAGCGAAGCATACAGTAGCGCTTGTACGAAAAGGTACTGATGATGATGCAATCTGGCGTGATGCTGGTGTTGCTGATGATAAAGTCATTTTAACAAAACTAGCATTATGGATGCCAGTGTTAACTCCATTAATCACAGAAGAACAGCGACTACTATCATTTATGGATCAAGGAGGAAAGTCGTTGTTGAGTTGGTTATCAGTGACTACTGATATTAAACAGGACAATTTTGATGGTACATTCACATGGCACCTTGCATCAAAACAAGGGGTTTCAGCTCCACGTCATATATTTATTGCATTACAGAATAATGAGCGAGATGGTACTCAACAACGCAGCCATATGATATTTGATCAGTTAGGTGTTAATGAAGTCTCGCTGAGAATAAACGGCCAACAGGAACCATCCGAGGATATACAACTTGATTACACACACAACCATATTGCACGTGTCTATCATAAGCTCTTGTCATTTATGGCACGTGATCAAAATGTGGATACTGGTTTGCAAATATCGTAACTTGATTTTAAAAGCCTCTATCCGATTTATTACTTTTCATTGGAACATCTTGATTTGATGAGACAATCTGTCGTTGATATACACGTTAAAGCCCGTGTAGCCCGTCCTGGTGGTATTGCTAATTATAGAGCAGTTGCTGTCATTCTCAGTTATAAATCAATGCTACTTGAAGGTATTGGAGGAAGAATGAGAATCATTGATGCACCAGTGGAAAATCTTTGAAAATTCTATGAATTTTTCATTGAAATTGTAAACGATTTAGAATCAATCTATTAGGTATAATGTCATATAGTAATATTAGTGTTGCGTTAACCCCCGGTCAAATAAAAAAATTGCAATCAGAATCGGCTAAAAAATGTGGAACCACAATCACGCTGAGACCTAATCAAATGACTGGTGGTTCAAATAAATTATTGCTGACAACTCGTCAAGTAAAACACTTCAATGATGCACTTGTAGCAAAAAAAGGTATTCAGATTACTCTTTCTGCGGCTGCTATAAAAAAATTGATACAATCAGGTGGTATATTTCCATTGTTAGCTGCGATTCCGGCCTTGATTGCAGCAGCAGCCCCAGCAGTGGCTAAAGCAGCGGCGTTAGGAGCCGTTGGTACTGCAGCAGGAATGGCACTAAAGAAGGAAACTGGACAAGGATATTAAAAAAGGGAAAGGGTCTAAAACTCCCAGGAACCCCGTATTCATGGTACAGCGGAAAGGGTCTAAGACTCCCAGGAACCCCGTATTCATGGTACAGCGGAAAGGGTCTAAGACTAGAATCGGTTTACTAGTTGAGGAATCTTTGGTTCCTATGTCCAATTTTGATTTAATGGATGCCGCTAAAAAACTAGCGATTAAAATTTCAGAGGCGTCTTTATGAAAGATCAATTACTACATCAACCAAACAACACTGAAACAGGTATTATTAATTTAGATAACAGCACCGGACCTGGAACTCACTGGGTTGCATACGCTTTTGATCCACGGGCAGTCGTCTATTTTGATTCATATGGATTAGCACCGCCAAAAGAGTTTATGTGTTACATAAAAAATTTTCCAATGAAGACTTGGTATTCTACGCTACCAACACAACACATGAATGATCCACCAATATGCGGCAGCGAAGTATTAAATGTCCTTGACGCTATTTCTAACTCCTTGGGTAACCCAAGGGGAAAACCACCACATGTTGTCGTAAATGAATACACTAGTAATCACTGGCAACGACGGAGTCGTCAAAAACGATTTTAGAGAGAGAAAGAGTTTTACAATAACATGATTGATATTTGGGGAAGACCTGTGAAACCCAAACCCGATGACACTGCAGCGGGTGATATAAAAAAAAATTAAAGATGAAATCGCTGAGATGTTGAACTTAACAAGTGTTGACCCCGGGGAAATAGTTGTATTTCAAGACAAACAGGGTAAATTGGAAACTAGTGATGTGTCGTTGGATGATATTTTAGTTAAACAACGAAACGCAATCGAGGATACTATCGCGTTATTTTCCAATCAGGGTAAACTCAAACCGGGTGTACTTTTTCGACGATTACAGATAACTTTGCCAACGCCGATAAAGAATTTGACGATCATTTGAGAAATTATAATAATTTTCGCAAAAATGTCGTGCATAAGTTCTTTGGATCCCCGATTGTAGTTACACCATCTATCGCTGAAATTAAAACGTTTATGGATGAACAAAGTGCCAACATTAACCGCATAAATGAGTTATTTGCGCTCAGTTTGAGATTCTTCGGCGATAAACATTTAATACCAATTAAACCTGCTGACATGATATACACGTTAGAAAATATCGAACAAGCGTTTGTAGAACTTCGAGATGCCCGCAAAGTAAAAATTCCGAATCACAACGATGAAGTTAAACATGTTGTGTACACGACGGCCAGTGGAAATTTCGATTGGGTTAAAAACACTCAAACTCAGCTCAGTTACACTTTTGGTGGTTTGGGGTATATTGAGGGAATTTATCGATTTACAATAATATCTAACGAACATTTTAATATAACATGTACCGATTTAAAAAATGTAGTTTTAGGAACAGGTGTTAAATCTAATCCAATTGAAGTACTTTTTTAAAATAAGTGCGGTTAGTGATAGCAAAATTAGATTAACGATGCCGTGGGTGATATAATTTGTAGCAAATGAAACCTGAGCCTGAAGATGATTAATTCAACGATGGTGTTTTCAATAACGATGACATCAACGATTTCATCATCGCAATATCGCTATGATACAGTCAAAGAATTTTCAATGAAACTCAAAACACTCGCTGAGGAGTATGCAATGAAAATAAAAAAATACCGCAGGATAATTACAGTCATCGACGTTACAGTGTACTCAGTGTCTGGTGTAATGGCCGGAGCTGGTATTATACTGTCTTCAGTGACAATGATAGCTGCGATTGCTGTTCCAATTTGTATATCCGCGGTGGCTTCAATCGCTGGTATATTAACCGGGATCACACCAAAAATATCATCATGCAGCCAACGAAAACTACAAGACTACATAATTAAATTTCATGTTGTATCCACTGCATACTCTCAATTATCCTCATTGATATCGTCATCTCTCGATGATACAATTATATCAGAGAGTGAGTTTTCAGCGATTGTAGATATATATGATTCTGCGATGTCAAAATTAGAGCGACAACAACAGTGTAATAACAATGACAACACAGATGGAATTACTTCAACAAATAGTGGAGAACACAAACCCAGTACAAACCATCATGATATCAATAACCTCAACGAGTCCAGAATTCAGTGTGAATTTCCCCTCTCCGGTCCCAGTGAAGGAAATCGCGCTAGCGAAATTGCGAGTATACCACAGTTGGCCTAATATCAGATCAAAATCATTTGGTGGTCAACAACCGAATAATTCACTGGTATTTGCGAATAAGAGTAAAGGCGACGGTACCCCAGACTGGAACGTTGTTTCCATACCAACCGGATCATACCAAATTGAACAAATCAATAATGATTTCGCGCGTAGAATAAAATCGATTACTGGAAAAGAATCAAACATAGCTATAACGGTTCATGAGCCGACACTATCATCTGCCATTGAAATAAGCGCAGAAGGATACGTCGTAGATATCTATCAAAGCTCAATAAGGACAATACTAGGATGGCCTGAATTATCACCCGGAGTAAAAACCGCTGATTTACCAGAACAAAAAAAAACTGATTATATCACCGACAGGATAAAATCTGATAATCCAGTAAAAAGCTATAGCGATTACACCAAATTGAATTTTTTTAGTGAATTGGTAGATCATGGCACGAAGAGAAAAAGCTACGGAACTCGAGAGCATAAAATCACTGAAAATTTCACAGCGTTCAATAACGATATTTCACTGTTGTTAATATCCCTTAAATCCGGCACTCTCACCCGAGATGAATTTATCAGCGTCGTAGAAACATGCAATAAAATTATCGACGATATGGAAACATTTCATTCACAAATTATTCAATAGGTATTAGATGACGATAATCCCCTATCGAGAACAAAATTTGCAACAGACTATAAAATCCCCGTCAAAGATATTCCAACATTCAAACTACCAGGATATAACGTACCAAAACTAAAAAAAACTTCTCAGTGACACCATCGATGTTGGTTTTAAAATAATTCATGATGCATGGAAAAAAGCATCACCGGAAATAAAAATCCTCAAACATAATAATGACCCAAATGGTGGTGGCAGGCATATCGCTCCTCAAAATGTGAATATTTCATCGGTGATAGCGCTCAATTTAGTATGTGATGTTATCGAAGGAAGCTATCAAATAAATCTAGAACGATCAAATCAAGCTCAGCAGGGATATATTTTGTATTCATTTGCACCAACAGCTCCTCCAGGATTTCTAATTATTGAATCTCCTGTGAATCCAGTATATATGCGATGTCATAATAATTCATTATCCAGAATCAATTTCAAACTCACTGACCAGTCCAATAATCTGATTGATTTACAAGATGAAGTTTTACAAATAAGTATGTTTGTGAAATCCTAAGGATTTTCATCCTGAAAGGATTTTCGTCCTAAGACCCATCGTATCGGACTTGACAAAATATTCGGTTGAAATCAGAGGTGAGTTTTTACTCATTTTGAAGCCTCCTGCATGATCATGTTTTCAGACAAAAATGACTAAGTCTCTTTTTGGCAAATGGAGACTTTATTTTTTTTTGTTTAAAACATGAAAATTCGTAGGAAGGCTCTATTTGCCGTTTTGACAGTTAAAAGTGATTTTTGTTTGAAAAGTTGTCCGATACGATGGGTCTGTTTGTGAAATCCTAAAAGGATTTTCATCGTAAAAAAGTGTTAACCCATAGCAGCAGAGAGGGCGAGTGACAACGACGTTGGCGTCATTATTTTTTGCCTGTTTCGGGTTTTAAGCCCTAATCCATTGAAAACTTGTTTAAAAACGTTGTCCAGCTCGCCCTCTCTGCTGCTATACAGACCACCATAGGCATGGTTCTATCTGAAGCGTTGGATTTAAATTGAATTTTTACAAACGTTTGTTCAGGATTTTAATTATTCGGACTTGTGTCCGTAATTCTTGAATTGTTTATGATCTAAATCACAATACCGTAAGTTCTCTTTGTATTATCACTTTGCATTCTAGAGGAATAAATCATTTTTAGAAATGTACAAAGCATGTTCCTTTTCTTCTGTTATTTATTCTAAGACCATTGAATCATACAGTGGTTGAAATATTAGGATCTTTACCTTGGTTTGAGTCAAGGTCGTTACCATTATCATTTTTTTGTACGATCGTTGTAGCAGACTTTCTAATAACTAGAATTCTTAGAAAAAGTAACTGTTATCCTACGTCCTTTTCATTTGTGTCTTAGCTTTTATATATCTTTTGTACTAAAAGGTTAATCTATCCTGCAATACTATCTGAAACAGAAATCACTCTTATTGTTGTATCCAATATTTAATTTGTGCTGCAATATATTTACGTACATTATTTATTGGCTAGAAATATAACGCTTTCATCTATTATATTTTAGGGAAGAGATATTAGCAAGGGATTATATAGAAATTAAGAAAGGTAACCTTACATTAAATTACTGCGATTCAACATAAAACTCTTGGCATGTCGAGACTGCAGAGGCCATGACAAGCACATCAACACCATTTATTTTTTTGGGAATATCACTAAAGTGTATTTACCAATTTTGCTCGCTAGGACTTCTTTTACCAAATATATGTTTATTAGCGATTTATTTCGCAATGCCGGAAATTGGATTTATATTATCAATTTCTGTTCCGTAGAAATAAATTATTTGTTGAATTTTACAAAACTGGTTGGTCTTCGTTTTTTCAAATTACGTATTTTAAGAGCGTTGACATATATCAGCTTATAATCTACAATCATAGACAATATTAGGCTATGTATCGTAGACCTATGTCCTTTTCTTGCAGTGTTCATGAAAACAAACGGTTTTCTGTCTAATGTGACCAAAATGTTTGCTACAAACATCATCAGGAATTGTTTTTTCTTTACTTTTGTAAGAAGTGTATGTTTATTGGATTTAAGGTAGTCATACAAGTCCTTAAAGAAGCAAGGGCTCACATTCTGAGTTTAGGCATCACTATAAATATTTAGTTTACCAATTGCTAGTCGAGGTTTTAATGTTTGAGTTCTTAAAACGAGTGGAACGCACATGGAACAAATCAAAAAAGGACCCTTTCAGGTAAATGTCTTATATTCAGATGTTGACGATCGTAAAGACCAAATTCTCTCTCACTACTATGCACCTTTTTACCTGTTATGATAAAACGATAATTCATAAATTATAAAATGATATAAGTTACTAATATGATATAATTATATTAACACATGAATATACAAGGATGTTCTTCCTTTCAGGATAATTATTGCGTTTGTGTCAATGACACTAACAATTTAAGCCGGTCAAAAGCTTTTAACTCGATTTAAATTAAACGACATAAGCTGAATAAAGACAAAGAGTAAATAGATTTGTTAAATTCGTTGAAATGAATATGATATTGAATATAAAGGACAAACATTGATATGGAAATATTTCATGCTTAAACACATGTTAATTTAGACAGCAGGGCCTACTTTGTGCACCCATAGCATTTATATTGATATTTAGAACAATTGTATTGTTGACATGAACTGATAAACTTAACTGGATTTATAACATACGATTAATATATGTGAGTGATTTGTGAAAGTCAGCTCACAGATTACCCAGTCAATAGTACCAAGTTTTAAGGGATGTGTCTACCCGAAGAATAATCGAAATGCTACAAAGCTATCTACAGAGAGCTGTATAGGGACAATGTATGAAGGAGGAATGAGTGAAATTGATACGTATCATGGTAATGATGGCTTGATATGTTTCTACAAAAAATATTTGCGTTTTCTAGCACCACGGAACATAACCAAATGGAAGTCTTAAACCGAATAATTGTTTATCAAATTTTCTTTCATGAGGTAGTGTCTGTTCAAAGATATGAATCATTCATATCGGCAAATGTTGTTTTCTCCATTAAAGAAACGATATATGAGATCATCTAAACGTCAGAGAGATCATAACATGTGTATTTCATGCTTTAAATCGCCAGTTTGCTGAAGTTTCAAGGAATTGTTTCTATCAGAGAGAAACATGACACGATTTTATGACAAATGAGCGGAAGAAAAATACAATTGTATTTCGAACATCTGTTGCAGTGTATGCATTCTTTAGAGCCAAAATTGGATTTTTTTGGTAGCTTTTTTCTTTAACTACAAAGTGTTGATCCGTCTGCGATTCTTTCTTTCAAACATGTTTATTCCCAGAAGAAGATATAATATAAATATAGGACATTTTTATGTTCATTTTAACCCAAATTGAACAAAAACAGCTATATTCAGAGTTTAAACCCATTTCTAAAGAATGATTCAGAATGAAATTATGAACCTATCGATCGTTCACATAACGATATAGCAATACGTGTAGTTATGAACCTATCGATCGTTCACATAACGATATAGCAATACGTGTAGTTATGAACCTATCGATCGTAAACCGATATGAAATAGGAATACGAATGAATGAAATGATGAACCTATCGATCGTTCATATAACGACATACTAGGAAAGATTGACATTATGAACCTATCGATCGTTCATATAACGATATAGCAATAGGATAGGAATGAATGACATTAAGAACCTATCGATCGTTCGCATAACGATATAGCAATAGGATTGAATGAAATTATGAAACTATCGATCGTTCGCATAACGATATAGCTAACGATAGGAATGAATGAAATGATAAACATATTGATCGTTCATATAACGCCATTGGAATATGGATGAATGACGTGAACTTATCGATCGTTCATATGACGAAATAACAATAGGAATGAATGAAATAAATGCAACTGTGGAAATAACATGGAACAGCTATCGTGGCGCCCATTTGACGACCAAGATGTTAACTCCGGTTCAACGCGCTCTAGGAAATGGCCTGAGAAGCACCCATGCATGGTCCGCTCCTCTCAGTCTGCTGAAGGATCCCTTACATCACAGTCCCCTTTCCGCGACGCCTTGGTCCCTCGCATCCAGAAAACCAATCCACTCTTCCGATCCAACGTCACCAAAACACAGCGTATAAGTCACACGAATCCACATAGCGTTTTGTGACTCCTCATCAAACGATGTACAAGGCATTGCAGGTATTATAAAGCAGTTCTACAGTTGGTGACTCCACATCAAATCATATACAAGTCATGGCATTTAGGTAGCTCTACAGCTGAGGATTTGCTTCCGTAAAGGTGTAAGCTTCCTGACAAGACTTGGCGTAATGTGATTTGGTTATAGAGAATTTGATATATATATATACACTAGCTGTGACAGATATGCGCAGCTAGGTACTTAGTTTCCCCATGCAGGCAATTTGTTCGTGCAGCATGGTCTGAGTTTCGCTCAAGATTTCGAAATAACTAAGCCAAAAATATACCATCTTCAGGTGACGCTGTACGCGGCAACGAAACCGAGTACAGTTTTGACAACATATGCATATTAATATAACTCCTACACAATTCCGTGACAAATAATCCAACTAACGTCTAAGCATATCGTTTCCAGCACGACATACAATTTAATACATGTATTAATATAGGAAGAAACTAATAAGTGTAGTTAGCCGTAATTTAAGAAACACATAATCCATAGTCGTTGGATTGCAATTTGGTGTTTGTTTCTAAACTTACTGCTTCAGATATATATTTCAGTCAGTAATCTAGCCGATTTGTCATGTGTGACAAATTATCGAAACAAGACTGAACCAAAGCAAGCAGAAAATTGAGTTGTTTTCGTTTGTAGCATGTACACATATTTCCTGTTAAGTGGCCAGTTTGACCCCGCATTAATTTCAGTAAACCGTCATGACTAGCTTGAGAGTGCGGTTCGAGCCCAATGAAACTCATAGTTTACGCACAATTGTATTCTTTATTTATTTTATACTTGTACTTTTGTATGCATAGTCAAGTGAAAGTACATTATAAATCTCTACAATACTTCCAAATCATTGTGTACTAAACGGAACATACTAATGTTTCAGACTGTTCTAATGACGGTCGTTTAGCATTATCACAGTTTAGCTATTGGTTTGAAGATTCAATTACCATCCTGGTAAGATACGCCACTATCTGTACTTGACTGGAGAGCTGGAGTAAAGACAATATAGACCTCTTCCTCCGAAAAGCGTTTGATGCATTGGTTTTGGGGAATCTCGTGGCATGACCATTCTTTGCCCCAACAGCTAGGTCAAATGCAAAATGTCAGCTACCGACCATTTTTGAATGGCAGTGGAACAACTTTCACTATCATCACGTACAAAATTATCTGCCTGGTTGATTTCATTACTTTCCTAATTATCAGCCGCACTCAGCTGTGTTTCTCTGAACATCAAATGTTCCTTACCCATCACATATATTGAAATTTAGTGACTTTCATATACCAAATACCGTACTTACCGATGTGGGGCCGGCGGTGATATAATTACCTGTCAAAAAAATTATTGTCACCAAAGCGAAGGTATATTGTCTTTAAAAAACCTGACCCAAACGCTTAAATTTCACTTGTTGCGGTGTCACGAAATTGCCATTTGAGAAACATGGTATTGCAATATATTTAATTATTCCCAAACGTTCGAATCCTTTTCCACCAGTGAAATGAATCTTTCATATTAATTATGAAATGATATAAAGTATTGTGAGTATATGGATAGCTTACTGGTCAACGCGTTCATAGATTACTATGAGTACCAGGGGCTAATAACATGTCAAATAGACGTGAAATGGGACAGTATTATTTAAAAATAGCAGGAATAGAGAGAAATATACTTGTGTGAACCAATACGATTCCATAATGTGAATTTGCCACACATCCAAACCTACGGAAGTAATATTTATTCCAGTTCATAGCTTCAAAAGCGCCAATACAACTCAATTTCTTTTCAGGTTCACCGATCATATTTCGATATAACTATAAAATTTAAAAAAAAATTAAAAAATTGCTGTTGAATATCGTATTCACTACTTGTCATTGATTCATAGTTGATAGTGCAACTATGCTTAATTGCAATGTGCAAAGGACTCGTCTGTCGTAGTATTTTGTTATGGTCGTACAACCACTGGCTATCCCATTTGCGGTAGGACAAAGTACACGGAAAAATAAGGACATTATTTAAGTCAAGGAGCTAATATTTATTCACGATCGTCGCTGCACCTGCCGCCATTAATATTTAATTTCTTATGAAGTTCACCGATGATTTTCGATACAGCCATGCAACACAAAAGTTGATGTTGATTTTCGTCTTCAGTACGTATCCTTCACTCATAGTTGACATTCCAACTATGCATACGTGCAATCTGCACAGGAACTCGTGTATTGCAGTGTTTTTGTTCGGTGTTATAAATACTGGCTAAGTCATTTTGCAGTAGGAATACATAAACGGGGAAATAAGTAAATTATATAATTCAATAAATCTAAGAAGATAATCAAAGACTTGCGATTACGTTAGGAAATAGAGAATTCATGAGTGAATTAAATAGTCTTAATGTCACTGCTAATATATCCTCCTTATTTTGTTGATGTCAGAAATTCTACACAGTAAAGGTTCGATAAATGTATCATCCCCTCAACACCGAAAACGACATGTCTATTGTTGTTATAATAGCTTTTCCCATTGTGCTGTTCAAACATATCGGTGCAAACTTTAAACCAGACCATGTAAAACACCTTAAGAGCAACTTATTAAGAAAAAAGTATTGTTATTTCTGGTAAAGCAATTATGTGTAACTAGGTAAAAGTTTAATCTGGATTCAAAATAATGTAATATGACTTACTACTAAATCATGCCATATTCTTACAAGTCTTTGGTAAAACTGTCAGCATTAACCTCATCGATATCCTGACTGTTATTATTATTTAGTTAGCAATTAAATTGTGTGTACCCGTAGAGTTTTAAGATCTTTTTCTCCAAGAAAAAAAACCCCGAAAAAACTGACAATACAAGTTCTTCCAACATCATGTGCACTAATTGTACAAAAGAATACAATTGGAACAGTACGTCACCTGATGTAACATTACACCCAAATTCTAACTTAAAATCCAAAATGATCAATATTCTCGGCAAGTTTGATCTATCCTAAACCACTATCAATATATAAACTTTAATATTTTCATTTTTTATTTGTTCGCTTTCTTATCTAATGGGGTCGTGTTCTTTTATTAATGTTAACACTTGCATTCACACGCCACTGGTTGCCTTAGGCAAATGGAATATTTCGTAAAATTTAAGAAAACATGTCCGTTCCATGTTTTGACATTAGTGTTTTTTATTCATTAGGTTTAGAAAACATAATCCGTGTAAGGTAATACTCCACTACCAGAGAAACGGATATTAACATGAACATACAACATCAAATATGTAAATTAGCGCTATCATAATCGATGCTTGCCATATGCTGATTTTATACAACGGAGTCAATAATGGCATTATTTGAACGTATTATTGCTTTTGTCCAAGAATAACCACTATCATAAATCAAAGAATAATACCCTCTCTGAAAAGTTAAAAGAAAAAATGGCTTTTATATCGATTGGTGTATCTCTTTGAAACGGATACGCGTAAACCATCTTATTCTGAAAACTTTTGTTTTTAAGGAAAGAACAGTTTATGTGTTATTATTTGATCAAGGATTCTACCTGTATTCTTTATCTACATGTTATATCCGCATCACTTCTACATTTCTCGTTGTCGAAAGGATAATGCAGATATAAGCCAATATAATTTGATAATGGATGCTTAGTTGGATCTTTACTTTCTCTCATTTTTTGTTGGATGCCCGCATACACGGTTACAAATTAACTTCAAGTTAATAACGTCATGCTATACCGCACAGTGTTATCTCATACATTATGTAATAGGATACTGCCTAGCGCTTCGTAGGTATACATTACCACCCGACAATGTGGAAAAGGCTCATCACGTGCAGTGCATATATGCTGATACGTTGACACCTGTTGTGTTTATTTTACTCTTTTATTATTTGGATACATTGGAATCAAAACATATACAGTCATGATTTGTTTTCTAGTTTTGCTGTCAGGGTAGTTGTCTCTCATGTTTATAAGAATATGGACGTGACGAGGACGTGAATAAGCTTGACTTTAACCAAATCGTGGGTTTGCATTGCTTCAAATAAGATTTCAGCCGGGCTAGTGCAATAGTTCCATATGCAGCCATGAAAGAACCTCATGTTTTGAACCTTCATTTGAGACTGTAACACATGACTTTTTAAGCTTGTTCCTGTGCCTATGTTGTGTTCATTCACTTTTTTTGCTCTTCGATGCCTCTCAAGATTTGTATTGTTAGCTTGGTCCTTTCAGCTTTCATCTCCATTATGTGTCTTAGTAATTCTTGGTTGAGGCGGTTCACAAAGGTTTACTGCTGTTGTTTAACTCTCGCTAAGCCTCCAGCATCATCCGGTTGGTGATAATTTCTGCCAACAACATTCAGGATTTTCTCATGGTGCTCCAATGCAACGGACATGATCCTTTTCAGGCAGATGTTGAGGAGAGTTGATGAGAAAAGCACCACTGTCTGACGCTCACTGCAGTTGTAAACCAATATCATATATTGCCATGGACGAGAACTGCACTAGTAATCTCGAAATGCAAATGGTCTATGGTTCTGATTAGTTTTTGCTTTATATTGCATATCCGCATGGTGTACCACAAATCTCCATGCCATACAATGTAGTAGTCTTACTTATAATGCTGAAGATGTTTTTATAGTGTCACGGCTGCTCTAAAACAAAACTATTTTTCAGTAATTGTGTGCTCTTCTTTTGGTTTAAGCATGCTAAGGATGATATTAAGCATGACACAAATGCAGATCAATTTTGCTAGGAAGAGTGTTTATATAGGCCGCATCCTCCAGGTGGGACAATTTCCTGTTTGCCAAATTTTGTTTCAAATTGATGTTTGTACATTTATCATGAAAGTTAATCATGCTTGAACATGTTCTGCATGTATAATATCTGCCTCAGCTAGCTTCACTTTCTTCAGTGCCATTTCTGCAGCTTCGACGTATTCAATGATGATCGAGTGGTAAACTTGGATTGCAATCAGTGGAAGTTTAATAAAGCTCGGTTTGAAGACGTCTCATGATTGTAAAGCTCTGTACAGTATTAGGACGACTGTTAAGAATATCTTGGTCATCTGTCAGACTTTTACGAGACGTATCTATGAATCACTAAAGTAATTTCTTATTTACGTATGCAAAAATAATATTAAATAATAAAATATTTGAGTGATGTAATTTTTTTATAATTCGTAGACACCGTGACATATCGTCATTATGCCATTACATTATATCATTATATTTTGCATACCTAGAGGCTCCTCCTTCGTTCTTTCCAGACTAACACTGTTGATATTAAGTTTGATAATAGTAATATTTAAACATCTAGGACAAAGCAGAAGATTTTATATCTGGCTAGAGGATTGAAGTGTACAATCTTTTATCCCGGTTATAGCTTCAAACTCAGACCCCTAAAATGAACCTACTATACTACACTTTATGTAGATTGGATCTTCTCTGCAAAATGTATAGATAGAAGGAAAAAAATAAGTTGCTGGGTGTATCGGAACAAATCTGAACAACATTGGGGCTGAATTAATGTTTTAATATTGTTTTTAACATTTGACTGTTATGTAAACATAGCTTATTAATTCCTACAAGCACTGACGCGTATTTTAAAACATGGTATCTTGAGAATGATAGCCCAACAAGTATTGCTAGTCCCTAACTTAATTTATGTCTCTACATGTATGTTGTGGTAATGCATATATATGATTGTAAGGAATCCCACAATGAGACAAGTCTACAAACGTATTATTGCCTGGACACTTGAAACTAACGTTAATCATTATGAATATCCGTTGCTACTCATTCTAATGAACACCATCCTTGTATCATTTACCAGTTCGGTAATTAGCTAAGTGAGATTTTCCTGGCAAAAAAAAACAATGTGTACGCATTTACAAATTCAGTGTTAACATATAGGAAACAATAAACAAACACTCTTTTAGCAGATAAAATATATATATATATATATATATATATATACCAGGCTGCCGCTTAAAGGATAATGTATATACTACGTATACTTTCTTATCCATATACTTAGAACCCTTCGAAAACGTAGAAATTATGTATTTTACCATTTTGGAACATTATTAAAAGTTAGTGTAAATATCTGCGATAATGATTAATATTATTGGTCAGCTACTGGTTTCTAATTTATTATGCGTTGTGAGGAAGAGTGTCATTGTTTTCGATGCTGTCAGCATAGAAACATTCCTGGACCATACATTTATTTTTAATATCCTATCTATATCGGTTTTAGTTCTTGCCCACTTGACACAGGGATATCTTGATCATAGCGATTGAAACATCTTGGTTTGTTGCGATGTGTCAATTGTCTAGATATCAGTTTATGCAAATATGATGTAGTGTGCACGTGTAGAGTGTGAGCATCATATTATGTTTAAATGACTTATTTAGGTTTTTCCCTTACGTGACCCACAATCGGTTTGATAAATGATCTTAAATTACTTTTTCAAACCAGTAACAGCCCGATACAACATTATCTTACCCACGAATTTATGTTTTACATCACACAAACCACACCACTAACAGGATCGCTTCGTTGGCCTAGTGGTTAAGGCGTCCGACTAGTATTCGCGTGGTCCTTGGTTCGATCCCTGGCCGAGTCATACTAAAGACTTACAAAAATGATACTAACTACTGCCTCGCTTCAGGCCTAGCATTAAAATGTTAGTGTTAGGACTGGTCAGTCCTGTTGCAGGATATTGTGACTGGATGAGATATTATGCTACATGTCTACGGTATGATCGATCCCTTGCGAGTCATACTAAAGATTTACAAAAATGGAACTAACTTCTGCCTCGCTGCACGCCCAGCATTAAGAGGTTAGTGTTTCATATTATATTGAGTAGAACGTAGAACCTTCAACAAGTGGTGCACATGCACATATGGAAACTTGTAGTTAACATACTTATATCGCATTACGTGAGACCATCACTATATGTTTTGTATTATTAGAAAGACAACAAAACGCATTGGTACATGATGTGGTGGAATACGTGCAGACCTTATGGGTCTGATTATCCATTTATATAAGAACATATACGGTATCTTTGGAGTGAATATAAGTGAATTGTTGCTAGGCAGTTATATATTGCTTGGCCTTTTGCATATAAAGTTTTTTTTGTATTCATTTTTTTATATCTCGTTTCTCATTGTACCTTCAAGCTCATGAAACTGAAAGCAAAGGTTGTTAAATCTGCACATGATAGGGTACTTATGCGTGGAGTGAATCAGAGGTAAAGAAACATATAATGCTTTTATTTTTTTTTCAGTCTGACGTCTTTGAATTAACACGTGTTCTCGGTCTACACAAACAAGAGGCTTTATTCAGGCTCAAGATGATATTCCTGCAAGAACTTGTTTATGCAAAGGCAAGCGGAACAAGGTCTCACTGATTACGTTATGCGAATAGTTACACAGAAGAGAACATTCCAACGAGATAAATTATGTTAAGAATTCAAAGAGCATCCTCTTACTCATTTAAACAAAGGGTTTGGATAAAGTTCTACTGTGTCCATCAGAAATATTTTGCACCTATTATTGTGTCCTGACAATTGCATTCAAAAATGTTGTCTCGTCTATCCTTTACGTGTGCTGAAATATATAATCAATACCACCATTATTGAAAAGATGATCAAGAACGAGGTTAGAAAGAAACATTGGTCAGATTACAATTGGTTTATGCTTTTAAACGCTGAGACCAAAGCTTGCAAGTATATTAAATTTGGCATATATATGGTATAAAGATTCCAAACAGTCACGTCTATGGACTATGAAGGATACAAAGACAAATATACAAAGAAAGAAGATAGCAGCTATCGTTCTTAGATCTGGTTTCCTCAAGATAAAAATGAATTCAAAGAATAGTGTCGGTGTCTAACATACATACATGGAACATCGTATAACAGAACGAACGATTTATGTAATGTATTATTGAACTATTTATTTGACATCCAATAATGTCAAATATTGAATACTTGGCAGTTTCATGTCGATATTTCAGCTCATTATCGATATTTTATACGTAACTAACCACGGGCACATTATACGTGAAGACTTGATTCGGACATTAACGAAAATCGGAAAGCTTGCATAAAATTACGAGTTTGGTAATGAAATGATTGCTATCTACCTGCCTATTTAAAGTTTTTTTTGTCAGGTACATTGACTCTATTTGAGAAGTGTTTTTTTGTAATAAAAGTTGTCATCATGATGGAGCAAACTTCGGCTTTGTTAATATTTACGTATATTAGCAAACATACGATGTCTCAGTATCCGTGATAGTCGGAATTATGCATTCCATACTTACTTAAGGTTGTAATTTATAAATAAGCAAAGTGTTAGCCTGCGAAAAGTATGTTTCTAATCCACATCTAACTGACAACTTTTTACCGATCATAATGTTGATCATGTCGATATTGAAGCACATGATTTTGTTTTTACCCCGGTTGAGTAGCTACCAGAGATACGACTAAACAGCTATTGAGAATGACGTTTATTGATAAAATATTCTTTTAGCTGACACATTTATTGATCATTCCTTCAAAAGGTGACAATTAATATTACAATCGATCACTCAAAATGTATTTATCACATTGATTATACTTTTCTACTCATTCTCCTTATTCTAATCAAGGTAGCGGCCGACAAGTGCTCTTTCTTCTTGGACTGGAAAATATATTGGATTTCATATTTCTTTCAAATAGCTATTACAGCAGCTGATGTCACACATGACCCAGATTTTTATTTGTGCAAAATGTGTATATTGTTACGATAAGGGAGACCATCTTTAAACAATGCAAAGGATTAGACTTTTTATAAAAATTTTTAGACTTTGGAAAATATGGTCACAGCTTATGCACTGAGTTTTCCGAAACGTTATGCGTCAATTAGAAACCGAATAATTTAAGTATTCTTTATATAACCAATAAAACAGAAGGGACATGGAAATGTGTAAACTCTAGGAACTAAATGATGTTGGGTAGTCATTTGCTGTTGTTTAGTGTTATATAATCAGGTCAATAATCATTAGGTATTAGTCATGTATAGTTATTTATTAGACATATTGTTTGCAGAATATTGAAGTCATTAATGAAAAACTATTTCCAATCGCATATTCATACATTTTTCTTCTTGATTATGTCTCTGTTTTAAGAAAAAAGTTGTCAAATGCTAGCAAGGACGAATCGTCACACTACTCATTCAATAATGAAAATAAGGTTCACATACAATAAAAGAACATTTGATTCTGGTCTGATAACATAGTTCTTACTATCCTGCCTACACATAAAAAAGGCTCTTTGGTTTTGCATTGCCTTTGTTACATTGAATAGAAATTAAGAAACATAAATATATCATCAAAACTTCTAATGGGAGGAAACAACTTAGCCAAGCTATGGGAAAGGGGTATTTTGTTACAGATATACATTGGAATCATTTAATCAATAGCGTTGAATCGGTCTCACACACTCTGACTGTAGTAACATTGTATTGAAGAGTATTTTGGAAGTCATAAATATTTTAACAGCATCCTTACATGATGAATCACATCAAAAGAGACAGACTTGGTTGGATTTTCAAATATCAGACAGTTTGCTCAGATATTTCCTTAATGGGTGAAACCCGGTCCATTTTGTTGAGTACCAAAAGCAAGTCTGTATCGTCTAACAATTGTCAGGATTAATGGCAATATTTAAGAGAGTTACAGATTTTATCAAGTCAAATTTTAGTCGGTCTGTTTTTGCTTGTTTAGGTATTGGTAGAGATTTTATGGAAGAGTACATAGCTGGTGTCAATCATCTAGTGTGCGTTTTTTCCTTGTAAAATTAAAAAAACAGGAAAATTATTCAAATTGAAAAGGGATATTTATCTGTTTTGGCTTTGCATTAATATAACGTTCGCATTTGTTCATAGCTTTACTCTACTGTTACAAGCAGTGACAAAAAAAACCCGAATTTTCATAACGGAAAAAGAAAAAGGGAAATCAGAAATTGTTCTTTTGAAGTTCGATGTTGAAGGAATACAACCCTATTAACATCAAGTGACCTTAACACATGTTTCCAAATGCACTTTCCCTCCAACAGCAGTACTATACTGATTTCTATTGAATATATTTTGAATCAATCATAAAATCATAAGATCTTTTTATCTACTGTAATTACATGTGCATTTGATTGATTTGAAAACAAAACGTTTTCGTATAATACATTGATTTTGTGAATTAGGGGACCTGTCATATATATATATATATATATATATATATATATATATATATATATATATATATATATATATATATATAACATATATATATGAGTTGTTCTTAATTATTATGTTTTATAAAGATAACAGTGTTGCATGGGATTGGGTTTAGCATATTGTTTGTTGTTTTGTCGGTGATTTATTAAATGTGTTGGTGTTTTCTTTCTTCTTTTACTACCATACAGTCGGACTAATATATTTATAATGAGAGAAAAATATAATTATGTTGAATCATAATAAAAGAATGGTACACAAAGTGTACAAACGTCCTGTATTTTTCCTGAATCAAGAATTTTAAAAATGATTTAACGTTGTGGCAGCATATTCATTATCCTATGAACATGGTGAAGAATGAGATGTCAAGGTTGTAAAGAACTTATCTTCGGCACCGCATTTACAGGACGTTTACTGCAACTTATGGCCAGGGCATAAATGCATTTTACGAATGTGGATAATTACGTTTTTAGAGAGAATTTCCAACAAAAAGAATGGGTTTGCATCTCTCTTGAGTTAAAACTATTTTATCTTCTGCAATAGTGTACTAGTTAAAGACAATGTTGAACAATTAAACTGTGATTTAATCGCGAGTGAATTTTATTGTGATGCTATTGATATTTATTCCCATAATGTAAAACGCATCATCTCATCGGAATCAATGCACATTTTAAGATATTAACTATTTTAAGTCCATCAGACAGTTACAAGGTTCAATACTCAGCCATACAATATATGGAACCCTTGGTTGAATTATTTTTATGACGAAGCCAGTCAAATTCCAAATGTATATTTAAATCTGTTACGCCCCTTGTTTTGAGATTTGGAACAAATTTGTTTTCTTTTTAAGGGATAAAAAGGAGGTCCATTCATTCACAAATAATCTTCCTAGTTTAGGTCTCGTGTTTTCTATTTAAACATACATATTATTACCTAGTCTCATCCCCCTGCGGGTTCGGGGTTGTAGAATTGAAACGACGTGCCTCGCCACTTGTCGTAAAAGGCAACTAAGTAGAGGCAAACTGTTTGCCTTGGATTGCGACCCGTGTAAGAGGAGGAATGAATCCTGGTAGTTGCAATACACTATTTTGGCCTCTACGTCTTTTAGACGGCTGGTTTAGATGGATTCGGAATCGCCAAATCGGCGGGTCACGCCGAGTACTAGCAGGTCTTTATTTTACTTACTCATCTTCTCTTTCTTTCTTGTATCTCTCTTGATACCACCGTTCCCCCTGCATTATTTTCCTTTAGCTTTCACTCTCGCAAGTTTTAGAAGACTTCCTAGAAGGCGGTGGCTCAACGGGTCAATCTGGAGATAATTTTACCGACCCTAGAAGGAAGCTGCATGGGTCAAACCCAGGTAATTGTATCTAACGAGTATCGCTTCTGGATATCCCTGACACTTGAAAAGTGTGCCCTCGTTGGGCTCCCTGGCTTGTGAGGAGCATGGGTGCTGAAATTTCTCATTATTAATCGTGGCAAATGCAACCAAAAAAAATCAACAATAAACGCACCAAACCACTGTCGGACTCTTATGAAGAAACATGTGGCGCGGAATAATGTCCACGATTCATGGTTCTTCAGTCTAAGGATGATTCCAAACCTCTTTCAAGTTTATCTCCATTTGTTATTAGGAAAGCTATTTCGGGATCCATTGGCACACCAAAAAGTGTGAAAAAACTCAAATCGGGTTGCCTACTGATTGAGTCTGAGCGAAAAGGTGAAACAGAAAATATCATGAAAATGAAAACCTTTTTCGATATTTCAGTGACACTGAATTCGTCCAAAGGTGTAATGCGATGTCCTGACTAGGCTGGAGTCACCGACACAGATATCATCGAAGGGATGAAACATGAAGGTGTCACTGCTTTACGAAGAATACGTATTAAACGTAATAACATTTTGCAGGACACAAATACATTTGTACTCACCTTTAATAAACCGACAGTTACCAAAGTGGTCAAGGCTGGGTTTTTACAAATACAGGTCGAGATCTACATTCCACACCCCTTCGATGCTATGAATGTCAAAGATACGACCATCACGAGAATCGATGTTCCAGAGCCAAGGTATTTTGTCGATGCGGATACCACTCTCATCAGGAAGCTGATTGTAGAGCAACTCCGCATTGTGTCAACTGTGGCAAGGAACATCACGCCAGTTCCATGGATTGTGATACATGGAAACAGGAGAAGGATATTCAGAGGCTAAAGTTTATATCGGACATTCCCTACCCAGAAGCCAAGAAACTTGTTCAGGCAAAATCATCCCTTTCTGGCCCATCCTTCTCCACAAGCGTCAAAAACAATCCAAAAACCACGAAGGACGCCCAAACACAGATGGATCAGCCCGATTCAACAAGTGCCAATATTCCTAATTATATGCCACATAAAAGCACAAAATCAACTCAGACAACATTTAATAACAATCCACCACCAAAATCACCAAAACAGAAACACAAAGTACAAAGAAATCAGCCGCAAAAGGAGTCAAATGACCCCATTAAACTGCACAAGTTTGGAGACTTTGAGAGCATGGGTGCAGAAAAAACTGCTCCATGCACTCAAAGTAGTTCCTAACCTAGAAAAACCAAATATACTCCCGTACTTCATCCAGCGAAATAACAACACATACTTCCTCCGCGAATAGCCTAACCCAGCTCCAGAATCTTCAGCATAACAATATAATGAAGAACACCATCGTTCATTGGAACTGTCGCGGACATAAAGCTAACTGCAATGATATTCTTCTGCTTTTAAATCGACTCGACAATGCAGTTCTATGTTTACAGGAAAGATTCCTGAAAGAGACATATAAAATTACATTTAAAAACTTTTTCCTGTTTAGCGCGTACATTCAAAACGCTGACAGGGCCTCAGAAGG
The DNA here is from genome assembly GCA_029339505.1 of Unio delphinus. Lineage (NCBI taxonomy): Eukaryota > Metazoa > Mollusca > Bivalvia > Unionida > Unionidae > Unio > Unio delphinus. Next base: position 1,732,248 of record JAQISU010000079.1, read on the forward strand.
AGTTTATATTGTTGTGAACAATAGAGCCAATCACAGAGTCATTCCTTTGAATACAAATTTACAAGCCATTGCTGTAAGTGTCACTCTACATCGAGTGATTACTTTTTGCTCCATTTACTTACCACCAAACACCAACCTAGTACAAAAGGAATTAAACAATCTTGTTGAGCAACTTTCCGTGCCCTTCATTTTACTCGGGGATTTTAATGCCCATAACATTGTATTTGGATCGAATCACATAAGTGACAAAGGCCATAAAGTAGAAGATTTCATTTCTAGACACGATCTGTGTCTATATAACACTAACTCACCGACATATTTACATCCAGGAACGGGTACGTACACATGCATAGATTTGACAAGTTGCTCCCCATCGCTGCTTTGGGACTATGAATGGAAGGTCGCTGATGACCTTCACAGAAGTGATCACTTTCGGATCACTCTTGAAAATTACTCTAAAATTGATGACGCAATTCCACAATGGAATATATAGAAAGCCAACTGGGCTATGTTTGAAACAATATGTAAAAGTATACTAAATAATGATACAGTATTCAACGCTGTAAATCCCATACAGCATTTTACTTCCATTCTAATTACAATTGCAGATGAATCTATTCCAAAGTCCTCACCGAACAGTAAGAAATCGCAAAAACCCTGGGTAACCAAGGAATGCAAAGAAACCATTAAACAACGCCGAGAAGCATTAAAACTATTCAACAATCGTCCAACGCCCGAAAATTTAAGCTAAAACTCGACGCACAATCAAAGAATGTAAACGTGCATCCTGGAAGAAATATATTTCTTCTTTAAACTCTCGTTACTCAATGAAACAAGTTTGGTATACTTTTCGAAAAATAAAAGGAAAGAGGAAACACAATTGTATTCGACACCTGAAAACAAACAATATAAATTTCAGTTCGAAACGTGATATAGCAAATAATCTTGCCGACAGTTTTTCAAAAAACTCATCGTCATCTAATTATTCAGAAGCCTTTCGAAAATTAAAATCTCAAAAATGAAAGTCACGATTGAAATTTAATTCAAATAACAGTGAAAGCTATAAACAGCTGTTTTCTTTATTGGAGCTTAGGGAGGCTTGAGACAAGTCCCATGATACATCCGCTGGGCCTGACGAAGTACATTTACCAATTCTTGAAACACATCCCAGAATCGTCTCTGACACTACTTCTTAAAATCTTTAAGATTTATGGATTGCTGGTAATGTATATTTCAGCTGGAAAGAAGCAATAGTAATACCGATTCCCAAACCAAACAAACATATCGAAGATCCTAACAGCTATGGGCCCATTGCACTGACAAGCTGTGTGTGCAAAACAATGGAACGAATGATTAATTTTCGGCTTGTATGGTACTTGGAAAGTAACAATTTAATATCTCCTTTCCAAAGTGGCTTCCGTTCTGGTCGCAGTACAAACGATCATCTGGTTAGACTGGAAATATGTATTCGCGATGCATTTATCAAGAAGGAACATTTAGTATCAGTCTTCTTTGATTTAGAAAAGGCCTATGACAAAACATGGAAGTACGGGATACTAAATGACCTGCACGATCTGGGTCTAAAAGGCCGTCTGCCCTCTTTCAGCTCCAATTTTCTCTGCGACAGAGAATTCAAAGTACGAGTGGGCTCTTCCCTCTCTGATATGCATCAGCAAAAGATGGGTGTGCCCCAGGGCAGTACTTTATCTGTGACGCTATTTAATATCAAAATCAATAGCATCACTAAGTGTTTAGCTCCCGGAGTGGAATGCTCATTATATGTAAACGATTTTTGAATTTGTTATCGATCAAAGCACATTCATACAATTGAAAGGCCACTCCAACAAAATATCAATAAGGTCCAAAATTGGGCCAGTAATAACTGTTTCAAATTGTCTAAATCGAAAACAGTATTCATGTATTTCTGTCAGTTGCGAATGCATCATGATTACCCGAAACTCACGCTGGACGGAACACTTATTCCAGTTGTTGAGGAAACAAAGGTTTTGGGTATTATCTTCGACGGAAAACTGACTTTTATACCGTACATCAAGAGTTTGAAATCTAAATGCTTAAAAGCTTTAAATTTACTTATATTAATAGCGCACACTGACTGGGGTGCAGATAAAAAAGTACTCCTCAATTTGTATAGAAGATTTGTCAGCTCCATACTAGATTCTGGATGCATTGTTTATGGTTCAGCTAGGTACTCCTATTTAAAAATGCTTGTCCCATATCATCATCAAGGAATAAGACTCGCTCTAGGAGCATTTAAGACATCTCCATGTGAAAGACTTCTCGCGGAAGCGAATGAATCACCTTTATCGCATCTCAGAGAAATGTTCTCTGCACAGTAAGCTCTTAGGTTAAGATTAAACCCTCTGGACCCTGATTTTTTGGCTGTTTTTCAACCAAAATACAGATTTTTATATGGAAATAACCCAAATGCCATACCTTCATTTGGCATCAGAACATCATCCAGCCTTTACAATATCAAAATTAATCTCTATACAGTTCAGAATACGTTTGTCTCGAAAACACCACCTTGATTACTTAAGCAACCCAAAGTGATTTTTACGTTACACGATGGAAATAGATCTGAGACGAAACCCTTCCATATTCCTGACTAAAACTAAACTAAAAACTCTTCTTGACGAGCATACAATAAAAGTAAAAACAAACCGCAGACGAATAACCAGCGTCGACGTTATTCTGTATTCGGTTTTATGTGTAGTTGCTGGAACTGGCATATTGTTATCAACGATAACAGCACTGACACCTGTATTTGTCACAATTTGTGTCATTGGCGACAACAATTACATGAATTCGTAGCATCATCACAAAAAAAAATATCGACATGCTGTCAGAATAAACTACACGAGTATATAATTAAGTTACATATTATATCAACCGCGTATTCCCAATTATCTTCGCTGATATCATCCAGTCTCGATAAAGCCGCAAAAGACAACAAAGATCTCAAAAACCTAAACAAACCTTGAATTCAATTTTGTCAATTGTCAATTTTCCCACTGAGGTTCCTGATATGGAGATAACAACGGAGAAATTACGAGTATAATACAGTTGGCCTAATATTAGATCAAAATCATTTGGTGGTCAGCCACCGAATAATTCCTTGGTGTTTGTGAGTAAAAATAAACAAAACGGAACTCCAGACTAAACATAGTTTCTTTATCATCTGGGTCTTTCCTAATGGAACAGATCAATAATGAATTACAGCGTATAATAAAATCCATTACGGGAAGAGAATCAAAAATCGCTATCATAGATCATAAACCGATACTATGATCCGCGACTGAGATAAACTCACCCGTATATGTGGTAGATATATATCAGAGATCTCTAACAACCGTGCTAGGATGGCTTGAATATCTACTGACTAAATATAACATACCGCCAGAGCCACGACTAAATGATTTTGTCACTGATTTAAAAGCCACAAAATTAAAGGGAATTTGGCCACTAACAAATTTTGATTATGTTTCTTCTCACTATGTCCCAGATAAAGATAATATATTTATGAAAAATCTTTCAACAACAACATCATTAACCGATGTTGATTCAAAAACTCAGATGACTTATGTTTGTGAAACTAATTTAACATAATATGCTAATGAAATTAAAACTAACTATCAATACCCATATGATAATTTAATTCGATTATTTGATAATTATCTTTTGAATTATCCTGATTATAATCTGAAAATGAAAATTATTAAAACAATTCAGGATATCAACTATAGTATATCGTAATTAGAATTTGCAAAAGAACAAATGTTTCACAATATAAATTATTGTCATATTATTGATGACAAAATTGACAAACTAAAACCACCGTAATTGAAGAAAATATTGTTTGAAAGGGAAACCAAAATCTGATAAAACAAATTTAATTTTTGCGATGTACGGAGTAAGTGGATGCATCGGGAAGCAGTATTAGCATTTTAGCATATGCGTCAATATTTATTATATGGTACTATTTAATGGTCAAAAAAATATTCAGAAACCAACAATGTGATAAAACTGTACGCGATACATTACGGAAGTAATTGCTATTATTAAAATATTAAAATGTATTGTATATTACACAGCGAAGTGATATTTAATTAAATATCAAACGCTTGTGTATTTTTTATATCATATAGTAATAAGACAAACAACTGAAGTTACGTTTCGCGTAATTTTATTGTTTGCATTACATTGCTTCCTGACCGGAGTAATAGCAATGTGATATTAAAACACATATGACACCTGGATTGGTATTAGGTCAATGCATATAAACGTTTTTTTTTCAAAAGGTTTTTTATCACTTGTTAGTGGCAGTCATCATATGGCCTATATTAGAATGAGCTACAATATATTTGTGCTCGTTTTCGAGACAGACATGAGATAGTATATATGTCTAAGAATTGTTCTTGTATGAGTGTATGTGTTTGCTAGTTTACATAGCCTTGAAGCAAAGAAAACAATGTTTGTTTTAAACTTAATCATGTTTTATTTTCATGAACAAGGGAACAGTCACCAAAATATTTGGTTTAAGAATAATACTCAAATTATCACAGAAAATCCTCGTTGTCAGACATCTTTGATCACATTTTAAACGCAACTTTGTTTGCATCATTCGCTTTCTTTTTGTGCATCAAATTGTATCGTATAGATTTGTATATTATATTTATAACCTTTCTGTCATTAACAATAACTTGTAATCAGTTGTTTCTGTGTAAAACATTATTTCTAGCACCAACATGTTTTTTTTTTACAATAGGTTAATTGTGTTAGGTGGAAATAACCACTGTTTGCATGATAAGCAACTCATCAGCAAAATATTTGTCTGACGATGAACATGGACAAAATACTTTTAATATATATCATACATATAAATGGGAAATAGCCCGTTTTTGGTATAATACTTCCCAAATACTCATTGGTAGCAGAATCAAAGGCTGTAAGAATAAATATGACCTTTTCTCAGGTTATTGCATTATCTGGTTAACAAAACTGAAGTGCTCGGCAAATTAAAATTATGTGTACATGAATATTTTTTGCGCTATATGAACATGTTGCTGAATAAGAACGTACAAATAGGTTATCTGAATTATTTAAAGTACGCACTGAAAATATCATTTGTTCCAAGCAGAGGTGGATTTCAAGTTTATTCCGTGTTGTTTTAGCACACTGATTGGACGTTTGCAAATTCTACAAGCATATAAAGCACCCAAACATGTTCAGTGAAACTCATAATTTGCAAACGCGAGAGCTATCGTATTTGTTTTGGAAACACTTACTTTATCTTCCTGTCGTAAGTATATGCCCTTGCATTTGCTAATCAAAATAAGTAAGCATTATTAGTATTACTATTGATATAATTATTATTATTATTAATATTATTATTATTATTTTTTTGATTTGTATTAGCATTATAATATTATTATTATTTCTTTTGATGAATATATTCAATATGTACTATGTTTTTGTAATTCAGAAGTACTAATTGTATGACACACTATTTTTTAAATAACGTAACATACCTGTATGATGCAATATTTCAAATTTCAGCCTGCAAATAATTACTGCTTCATCATCACCGATGTCGTCATGAACATAAACGATAAAAAACATTGCCAACTAAAAAATATATCATCACTCTTCATTTCTTCACTCACACTAAGGTTCCGAAATATGAACATTCTTTCTTCGATGGCCACACTTATTTTAAACCCCGCGAGTGTGTATATCAAACATAAAATCTATATGCACTAGCAATTGTACCTAGTTGCAAGGTTGCACAATATTTTTTCCAGCAGTTTATCGATATCAGAGAAAGATGTTTTCCGCACTTACTCTTGTACTAACATATTTTGGAGCCACTCAAGCTTTTTACTTTTCCGGTAGAAAGATAAATTGTGTGGTAAGCGAATGGAGTGAATGGTCTGGTCCGCTTAGTTTTGGCGAATATGAACGATACAGATCAGTCCTTGTGCATCCATTCAATGGAGGCAATGCTTGTCCAGAACTCCATGAAACAAAGTCGGCTGGATCCCCTGGGACAAACGCAGCAGGCGTGGGTGAGAACACAATCACACACTCAATTTCACAAACCACACAGAAACATGCACATACACACATAACAAGTAAACTATAAGTTCTATAATAAATACGATTATTAAATTGTCCTGCAGGATGTAATCATTTGTAAACTACCTATACATGCTAGAAGTATATTGTCATTTTCCGGATTAGATTGTGTCCTCGGCGAATGGGGTGAATGGAAAGGTCCGCTTGGATTTGGTGAATATGAACGATACAGACCAGTACTTGTGCAACAAGTCAACCCAGGCAAAGTTTGTCCAGCAATCTATGAAACCAAGTCGAATGGGTCCCCTGGAACGAATGCAGGATATAATTCGGGTAAGAACACACTCACATGTATAGATGAACGATTTTTTAGTTGTGTTATGGCCATTTAACAATTTTCATCATAACTGTCCTGGAATTTGTTAAAGATATTTTTCTTCAGAATGGCGCACGGAATATTGTTATGTTTTGTGCTATGTATAACACAAGTGATTTTGGGTGACAAATATGCTCTTAATTGAACTCTTATTTCGTTTCATTGTATTCAATTTTGCAATCAAATGTTTAAAATATTTGAGGAGTGAAACTGTAAACAAAATAAACTGGGTGCATATAACGAGCTAAAATAAAACTATTTTCACTTAGACCAACAATGCACTTAGTAAAGTATTAAATATATTTCCTTTCAAATCTTAACATACATGAATACAAAGATAAAAAATTTTAAGATTGTATGTATTTTAGTATGTAAAACATGCCACATATGATGCAACATCGTTTATTATCCCGTTAGATTTGTATTTTGTTTAGATCATATTGTTAGTTTGGCTGTTGAAGAGAATATATCATTGTTAATGAGCAGATCAAATAATGCATGACGTATCTTTGAATGAAAAAAGAAAATTGTCTTTGTTTTGATTTTAAATTTTAGCATTTGGTCTGTGAAATACTTACACAGCCTGAAACCTATAGTCGATCACGAACTCTTCTGAATTTTGTTTGAGAATTCACATTTTTTTACATTTATTTTTTAAATTAGTCGCTCACTATTTTGGAGTCACTAAAATGTTACTATAACTCCAGACATTTTGAAAATCCCATGATATGGTGGAAGATATTGCCTAAGAAAAAAAAATACTTCTCTATATTAGGCATAATTTTTCCTCTCACACTGACGTAAATGGCACTGTGTATTTGAATATTTATTCCAACTGCCTGTTCAATAATTGGTACCCAAGATGGATAGATTTACTCTTGTTCCATACATGTAAATAAATAATGATTATACTAATGTACAATGCCTTACATTTGTATAATTCACCTGACAACTAATTCCTCACATATAAATACAAGTTCAAAATCTTGAATAGGGTTATTGCTATTCGTACATCTGCTTATACAAACATGATAGGATCAACACAATCAGCAATATCAATGTAAAAAGTGAACCATACATAATCGGTTCATGCAAAGGAAAACGCAGACAAATTAATATCACTTTTAGAAATCCAAATATTCCCAGACGTGGAAATATTGTAGAAGCATGATCTTCCCTTTTAATAGTACATATGCGTTTCCACAATATTACATTATCAAAAAAGCTAAATTAAACAGTTTAACTAAATTCATTCAGATATTTAGCAAGATATAATATAACTGGTTTGTAGATAAGCAATCAAATTCGTCTTCGTCAATTATGTTTGTTTTGTTTCCAATAGTTTTGTTGTGTAGGCTGCTACCACTATTTATTAATGGCTTTCACTTTACAAATACGATTCAGGTATAAACGAAAATAACAATGACGAGACCTTGCCATCAATCAACCAGACTGCAAATGTGCTGGCAAGCAGTTTCATTGGAGGAGTTGACGGTACCAAAACCAACAGATTCGTTCCATCTGCCACATCCAACCAAGAATCCTACAAGAAGACGAGAGATATATTGCTTTTATTAGATGCTTCCGGCAGCATAGGTGTTGAAAATTTTCGTAAAGCCCTTGAAGGAGTTTCTGATCTTCTCGAACTTCTATGTCCCGAGCCAGACCCCTTTCGTAACCCGTCAGTGACATACCATCAAGCTGCTGCCTTCACGTTCGACAGTATACCAACTGAGATATTTCCCTTCAGCTCAAGGTACCCAACATCAACCCTAGTGAACGCAATAAAAAGTATTACTTACACTGGTGGCGGTACCTGTACGGGAGATGCATTCCGAGCTGCTATCAACTTTTTCGCCAACAAAAACAAAGGTATATTAATGTGAACTACACAAAGCATTTCCTTTTCCGTTGATTGATTTTAACGTATAAAAAGTATTCATAAAGATAAGTAACTTTTCTCAAATTATGTCATTTAATGTGTCCACTATCACAGTAATGCAAACTCAATTGATTTTTCACAAGGTGAAATAACAAGAAAATTATTATGTCGTTGTAAAGTTATCGCAATGCCAAACTTTTATTTTTTTGTACGATTTATAATACTAATGCATGCTTTATTGCTCTTTCTATTGTAATGTAATGAGTCGAGTAAAGTGTTAATTCGGTTACGTAAGATCATGTGAACCGTTTGTTACACATCCCTTGAAAATGTCTTTTCATTCAAATGTTATAATTATAATTTGCAAGCGATGATGACTGTTTTGACTCAAATATGTTGACATTCGTTTAATATTTTCTAACAAAGACACAATACAACAATACAACTGTTTATGTAGTTTTTCAGCAAAAGAATAGTACATTAGGAAATGCAATTTTAATGAATAATTTCGCTTCCATAACCTCTCTGAAATAAAGATTAAGTTAACATTTATTATTACAACAAACTTGACAGGAAATTCATTCCGGACCATTTTCTTCTATTGGCACCACTCAATGAATACTAAAACTACATATTCAAAAAGTTTTAATAAGTACACCTTTTTCGGCTAAAACAGATTATAGTCTATTTTCCTTGTTGTCCATTTATGATTGGCTAATAAAATAAGGTTCTAGTATGTATAAAATGTATACACATAATTTATATTTTAATCATAAATAGACAACACGGCCTCGATTACATGTTAATTCAATGTGCACTTCAAAACTTCAATGAGTAGTCTAAAGACAAATTATTTAAATAATTATACAATAAGCAACTGAAAAATCCCCAAATAATTTTCAAAGTTCTCAAAAGACCCGGTTTCAAACAGCATATATATATATATATATATATATATATATATATATATATATATATATATATATAAATCCTTCACTTTGCATGTTGTTTCAACTTGTCAAGACGACAAGCAAAAATTATGCAAAACATAATAAACGTCAGCTAACAAATACCTCAAATAACTTCAATCACAGGCAAGGGTCTAAATTACTTGTGCATAACATTATGAATTAATTAGTTTGTCTTCTTCATTTTTATATCTCAGAGTTTCCTATCATTACAGGTGTGCGGAATTCTAAATCCATCCAAAAAGAGGTCTTGATTATAACAGACGGGGAGTCAAACTGCGGAGTTAATGCTACGCAAGCTGCCAAGGAGCTGAAGGATACAATATTTTCATCTGAAGATGACAAGGTGGAAGTTTATGGGCTGATGATTGGGATATTTACACAAAGAGGGCGTGATGAAGTGAAGTCATACGTATCTAATCCACCAGACCAACATTTATTTGCTTTTAATGACTTCGACGACCTCTTAAGTGTGGTGGAAGCATCGAAAAGACTACTGACAGAAGGTACATCACGGTGCCTTCCAATCGAAGTTCCACCAGAGCCATTAGTCGGTTGAATGAATCGCTTTTTTCTTTTGCTCCTTATATTCAATACATTCGACATAGACTTTGGATAATATTGTAGCAGCATTAAATATTTGAAGAAATTCTTGTGATATTTGTCTCCTTTTTTGCGCTTAATGGTAGTTATATATATGCATGTAGCTAATGTATATATATATATATATATATATATATATATATATATATATATATATATATATATATATATATATATATATAGATAGATAGATATATATATATATATATATATATATATATTTATATATATATATATATAGATAGATAGATAGATAGATAGATAGATAGATAGATAGATAGATAGATAGATAGATAGATAGATAGATAGATAGATAGATAGATAGATAGATAGATAGTTAGATAGATAGATAGATAGATATATAGATAGATATGAATGCATGTATGTATGTATGTATGTATGTATGTATGTATGTATGTATGTATGTATGTATGTATGTATGTATGTATGTATGTATGTAAGTATGTATGTATGTATGTATGTATGTATGTATGTATGTATGTATGTATGTATGTATGTATGTATGTATGTATGTATGTATGTATGTATGTATGTTTGTATGTATCTATGTACGTATCTGTATGTATGTATGATCATCCAGTGTGTCATCATTTGTACGCTGATGACACGCAAATATACAAGTCTAGCCACCAAACTGAAGTTGATTCTGCCATCCAAGGAGTAGAAAGGTGCATTTCTGATGTGAAATCATCGATGACTTGTAACAAGCTGCAGATTAGTTTTGATAAACCTGAGGCCAATCTGATCATATCACATCGAATTTCTTATTCACATCAGTTACTTAAAGCAATACATATCAACAACGCCAACATTATATTCACACAATCAGTACGAAACCTAGGTATTACTCTGGACAGTACTCTCACATTGCACCAACATGTCAGGAACATATACAATGATGCATATTTTGAGCTGAAACACATCAGCTCATTTCGCAAATATTTTTCAGTTCATGCCACTAAAACACTTGTGTTTTCATTAGTACTTTAAAGATTAGACGAGTCTAACTCAATTCTGTCTGGTTCATATCAGTATTTACTCCAGAAACTTCGAAAGGTTCAAAACATAGCTGCTCGGGTCATACTTAGAGTATCACGATCAGAGCACACCTCCCCGCTGCTCTGTATCCTACACTGGCTATCCATTCGATCAAGAATCAAACTCAACATATGATCTCTGTGCTACATTTAACTCTCGGACTCTAGTCCAACGTACCTATCTGACCTCACTCATGTGTACACACCAGCAAGATACTTACGGTTCTCTTCTGACAATCTTATACTCACTATTCCAAGTATGAAAATAAAGTCATATGGACAGCGTTCTTTTGCATACTAGGGCCCAGCAACGTTGAATGAATTGCACACTGAACATAGACACAAGGACACAGTGATCACATTCAAGAGCGCCCTCAAAACTCACTTATTTCGACACCAAGAAGAAACTTAAAGACCTAATAATGATTCCTGCAAAAAATATTCTCACAATGTTTTTTTAATTTCATGTTGTTGTTTTAGTAATAATATTAATATGCTTTTTATCTTATTGGTGTTGTTTAAAGTTTGAAAGCGCTTAGGGCGTTTAAAGATTAGGCACTGTACAAACTCCTCATTATTATTGATAATATTATTATTATTATTATTATTATTATTTTTATTATTATTATCACTATTATTATTATTATCATTATCATTCTTCTTCTTCTTCTTCTTCTTTTTTTTCTTCTTCTTCTTCTTCTTCTTCTTCTTCTTCTTCTTCTTCTTGTTCTTCTTCTTCTTCTTCTTCTTCTTCTTCTTCTTTTTCTTCTTCTTCTTCCTCTTATTTATATTATTATTATTATTATCATATTATAAAGTGTATATGATAACACTGCACGGTCAAATAATAACGTTATTAACTTAAACTGAAATTATAATCTTATATATGGGTATCCAAATATAAATGGGTGAAAGTTAAAATTCAATTATGCACCCAAATCAAATTAGTTTGGATTATATCTGTACTATTCTTTCGACAGAGTCATTTTGAAGTTATTTGGACATATTACTTTGAACCTGAAAATAAGTAAATCATATGACCAAACAATAACACAAAATATGCCCTTTAATCAAAATTTGTTGACAGAATAAGTTCGTGTGAGCAAGTCCTTTCAGAAGGGATAAACCAACCGATTTCAAAGCAACGTTTTAAGTCCTCAGATTTATTGTAGTATTGATTCTTATAAGAAAGCAAGAATAATTTTTAGATTATGACATCATTGATTCATTTGTCTAGTATCAGTACATAACCTGTAGAGAATATGATTGTACTAAGTTCTGTCCAGTTTATTTGATGTGTCTAAATATATGTTCACTTTAATACTTTTTTTATCTGGTAATGGCGATATTCCTCACATTGATTATGTTTTCCGAACGTTACAATTAAAACAAACATATATTACAAGAATAACTTGGGCATACCTTCTTAAATTTACGAAATACTTCATTTGTATAAGTGAGCCATTCGTGTTTGAATGCTAGTTCTTACAATAATAAAAGAACACAATCCCAGAAGATGAGACAGCTAAACAATAAAAATTAAAAGCAGTAAAGGTGATACTAAACGCATAGGATAGATCAAACATACAAAAAAAATAATAGTACATTTGGAGTTTAATTGTACTTTTCTGTTAGATTGTTGGTGCAATGTTTTTAACAGTTGTCCTTTGACGTATAATTTTCGCACTGTATGTTGAGATGTCATGTAATGTCATTTATTTCTGTTTCGTCTGTATTGTCTTGGATAAAAGGATCATAAACCTTTACTGGTGTGCATAATTTACTTATCTGCTAAATAACGATATCAACCGATGTCTCGAACGGGTTAATGCTGTCAATGTTACCCAAGATCTGGAGGAATGTGCCTTGATTTCCTATCACAGTATCGTGAATCTAGATTACATGTGTAGCTTGTGACAGAAGCTTGCTGTACCCGAAATAAGATTTTATTTCTTAAAGGCATACAACCTAAATTTTTTACTGTTCTTGCAAAAGCATGATATTATCAAAAGTATAGTAGAAAAAATGAATAATTACAGGTCATTCAGTTTCACAAAGGGTACACTTATAAGTTTAATCAATGAAAATGTAACGATTTTCTCTACGGCTTCCTAATTAATTATGCAGAAACGAATTTTACCGATATACTCCGAAGTCACAGTGTCACAATAAGAAGTTCCTTTAAAGGGCCATTCTTGAAAGTGTTTATTTGTCGTGTTTGTGAGATTGTGTTACGTTGTAAGATAAACCGACTAAAAATATGATAATTTGTATCCTTGTAATCAGAACCGTTATTAAAAGGTCTCTATATAGTCGCTTCTTAGGCTCAGAATAAAGTTGATTTTCTAGTGCATTTGCATTACCACCTCACGCTCACGAGTCACGTATCCGATATTTGATTTGAATTTACCATATGTTTGTATATTTACACGTTTGCTTCATTGCATAACACACAAATTAATATTTTCCAACTTAACATTTAATGCATTTATTTTATTTGCAATATTTTTTGCTGACAATTTTATAAAAATGTATGCAGGACTCTCCTGGTTGTTTTAATGTTTGTGAACACATCGCCGTTTGTTTGTACCCCCCTGCCGATTTCAGTAACGAGAAACATAAAAAAGATAAAAAGTCAATAAATCTTGCTCAATTCATTTATTGATTATAATGTCTAACCCGATTACGACCAAGGTGCCCATAACACCTTCATCATCTGCGCGTTTCATGATTAGCGAAAGTTTTCATCACAACCATGACGGTCCTCGACATCAATTTCTAGTTTCTAGACAATTCCATTTTCAGCGAAGGGATGGTTACGTAATCGAGGAAGTATTCGAGAGTAACAAAATAGGAGCAATGACGTCAGACTGGAAGATAGATTTTCCAAATTGTGTGCAATATGGAACGTGTTAGTATGACAACTTCCGCAAAGTATGAGATTTAAGTTGTATAAAGTATTTTGTAGTATGCATTTTGTTAGCTACCTACCCACTAAAGAATGCTTATATGTATGGCTATGTTTTGAAAACAGCTGTGAGGAGACTATTTATTAAAATCATAGGATGAATTGAAGTTGACTAGCATATACAGTAACACGTTAATTTAAATGATAACTAACGCATATTCATATAGAGTTGAGAAAGCAAAATTTGTTGCAGTGTTTAATGAAAACAGATTGGCTTGTACATATCAACATAACTACAATAATTAGGATACTATTCTATCCAGATACTGCTCATTAAATTAAATTAAATATAAAACAAAATGGCTCTAGAAACAAAATAAGTTTTTTAAGACTAATATACTAGTTCATCAAACGCAGCCTTGAATGATTATATCACATAGGAGCATCATCAGCCGTTTTATTACATTAAAATCAAATATACTTGACACCAATTAAAAACATCAAATTTTCAGTTTTTTTCAAAATGTGTTAATTTACTATAAATATAAGTATACCCTTTATATGAATACCCAGATGAATGTACACAACTACATATATTGTAAAACTAACTGTTATATTTTATGAAATGTACCAAACTTGTATAAGTACACATATGCATGTACAGACATAACTTAAATTAAAAAGTACAGACAGGCATACAAAAGTAAAGGATATCATCTAAGAATAATTATGGCATATATAGAGGTTTTCCTTGTTATTTAGGCTGGTTTGGGTGATCCCAATATTATTTAAATTATTACAAAATGCCTCTCCCTCCCCCGGCTGGTTATTGTGAGGAATTGAAGTAGTGATAGATGCAATGCTCAGAGCACCCGGTCAGTGATGCCGACAGTTAAATTAATGAATACACAAAATATGAAAGTCAAATAAACAACAATTTATTATCATTAAATAACAGTCAACTCTCAAATGAAATTCAAATTAAACCCCTATTACTCGTCTTTAACTCGACCATGGCCTATTTTATCATCTGACTTAGTAAAATAGATTTTCCTCCTGTCCTGTGTTCCTGCTTATCTGTATGATCTTTCTCTGAACTTATAGTCCAATTCCATCCAGTCCGATTAACTTTTGCCTCCATTCTTCCTTTTTCTTTGTCTCCAAGATACTTTTATATGACAAACTAGTGTATCATCACTATAAAAGATTGGTTACAGACATCCCATTCCAAAATACTAGACAGTTCCATAGAAATTACATTGATGTATTAGTAACCTGTGCTTGGTTTATATGCTTTTGACAGAAGTGATTACCATTTTACTCAATGCCAAATTTTTGTACACCACCTAAACAAACTACTGGAGAGAAACAAATATTGAAATTAAGCCCACACCTACCCCCATGTAAGTTTCATATTGCATTTCTTTTAAAATTAGGGTAGATAAATACTCACACCCACACCCATATATGTATATATATATATATATATATATATATATATATATATATATATATATATAAATATATATATATATATATATATATATACTAAATAATATAAATAATGTACTAAGTGTAGTGCAAAACTAGCTCAGATATACATATCAAATTCAGGAATACAGGGGTCATGGTACCAGGCGAGGAAACTTTGTTCTCTTGATTTAACTTACCTTGAACAATTTTACAGTCATATTGATATGGTGTTTGCAATGTGGTAGTTTATAGTGATGTCTAGCACTGAGGCATCATGCAGCAGACATGTAGCATGATATTCCACCCAGTTACATTATTCTGACAGTAGGACAACCATTCCATACACTGTTCACTTAATGCTGAGCACCAAATGAGGCGGCTATTAATACCATTTGTATATCTTTGTTATGACTTGGCTATAGATCAAGGCTTCAACAACCTCTTGCAACTGAGGTTGTTGCTCTTACAATCAGGCCACTGGAACGGTCAACACCAGTATGTAAATATTAATTTCTTGTTAACAAATATAATCAGTGAAGATTATTTCCAATTTATTTTTTTATTTTGTTTAAAACAGTAGTTAACAGCATCATTTTGTTCATTAATTCAGTTTGAAACTGTTTGTGAACCTGTAATGATAAACATTGCTGCACCTGTGATAACCCACTTCATTACATTGTATTCAATAAAAATTGGGCAAATAAAATCAGGAAAATATGTAATCTAATTTAAACGGTCTAAATATATTGTGCTAGAAGATTTAGCTTACATATTTAATAATGTATTACGAAATATGGGACAATACTATATTGTGGAATTCGAAACAATGCGGTTAAGCTCAATGCTGTTTAATGATGTAATTCATTTTCATCAAAATACATACATACATACACACACACACACACACACACACACACACACACACACATATATATATATATATATATATATATATATATATATATATATATATATATATATATATATATATATATGTAAACTCTTTAAAGCAGTGCATATCATTGCTACCAGTATTTAGGCAATTAATAAAAACATAATATGCAGTCCTAATATTGGATGTTTGTAATAAATCTAAAAAGTGTATAGGTAAATAAAGATGCATTCACATGGTACAAAACATGTTATTTGATGGATTATGTTAGAAGAAACGAGTCCGAATCAGTTACATATAAATTTTAATGCTTCAGTGTGTTGTCTATTAATAGGTACAGTAATGTTTAGCTGGAGCAATGAAATCAAAATGAGGAGTATGGATTGACGTCATTTGCTCCAATGTACATTTTTTCTTCTTCAAATCATTCTAGAATTCATTCTGACTGCAATTTTACACAACACATTTAGAAAATAAAATTTGTAAAAGGTACATTTTATGCAATAATACCGATTGGCAATTACATGATTTGAATCTTATTACTCCTATAAGATTAAATGAATTACAATTTATAGTTTATGCTGTGCATTTTAAATTCATCTTATGATCTAAATACACTGCATTTACTTCAATCTAAACATATATAAGACAAGTATAAATGCAATGGGTGTGGAAAGTTAAGAAAGGTCGTACATCTTTTTGTTCAAATGCATGTATGTTTTTAAAAGCTTTAATAACATAATAAACAGTGGTCTGAAGATAAACTGCTACATGGAAATAAAACAGATGCAGGACTTTGGCTCATGGTCGGCACTTCAAGAAAGACTTAGTAAAAGTCTATATGGGTCCATGGTAGGGATCATTTCTTATCATACAATCACTAGAATAGTCTCTCCGTAACAACTTTATATCAATAGGTGTTACCTGACTAATAGGCCTAAGCTATTTTAACTTTAAAATGAGATTTCTGCTTTGTAACAATCTCTTCTTTATGTGGTGGTGGTATTGGAGCAAGTACATCAGATATTCACCTAGTATCATTTATGTCCAAAACAAGTGGCTGGTTATATATATATATATATATATATATAAACTCTTTAAAGCAGTGCATATCATTGCTACCAGTATTTAGGCAATTAATACAAACATAATATGCAGTCCTAATATTGGATGTTTGTAATAAATCTAAAAAGTGTATAGGTAAATAAAGATGCATTCACATGGTACAAAACATGTTCTTTGATGGTCTATGTTAGAAGAAACGAGTCCGAATCAGTTACATATACATTTTAATGCTTCAGTGTGTTGTC
This sequence comes from Unio delphinus, assembly GCA_029339505.1. Classification (NCBI taxonomy): domain Eukaryota; kingdom Metazoa; phylum Mollusca; class Bivalvia; order Unionida; family Unionidae; genus Unio; species Unio delphinus. The sequence goes on from JAQISU010000079.1 coordinate 1,749,814, forward strand.
TATTAATAGGTACAGTAATGTTTAGCTGGAGCAATGAAATCAAAATGAGGAGTTTGGATTGACGTCATTTGCTCCAATGTACATTTTTTCTTCTTCAAATCCCTCTAGAATTCATTCTGACTGCAATTTTACACAACACATTTAGAAAATAAAATTTTTAAAAGGTACATTTTATGCAATAATACCGATTGGCAATCACTTGATTTGAATCTTATTACTCCTATAAAATTAAATGAATTACAATTTATAGTTTATGCTGTGCATTTTAAATTCATCATATGATCTAAATACACTGCATTTACCTCAATCTAAACATATATAAGACAAGTATAAATGCAATGGGTATGAAAAGTTAAGAAAGGTCGTACATCTTTTTGTTCAAATGCATGTATGTTTTTAAAAGCTTTAATAACATAATAAACAGTGGTCTGAAGATAAACTGCTACATGGAAATAAAACAGATGCAGGACTTTGGCTCATGGTCGGCACTTCAAGAAAGACTTAGTAAAAGTCTATATGGGTCCATGGTAGGGATAATTTCTTATCATACAATCACTAGAATAGTCTCTCCATAAAAATTTTATATCAATAGGTGTTACCTGACTAACAGGCCTAAGCTATTTTAACTTTAAAATAAGATTTCTGCTTTGTAACAATCTCTTCTTTATGTGGTGGTGGTATTGGAGCAAGTACATCAGATATTCACCTAGGATCATTTATGTCCAAAACAAGTGGCTAGTTAGTGCCAACTCAATCATATAACCTCATTTTCAATATTTTCATAATTATTTCCGGAATATACAGGTACTGTTGATCAGCTTTCTTTGGGTTTGTTGATCATCTCTCCCTGTTTTGTTAAATGGTCTTTGGTATCTGACAAGAAAATGCAAACATTTCACTGACAAGGTCATTTTATATATTTTTAATTCTCTAACGTCTAAATAAAAACTGCATAAAATTACATGTAACAAATCATTTTGGCTACAGATGAAAATGGCAATATAGCAAACCTGTATGTTACACATATATCATACAAATACGTAGATTATTTACAGACTTTTCTAAATACATTAGACTAATTCTAACCAAAATTGGTTTACACAAATTTATTTTAAAAATATTTATTTGTAAAAGATCACATTGTACCACAAACAGATGGTTTATCAACTTTCAGGTGAAGTATTCATAATTTAACGAACATTAATTATTACTTTAACAAACAAAAACAAAGATAATTACCTTATTGTTCTATCTCTGTTTACGATCACATCTATGTCAATATAATAATTATGATGAAGAGCTGCCAACAGATTCCTAGCTCTGAATGCTGATGGCTTAAATACTTGTCTTTTGGAGGCATACAATAAAATCAAACTTCTGGAAACTCTCCAGTTCTGCTTTATGTCTGAATCAAAGTAAAATGACTAAATAAATACATGTAAAAAGATTCAGATGCATATAACTATTAAAAATGTATAAATTCCCATAAATCTGTTTGGATGAAAAGGCTAATGTACAGTGGCATTATACAGCAGAGAATATTCAACTCATTCCACCCCTACAATTTTTTTCCTTGTCACCTGAAATGGGGGTAGGGAAAACATTTGTGGGCTAATATTGTAACCATCGAAATACATCTGCTTCCAAGATTTGTTTGCTTTGATATATGCCTAGGTGTGTTAGAAACATCATTCGGCATCTGCTTAAGGGTACAAGTTGGGTTTTTTCTTGTTTTATCCCATCATTTTCCTCCTGGAAACTTTTTACTTCCAATCCCAAATTTATCCTACTTTTGCAAATGTTCACCTATCTGTGTATATCTCAGACCGGTGTGAATTAGTTTGCAAGCAAAAATGTAAAAACTCCGGAAATAAAATCTGATTCCAACGATGGGCATGTGCACACAAATCAGGCAAAGCTTGATCCTTCCCTCCCTGTACACATGCATAAGTTTTTTACACACACCCCATCTGCGCACATGCGATTTCCCTCCTCATTCTGTAGAACAGCCTATATTTAATCCACACAGAAAAGATCAAGGATTAAAAATATTATGTATTTAATATAACAGTTAGTCCACCAATTTTAGTATATCTGGCTGCATCAAAAAAAGTAAGCAGCGTAACTTTAAAAATTTGTCTATTGTCCACTAAAACTCAAACACCAACTGAAGCCAGTCAAGCAGGTTACATATTAAACAAATTACTATCGAGGTATATGTGTACATACAGTATCAGTAGACCACCCACTACCATACAAAACCATATGCATTTGGGTAACCCCCACACCCGCCCTCTCCATGTGTTCTAAACTGACAAACAAATATATTTGGCATTAGTGTTGTTTGTATTTATAATACAATGTATTCATTTTCTTTCGGGATAACCAGTATATCTTCATTCTTTCAATTATGCATCAATACTTTATTGATAAAATATATTGTAATTACACATTTTTAACTTGTTTGTTCGTATACAGCAAGGAAAGCTTTTGTTGGAGCAACTTTCTGGTTCATACACAAATACCATCCACAAATACCAATACAATAATATACACACACACACAAACACACACACACAAACACACACATATATTTATATATATATATATATATATATATATATATATATATATATATATATATATTATGCAATTACTTTCAGTTTACTTATATACATCATGCATTTATCGTTAATGTAATGGTTGTTTTTTAGTATACTTAACACAAATATTCGCCTTTTATGTATGTATCACAATCTTTTTTGTTAGTATACTTTCTCAAATGGGTTGATAAAACATTTAGACTTTTCCATCGTTACACTTTCCTTCTACTTAAGTTTTGCAATTTCAAACAAGACTGAATCCCTTAAAATAAAATTTTGGAATGGGTAAATACTAATGTTGAAATTAGAAATCTTTAGTTTGTATCAAAAGGAAGCATTATCATTTGATTAAAATCTCAAAAAGAAACGTCACTTTTAAAATTTACATCGAGAAATACTGAAAACTATAACCAGCTGTTTTATTTATTGGAGCTTAGGGAGGCATTAGACAAGGCCCATGATAAGTCCGCTGGGCCTGACGAAGTACACTACCAGTTCTTAAAACAAATCCCATAATCTTCTCTGACATTACTTCTTAAATTCTTTAATGATTTATGGATTGCTGGTAATGTACGTAAGAGCAGGAAAGAAGCAACAGTGATACCGATTTCCAAACCAGGCAAATATAACGAAGATCCTAACAGTTATTAGCCCTTTGCATTCACATGCTGCGTATGCAAAACAATGGAACGAATGAATAATTCTCGGCTTGTATGGTATTTGGAAATTAACAATTTAATATATCCTTTCCATTGTGGCTTCCGTTTTGGTCGTAGTACAGCCGATCATCTGGTTGGACTGGAAACATTTATTCGCGATGCATTTATCAAGAAGGAACAATTAGTTTCAGTCTTCTATGATTTAGAAAAGGCCTATGACACAACATGGAAGTACGGGATACTAAATGACCTGCACGATCTAGGTCTAAAAGGACGTCTGCCCTCTTTCATATCCAGTTATTTTCCCACAGAGAATTCAAAGTACGAGTGGGGTCTACCCTCTCCAATATGCACCAGCAAGAGATGGGTGTGTCCCAGGGCAGTAATTTATATGTGACGCTATTTAATATCAAAATCAATAGCATCACCAAGTGCTTAACTCCCGGTGTGGATTGCTCTTTATATGTAGGCGATTTCTTAATTTGTTATCAATCAAAACACATGCATACAATTGAAAGGCAACTCCAACAAAATATCAATAAGATCCAAAATTGGGCCAGTAATAACGATTTCAAATTTTCTAGATCAAAGACAAGATGCATGCATTTCTGTCAATTGCGAAGACATCATGATGACCCTAAACTCACCCTGGATGGAACACTTATTCCAGGAGTTGAATAAACAAAGTTTTTGGGTATTATCTTTTACAGAAAACTGACTTTTGTACCACACATCAAGACTTTAAAAGCTAAATGCTTAAAAATATTAAACTTACATAAAAATAAATGCGCACCCTGAATGGGGTTCTTAACGATCCCAAAGTGATTTTTACGTTACACTATGGGAATAAATTTGAGACAAACCCTTCTATATTCTTGAATTCTTATCATGAACTTCTCAACGATTTTAAAAATTACACTAAATTTTATACTGATGGATGAAAGGTTGATGACAAGGATGCTGCAGGCTTCGTTAGTGGCAAACACATAACCAAAGTGCGCATGCCACACGATGCGTCCATATTTTCAGCGGAAATCAGAGCAATAGACCCTGCTCTGACATTTATCGTACAAAAACAGATTTTAAATAGCATTATCTTCTGTGACTCATTGTCAGTACTTCAGTCACTACACCATAGAAAACTGGGGAATCCATTTTTAGTCGATATTCTCGTAAAACACTCGTAGATTAGTACCTCCCACAATATATTATATTATTAGCTACCTAGCCATATTGGTATTGGTGGTAATGAAGAAGTAGACCGAGCTGCTATAATGGCTCTATCCTAAGAACCATCAGATTTTAAATTACCGTTTACTGATTTTAAAGCTTGTATCAAAAAGTACATACGTCAGAAGTGACAGGCGTCATTGGATGATGCAGTCAATAACAAACTTCATGCCATCAAACCACCTGTTCCGACCTGCAGCCTAAGCGGGATAAATATTATAATGTACATGACATGAAGGAACTTTTTGATGCAATACAAATCACTTGTATTCTAGATTTCCTGATGGAAGTAAATCTCTATTTTAAAATATAACTTGCATGCCATCAACTAGAATATATTTTTATCTAATGCAAATATCACCTCTTATTTACAACATCTTACCATCAACATACACCATTTACATCTCCTGTTGATTGGGAAGCTTAATATTTTCCTGTTACCAACATCTTACCATTTGTATTTAACTTTTATGTTTTTTTATATCGCTGGTCGATATTAACCCTTTCTTATTTTTAACGGTGCGCCGTTAAAATTCAAACAAACAAACAAACAGCAAAACAATTATCAATGAAATATATTGATGTTATTGCTCATAAGGGTATTAGTGCTGTTGGTGACTACTAACACTACTTCGAAGACGAAATAAAACAACACTAGGAAAACTGACATCTACGGGGACTATGCCTGCGTGTAT